>CM060925.1:357991813-358641813 GCA_030737875.1 Allium sativum
TAGATTTTTTTTTTGATATTAAAAATAGTCGTTTTGCAAACGACCTCCGTTTTTGACAAAACCACTTTTGTTGGATCCGGAATGTCAATTATTGCTAGATTCCAATTTTCATAATTTTTGGAATCAATATGTGAGCATGGAAAAAGAAAATGTGTTTGCTTAATTTCAGTCAAATTGGATCGACCAGAAAATGACAATTTTTCAAACGGTCTCCAAATTCAACGAAATTATTTTTGTTAGGACTGTATCGTCAAAACATAGTTAGAAATAATTTTTTTCTAATTTTTAGAGTCAGTATGTGACCCCGATAAATTTAAATGTATGTTTAAATTGAATATATAATTATTTATATTTTAATTCAGATTAAAACCTATCGAAACAACCGAATTGGCTTACGAAACATATCCCATTGTGTTTGGAACATGTGTATTTGGCTAGGGGCGATAGTCGTTGGGTCTCGTTTGGAGTTCATAGTAATAAACAGATTTTAAGTGAATTAATTAATTAAATAAATAATATTATTAATCTATTATATAAAGACCCGAAAACTGAGAAAACCCTAACCCCCCATAATTCTAACAGTCGCCATACCTCATTTTAACGGCTGAAATTGCTGAATTTTTTTCCCAATTTCTCAAAACTTATATTGAATTAAACTTCAATCCAAAAGCAAACATTATAGAGATTCACAACTACTTCAAGTCTTTATGGTTTTGATGGGTTTTTATGCACCATGGTGGCCGGAATTTCAGTCCAACGCCGCTGACTTTGGGTTCGTTTTCTGAAAGCTTGGGGGAGGCGAGTTCTTCGAGGAGCACGGTGGTGGAAGAATGGTCGAAGAGCTTCATAGGGGTCAGCTCTGATTGGATCCCGGTGGTGTAATGCAGCGACAAATTGGAGACCTAGATTTTGAGTAATGGGTTTACGGGGTACAGGTTTCACGATGAAGATGGAGTACCCATGGCTTTAGAAATGTAATTATCACTAATTGTTTTGTTAATTAATATATACATTAATTTTAATTTAAGTGACACTTGTAAAATCAGTATCTCTATCATACAATATCAGAATCGAACGATTTTCAAAGCGTTGGAATCGTGAAAAGGAGATCTACAATATGGAACAGATCAGATCTGAAATGGAGCGATCTAAAATTTTGAAGAATTCAAAACCCCAATGTAGGATTTCTGATTTAAATAATTAAAACTAAATTAATTATTATCGTGTTTAGTAATTCTTACATGTTCGTGATCGGATTTAAATTTTTTGATGTTGTTTGTTAATCTGCTAATTTGGTGGAAAATTTCGTTGTATTAGAATTGACAAAATAGATCATGTCATTTATGTTGAATCAAAATTGACAAAATAAAACTGTCATTTTGTCACTATATGTTGTGTTAAAATTAACATGTCATTTTGTCAGTATACGTTGTTTTAAAATTAACATGTCATTTTGTCAGTATACGTTGTGTTAAAATTAACATGTCACTTTGCCAACATACATTGTGTTAAAATTAACATGTCATTTTTTTAGTATATGTAACGAACCCAAAGTCTTGATGTATTAAAATGTTAAAAAATATATTATTCAAGGCTTAGTGTTTAAGTAAATGTTATGATTTTAACTTGAATGCGAAATACGAAATATCAATTTGTGTTGTAAGCATGTACTTGAACTCTAATGAATACTTGAGCTTGAAAGCTGTTTTGAAATACATATTTGTTAAAGCGAAAAGTTACATTCATAATTTTGTTAAAAAAAGGGTGAAAGCTAAAATTAGGAAAACATTGGCTTATAAGATTGAACGCATTACCGAAATTGGGAAACGCTAAAGTATGAAGTTTGCTATTTAAATAAAGGCAAATATATAAATTATAAATAATGTTAAGTTTTGAAATTTTGAATAAGTTACTTCAAGATATTCTAAACAATTTGATAACATAAACGTCGTGTGTTTGATGTTAAATTTTAAAATGTTGTACTAAAATACTTGATTGAACTTTAAGCAGAACGTATTTACCGTTTGTGAAAATTCGAACGATTGTTGCTTTGAATAAATAATTTCAAGTCAAAAACACATAAAACATACAATGTTTGTGGATTTCATCTCCGTTCGTTGCATGATTTTGTTTGAATACTTTCACACATGAAATCGTTTATCCGTGAAATGTTTAATAATAATATGATTAATTTGATTGCAAAATTGAATCAGTCAACACCAGTAAAATTTGCAGCATGCAAACAAAAGAGTTCTAGATATCCATTCTAATTCGAACATGTTCCCTCGCATACTAATAAATATATATAATTTATTTGTATATAAAACTCTTGTTAAACCTTGAAATAAATCTGGACACTGGTTAGTAGCTTCTGAGGAATTGTAACAAGTGTATATACAATGCCCCAAGTGTTGAAGAATGCAGAAGCGAAGCAACATGTTTTGAAATTTACAGAAAGGAGACAACGCGTGTTCAATATTCTCTACTCTATTCTTTTCCCTTTTCCTGTTAATGTCATCCCTCTTCAAAACAGAAAAGGAAAAATTGATTCCCATTTCCACTCCTCTCATTTGCAAATCAAATCGGAATCCTCACTGCAGCCATCGCGGCTGCCACCTCAAGGCATGCGTTGACTGCATCATCAGGCCGACCTCCATTAGTGACCAGGCCCGCAACGCCACCACTCTTCAGTGACCAAATCTCCATGTTTTCTCCTTTCGAAAGTCATTACCGCTACCGCCTCTTCAGCCCTTGCGTTCAAAGCTGCCATCGGACCTGCTCGATGCACTCCTAGAGCTTTGAAAAAATCTTTATTTGGCAACGAATGGACGTCCAGGACAGCTTGCATCTTTGATGCTTGCTGAAATTCCTAAAAGATTGTTGAGTTAGTTTGGGGCTTACGATTTGAGGTCTGGTAGATGTAGGGTTAAGTATTGGGGTTCTTTATCACTGCCTTGCTCGGTTATCAAGTCCTAGGGGTGAGTTTTACTTCGATTATCCAATATACTCATTTGCATGTCATCGTTCCCTTTCAAAACATCGTTTTGATTTCACTTTTGTTAACTAATTTGAAAGGACTTGGGTTCACTTGTCAAATTCATCGAGAATCAAGTTGGAATGGGTTTGGGTTCCTCCAATATCGAATTTTGTGTACATATATACATGTGTATATATGTATACAAATTTAGTGGATGTATGTTGTCGCTTAGCTATGAAGTCTTATCCTCATTTTTGAGTTAAATTTGCATTCATCTCCAAGCTTTGGAAGGTGAGTTTTCTCACTCAAGACTAATTGATTATTAAGTGAATTAAGCACTTGACATGTTGAATGAAATGTTAGGGTGCTCTAGATTTGTTCACTTTGTGATTTTGCACATGCGACACACACTGTTATCTCATATGACACATTATGGATGTATGCATGATATGCTATGTTTGTTTTCTCACCATGCAAGTTTCCTTTAGATTAGAAAACATTTACATGTTGAAATGATATATGCCCAAACCCCTTATATATTCGAATCAGTTTGGGATGCGGGTTGAAATGATACATACCCGGGATTCGAATATTTTTAGAGAACGGGTTGAAATGATAAATATCTGTATCACTTGACCATCAGATAGAAAATTACATATAGTTGCCATGGTCAATAAAAATAGAAATATTTTAAAATATTATATCGATTTTGTAAAGAGAAATTTTAATGAAATGTGCACATCTCATAAAGGAATATTTAAAGAAAATTTTGTTCAAATTTAACTTGGATTTTTCTAATTTGTATGAAAAAAAAGTTTAAAAGTGATTATACGGGATAACACTTAAAGTCAAGTTTGTTTTAAATAAATTCTACGGATACTTTGTGTTATATATAATAAGCTGAATAACATGAAAATCCAAAATTTGGTTTAAAGCTTTTATCACTTTCCATTGATATAAGATTTGATTTGGTAAATTTTTGAATTTATAAATGGTAATTCAAGTAATAACTTGATAATTAATCGTCGAAGTTTTTGGAATTTAGTATATTGACTAAACTCGAAGTTGAAGTTAAATCTAACTTGAAATTTATGAATTTGGAAGTATTTCCGTTGAGATGAATTTGAACTCAAACTATAAATAAGGAAAATGGTTTGAATTTTTGGAATACATATTTGGGATCAAATTGGATCATGCTTTTAGAATTAAACTATATTAAGAAAAGCATTTCCAAATTGCTTGGTTTTACAAACTATATTTCTTTTAACAAATAGACTTAAACCACTATGATCACATATACTTTATAAATGTTTTATTACTATTTTACAAGTATATTGGAGAATTTACTTTTTTAAAGCATATTTTATAATTCCAATGTTTTGGCAATTTAAGTTCTTACACTACTTTACAACTATTTACATAAGTATTTTCAAATTTAATATATTACACTAATTTCAAATTTACTATTCTAATTATTTTATAAATTTAAACGATCCATGACCAATTCGAGCTACTGAATCTGAAAGGATAAAAATGAAGGTTTCAGGATAATGGTATTTTGAGTTAAAGTGAAATATAAACTAGAATGGTTTGATAAGTGATTAAAGTGAAGATTTCAAGAAATTGAGATTTTGTGGGAATTGAAATCTAAACTCAAACGGTTGACAAGGAGTATATGTAATGTCAGATTTGAAATCTCAACCAAATCAATAATGAATTATTTGATAAATCATTTTTGGGGAATACTGGAGATAAATCAATTTGGTGATACTCGGAATATGATTTCAAATCTAATGACCAAGGTGTGAAAAATGTAAACGATCGGTTGTTAAAGAGACCAGAGTCGGTAGATGTCATACTCTCTGCCAATGCTGACACCACTTTAACAACTGTGTACGTGGTGGAGATTCCAGAATGAAGTAGGATGGTATGGAGGCGATTCGTGGATTTGAAGAAAGAGAACGCTGATGGATTGGCCTTGACCTTCGGGTCGTGTAACACCCCATGTCCATTAATGTCACTCACAAAAGGGAATGCATTAACTTCTATGGAGCGTTTTAAGTGAATATAGAACAGAAAATCACAACAAGACAGATATGAAATAGTACTTGAAAATTTAAAACTTTATTTATTGCAACGGAAGGTAAATATTTTTGGTTACATCACCAAAACCCAAAGACTAAAGTCAAGTACATAATATCCATCTTGACAAAATCAGAGTACATAATATAAAAAGCATAATCCCATAAATAGCCATAAAAGAAATAGGTTGAGCTTTACTTCAGCAATCCAAACCCAAGTGCTCCCAAAGAGATCCAAATCAAGCTCCCCACCCAAAGAACCTGGGGAGGGGGGGGGGGAAGGAGGAAAAGAGGTGGAAACAAAGGGGGTCAGGTATAAAGTCTGGCAAGTTTGATAACTCCAACAATATAATTATCAAAGTAACTAGGATAAGACATAAGCTTGGTAAATAAGGAAATGACTTTGAATTAATGGGAAGACCAAGCAACCAAAAATAGTAGGATGAGCAAAGATAACGTTAAAGGCGCTTCCTAATCAATATAGGGTAATTACTATACTCTACCGTACTGTACCATACTGTACTGTACTAACACTAACTGCACCCATACTAGTCACTCTAGAAACTTGATCCCTCTTGACTAAATAGAATGATGATAGCTTCGTGTACTCCTAGATGTACCCACTATCCCCACTAGATGTACCCCTTCAATGGTAATTCCATGTACTCCTAGCTGACGTCGTAGGTGCCACCTGCTCCTATCTCCACTAAGTGTACCCCTTTAATGATTAATTAATAATGGTAGCTTCGTGTACCCCTAGCTGACTACATAGGTGCCGTCTGCTCCTATCTCCACTAGATGCACCCACTACCCTTCCCCATTCGATCGGCTCCCTAACTCGTAGATACCCGTGCTGGTCCCACAGTGGGGTGTATCACTCCCCTAAAGTGGCAACCTAATACAACTTAAGGATGCACGGCTTATACCTACACGATGAACAACGTCTTACCTACCAGCCTGGGCCCACGCATGCACATGACCCCGTTGGACTTGCGTTGCAACCGCTAACCCATTTTGGCCTCTAACAATCAGGCCCAGTAGGCGTGTCCCGTCCTCGACTTGGGTCGAGTTCACAAAGATACTAAATGGGCTACTGGACTGAAAAGGGCCCCCACCAAGCTTCCCACCTAGGCTTGGTCCCCTCTAATACATCCCACTTAACCCCATGTCCACTTATATGTATAAATTTGGTTAATAGTTTTCTAATTTAACCTAGTCTCACCCTTTTGTTTAATTAACAGGTTGTATTGGTTAAGTCTGTGGGCCTATATACACAAATATTACCAACCTACCCAAGATTTACTTAACCCTCTCACTGGTTCAGACATATTAATTTACGGTTAAGTTTGTGGGCCTATATATACTAATATTACCCACCTACCCAAGATTTACTTAACCCACTCATTCCGTATAACCCAGTTTACTTAACCCCCAACTTAAACTTAAGTTCTTACAATCCCTAGGGATCAGATTTGGTTAAGTAGTCCATTTCATTTACCATGTCCATTTTTAATTAATTAATCAATTAAAACCTTTCCCTTCATAGGTGTCAATACCTATTTTATCCAACAATTTGAATTACATTTCATAATTGTTTATATTCAAATTACTCCATTTTTCTAATCGTATTTCTCATGACATCCTCATGTCACCCACATGTCACCCACTAGATTCCTCATGCCACCCAAGGCACCCACTTAACCCCCTCATGTCCCACTACATATTTACTTTGGTTAAGTGTTTCTTAATTTATTACTATCGTAACCCCTGTAGGATCTCTCACATTAGACTGACATTTGTGGCTGCTGGATTTGCCGGGAGGGTCCGGGCAGTCTTACACCACAAACGAGCCTAACCTCGTGTCCATACATTTGTTACGCATTTAGTTTGGGCCTTTGACCTCTCACATTGGGCTACCATTTGTGGCTGCTGGATTTGTCGGGTGGGTCCGGGCAGTCTTACACCACAAATGAGTCCAACCTCGTATCTTAGGCAATTAATTATACATAATTAATTTCCCCCAATATTTGAATTACTTTCCCTATTCAAATTACAAATCTTTTCCATATTTATTTATGTATAAATATGTCACCTTAATTATGTCCACTATTTATGGTAAATAAATTGTAACAATTTACATCTCAAATTAATTTCATGCCTTTTTAGGCATTTGTGCCAATTCCCAATATTTAATATCCCTATTCAAATTCAAATTAATCTATGTCCATAATTAAACTATGTCCATTACTACACATTAATTTTCCAATTAATGCCTTCATTAAATTTTTCGCCTTTTAAGGCAATTCACCTTAATTAATATCTCAAATTCGTTATATGCCTCATTTACATGCCAATTCACATTTATTAACATAATCAATATTTTCATCCCATATTTGGATTAATTATTCCTAATCAAATATGTTAATAAAATTCCAATTATCTTTATGACCATAATTCACATTAATTATGTCCATATATCACTTTGCCAATTAATATCTCAATTTACATATATGCCTCTTTTAAGGCTATTACATGCCAATTCACATTTATTAACATAATCAATATTTTTCTCATAACCCCCGCGGCGTCCGTTCGCATAGAATATATGATAGACTAAGAAATAGTCTAACACATGAAAAAGGGAAAAACACCACATATTCACATAACATACAAAATAGGCCTAACTTGCATATGAGAATTTACCACATAACTTGCATAAAATCATAGATCTAAACATAGCCTAAAAGGTATGAACCTGCATGTTATGAATAAGATTTTCATCACAAAATTTACATAGGCAATAACCACAAACTTGCATAACATGATTCATATTCCAAACTCATATTTTTATATAAACTTGCATATGTGATTTATGCAACATAACAATGGTGTAAATTTACCTCTAAACATATAAACTAGCATGTAAAGATTTAGCATATAACTCATAAATGTCATAGCCTAACTTTTGATCTAAAATAGATGTCATAATCTTTACTAACTTGCATGTGATTTATGCCTAAATCAACATCTAAACTTGCATACATACATATGATCTATCATATGAATCAACATAACCAAACTAGCATTTAAACAACATGATGATTTGATTATACATAAGCCAATCATAGAATTACAACATAGATCGTAACTTTACAACATGTATGATAAAATCACAATTTAACAACATAATCATATCATATGGTCAATAGTTCTCATCATATCCATATAATCCACAATTATATCTAATCTTACTTAATTTAATAATTATCTTGATTAGAGAAATCGAACTTGCCTTTCATGGTTAAAGAATTATGAACAATTGATCAAACTTGATGCAGAATTGTTGTAGCGACGTTAGTTGATTCTTTGTTGAAGCTCTAAGCTTGAATTAGGTTGAATTGATTAGTTATCTTCCTCTTAGTTGGCGGCGGCTACACTGAGTTCCATGGCGACGGCATAACGGCTTTAGTTTCAATTTTAATTAGGTTTAGGGTTAGCATTAGGATGTATTTATAGGTGTAGGAATTTATTTAGGACCATTAGATTAACCCTAAACCATGAGAACCAACCAAATGCAAAATCTGCATTTGAACGAATCGGCCCACGGGTTGACAGCCAAACACCCTGGATTAACCCCTAGTCGACCCAACAAGGCTCGGGTCGACCTCAAAAATGGGCCGGTTCGGTCATTCCCCCCTCCCAATTCGCTATTTTGAACTTTTTCACATATTTATTTATTTAATTTTTAATTTATATATATATATATATATATATCAATACATATATATTTCTCTGCGCAACCCATTTCACTTAATTCTTTTCTAAAAATTAAGTATACTTTAATTTGTGAATTTTAATGTTATAAAATTACGGGGTGTTACAGGTCATAATTAAAATGACTATAACATGAGCTATACCGTGACTAATTGAGGTAGCACCTCTAATCGGACACGCTTCTTCGATAACATCTCTATGACTATTGTGATTGATTTGGGTGCACCCTTTGATTATGGGAGTGTGTTCCGAGGTGGGCGGTAGTGGCTGCTATGCGTTCCCATTGGACCGGGAGTGCAATTGATAGAATCCTACCCTGGGTATTGCCTCGAGTGCCTTGTCATATTTATCCTTATCGAGCCCCTATGATTTTGATTTGTATCGTACCTATGGAGTGCCGTCTGATGCCATCGGTTTAAGGTAGGTTTACGGTACTATATAGACTACAGTATTATAAACGGTGTAAGGGTAAAAATGTAATCCCGCTTATGCTATTTTGATATATTTACTTTACTGAATGGACATTATTATAATTGCGTACTATACTATATGTATTAGTTTCACGGATCCTTCAGGGATGTGAACCCCAAACATCCCTTAAGTTACTGTTACATTTCGTTCAAACATTTCACTTGAGTTAATTCACTTATATGAGAATGTTAGTCCTAACTCGAGTATTTGTTTATTTTATTCCTTGCAAATGCCTGGGTCAGATCGAGTATTACAACATGGAAATCTATCTATTAGAGCTTGGGACTCGTTGGAGATCCAGTCGTACATCTATTATCACTCATGTAGTTACCCCACTTCGGTCAGCTATTCATGTATTAGCAAGGTTCTTAGTCTTCAGCTGTTTTTATATTTATTCTGTACTCTGATTATGTAAGTTTAAAGACTTTTGTATTATTGCATAAATTTTACTTCCGATGTGAGATATTATGTGTTATGTGTCTGTGATTCTATGATGAATTGTATTTCAACTACATAAGCAATAACAATCTGTCGTTTTGAACGGTTCGAGTTGGTTTAATTACCGACTTAGAGCATCCTTACTTGCTAGTCATAGCGTGAATGTGATAGGGGTTCTCGCCATGGTGTTTGGTGGCGAGCAGTGGACTCTTACTCCTACACGTCCCTAAGGGGTTGGCTGTGAACTCGAGAGGGCGGCCATAAAAGCAAGTACGTGGTACCAGTGTAATGCCACGACGGAGTTTAACCGCTGGATGAGGGTTGCAAAGCCTAGTCCCATTACAGCTGGTATCAGAGCTTTGGTTCATACAAAGCTTAGCTTATGATGTTGAAACACTCATTAGAGATGGAGTAAAAATACTCTAGAATGAGTGAAATTGTCTTGGAATCATTACTGGAGAGAGCGTATTTGAAAATAAAAATATTTTTAAATGATTTTAAGTGATTTTAAAAGGATTATTATATAAAAATAATTTGAAATAATAGCCTTGTTTTGAAAATATTCTTGTTTTAAATTTCATTTCCTTGGAATTCATCTCTTTAGTTGAAATTTCTCTTTAGTTGAATCTTCTAAATCTGGGCCTCGTTTTTCTTTATCCCACCTTAAAACTTAGAACTGTTCGTTCCTAGATCCTGAATCGTCCTTAATACTTTGGTCCTTGACAAATCCATTCGATTTGGTTCGTCCATTCGACCAGCTCCTAGTTTATAACCCATCCGAACTCAAATCGAACTAAATTACTGTATGAGAAGATAACTAAGAGTTAAACACTTGGTGGTATTAAGTAAATTGAATTGGAAATCAAATAGAAATTGAATATATAATCCTATGTTAAGGGAAAATTTCTGGTTAAATTATTTGTTGGCTAATAAGTTATGGTATATAAGTAGGACAGTATGAACGAATAAATATTTGTAATAAATATGAAAAATAAATATGTGGGGGAGATCTATAAATTCCTCGCTTAAAAATTTACAATAAGGTATGTTTATTTTGACATATATTTAGAAAATTGGGACATAGAAATTTGAATATACCTTTATTCTAAAAATAGAAGTGTTTCGAGTATTATGTTTGAAGTTAAAATTGGACTATCGAGTACGGGAAGGGTTATGGACATACGCCTAGCTAACGTATGTATTAAATTCCTTGTGTACTTGATAAATATAGATTCACACTGTAGTTACTTGAAAATGATTCTGGGATGACTGCGGCATCATCAGTTTTTATTTTATAGTTTCGAAAGTGGGAACAATCTGTATATTTTTAGTGAGACATTAAATTGATACTTAAAACTATTTTGTGAATATTTGAAACGTATAATGAAAAATGTATATTCATGGGAATACTAAATTGTTAGTAAATGTGAACTTAAAAGAAGTAAATGAATTTGAATTATTAATTGGTGTAAACATACGAGATGAAGTAAATCAGATTAAGACAAACAAATTTAATGTAAATTCACTATGCGAACAATGAAATGAATGGAAATTATGAATGCTAATAATATAAATATAATGAAATGAACTGAGTAAAATTAAAATCTAGCATGAAATTGAACTGTTTTACATATGGTGAAAATATAAATGCTATGTTTTGAAGATAATTCTAAAGAATTTAAACTGGTTATGGAATAATAACATTCTCCAATTAAATGATAATAAATTTAATGTGAACATTTGGTGTAATATAATATTTGGTTTGGATCAGTGGAATAAAATACAAGTATGATGCCTAGGAGGGTATTGGTGAACCCATGTTTTTTTTCTTATATGAATATAGAATAAAATGATGTTGTGTGGGAGTTTATATAATTTAACCTATGGGATTAAGATGGATTTTCAAAATGTAATAAACTCTAATTTTAAGTGAATGAGCTTTATATTTTTAATGCAACCGAAATCAATGGGATTAAATTGGATATATACTTAAATTGAAGATGGATCTATGAATGTAAACTTACCAAGTATGGACAACTTGAAAGTACATTTTTAGTGCAAGAGAAGGGAAACAAACAAACATAATAGCATATGAGGGGATATTTATAAAGTAATATGCGTGGAAGCAAAAATGGTAAACCTCTAAGAGTATACTTGGAAATGTAATTAGAAAAATCCATTTGAACTCATTTGAAGTTAATTTTGATTATTCCAAAGTGAAACTCAAACTGGAGAAAGTTTGAAGTAAATAACCAGGATAAAATCCTAGCTAGAGACATTGTAAAATGAATATACGCGATTACCAAGTACCTCTTGGTTTTAGTATGAAAACTTTAAGTATAAGCATATTATTTGTTGCAAAATTTCAAACTAAAATAATCACCTATGTACATGTATATATGTATACGTGGGTGGAGTAAATGTAATACATATGCATGATACTAGGAACAAGGCAGTCATGGTAGGGCTGCTGCCACAGGCAGCAGCAGCAATATAGTTTAAAAATAAAAGGGTGAAAAAAAAGAAATTACTTCAACCAAAGGGGCTTCTGCCTTAAGATAAAAATGAAGTAACAAGATAAAATGAAACAACAAAGGAAAAGGTCTACTGCTCGTCGCAACAACAGCAAGGAAGAAAGTAAAAGAAAGGAAAAGAACAAGAAAAGGAAAAGAAAAAAAACCAATATAGCAACCAAAAATTTAAATAACTTAAATAAGTTAATAAAAAAAATAAACTAGTATTTGAATGATTTGTTAGATATGATATGTGGTTGGTTTCCTTTTGGTTGACGTGTTAATTGTTATATTAATTCGTTTTACCCCATAGATATAAGATGTCTTACTAAATGGATTTACTCTAAAAGTCTAATGTAAACCATACTTTGATATATCAAGATTCGATTCAGGTAACGATTGGTAAATTTTATAATATTTAAAGGAAAGAAGTGAGTTATGTTAAAGTTGTGGTAGAGTCATCATATATTGTTACACATGTTGCTATATGACGTGTATACTATTCTACCTTGTTCCCATCCGCTGTGAAGTAAAATAAATAGTTCGGAAGTAAGCGAATTTCATGTAGGTAAGAAAGAGGGAGGAAATAACAATTTAGCAAAACTAAAGGTTTGAAATAACTTAAATGGAATTAAATTGATGTAAATAGAATAATACTATCATTCAAATGTTGGACATTATATATTGATGAGCTTCATTTTGTTGATACGATATATGTTATAAGTTGCTTTTTGTGATGTGAATTCATTTTACTCCATACATGTATGATTCTCACTATATGTTAAGTGTTTTAGTACGTAGCAATGGCGCGCTTTGCTTATGGAGGCCGTTATTGCGCAAAATGCTAAGAAAAATAGGCAAATACGCTTTAAAATGCTAAATAAGGTACGTATCTCAGTTTACATATCACATTTGGGTTATTTTTTTCTTTCATTTCCCCTATACTGGGATGCCTCATCGTGTTGATGAGATGCATATTGTATTTGTAAAAAAATTCCGGGCAAGCCGTACAAAGGAGATGCTACCGAATTTTTTCGTAAATTCCGGGTGTTAGAATAAATTTGAGTTTTAAAATCTATCTTATTTTCTTTCTAACAAGTTTCAAAACTAAGTAAATGTATTTGCAAAGGCATATATATAAACTTAGTTTTTACACGCCGTTTCCTTTTCGAGACGAAAGGCACTGAGTGGGGGAGAATGTAACGAACCCAAAGTCTTGACGTATTGAAATATATAAAAAATTATTCAAGGCTTAGTGTTCATGTAAATGTTATAATTTTAACTTGAATGTGAAACACGAAATATCAATTTGCGTTGTAAGCGTGTACTTGAACTCTAATGAATACTTGAGCTTGAAATTTGTTTTGAAATACATATTTGTTAAAGCGAAATGTTACATTCATAATTTTGTTAAAAAAAAGGACGAAAGCTAAAATTAGGAAAATATTGGCTTATAAGATTGAATGCGTTACATAAATTCGGTAACGCTAAAGTCAGAAGTTCGTTATTTAAATAAAGGCAAATATATAAATTATAAATAATGTTAAGTTTTGAAATTTTGAATAAGTTACTTCAAGTTATTCTAAACATTTTGATAACATAAACATCGTGTGTTTGATGTTAAATTTTAATATGTCGAACTAAAATACTAGATTAAACTTTAAGCAGAACGTATTTACCGTTTGTGAAAATTCGAACAATTGTTGCTTTCAATAAATAATTTCAAGTCAAAAACACATAAAACATACAATGTTTGTGGATTGCATCTCCGTTCGTTGCCTGATTTTGTTTGAATACATACACACATGAAATCGTTCATCTGTGAAATGGTTAAATAATAATATGATTAATTTGAATTGCAAAATTCAATCAGTCAACACCAGTAAAATTTGAAGCATGCAAACAAAAGACTTCTGGATATCCATTCTAATTCGAACATGTTCCCTCGCATGCTAATAAAAATATATAATTTATTTGTAAATAAAACTCTTGCTAAACCTTGAGATAAATCTGGACTCTCGTTAGTAGCTTCTGAGGAATTGTAACAAGTATATATACAATGCTCCAAGTGTTGAAGAATGCAGAACCGAAGCAACACGTTTTGAAATTTACAGAAAGGAGACAACGCGTGTTCAATATTCTCTACTCTATTCTTTTCCCTTTTCCTGTTAATGTCATCCCTCTTCAAAACAAAAAAAGGAAAAATTGATTCCCATTTCCACTCCTCTCATTTGCAAATCAAATCGGAATCCTCACTGCAACCAACGCGGCTGCCACCTCAAGGCATACGTTGACTGCATCATCAGGCCGACCTCCATTAGTGACCAGGCCCGCAACGCCACCACTCTTCAGTGACCAAATCTCCATGTTTGCTCCTTTCGAAAGTCATTTCCGCTACCGCCTCTTTAGCCCTTGCGTTCAAAGCTGCCGCCATCTGGCCATCTCAAAAGCCTTTCGCCCTTTTCGTTTCAACTGGAATAGAAAATCAGGAACCGCCGTGGCAACGGCCAGAGCCACGAATGACAACAGTCCGACCTTCGACTTCCCTTCCTTTGGATATGCTTCTTGGTACGCTTTGTGACCAAACCTAAGTTATTATTCAAAAAGGAAATGGCAAAAAAAGAAGGAGATTAGCAATGTGAGCCCCACTGTCGGACGAATTCACCAGCGACCATCGGACCTAGTCGATGCAGTCCTAGAGCTTCGAAAAAATCTTCTTTTGGGTATCGATGGACATCCAGGACAGCTTGCACCTTTGATGCTTGCTGAAATTCCTGAAAGATTGTTGAGTTGGTTTGGGGCTTACGGTTTGAGGTCTGGTAGATGTAGGGTTATGTTTTGGGGTTGTTTATCACTGCCCTGCTTGGTTATCAGGTCCTAGGGGTGAGTTTTACTTCGATTATCCAACATACTCATTTGCATGTCATCGTTCCCTTTCAAAACATCGTTTTGGTTTCGCTTTTGTTAACTAATTTGAAAGGACTTGGGTTCACTTTTCAAATTCATCGAGAATCAAGTTGGAATGGGTTCATGTTCCTCCAATATCGAATTTTGTGTACATATATACATGTGTATATATGTATACAAATTTAGTGGATGTTTGTTGTCGCTTGGCTATGAAGTCTTATCCTCACTTTCGAGTTAAATTTGCATTCATCTCCAAGCTTCGGAAGGTGAGTTTTCTCACTCGCGACTAATTGATTATTAAGTGAATTAAACACTTGACATGTTGAATGAAATGTTAGGGTGCTCTAGATTTGTTTGCTTTGTGATTTTGCACGTGCGACATACACTGTTATCTCATATGACACATTATGGATGTATGCATGATATGCTATGTTTGTTTTCTCACCACGCAAGTTCCCTTTAGATTAGAAAACATTTACAGCTTGAAATGATACATGCCCAAACCCCTTATATATTCGAATCGGTTTGGGATGCGGGTTGAAATGATACACACCCGGGATTCGAATATTTTTAGAGAACGGATTGAAATGGTAAGTATTCGTATCACTTGACCATAGGATAGAAAATTACATACGGATACCGTGGTCATTAAAAATAGAAATATTTTAAAATATTATATCGATTTTGTAAATAGAAATTTTAATGAAATGTGCATATCTCATAAATGGATATTTAAAGGAAATTTTGTTCAAATTTAACTTGGATTTTTCCAATTTGTATGGAAAAAAAGTTTAAAAGTGATTATATGGGATAACACTTAAAGTTAAGTTTGTTTTAAATAAATTCTACGGATACTTTGTGATATATATAATAAGCTGAATAACATGAAAATCTAAAATTTGGTTTAAAGGTTTTATCACTTTCCATTTATATAAGCTTTATTTGGTAAATTTTTGAATTTATAAATGGTGATTCAAGTAATAACTTGACAATTTACCGTCGAAGTTTTTGGAATTTAGTATATTGACTAAACTCGGAGTCGAAGTTATCTAACTTGAAATTTATGAATTTGGAAGTATTTCCGTTGAGATGAATTTGAAATCAAACCATAAATAAGGAAAATGGGTTGAATGTTTGTAATACGGATTTTGGATTAGATTGGATCATGCTATTAGAATTAAACTATATTAAGAAAAGCATTTCCAAATTGCTTGGTTTTACAAACTATATTTCCTTTAACAAATAGACTTACACCACTATGAGCACATATACTTTATAGATGTTTTATAACTATTTTACAACTATATTGGAGAATTTACTTTTCTATAGCATATTTTATAATTCCAATGTTTTGGCAATTTAAGTTCTTACACTACTTTACAACTATTACATAAGTATTTTAAAATTTAATATATTACACTAATTTCAAATTTACTATTCTAATTATTTTATAAATTTAAACGATCCATGAGCAATTTAAGCTAATGAATCCGAAAAGATAAAAATGAAGGTTTCAGGATAATGATATTTTGAGTAAAAGTGAAATCCAAACTTGAATGGTTTGATAAGTGATTAAAGTGAAGATTTCAAAAAATTGAGATTTTGTGGGAATTGAAATCTAAACTCAAATTGTTGACAAGGAGTATTTGTAATATCGGATTTGAAATATCAACCAAATCAATAATGAATTATTTGATAAATCGGTTTTGGGAATACTTGAGATAAATCGATTTGGTAATATGATTTCAAATCTAATGACCTCGTTGTGAAAAATGTAAACGATCAGTTGTTAAAGAAACCGAAGTCAGTAGATGTCATACTCTCTACCAATGCCGACACCACTTTAACAACTATGTACGTGGTGGAGATTCTAGAATGAAGTATGATGGTATGGAGGTGATTCGTGAATTTGAAGAAAGAGAACACTGATGGATTAGCCTTGACCTTCTGGTCATAATTAAAATGACTAAAACATGAGCTATACTGTGACTAATTGAGATAGCACCTCTGATTGGACACGCTTCTTCAATACCATCTCTACGACTACTGTGATTGATTGGGTGCACCCTTTAATTATGGGAGTGTGTGTTCTGAG
The DNA here is from genome assembly GCA_030737875.1 of Allium sativum. Lineage (NCBI taxonomy): Eukaryota > Viridiplantae > Streptophyta > Magnoliopsida > Asparagales > Amaryllidaceae > Allium > Allium sativum. Next base: position 358,009,070 of record CM060925.1, read on the forward strand.
GTGGGCGGTAGTGGCTGCTATGCGTTACCACCGGTCCGGGAGTGCAACTGATAGAATCCTACCCTGGGTATTGCCTCGAGTGCCTTGTCATATTTATCCTTATCGAGCCCCTATGATTTTGATTTGTATCGTACCTATGGAGTGCCCTCTGATGCCATCGGTTTACGGTGGGTTTACGGTACTGTATAGACTACGGTATTATAAACGGTGTAAGGGTAAAAATGTAATCCCGCTTATGCTATTTTGATAGATTTACTTTACTGAATGGGCATTATTATAATAGCGTATTATACTATATGTATTAGTTTCACGGATCCTTCGGGGATGTGAATCCCAAACATCCCTTTACTCTTACATTTCGTTCAAACATTTCACTTGACTTAATTCACTTATATGAGAATGTTAGTCCTGACTCGAGTATTTGTTTGTTTTATTCCTTACAAATGTCGGGTCAGATCGAGTATTACAGCTTGGATATCTATCTATTAGAGATTGGGATTTGTTGGAGTCATACATCTAATATCACTCATGTAGTTACCCCACTTTGGTCAGCTATTCATGTATTAGCAAGTTTCTTAGTCTTCCACGATTTCAATATTTATTCTGTACTCTGATTATGTAAGTTTAAAGATTTTTGTATTATTGCATTAGTTTTACTTCCGCTGTAAGATATTATGTGTTCTGTGATAAATTGTATTTCAACTACATAAGCAATAACAATCTGTCATTTTGAACGGTTCGAGTTGGTTTAATTACCGACTTGGAGCGGTTAAAAAGTCAAGTCATTACAGTATATGTTGTGTTAAAATTAACATGTCATTTTGTTATTATAAAATTGATGACAACAAATATGCCATTTTGTTATTATAAAATTGATGAAAACAAATATGTCATTTTGTGATTGTAAAATGGTTGTAAATAAATATATCATTTTTGTTATAATAAAATGGATGAAAACAAATATATCATTTTGTTGTGGCAAAAAGATTGAAAACAAAAATATATCATTTTTTTTGTAACCAAATAGTGAAACAAAATTATCAAATTTTGTTGGAACCTTAAGCTTGGAACAAAATTGTCATTTTTGTCAAATTGTAAAAGTTGAAACAAAAATATTCATTTTTGTCGAATAGCTTAGTTGAAACAAAAATGTTCATTTTTATCAAAATAGTTTTGTTGAACAAAAATCATACATTTTTGTCAAATTAGAATAATGAAATTAAAATGATCATTTTTGTCAAAATATAATTATTAGATCAAAATTTACATTTGTGTCAAAAATTAATTGTTGAATTAAATTTGCCGTTTTGACAAAACATATGAATTGAAATAAAAAGATACATTTTTTCAAAACATATGAATTGAAATAAAAAGATACATTTTGTCAAAACTTATGAATTGAAATAAAAAGATACATTTTGTCATAACATATGAATTGAAATAAAAAGATACATTTTGTCAAACATATGAGGTGAAAAAAAATCATTCATTTTTGTCTAATAAGCTTTGTTGAAACAAAAACATCCATTTTTGTCTAATAGCTTTGTTGAAGCAAAGATTTACATTTTGCCAAAATATGATGGTTGAAAACTGTAACACCCCGTAATTCTGTTAATATTAATATTCACAAATTAATGAATAACTAATCTCAGACGTGAGAATTGTGGGAAATGGGTTGCGCCATTGTGTTCGTCTCGGAATTCTGGTTGAAATAGAGTCCGAGTTTGCGTGAATTGGACTTCGTATGAAGAAGTTATGGCCATCGGAAGTTTCAGAAAATTAAAAACAGCTCGCAGGAAATTTAAATTTCAAACAGAAAAGTGCAGAAGCAGGCTGGGCGGGAAAATTACTGTGACGATCCCAAAATCCGAGGGGCGGTATTAAGGATAATCATTAGGAAATAACACATTAATCATCATAGCAGAGTACAGATAATAGCAGAAACAATAAATAAAATAATTTTACATGGATATGACAGCGGAATCACAACATGTAGGAATATCAGAATAGCATAACGTTGGATACACTTAGTAAAAAGAAAGGGAAGTGATCAGTCATCATCGCCAAAGGCGGAATACATACATGCAGTGACATAATAAGAGTATCAGTCTACATCGCCGAAGGCGGAATACATATACATATAGTGAGAAATACGGAAAGTAAATCAGTCTGCATCGCCAGTGGCGGAATCATAATATACCCAGTAATGGCGGAAAATATCTAAGTCATCACTATGAAGTCAGCCTCGCCATGAGCCAAAAGTGCATGCTGTGCAGCAGTGCAGAACCAAAAACCACCTATCACCTGTGTACTAGGCTGCCCGTGTGAAAATGAGGGCACCCGCGTTTGCAAAGTGAAACAAACAACGAGTCAGTCATGGGGACTGGTATGAGGAATCCATTTAACAGTTAAACAATAGTAATAGCAAATCATAGGACCACGCCACTTTCGCGGAACGGGTTCACTCCAGTGATTGCTAGTGCATTTAAAATAGAGTAAATTCTTTTAAAACAATCGCAATGCTTTTAGAAAGAATGAAGCTATTATAAGACTCAGGTCCCATCACACAATGCAACGCAAGCCGGAGGATAGAGTTTTATCTTATAACAGCCAAATATGCTTGATACGTATAAAGAGAAATCATTTGATATTATTACTAGTGCATATATGTTTCAAAAACGAATAGCATCATAAATATCAATCATAGGCGTCATGAGCGTCCCATGCCACTATGTCGCCATATATAAGTTACAATCGAAGCCATTATCTCGTATTGGAAATTGGATTTCCGTCATGAGTCGAGGCAAGGGGCAAGCTCCTCTCCGCTTCGAGACACTCTAGCAAATGCCTCAGGATTACGCACACTGGGTAACCCCTGGATCTTCAGGGCCGGTCCTCACTTACGTTAGAGGATTAGTTATTCCTGAACACGCGTTTCCCGGTCCTTGCAGACCTATAATCGAGGCGCCACGCATTCCAACAACCACAAAGGTGAAAAGTAGATATATATGTCAGGGCTGGTAAGTCACTGACACCACCATAGCTAGAAAGAAACGTCGTGCTCTCCCTGCAGTCCGTATCCCGTTTTTAACTCATACCGGGGTGTGAGGCTCGCGAATCTACGAAATACACAAAGCTAGGCCACGTAAGCCTTGCTTTGATCATCATCCACAAGACTTTGCTTTGCAACAGAAGCCTTGATCACAACATCTTGGCATGCCATATAGGCAGTCCACTCCATACGATTGATTTCCATCGATATATAACCTCTAAGCTCGTACGTCTCAGAGAAGGGCGTTAAGCAAGAGAATAAATTCTCCGCCGCCAAACAGATATATATTTAACAGAGATCAATCAATATAGAACAAAATCCAATGTCAGACACACAGTCCATTTACAAGTCCGTCCTGGGTCTGAACGAAACCGGAGGCGTCAAATTCCTCGTATATCCGTCCAATCAACATACACGTTCAGACGGCTACTACTTCCGTCCCTTTCCGGTAGCTACTCCGGTTAGGAACCTCAGTAGCGCCCATCCAACCGATACGAAGATCGTCGGTCTTGAATCGTCTTTGCATCTTCCAATTCGAATCGCTCGATGAATTACTTGAAATGAGGGTTAGCTCGGCCTTTTCAAATAACTCACGTCATTAGAATTTGAATCGATTCTTTATATGGTTATATTATTCGACATCCATCTTTCAGTTATTTAGTGTTATTTTCATGTCATACACATACAACCATCAAATATCAAACAATTCAAGCCCAACTGGTTTATTTGCAACCTATGTTGCTTATAATATTTTATAACGATTTTTTGCCATTTTTATTTATTTAAAAATGGCCTTATTTAATTAAACGACGTTTCAGGTCATTTCGTGTCACTAGCGCTGTTTTTCCCTTAATTTGTTTTACACATATCGGAAAATCTAACCGTTGGATCTTCACAAATTTTACATCATTAGGAAGGTCTTTTCAAAACGAATCCAACGGTTCCAGTTTTGGGAAAATCCGACGGTCGGATCTTCCACACTAACCATTTGAATTTACGATTTCAATTTACGAACTGCAGCGTCGTTATTCGATTAAATTTAATTATATTTATATATATACATAAATATAATCGTTTCTGGCGCTGTTTTTCCTTAATTTTGAATTAAACATTCCGGACAATCCAACCGTTGGATTTTTACAAGGTTGGTGCCGTTGGAAAGATTATCCCAAGGCGAACCCGACGGTTGAGGTTTCGGGAAAATCCAATGGTCGGATTTCCCGCACTAGTCGTTTGAAATCACGGTTTCAAAATACGAACTGCACGGCCTCGTTTCGTTTTAATTTTATTTATATTTATATATTTATATAAATATAGTTCATTCGATGATTTCTATATCGTTTTCACTTCAAATATTTTTCTAACTCCCTAAATTTTGGAAAAATTTCGCCATAACCTCCCCTGTACCGGGGGCATCGGGAAATCGCAAATAGCGTCCCGGTCCTTCTAATCTCAAAAAGAAAAAGAAAACGCCAAGCGGCTAGCCAACAGGCTCAAAAATCATCATCCAAACAAATCAGTAAATGTGTACCTATTTGTCGGGCACAAATTTTATTCCTCTTCTCTAGCCCCTTTGCTATAACCTGTTCAATAAATATGCAGGTACATATATATACAGTTCTTGTCAATTATCATTTTCTATTCAACTTCATATTTGATTCCTGTTTGGTTTAAAAACACCATTCATTCTAATGTTACATAAATAGGTGCAAATCATTTCATTAGCTAATTAATGAATATTTCAACTCATATATGTTTATTTTGAACAAGTGGCTATTTTTAACACTTCACATTTCAACGATTTATGCATACAATAAAAATGTGATTTTTATTGCAAAACAATTCATTTCAAAAACACTGTTCTTCTATATAGTTCAAGTTGGTGATAAAAATGAGATTTCTATCATAAAACAATTTCTTTTCAGACGAGATTATTTTACACAGTTCATATAGTCAATAAAAGGTGATTTTCTTTTATTATCAAACAATTTATTTCAAATTATGAATACCATTCAACACATGAATTTCTAAACAACGAATGAATAGCAATTCAACACATGAATGTTTTCTATAGTTTCTATATATAGGTAAAAATGTGATTTTTATTATCTAACAGTTTATTTCAAAATTTGAATATCATTCAACACATGAATTTCTAAACAACGAATGAATAGCAATTCAACACATGAATGTTTTCTATAGTTTCTATATATAGGTAAAAATGTGATTTTTATTATCTAACAGTTTATTTCAAAATATGAATATCATTCAACACATGAATTTCTAAACAACGAATGAATAGCAATTCAACACATGAATGTTTTCTATAGTTTCTATATATAGATAAAAATGTGATTTTTATTATCTAACAGTTTATTTCAAAATATGAATATCATTCAACACATGAATTTCTAAACAACGAATGAATAGCAATTCAACACATGAATGTTTTCTATAGTTTCTATATATAGATAAAAATGTGATTTTTATTATCTAACAGTTTATTTCAAAATATGAATATCATTCAACACATGAATTTCTAAACAACGAATGAATAGCAATTCAACACATGAATGTTTTCTATAGTTTCTATATATAGATAAAAATGTGATTTTTATTATCTAACAGTTTATTTCAACATATGAATATCATTCAACACATGAATTTGTAAACAACGAATGAATAGCAATTCAACACATGAACGTTTTCTATACAATGAATAAATATAGTTTAAGCATATGAAAATAATTCAAACACAAGAATATTATTCAAAATTTCGGCAGCATAACGGCAGGGTAGTTACACCGGCACCGTCCCTAGTACGGCTCCTCGCTCTACCTTAAAACCTCGCGGTTTTTGACAATGGGAATCATGCATCTAATTCGCACGCAGGCGGCATGTTTATATTTATTTCATTTCCACAAACTAATCCTATGTAGTTTCAACCAAATATTTCTCAACCACAAACGGGTATTTTTCAACCACAATCAATCCATATCCATCACAAACAATCCCAAACTATCAATCAATTTTCACCACAATTTCAACCAATAAATATCGTCCATGGTTTGTGGACGAGGGGCGTATATATATATATATATATATATATATATATATATATTATATATAGCAATTCACTTTCATTTTCAACATAGATATATTTATATAAAGAATTTGAAGAGTGAGAAATCCTCACCAATAGCTATCCACTCACACGATTCTTCCTTAATAGAAACTTCGCCTTCTTGTCCTTCTTGTTGCTTTCGTTGACTGTATCCTCTACATAGGTAAAAATCGAATTTCACTATGTTATTCAATATATAAAGATTGCATTTTGACTTCGCTATTAAATATAAAGATTATATTTTTATTATTCTTTCAAAACTGCTTTTATAATCCTTTTTTTTTCTTTTAAATAAATGCAGTTTTTATCTTTAAAATAAATGCAGTTTTTCTTTTATTAAAAATGCAGTTTTACTCTTTAAAATAAATGCAGTTTTTCTTTTATTAAAAATGCAGTTTTTCTCTTATTAAAAATGCAGTTTTACTCTTTAAAATAAATGCAGTTTTACTCTTTAAAATAAATGCAGTTTTACTCTTTATTAAAATGCAGTTTTACTCTTTATTAAAAATGCAGTTTTACTTTTTATTAAAAATGCAGTTTTACTTTTCCTTCTTTCAAAAATGCAGTTTTTTCTTCTTTTTCAAAATGCAGTTTTTATTTTATCTTTTTCAAATGCAGTTTTTATTTTATCTTTTTCAAATGCAGTTTTTATTTTATCTTTTTCAAATGCAGTTTTTATTTTATCTTTTTCAAATGCAGTTTTTTTTCTCTTTTAAAAAATGCAGTTTTTTTTTAAAATCCCTTTTAAAAATGCAGTTTTTCCTTTTTAGAAAAAAAATCAGTTTTAACTCTTTAAAAATTCTGTTTTTATTTTCCTTTTAAAACAAACAGTTTTCAATTTTAAATTTCTGTTTTTAAAACTCTTTTATAAAGAAAACAGTTTTAAAACTTTATTAAAAAAAAACAGTTTTTATAACTTAAAATAAAAACTCAGTTTTATTTTCTTTTTTTTTTTAAAAAAAATATTCTGTTTTTTTAAAACCTAAAACAAAAATCAGTTTTATAATTCCCTTTAAAACAGTTTTTAAATCATAAAAAAAAAACAGTTTATACATTTACTGTAAAACAAAAACAAAAAGCAAAAATAAAATAAAATTAAATTAAACGCTCACCGAGCTTCGAATGGGAGGAGGAGGAAGTCGGCGGTGGCTCGTGGCGTGGCGATGTCTGGAGTTCGATGGTGGTTCGCGGCAGGGGTTCGAGGGTTGCTTCGATTGCGTCTCGAGTCTCGTCGCCTGGAGGGAGGAAGGAACTGAACGGAGGGGTGCGGCGCGAGGGGTCGTCGGCGTCGTTCGAGATAAGGCGGCGCTCGATGCTTTTAGGGTTAGGGTTTTTTTTTTGTTTGTGAATAACTGAATCGGGGGGGGGCCAGTTGAAGAAGAAAAGGAGGGAAGGGTAGGGGTTATTTATTTATTTATTTTATTATTTAATTATTTAATTATGCACAAGGGTTGACTTTTACATACGACCTCGAAACGAGGTCCACCGCCTGTCGTCCATAGCGTTTTACCCCCATTCCGAACACAATGGGATATGTATCGTAAGCTGGTTTGATCGTTACAATCAGTTTCCGTTGAATTTACAATTTAAATCCTTTTATTGAATTTTAAACGTACATTTCAAATTACCGGGGTCACATACTAACTAGAAAAATTCCAGAAAAATATTTTCTAGTTTCGTATTGACGATACGGTCCTAACAAAACTAGTTTCGTCGAATTCTGAGACCGTTTGAACAATGGCCAATTTCCAGTCGATTAAATTCAATAGAAACTGGTCAAACGCGTTTTCTTTTGCCACGCTCACATATTGATTCGAAAAATTATGAAATTTGAAACCTAGCAATAGTTTGACATTCCGGACCCAACAAAAGTGGTTTCGTCCAATTCCGAGGCCATATGCAAAATATCAATTTTCAAACTGACTTACTATTTCTTAACTCACTAATTTATTGAAATATTCTATATTTTATGGGAATAGGCTATTTTGATCATTCAAATTTCTTGTTAATAACCTAATTTAAAAATTTTAAACTGGTTCACATTTTCCGGGTTATTACAATCTCCCCCACTTAAAACTTTTCGTCCTCGAAAAGGAAATAATAGTTAAGCAGGAAATAAAATGTAAATGCAAAGTATTGTAAAGGTACCTTGCACCGGAGTTAGTCAGAGATGTCCACTCTTCATTTGGGATAGGCTTGTTTAATGCTTTCCTCAGTTTCCCAAGTACAGTCTCTAGGATCACTACTCCACTGCACTTTGACTAAGTGGATCTTTTTCCTCCTTAGCTCTCTGGTTTCTTTGCCAACTATCTTTAATGGATCTCTTTTGAGTGCTAATTCTGGGGTTATGTCAACATCCTGTTGTGCTGCTTCTTCCACAACAAGATCCGGATCATGAACATGTTTTCTGAGTTGAGATACGTGGAACACATTATGTACACCAGGCAACCAATCAGGTAATGATACCCTATATGCAAGAGTTCCAATCCGTTCAAGTATAGGAAAGGGACCAATAAATCTCGGTGCCAACTTCCCAGTCTTGCCAAATCTGATTACTCCTCGCATTGGAGAAACTCTTAGATAAACATAATCGCCAACGGCAAACGATATATCCCTTCTTCTCGCATCAGTATAACTTTTCTGTCGGCTCTGTGCGGTTTTTAATCTCTTCTTAATGGAATCGACTTTATCCGATGCTTCTTGAATCATATCGGGCCCTAACACTCGTCTGTTGCCAGGTTCTACCCAACATGCGGGAGATCTGCACGGTCTACCGTATAGTGCTTCAAATGGGGACATTCCCAAACTTGCTTGATAGCTATTGTTGTAAGAGAATTCTGCTAAATGTAAATGATCTTCCCATGAGCCTCTAAAATCAATAACGCAAGCCCGCAACAAATCTTCTAAAATTCTATTCACCCGCTCAGTTTGGCCGTCTGTCTGAGGGTGATAAGCGGTGCTTAGATTTAATTTGGTTCCCAATTCTTCTTGGAATGCTTCCCAGAATTTGCTAGTGAACAGGGGATCTCTATCGCTGACTATACTGAGCGGTACTCCATGAAGTTTAACAATTTCTTTGAAGTAAATCTGTGCCAGACTTTGAGCCGTTCTGTTGGATCGGACAGGGATAAAATGGGCAGTCTTCGTGAAGCGATCTACGATTACCCATATACTGTCGTTTCCTTTTCTAGTTCGAGGCAAGCCATCGATAAAATCCATCGAGATTTGTTCCCACTTCCAACCTGGAATTTCTAATGGTTGTAATAATCCAGCCAATTTCTGCTGATCACTCTTGATTAGTTGGCAAGTGGAGAATCTGCTAACATATATTGAAATATCTCTTTTCATCGCCTTCCACCAGAATGTGCGTTTAATATCATTATACATTTTGCTCACACCAGGGTGGATACTTAATTTGGACTTATGGCACTCATCAAGTATTTCTCTTCTGAGCTCTGGAATTTCAGGCACACAAATTCTCCCTTTTAACCTTAGGACCCCTTGGCTATCGAGGCTAAAATCTGAGGGTTTTCCTTCTTGGATCCGCTGGCTAATCTTTTTAATGAATTCATCGTCCTTCTGAAGAATAGCAATCTTATCTTGTAAGGAAGAAGTAATGATAAAACTGGCAATGATTTCATTTTTCCTGCTGAGCGCATCTGCCACTACATTGGCTTTCCCTGGAGTGTATATAATTTCAAAATCGTATGCTGCAAGGAATTCTAACCAACGCTGTTGCCTCAGGTTTAAATCTTTCTGGGTGAACAGATATTTCAGGGATTGATGATCGGTGTATAGTTCGAATTTCTCGCCCAATAGATAATGCCTCCATATTCTTAAAGCAAACACGATAGCTAATAACTCAAGATCATGAGTAGCATAGTTTCTTTCATGCGGCTTTAGTTGACGGCTGGCATATGCGATCACTTGGCTTTTTTGCATTAACACTGCTCCTAGCCCTCTAATAGAAGCATCTGTCCATACTGTCAAGTCTTGGTTACCTTCTATTATTGTCAATACCGGAGCGGTTGTCAACTTCAGTTTCAGCTCCTGGAAAGCTTCTTCACATTCGGGAGTCCATTTGAATTTCTCATGCTTCTTTGTGAGCTTTGTCAATACTCCTGATATCTTTGAAAAATCCTGAACGAATTTTCGATAGTAACTAGCTAATCCAAGGAAACTTCGAACTTCAGTGGGTGTAGTAGGTTGTTTCCAGTTCTGAATCGCTGTAATTTTGCTTGGGTCTACAGCAATTCCTTCTTTTGATACGACGTGGCCAAGGAATTTAACTTCATTCTGCCAGAAGAAACACTTAGAAAATTTAGCTTTCAAGACATTTCTTCTCAGAATTTCCAACACTTGTTCTAAATGTTTTGCATGTTCTTCTTCTGACTTAGAGTAGATTAGAATGTCATCGATGAAGACAAGAACAAATTTATTCAACACACCACGGAACACTCTGTTCATAAGATCAACGAAATATGCCGGAGCGTTGCACAAACCGAACGGCATTACTAACCATTCGTAGAATAAATCGGGACCCCTGAAGGCTGTCAAAGGAACACAGTCTTCAGCTATACGCAATTGGTGGAAACCTGTAGCTAGGTCCATTTTGGAGAATACGGTTGCTCCATTTAATTGATCTAACAGATCGTCTATTCGGGGCAAAGGATATTTGTTCTTCAGTGTTTGTTTGTTGAGATCCCTGTAATCAACGCAAAGTCTTAGAGTACCGTCTGATTTAGGGACAAATACTACTGCGGCTCCCCATGCTGAAAAGCTTGGTCTGATTAGACCTTTCCAAAGCAATTCTTGGGTTTGGCTACTTAGCTCTTCTTTTTCTTTCGGGGCCATTCTTCTTATTGGATGTACTACTGGTCGGGCATTCGGAATTAGATCAATTCTAAATTCAATTTCTCTTTGCGGCGGTAAGTTCTCTACTTCTTCAAACACATCCGCGTAGTTTTTCACGACCTGTATCTTTTCTATTGAAGGGGGAGTAATTTCTAAAGAAGCCCAGAATTATGTTCTATTAATTTCCGCACCGAGACAAGGTATAGTGATATGCCCAGATTTTGTTTCAACTTTAACGATTCTTTCGGCACATCTAACTTCGGCCTTATATTTTGTCAACCAGTCTAGTCCCAATATCATATCAAATTCGGAAAGGTCCATGACAATCACCTTAAAAGAGAACTTGTAGCAAGAATAAGAGATAGGCGCTCTACAGTATGAACTGAGACTAATAGAACCTCCTATCGGGTTTTGAACTTTAATCGGTTCCTTTAGAATTCTTTGTTTCAATTTTAACTTGTGTACAATTTTACCAGAAATGAAGCTACGTGATGCACCAGTATCAAAAAGTACAGAAACAGGAATATTTTTAATAGTAAGGGTACCTCCCAAGACATCGGGTTTACCTGATCCGTCGGTGATAGCTGGCGGGGTATTCCCGTCATAAACATGGGCCACTTGTGCGCTCTTCTTCAAAGGACAATTATTGCTGTAGTGCCCCTTCTTGTGGCAATTGTAGCATTCAACTGAGTCACTGGCCCTTGGCTTCTTTGGGGCTTTGCATACATTAGAGAAATGGCCGGGCTTCCCGCAATTATAGCAGTTTCCTTTCGGGATCTTTGCGGGTTTTTGAGTAGCGGCCGCGGTGATGCTAGATTCAGGTTGGTCAGTTGAGGTCTTGCGCTTAATCCCTGCTTGGCTCTTAGCGCGGTCTTGGCTAGCATGCCTCTCATCCATGTCCTCATAGTTGCAAGCCATCTCTACGAGTTCGGTAAAAGAAAGTTTGATGTTGCTCATAGCCCTATCATGGTATTTGCGCTTCAGCCCAAAAATGAATCTTTTATTCTTCGCTTTGTCGGTCAAAACCAACTCTGGAGCATAGCGCGATAGCTGAGTGAACTTATTCAGATAGTCTTGAATTGAGAGGTCTCCCTGCTGGAGATTAGCAAATTGCTCCCGCATCCTCTCAAGAGCTTGTTCTGGCACGAACTTCTCATTGAATAAAGTCTTGAACTGTTCCCAAGTTCGGATAGTACCAGCTGCATCTCCAGAAGTAATGGCGTCCCACCACAGCTCTGCCTCTTCCTGAAGAAGCCAAATGCCAAGTCGGGCTTTGTTGTTAGTTCCCATGCCCATACCTTCGAAGATTTTCTCACAGGTCTTCAGCCAAGCGATAGCTTCAGTCACTGTGCCTGTGCCTGTAAAAGGTTTCCCTCCAAGATTTCGGTATCTCTTTGCCACTTTGTCCAGCTCAAAGTCTTCTGGTGCTGGTGCCTGAATAATAGGGGCCTCTGCAGCTACGGGGATATTCCCCCGTCCTCCTGCTGCATCTCCTCGGCCTCCACGGCCTCCTCTGGCTGCTGCTGCTCGTGTAGCCATCTAAGAATTCTGTATAAGCAAGAAAAGAGTCAAGCTCACAGATTTGATATTTTCCATAAATGATAAAGCAAGGAAATACAAGGAAAGATAATGATGATGTACTGATCAAATTGTTTTGCTAATCTGCTTAGCTCATTCTAGGATATTGCTAATCCTATCTCTAATGAGCTACTCGCATTAGAACACTACTGATTCTATTCTGACGAGGTGTTTAATGTGTTAGATCCCAGAACTAAGGTTAACCAAAGCTCTGATACCAACTGTGACGATCCCAAAATCCGAGGGGCGGTATTAAGGATAATCATTAGGAAATAACACATTAATCATCATAGCAGAGTACAGATAATAGCAGAAACAATAAATAAAATAATTTTACATGGATATGACAGCGGAATCACAACATGTAGGAATATCAGAATAGCATAACGTTGGATACACTTAGTAAAAAGAAAGGGAAGTGATCAGTCATCATCGCCAAAGGCGGAATACATACATGCAGTGACATAATAAGAGTATCAGTCTACATCGCCGAAGGCGGAATACATATACATATAGTGAGAAATACGGAAAGTAAATCAGTCTGCATCGCCAGTGGCGGAATCATAATATACACAGTAATGGCGGAAAATATCTAAGTCATCACTATGAAGTCAGCCTCGCCATGAGCCAAAAGTGCATGCTGTGCAGCAGTGCAGAACCAAAAACCACCTGTCACCTGTGTACTAGGCTGCCCGTGTGAAAATGAGGGCACCCGCGTTTGCAAAGTGAAACAAACAACGAGTCAGTCATGGGGACTGGTATGAGGAATCCATTTAACAGTTAAACAATAGTAATAGCAAATCATAGGGCCACGCCACTTTCGCGGAACGGGTTCACTCCAGTGATTGCTAGTGCATTTAAAATAGAGTAAATTCTTTTAAAACAATCGCAATGCTTTTAGAAAGAATGAAGCTATTATAAGACTCAGGTCCCATCACACAATGCAACGCAAGCCGGAGGATAGAGTTTTATCTTATAACAGCCAAATATGCTTGATACGTATAAAGAGAAATCATTTGATATTATTACTAGTGCATATATGTTTCAAAAACGAATAGCATCATAAATATCAATCATAGGCGACATGAGCGTCCCATGCCACTATGTCGCCATATATAAGTTACAATCGAAGCCATTATCTCGTATTGGAAATTGGATTTCCGTCATGAGTCGAGGCAAGGGGCAAGCTCCTCTCCGCTTCGAGACACTCTAGCAAATGCCTCAGGATTACGCACACTGGGTAACCCCTTGATCTTCAGAGCCGGTCCTCACTTACGTTAGAGGATTAGTTATTCCTGAACACACGTTTCCCGGTCCTTGCAGACCTATAATCGAGGCGCCTCGCATTCCAACAACCACAAAGGTGAAAAGTAGATATATATGTCATGGCTGGTAAGTCACTGACACCACCATAGCTAGAAAGAAACGTCGTGCTCTCCCTGCAGTCTGTATCCCGTTTTTAACTCATACCGGGGTGTGAGGCTCGCGAATCTACGAAATACACAAAGCTAGGCCACGTAAGCCTTACTTTGATCATCATCCACAAGACTTTGCTTTGCAACAGAAGCCTTGATCACAGCATCTTGGCATGCCACATAGGCAGTCCACTCCATACGATTGATTTCCATCGATATATAACCTCTAAGCTCGTACGTCTCAGAGAAGGGCGTTAAGCAAGAGAATAAATTCTCCGCCGCCAAACAGATATATATTTAACAGAGATCAATCAATATAGAACAAAATCCAATGTCAGACACACCGTCCATTTACAAGTCCGTCCTGGGTCTGAACGAAACCGGAGGCGTCAAATTCCTCGAATATCCGTCCAATCAACATACACGTTCAGACGGCTACTACTTCCGTCCCTTTCCGGTAGCTACTCCGGTTAGGAACCTCAGTAGCGCCCATCCAACCGATACGAAGATCGTCGGTTTTGAATCGTCTTTGCATCTTCCAATTCGAATCGCTCGATGAATTACTTGAAATGAGGGTTAGCTCGGCCTTTTCAAATAACTCACGTCATTAGAATTTAAATCGATTCTTTATATGGTTATATTATTTGACATCCATCTTTCAGTTATTTAGTGTTATTTTCATGTCATACACATACAACCATCAAATATCAAACAATTCAAGCCCAACTGGTTTATTTGCAACCTATGTTGCTTATAATATTTTATAACGATTTTTCGCCATTTTTATTTATTTAAAAATGGCCTTATTTAATTAAACGACGTTTCAGGTCGTTTCGTGTCACTGGCGCTGTTTTTCCCTTAATTTGTTTTACACATATCGGAAAATCTAACCGTTGGATCTTCACAAATTTTACGTCATTAGGAAGGTCTTTTCAAAACGAATCCAACGGTTCCAGTTTTGGGAAAATCCGACGGTCGGATCTTCCACACTAACCATTTGAATTTACGATTTCAATTTACGAACTGCAGCGTCGTTATTCGATTAAATTTAATTATATTTATATATATACATAAATATAATCGTTTCTGGCGCTGTTTTTCCTTAATTTTGAATTAAACATTCCGAACAATCCACCCGTTGGATTTTTACAAGGTTGGTGCCGTTGGAAAGATTATCCCAAGGCGAACCCGACGGTTGAGGTTTCGGGAAAATCCAATGGTCGGATTTCCCGCACTAGTCGTTTGAAATCACGGTTTCAAAATACGAACTGCATGGCCTCGTTTCGTTTTAATTTTATTTATATTTATATATTTATATAAATATAGTTCATTCGATGATTTCTATATCGTTTTCACTTCAAATATTTTTCTAACTCCCTAAATTTTGGAAAAATTTCGCCATAACCTCCCCTGTACCGGGGGCATCGGGAAATCGCAAATAGCGTCCCGGTCCTTCTAATCTCAAAAAGAAAAAGAAAAAGCCAAGCGGCTAGCCAACAGGCTCAAAAATCATCACCCAAACAAATTAGTAAATGTGTACCTATTTGTCGGGCACAAATTTTATTCCTCTTCTCTAGCCCCTTTGCTATAACCTGTTCAATAAATATGCAGGTACATATATATACAGTTCTTGTCAATTATCATTTTCTATTCAACTTCATATTTGATTCCTGTTTGGTTTAAAAACACCATTCATTCTAATGTTACATAAATAGGTGCAAATCATTTCATTAGCTAATTAATGAATATTTCAACTCATATATGTTTATTTTGAACAAGTGGCTATTTTTAACACTTCACATTTCAACGATTTATGCATACAATAAAAATGTGATTTTTATTGCAAAACAATTCATTTCAAAAACACTGTTCTTCTATATAGTTCAAGTTGGTGATAAAAATGAGATTTCTATCATAAAACAATTTCTTTTCAGACGAGATTATTTTACACAGTTCATATAGTCAATAAAAGGTGATTTTCTTTTATTATCAAACAATTTATTTCAAATTATGAATACCATTCAACACATGAATTTCTAAACAACGAATGAATAGCAATTCAACACATGAATGTTTTCTATAGTTTCTATATATTGGTAAAAATGTGATTTTTATTATCTAACAGTTTATTTCAAAATATGAATATCATTCAACACATGAATTTCTAAACAACGAATGAATAGCAATTCAACACATGAATGTTTTCTATAGTTTCTATATATAGGTAAAAATGTGATTTTTATTATCTAACAGTTTATTTCAAAATATGAATATCATTCAACACATGAATTTCTAAACAACGAATGAATAGCAATTCAACACATGAATGTTTTCTATAGTTTCTATATATAGATAAAAATGTGATTTTTATTATCTAACAGTTTATTTCAAAATATGAATATCATTCAACACATGAATTTCTAAACAACGAATGAATAGCAATTCAACACATGAATGTTTTCTATAGTTTCTATATATAGATAAAAATGTGATTTTTATTATCTAACAGTTTATTTCAAAATATGAATATCATTCAACACATGAATTTCTAAACAACGAATGAATAGCAATTCAACACATGAATGTTTTCTATAGTTTCTATATATAGATAAAAATGTGATTTTTATTATCTAACAGTTTATTTCAACATATGAATATCATTCAACACATGAATTTCTAAACAACGAATGAATAGCAATTCAACACATGAACGTTTTCTATACAATGAATAAATATAGTTTAAGCATATGAAAATAATTCAAACACAAGAATATTATTCAAAATTTCGGCAGCATAACGGCAGGGTAGTTACACCGGCACCGTCCCTAGTACGGCTCCTCGCTCTACCTTAAAACCTCGCGGTTTTTGACAATGGGAATCATGCATCTAATTCGCACGCAGGCGGCATGTTTATATTTATTTCATTTCCACAAACTAATCCTATGTGGTTTCAACCAAATATTTCTCAACCACAAACGGGTATTTTTCAACCACAATCAATCCATATCCATCACAAACAATCCCAAACTATCAATCAATTTTCACCACAATTTCAACCAATAAATATCGTCCATGGTTTGTGGACGAGGGGCGTATATATATATATATATAGATATTTATATATAGCAATTCACTTTCATTTTCAACATAGATATATTTATATAAAGAATTTGAAGAGTGAGAAATCCTCACCAATAGCTATCCACTCACACGATTCTTCCTTAATAGAAACTTCGCCTTCTTGTCCTTCTTGTTGCTTTCGTTGACTATATCCTCTACATAGGTAAAAATCGAATTTCACTATGTTATTCAATATATAAAGATTGCATTTTGACTTCGCTATTAAATATAAAGATTATATTTTTATTATTCTTTCAAAACTGCTTTTATAATCCTTTTTTTTTCTTTTAAATAAATGCAGTTTTTATCTTTAAAATAAATGCAATTTTTCTTTTATTAAAAATGCAGTTTTACTCTTTAAAATAAATGCAGTTTTTCTTTTATTTAAAATGCAGTTTTTCTCTTATTAAAAATGCAGTTTTACTCTTTAAAATAAATGCAGTTTTACTCTTTAAAATAAATGCAGTTTTACTCTTTATTAAAAATGCAGTTTTACTCTTTATTAAAAATGCAGTTTTACTTTTTATTAAAAATGCAGTTTTACTTTTCCTTCTTTCAAAAATGCAGTTTTTTTCTTCTTTTTCAAAATGCAGTTTTTATTTTATCTTTTTCAAATGCAGTTTTTATTTTATCTTTTTCAAATGCAGTTTTTATTTTATCTTTTTCAAATGTAGTTTTTTTTCTCTTTTAAAAAATGCAGTTTTTTTTTAAAATCCCTTTTAAAAATGCAGTTTTTCCTTTTTAGAAAAAAAATCAGTTTTAACTCTTTAAAAATTCTGTTTTTATTTTCCTTTTAAAACAAACAGTTTTCAATTTTAAATTTCTGTTTTTAAAACTCTTTTATAAAGAAAACAGTTTTAAAACTTTATAAAAAAAACAGTTTTTATAACTTAAAATAAAAACTCAGTTTTATTTTCTTTTTTTTTTAAAAAAAATATTCTGTTTTTTTAAAACCTAAAACAAAAATCAGTTTTATAATTCCCTTTAAAACAGTTTTTAAATCATAAAAAAAAACAGTTTATACATTTACTGTAAAACAAAAACAAAAAGAAAAAATAAAATTAAATTAAATTAAACGCTCACCGAGCTTCGAATGGGAGGAGGAGGAAGTCGGCGGTGGCTCGTGGCGTGGCGATGTCTGGAGTTCGATGGTGGTTCGCGGCAGGGGTTCGAGGGTTGCTTCGATTGCGTCTCGAGTCTCGTCGCCTGGAGGGAGGAAGGAACTGAACGGAGGGGTGCGGCACGAGGGGTCGTCGGCGTCGTTCGAGATAAGGCGGCGCTCGATGCTTTTAGGGTTAGGGTTTTTTTTTTTATTTCGTTTGTGAATAACTGAATCGGGGGGGCCAGTTGAAGAAGAAAAGGAGGGAAGGGTAGGGGTTTTTTTTTTATTTATTTTATTATTTAATTATTTAATTATGCACAAGGGTTGACTTTTACATACGACCTCGAAACGAGGTCCACCGCCTGTCGTCCATAGCGTTTTACCCCCATTCCGAACACAATGGGATATGTATCGTAAGCTGGTTTGATCGTTACAATCAGTTTCCGTTGAATTTACAATTTAAATCCTTTTATTGAATTTTAAACGTACATTTCAAATTACCGGGGTCACATACTAACTAGAAAAATTCCAGAAAAATATTTTCTAGTTTCGTATTGACGATACGGTCCTAACAAAACTAGTTTCGTCGAATTCTGAGACCGTTTGAAAAATGGCCAATTTCCAGTCGATTAAATTCAATAGAAACTGGTCAAACGCGTTTTCTTTTGCCACGCTCACATATTGATTCGAAAAATTATGAAATTTGAAACCTAGCAATAGTTTGACATTCCGGACCCAACAAAAGTGGTTTCGTCCAATTCCGAGGCCATATGCAAAATATCAATTTTCAAACTGACTTACTATTTCTTAACTCACTAATTTATTGAAATATTCTATATTTTATGGGAATAGGCTATTTTGATCATTCAAATTTCTTGTTAATAACCTAATTTAAAAATTTTAAACTGGTTCACATTTTCCGGGTTATTACAATTTCCGCCCAAGCAGGTCGACTGGGAAGTCTACACTAGTGTCGACCTCCCCTCCCCCCCCCCCCCCAGTCGACTACCATGTCGACTTCCCCCCTCCCCCCCCCCCCCCACCCAGGACGATTGTAGTGTCGACCTGGTCTGGCGGATAGGGTTTCTGGCTGACCTGTTTTTAATTGAGTAATGACCCATTAGGGTTTCTGACCTAATCTGGTTGGCTGGGATTAGTTCTGAGTTGATCTGACGGTCTAAAATAAATCCTAACTCTATAAATACCTAGGTAGTCTCTCACCCTAATTCATAAGAAAAATAGAATAGTTACCGTCATACCGTCGCCATGGAAATCAGTGGAGCCGCCGCCAACTAAGAAGGAAGAAAAGCTAGTTCAATTCTAATTCTAATTAACTCTAAAGCAAAGAAAGACTCTGTAACACCCCACCTCCGCCAGGGTGGCTCTTGCAAGCACTCTGTCTTTGGAGGGGCGTTTGAATCAGGTAAACATGCATAATGATATATCAAGGCAGAACAAGAACATATGTATATATGTAAACAGAGTAAATAAGATAAGTAAAACAGCGGAAGATTTCAAACTATTTCAAAACAAGTCTGGTACAACATAATGTCAACTTTCCAAATACACAAGTCTAGATAAAAACAACATCTCTGAAAAAAACTGAAATACATAAGTACTATCCCCAAAATAGGTGATAACCATAGCTAGCTTCATGTCAAGACCGTACATGAGCTAAAATCCCACAATCAAGCGATCAGAAATCCAAGCTAAGCTCCAATATTCCCACCCTGAGAACCTGGGGGGGGGGGGGGAACGGAAGAAAAGAGGCGAAAGAAAAACAGGTCAGTCAAAAAGACTGAGTGAGCCCTACTACAATCAATGTAAACTGATAAAGTTAACTGGCATGAGAAGCAGGGATGAACATAAGGATAACTACATACTAGCATGATGATTAACTAACAAGGTAGATAAAGGTGTCATCGCATAATCAGGTTTAAGGTTTTGCACCACAGGTGTACTAGCAAACTAACATGACTTGAATAAACACGTATTGATCCCTTGGCCCAAGCTTTGACCCAATAACATGAAATGACCCTAATACGAGGTCCAATAACATGAAGTGACCCTAATACGAGGTCCAATAACATGAAATGACCCTAATACGAGGTCCAACCTAACGGTCTAGTCGATCGGCTCCCCATAAGCCTAACTCGTCACGTGTTAGTGTCAATACGGCCCAAACATAATTGTAGTCAGACTGTGCCGGGTCTCCCGTCGGGTGTATCAAGCCCTAGGGTGTCAACCCCTGGACACCATAAACGTAAGTGCACAGTCAAGATCTACTGGTACCCATGCTTGACTTCTCCAAATACGGACTACGTGCACGACCATAATCCGTCCGGAACTACATCGGCGTACCACTCTGCCGTCGTTTTTGGTCACTTAACTCAAGTCCAGTAATCGTGCCCCCACCCTAGCCTAGTCCCTAGGGTCTTAATGATACAAACTTGGGATTACTGCTGGAGTGGACCCCCCTTGCTAGGATTTTCTAGTGGGTTAATGTAACACCCCACACCCGCTATGGTCACTCTCTAAGGGAATGCCATAACATCGGTGGAGTATTTTAAGTATATATAGAACAGAAAAATTACAACAAGACAGATATAAGTAATACTTGAAAATGTAAAACATCATTTCATTGCAGCGGAAAGTAAAACATGTTTGGTTACATCACAAAAACCATAACAAGAGTCAAGTACAAAATATCCATCTTGATAAATAAAAATACATAATCCCAATACATGAACTGATGGCCATAAAAGAAAAGGATAAGCTGAGCTTTACTCCTTCGGTCCAAGCTCCAAAAGAGAATAAAGCAGCCTGATCAAAGCCCACTCGTACTGGGCCCACTCTGAGAACCTGAGGGTTGGGAAAAAGATAAAAACAACAGGGTCAGACATAAGTCTGAGCGAGTCCTATAACTTTAACAATACAATCATTAAAGTAACCAGAGAAGACATAAGCTTGATATACGGTAACGTCTGGGGATGAATGGCTACACTAAGCAGCTTGGTAGACTTAGGATAAACTAAGATAACCGTAAAGACGCATCTACCCACCCAAGGATAATTACTACACTGCACCACACCAGTCATTCCTACTTAAAGGTTGATCCCACTAAGTGTACTTAGTAATTTAGTAGTTTCGTGTACCCCTATCTGACTACATAGGTGTACCCACTACTCCCCAAGCGATCGGCTCCCTTACGTAGATACCCGTGCTGGTCCCACAATGGGGTGTATCATCCCCCAAAGTGGCAACCTGATAATATCAACGGTGCACGGCTTATACCTACACGATGCAACAACGTCTTACCAACCAGCCCGGGTCCACACACGCATATGAAACCCGTTGGTCCTGCGTTGCCACCGCTAACCCGTTTTGGCCTCTTATAGTCAAGCCCAATATGCGTGTCCCGTCCTCGACTTGAGTCGAGCCCACTAAGATACGTTTGGGATATTGGTTGAGATGGGCCCCCACAAGCTACCCACCTAAGCTTGTCATTTCTAGTGAATCCCACTTAACCCTTTAACCATGTCCACTTACATGTTATAAATTTTGGCTAAGTCATTTAACATATTCTAATTGTCATACAAGGTACCCACTAGATTTCCACATGCCACCCATGGCACTTACTTAACCCTTTAATCATGTTTAATTACATGTTCCACTTTGGTTAAGTATTCTAATCGTATTTTCTATTGCCACCTAGGGCAACCACTACATTTCCACATGCCACCCAAGGCACCCACTTAACCCCTCATGTCCCTCTACATGCTAATTTGGTTAAGTGTTTCTTAATTAATTAAGATCGTAACCTTTGTAAAGACCTCTCACATTAGACTGTCTTTTATGGCAGCTGGATATGCCGGTTGGTTCCGGGCAGCCTTACAACATAACAGAGTCTAACCTCGTGTCTTTACACTTGTCACGTATTTAGTTTATGACTAAGAACTCTCACATTGGGCCAATCATTTGTAGCCGCTGGATTTGCCGGTCGGTTCCGGGCAGTCTTATGCTACAAAAGGGTCCAACCTCGTGTCTTAGTAGATTAATTACACCTAATTAATCACCCCCATAATTTGTATTAATTATCCCTAATTAATTACAAATATTTAAGAATATGGGTAGACCTAACTCAATAGGTAAATTCCCAATTCCATAATATGGGTAGACCTAACTTAATAGGTAAATTCCCAATTATGTCCATCCACTTTATGGTATGTTTAATCATACCCACTTCACACAATTTTATGTGTTCATTAATTTTTACCCCATCGTCCCCACGTAAATACGTTAACATGACATACTTCAAAAGAGAAGATTCATCATACACACAATGGGTTCAACTTAGAATATCATTAGCATTAACATGGGTTTAAGGGGTGTCAACTTGCATCATGATATTAAACCCAACTAGCAACATTAAATAACCCAACTTGCATGAATACACATATGTCATATAAAGGTAACTTGCATAAGTGTTCATAGGTTATACAAAGGGTGAACTTGCATATGTGACTTGCATCATAAATAGGGTAAACATGCATATGTATGCATAGCACACAAAGGTGTCATCTTGCATATGTATGCATCTTATTTAAAAAGGGTAAACTTGCATGTCATAATGTATGCATAAAACCAAACACTTAGCATGCATAAAATCAAATACTTAGCATGCATAAAACCAAACACTTAGCATGCATAAAATCAAATACTTAGCATGCATAAAACCAAACACTTAGCATGCATAAAATAAAATACTTAGCATGCATAAAACCCAATACTTAGCATGCATAAAACCCACCACTTGACTTGCATAAACCCACATACTTAACTTGCATAAACCCATATACTTAACTTGCATAAAACCAAACACTTAGCATGCATAAAATCAAATACTTAGCATGCATAAAACCCAATACTTAGCATGCATAAAACCCACCACTTAACTTGCATAAACCCACATACTTAACTTGCATAAACCCATATACTTAACTTGCATAAACCCACATACTTAACTTGCATAAACATAGGGTTAACATTAAACATAGATTAGCAAACTAACATCATATCATATGACTTAAAACCCATTTATCCACAAGCAAGACCATAGATCTCATCATACCTCATCTACTTAATTTAGCAATTGGTTATTAAAGTGATAGAAACTCACCAAAACCGAGATTACAAACTTATGAAGTAGAACTAGTTGCTATATTTGAAGAAGATGATGATTAGAGGTTGATTAGCTTGCAACTTTCTTCATAAACTAGTGGAGGCTCCTTCTAAGTTTGATTTTGGCGGCATGATGGCGTCAATTCTATTTTTAGTATGGATTAGGCTTGCATTAGGGTGTATTTATAGGATTAGGGTGTGTTTTAGACCATAGGATTAGCCCTAGGTTAGATTAGGTCCGTCAGATTTAGGAAGTTTCCAGAACACAGCCCAAACCAGCCAGAAAAACCAGACCTGGTGCACCCAGGCCAATTGGCCCGACACCCTGTGTCGACAGGCAAGTCGACAGGGCAGTCGACTTGGCCTGGCCCAAGTCGACAGGCCTGTCGACAGCCCTATCGACATGGCTAGGGCGGGAAATTTCCCGCCTGGCCCCCGCTGGTTCCAATTTCGAAATCTGAATTTGAATTTTAAATCTGTTTTTAATATGGAATTTCCTGAAAACTTCTTTGGGCCTTAAATGGGTCATACGGACTCCGATTAACAAAATTTTGGACTCTATTCAGCATATTTTTCCGAGACGAACGCAACGGCATAGCCTGTTTCCCCCAATTCTTAGATCTGAGATTATTTATTCTGCTTTTAGTGAATATTAGTATTAACTGAAATTCGGGGTGTTACATTCTCCCCTCCTTAAAGGATTTCGTCCCCGAAATCTCTAAGCTAAGGAGAATGCATATCCTACCATCCAAATAACCATCTACTCAATCCATCAAATATGGGCATCCATTGTCCTTAAAACAATTTCTAATGATGTATGAGCATATGCAAAAAGTGTGTGTATATGTTCCCTATCTAATGTATGAACATATGCAAACCATGATAGTGCCATGCATCCAATATGTATGCGAGAGAACCCTATCGACACATACTGTATCTATATGAGTGCACAATCATTCACCAAAATGCATCATCCATATGATAATTCAACCATTATACATCCATAAATATAGCTATCTACACACAATTATATGCAATATGCAATATGAAGTGACTGAGCCGATCTAGTGTCTAAAGTGTGTGTATATGCATCCACGAGCAACCACTAGCAAACACTTGCATCCATCAATCATAACATGTCTCAAACACATGTTTCAACCATAGGTTTACCCTATCTAAAGGTCAAAGGTACTAACGAGAGGACATACTAAAGATAAGATAAGTACTAGACAAACGATAGAGGAGAAATTAAAAGACATACCCTCAAAAAGAAATGGGTACAATGAACGCATCTTCGCTTCCGTCTCCCAAGTTGCGTTGCTCTCATCTTCTCCCCATTGCACTTTGACTAGTTGAACCTCTCTGTTTCTCAACTTCCTAGTCTCTGACCCAAGGATGCGAGTAGGAGCTCGTCGAATCGTTGCATCACGCTCTACCTCCACTTCTCTAAGCAAGCTCGGCTCTACCACCTCTGCGGTCTCATGTAAGCACTTCCTCAAATGTGACACATGGAATACATCATGTACACCACTAAGTCTGTCGGGTAACTCCACTCTATAGGCCATCTGTCCAATCCTTTCCTTAATAGGAAAAGGTCCAACACACCTTGGTGCTAACTTTCCAACAGATCCAAAGTGAACCACATTCCGTAATGGAGACACTTTGACAAAGACCATGTCCCCAATACCAAACTCAAGATCCGTTCTCCTCTTATCCGCGTAAGATTTCTGTCTGTCTTGCGCCGCTTTCATCCTTCTTCGAATCAAATCAACCTTTTCCGAAGTCTCTCTAACCATATCGGGCCCAAGTAAGATCTTATCCGTAGATTCCCACCAACATGTAGGTGATCGACAAGGCCTTCCATAAAGAGCTTCGAAAGGAGACATACCAATACTAGACTGAAAGCTGTTATTATACGCGAACTCCACCAATGGAAGATGCTCTTCCCATGTACCTCCAAAATCCAAGATACATAACCTCAAAAGGTCCTCTAGAATACGGTTCACCCTCTCGGTCTGACCGTCCGTCTGTGGATGATATGCGGTGCTCAAACATAACTGAGTCCCCACCGCCTCCTGCAAACTCTTCCAAAACTCACTAGTGAAGATAGGATCTCGATCGCTCACTATGCTGGAGGGTACTCCATGCAATCGAACTATCTCTCGAATGTAGACTGAAGCTAGCCATGGAGCAGTCCTCTTACTCTTCACGGGTATGAAATGGGCGCTCTTAGTAAGCCTATCTACCACGACCCAAATTCCCGTATTACCCTTCCTCGATCTTGGTAACCCATCAACGAAATCCATCAAGACGCTATCCCACTTCCATAACGGAACTTCCAATGGGTGAAGCAACCCACCGGGTTTCCTTTGCTCCGCTTTCACTCGTTGGCACACCAAGCATCTAGCGACATACTCGGCCACATCTTTCTTCATACCAGCCCAAAAGAAAACTCGCTTCATGTCTTGGTACATCTTATCCCCATCGGGATGAATGGTCATCTTTGAACGATGTGCATTCATCCAAAATAGCCTTCTTCAAACCCTCGTCCTGTGGTACACAATGTCTACCGTCTCTACGTGACCACCCCTATCATCTAGGGTGTACCTACTCAAATGGTTGGACGACTCCCCCCTTATGAGCTTCTCTACTAACTCAACCAACTGTGGGTCGCCTCGCTGTGCTCCACCAATCCGCCCCAAAAGAGTAGGCCTAACCTCCAACACTTCCCTAAGATGTAGGGCATGCTTTTCTCCACTTCTAGAGAAAACCAGGGTATTACCCCATCCAAAATCATCACAACTGTCCATCTCTCACGCAGACCATCCTAGTCGAACTCGACATCCCCCAAGTGCAAGCCCCAAAGGCCTAAACCAATATCAGACAAACACCCAAGGGATACCTCCTTCGAACTCAGACGACCTACGTGAGATGATACTAGTAAAAACGGCTAAACAATTAAGCCCTTGTCCAACTCTGGATGTCCTCGCCAGTCTTGCTCCAAAACCACCGTTTATCCCATAACTGGCTTTGCTCAACTTATTAAGCACATACGAAAACTTATTTCGCTCCTAGAAAAGACCAAGATGTCATCCACAAAGACCATCACGAACTCATTTAGGTACTCCCTGAACACCCTTCTCATCAAATCAACAAAGTGTGCGGGGGTGTTCGTCAAACCAAATGGCATCACCAGCCACTCATAAAAACCACCCGGAGTCCTAAAGGCAGTCTTCTCTATACTATCCTCAGCCACTCTCAACTGACGAAACCCCGTGGCTAAGTCCAACTGCGAAAACACTGAGGCGCCAACCAATTGATCAAAGAGATCATCAGTCCTTGGCAATGGGTGTCTATTCTTCTTTGTTATCTTGTTAAACTCTCTATAGTCTACACAAAGTCTGAGGGACCCATCCGCCTTCGTGGAAAAAACTACTGGAGCACCCCACTCCGATATACTCCGTCTTATGAACCCCTTCTCAAGCGAATCGCCTACTTGATTATGGAGTTCCCTCCTCTCACGCAGGAGCCATGTGGCACACTGGCCAAGATACTGGTTTGGCATTGTCTAACAGATATATTCGGAAGTCAATCTCCCGCTCCGGAGGTAAGCCCGTCACCTCCTCAAACACATCCGAGTATTCCCGGACCACTCTAATGGATCGCAAACTCTCGACAGACGTGTCAAACGATTCTTGATAACTTAGCATAACAGATTCCATAGGATTACAAGACATCTCGAGAGTGTTACCCAAGCGGGTCCTAAGTCTAACAACTCTCCTTTCACAACAAGAACGACACCATTAGTGGATAACCAGTTCATGCCCAAAACTAACCCATAGCCCGTGAAGCCCAAAAAGCATCACATCTAAACTCAACGCTAAGTATAGAAACTTTCAAACCCAAAACACATCATGGAGCCCCAATTGGGTTTGAAACAACTACAGGATCATCTACTAAACTGGTGTCTAAGTGCAGTGACTCAACTATCAATAATGAGATAAACGAACTCGATGCGTCAGAATCAAATAAAGTTTGAACCGGATAATCGAACAGAAAAACTAGACTTTCAATGGAAATAGTTCTACCTCTTTCCCGAATCGGTGGAACTGCGAGAGCCTGAACTTGCCCCCTTGCCTGAGCTGGTGCCAAAAGAGCTTGCACCTGTCCTCCTGAGGTAGATCCCGTTCTTTGCCCCTTCTTTGGACAGTCTTTCTCTAAATGCCCTGCTTCGCCACAGTGGAAGCAGCCAGCCTTCCTCTTCTTGCGAAAATCCTTGCTTAGGTGGCCTAGTGTCCCACAATTGAAGCACTTCTTCTTTCCCTTGCCACCGTTTCCTTTCCTACCCTTATTTTGTTGTTGAGGTCTCTTCTGATCTCCTTTCTTCTCGGGTGCCTTATTAGCATTGGGACCCTTCTCTTCCTCATGCATAAGTGCCATGTCTACTAGCTTCTCAAAAGTGGCCCCCATAGGGATGTGAGACATAGCCAATCCGTACATCGGTTCATTCAAGCCTTTAACGAACCTCAAAGCTTTCTCTTCCGGTGTGTTTACCAAGTCTATGTTGAATCTCGCTAACTGATTAAACTCGTTAACATATTCTTTCACCGACAAGTTCCCTTGCTTTAAGTTCAAGAACCTTTCCACGTACAGATTTTCTTCCGCTCTTGAAAGAAACTTTGCCTCAAACCTTTGCCTGAAATCCACCAAAGAGTCAACAGGATGTTCTCCATTAGTGACCTCCCACCAAAGCGAGGCCTCCCCTTCCATTAACCAAGCGGCTAACTTGACTTTCTTTCCTTCTTCCACTTCAAGGATTTCCATCAATTCTTCCGTCTCTTTAAGCCAATCCCTAGCTCCTACAAAAGGTTTCCCTCCCATAGCCTTAAACTCCTTACAAGTCTTAGCAAAAGTATCCGCGCGAGGAGGAACGGGTGCAACGGGTAGTGGAGGAATATTTGCTGGACCTACAGCGGCGGCCCTAGCCTCTAACAACCTCCTATACCATACTGGTATCGCTACGCCGTCCGGAAGATTAAGATCTTCAGCCATGCTGAAACGAAAGAGGAAAGATTCAAACGGAGAATTCAAAAGATAAAGATATGGCTATCGGGGATTATGCTTTTCTTTCAAAATCTTTTCTCTTAAAAGACATGTTTTTGAAAATACTTCTTTCAAAAAAAAATTTTTTTTTTTTTAGAAAAATAGTTTTTCTAAAAATTTTATCTGTTCTGGTAACCTTAAGCTCTGATACCACGTGTAACACCCCACACCCGCTATGGTCACTCTCTAAGGGAATGCCATAACATCGGTGGAATATTTTAAGTGAATATAGAACAGAAAAATTACAACAAGACAGATATAAGTAATACTTGAAAATGTAAAACATCATTTCATTGCAGCGGAAAGTAAAACATGTTTGGTTACATCACAAAAACCATAACAAGAGTCAAGTACAAAATATCCATCCTGATAAATAAAAATACATAATCCCAATACATGAACTGATGGCAATAAAAGAAAAGGATAAGCTGAGCTTTACTCCTTCGGTCCATGCTCCTAAAGAGAATAAAGCAGCCTGATCAAAGCCCACTCGTACTGGGCCCACTCTGAGAACCTGAGGGTTGGGAAAAAGATAAAAACAACGGGGTCAGACATAAATCTGAGCGAGTCCTATAACTTTAACAATACAATCATTAAAGTAACCAGAGAAGACATAAGCTTGATATACGGTAACGTCTGGGGATGAATGGCTACACTAAGCAGCTTGGTAGACTTAGGATAAACTAAGATAACCGTAAAGACGCATCTACCCACCCAAGGATAATTACTACACTGCACCACACCAGTCATTCCTACTTAAAGGTTGATCCCACTAAGTGTACTTAGTAATTTAGTAGTTTCGTGTACCCCTATCTGACTACATAGGTGTACCCACTACTCCCCAAGCGATCGGCTCCCTTACGTAGATACCCGTGCTGGTCCCACAATTGGGTGTATCATCCCCCAAAGTGGCAACCTGATAATATCAACGGTGCACGGCTTATACCTACACGATGCAACAACGTCTTACCAACCAGCCCGGGTCCACACACGCATATGAAACCCGTTGGTCCTGCGTTGCCACCGCTAACCCGTTTTGGCCTCTTATAGTCAAGCCCAATATGCGTGTCCCATCCTCGACTTGAGTCGAGCCCACTAAGATACGTTTGGGATATTGGTTGAGATGGGCCCCCACAAGCTACCCACCTAAGCTTGTCATTTCTAGTGAATCCCACTTAACCCTTTAACCATGTCCACTTACATGTTATAAATTTTGGCTAAGTCATTTAATCATATTCTAATTGTCATACAAGGTACCCACTAGATTTCCACATGCCACCCATGGCACTTACTTAACCCTTTAATCATGTTTAATTACATGTTCCACTTTGGTTAAGTATTCTAATCGTATTTTCTATTGCCACCCAGGGCAACCACTACATTTCCACATGCCACCCAAGGCACCCACTTAACCCCTCATGTCCCTCTACATGCTAATTTGGTTAAGTGTTTCTTAATTAATTAAGATCGTAACCTTTGTAAAGACCTCTCACATTAGACTGTCTTTTATGGCAGCTGGATATGCCGGTTGGTTCCGGGCAGCCTTACACCATAACAGAGTCTAACCTCGTGTCTTTACACTTGTCACGTGTTTAGTTTATGACTAAGACCTCTCACATTGGGCTAATCATTTGTAGCCGCTGGATTTGCCGGTCGGTTCCGGGCAGTCTTATGCTACAAAAGGGTCCAACCTCGTGTCTTAGTAGATTAATTACACCTAATTAATCACCCCCATAATTTGTATTAATTATCCCTAATTAATTACAAATATTTAAGAATATAGGTAGACCTAACTCAATAGGTAAATTCCCAATTCCATAATATGGGTAGACCTAACTTAATAGGTAAATTCCCAATTATGTCCATCCACTTTATGGTATGTTTAATCATACCCACTTCACACAATTTTATGTGTTCATTAATTTTTACCCCATCGTCCCCACGTAAATACGTTAACATGACATACTTCAAAAGAGAAGATTCATCATACACACAATGGGTTCAACTTAGCATATCATTAGCATTAACATGGGTTTAAGGGGTGTCAACTTGCATCATGATATTAAACCCAACTAGCATCATTAAATAACACAACTTGCATGAATACACATATGTCTTATAAAGGGAACTTGCATAAGTGTTCATAGGTTATACAAAGGGTGAACTTGCATATGTGACTTGCATCATAAATAGGGTAAACATGCATATGTATGCATAGCACACAAAGGTGTCATCTTGCATATGTATGCATCTTATTTAAAAAGGGTAAACTTGCATGTCATAATGTATGCATAAAACCAAACACTTAGCATGCATAAAATCAAATACTTAGCATGCATAAAACCAAACACTTAGCATGCATAAAATCAAATACTTAGCATGCATAAAACCAAACACTTAGCATGCATAAAATCAAATACTTAGCATGCATAAAACCCACCACTTGACTTGCATAAACCCACATACTTAACTTGCATAAACCCATATACTTAACTTGCATAAAACCAAACACTTAGCATGCATAAAATCAAATACTTAGCATGCATAAAACCCAATACTTAGCATGCATAAAACCCACCACTTAACTTGCATAAACCCACATACTTAACTTGCATAAACCCATATACTTAACTTGCATAAACCCACATACTTAACTTGCATAAACATAGGGTTAACATTAAACATAGATTAGCAAACTAACATCATATCATATGACTTAAAACCCATTTATCCACAAGAAAGACCATAGATCTCATCATACCTCATCTACTTAATTTAGCAATTGGTTAGTAAAGTGATAGAAACTCACCAAAACCAAGATTACAAACTTATGAAGTAGAACTAGTTGCTATATTTGAAGAAGATGATGATTAGAGGTTGATTAGCTTGCAACTTTCTTCATAAACTAGTGGAGGCTCCTCCTAAGTTTGATTTTGGCGGCATGATGGCATCAATTCTATTTTTAGTATGGATTAGGCTTGCATTAGGGTGTATTTATAGGATTAGGGTGTGTTTTAGACCATAGGATTAACCCTAGGTTAGATTAGGTCCGTCAGATTTAGGAAGTTTCCAGAACACAGACCCAAACCAGCCAGAAAAACCAGACCTGGTGCACCCAGGCCAATTGGACCGACACCTTGTGTCGACAGGCAAGTCGACAGGGCAGTCGACTTGGCCTGGCCCAAGTCGACAGGCCTGTCGACAGCCCTGTCGACATGGCTAGGGCGGGAAATTTCCCGCCTGGCCCCCGCTGGTTCCAATTTCGAAATCTGAATTTGAATTTTAAATCTGTTTTTAATATGGAATTTCCTGAAAACTTCTTTGGGCCTTAAATGGGTCATACGGACTCCGATTTACAAAATTTCGGACTCTATTCTGCGTATTTTTCCGAGACGAACGCAACGGCATAGCCCGTTTCCCCCAATTCTTACATCTGAGATTATTTATTCTGCTTTTAGTGAATATTAGTTTTAACTGAAATTCGGGGTGTTACAGTTAAGTACGGTTTAACCCTCTTGCTAATCATGGATTAACTTGGTTAAGTGTAACGATGAGTTCACGACTTAACCCTGATTAATCTACCAAGCCCAAATTGGTTAAGTATTAAGTGGACCATGACTTAACCCTAATCACGAGGCATTAATTAATTTAATGTGCCTTAACCTCTCACATTAGACCTTGTTGTGGTTACTAGTTAAGCCGGGCGGGTCCGGGTAGCTTTACACCACAACTTGGTCTAACCTCGGGTTCAAGGTACAACATGACCAACTTCTCACATTGGGTCCTATTGTTTGTAGCAACTAGTTAAGCCGGTCGGTTCCGGGTAGTTTTACGCTACAAACTCAAAGCAACCTCGAGTTGGTCACACTTATATTTTCTAAGTGTCATGTCCATCATGTTTCCAAAACATATTACAAGTTTTCAAGAATTTGGGTAGACCTAACTTAATAGGTAAATTCCCAATGGGTAGACCTAACTTAATAGGTAAATTCCCAATCTTATGTTTTTATGTCTTTTAAGTTTACCCAACCCCAAACGCAATCCCATCGCTTACATATCGCAATAGCGCATAAAGGATAGAAAAAGGGAACTTGGCATAATCATGACATAAAGGTGTTGAAGCCACAAGTTTAACATGGTGGCATATGAAATGTACACATGTTCATATACTTGCATATTACATTTTAGGCCTCAAAAGCATGCATAAAACCAAACTTAGCATATTGGTGATACATGGTGATAAATGACCTGTAGAAATGGCCATAAGTTCGTATTTAGCCTCACATGCAAGTTATCATAAGAGATATGATAACTTACATGTTGTCAAAATGCAACCTTTAGCATAAAGCTTGAAGCTTTAGGCTCATAAACCCAAGATAAGCTTGCATAACATGATAACATGAGTAAGATGATCAATCCAAACTTGCATACATAACATGGCAACTTGCATATCATAACATAGCAAACTTGCATAACATAACATGGCAACTTGCATATCATAACATAGCAAACTTGCATACATAACATGATAGACTTGTATAACACATCATAGTAAACTTGCATATCATAATGATCAAACACAACTTGCATCATTCATTAACTTTAGAGTTTAAATATGAAAGTAGAAAAGGGCTTACAATGCTTATGAAGACACAAAAATATATATAGATTGAGACAAAGCCCTTATGCAATCAAATAAACCCAAAATGCAAGCTCCAATAGAAAAACCCTTGAGCCAAAATGATCAAAACCCTTGCTTTATGATGTAAATATGGAAACTTGACTTGAATGCAAGCTAATGACACTCATACAAGCTTGAAAACACTTGTATGCATGGAAAATCTCTCGTAGAAATAACTTAGGAATTTTATGAAGAGAGTGGAGGCCATGAGAGGAATGATTTTGCCATAGTTTAGTTGTAGGGTTGAATAATGATGATTTAGGGTTAGGTTAGGGGCTTATTTATAGAGATTAGGATTAGTTTCAACCTTAGGATTAAACCCTAATTCCAATCTCAGCCCTTAAAACCGAATCTGGCCCCCAAACTCAACACAACTCCAAAATGGTGCACCAGGCAAAACTGCCCGGCTGAACCAAGTCGACAGCCAAGTCGACAGGGCTGTCGACTTGGGTCCAACCAAGTCGACTCCCAAGTCGACAGGGCTGTCGACTTGGGTGCTCTTGCGGGAATTTTCCCGCCTGGCCCAATCTGACCCTAATTTCCAAATTCAAACTTGATTTTGAAATCTGTTTTGAACTTGAAATTTTTTGAAAACTTCATTGGGCCTTAATCGGGTCATACGGACTCCGATTTTCGAAAACTCGGACTCTATTTCGCGTATTTTTCTGAGACGAACGCAATGGCATAGCCTATTTCCCTTGATTCAGATTTATAAATTAAATTCTGCCTCGATTTATGTTATAACAGGTTATTGAAAATACGGGTTGTTACATTCTCCCCTCCTTAAAGGATTTCGTCCCCGAAATCTTCAAGTTAGGAAGAAGGTATCCTACCATCCAACATCCATCTACTCAAAACATCATCCACGAGCAGTCATTGTCCTTACAAGATTCTAAATGTTGTATGAATCATATGCAAAGGTGTGTGTATATGTACTTATCTAATGCAAATATCATCAATGCAAATTATGTTAGTGAAATGAATCCATATGTATGCAATTCCTAACATAATGTATAACATCTATATGTGTGCACATAACATACATCCATATGCAACATCCATGTGATAACACAAAAATTTTCATCCATGAATAAGCATAAACACTCATGCATATGCAATATGAGGAGTGTGTGAGCCGATCTAGTGCCTAATGTGTATAATGCATCCACGAGTAACCACTTGCAAACACTTGCAACCACTTGCAAACATCAAGCATAACATGTTTCAAACACATGTTTCATCCAAAGGGTTTCTACCTAAGGTTCTCATGACAAGATTATTACGATAAACTAGATAAACATGGATAGCAAAGAGAAAGATATGCTAACAAAGAAAAGAGATTGAGAGTGTACCCTCAAAAAGGAATGGATAAAGCCCACGCATCTTCTCCTCGGTTTCCCAAGTTGCGTCTTCTTCGTCTTCACCCCATTGAACCTTCACCAACTTGACCTCTCGATTCCTTAGCTTCTTGGTCTCCGTCCCCAAGATACGAATCGGAGCTCTCCTCAAGGTAGCCTCTTTCTCCACTTCCACATCTTTCAGAACACTTGGCTCAACAACCTTTGATGATTCATGTAAACACTTCCGGAGATGCGAGACATGAAAAACATCGTGTACTCCGGCAAGCTTCTCGGGCAACTCCACTCTATAAGCCATCTGCCCGATCCTCTCTATAATAGGGAATGGTCCAACAAACCTCGGTGCTAACTTCCCAACGGCTCCAAATCGGACCACATTCCGCAAAGGAGAAACCTTCACGAAAACCATATCCCAAACATCAAACTCCAAATCAGTTCTTCGCTTATCAGCATAGGATTTCTGTCGGTCTTGGGCCGCTTTCATCCGTCTCCGAATCAACTCGACCTTCTCGGATGTATCTCTTATCATATCAGGCCCAAGTATAAGCTCATCTGTAGTCTCCCACCAACATGTAGGCGACTTGCACGGCCTCCCATATAAAGCTTCAAATGGTGCCATCCCTATGCTTGCCTGATAACTGTTATTATATGCAAACTCAACAAGAAGAAGATGGTCTTCCCAAGTACCACCAAAATCCAGAATACAAAGCCTCAACAGATCCTCGAGTACCCTATTCACCCTTTCGGTTTGACCGTCCGTCTGTGGGTGATAAGCCGTACTTAGATTCAACCTCGTGCCCATAGCTTCTTGCAAGCTATTCCAGAATTGACTTGTAAAGATTGGGTCACGGTCACTGACTATACTAGAAGGGACTCCATGTAGTCTCACATTCTCACGAAGATATACAGACGCTAGCCAAGATGCGGTCCTCTTGTTCTTCACCGGAATGAAATGAGCACTCTTCGTAAGTCTATCCACAATAACCCAAATGCTCGTATTCCCTTTCCTTGACCTTGGTAGCCCATCGATAAAATCCATGGAAATACTCTCCCACTTCCATAGTGGAACGTCTAGAGGATGCAATAGCCCACCGGGCTTCTTCGACTCGGCCTTAACTTGCTGGCAAATGATACATCTAGAGACAAACTCTGCCACATCCTTCTTCATCCCAGGCCAAAAGAAAATGCGCTTCATATCTTTATACATCTTATCTCCGCCCGGATGTATAGTCAACTTAGAGCGATGCGCTTCCTCAAGAACTTTTCTTACTAAATCTTCTACCATTGGAACACATAACCTTCCGTCTCTCCTCAGCCAACCTTTGTCATCAATAGAATATCGAGCGAGATGACTAGACGCCTCTCCTCGAATCAGCTTATCCATAATCTCAACTATCTGAGGGTCTTCTCTCTGTGAAGCCCCAACTTGATCAAGAAGGGTAGGTCTGAGTTCCAGAGATGCTAAAGAACCGGTCATCGACTCAATCGCCAAAGAGAAATCAAAGGTTGCCACATACTCTAAATTCTTCATCTCAACGAATAGAGGACTCAGAGTCAACCTTTTTCTACTCAATGCATCTGCTACCACATTCCCCTTGCCAGGGGTATAAGCTATCTCAAAATCGTAGGACGCCAAGAATTCCATCCATCTTTGTTGCCTCAGATTCAGATCCTTCTGAGAAAAGAGATACTTCAATGACTTATGATCGGTATAAAGCTCAAATCTTTCTCCCAGAAGATTATGGCGCCAAGCCTTGAGTGCATATACTATTGCTGCCAACTCTAAGTCATGAGTGGGATAATTCTTCTCATGCACTTTGAGTTGTCTACCGCCAAAGCATATCACCCTTCCTTCTTGCATCAGAACAGCTCCTAACCCCGTGCCACATGCATCGGTGTATACTGTAAATAACTTCCCTCCATCGGGCAAAGCTAGAACAGGTGCTGATGTGAGAGCTCTCTTGAGCCTCTGAAAAGCAAGCTCGCATTCTATGC
Source organism: Allium sativum (assembly GCA_030737875.1). NCBI lineage: Eukaryota > Viridiplantae > Streptophyta > Magnoliopsida > Asparagales > Amaryllidaceae > Allium > Allium sativum. The sequence goes on from CM060925.1 coordinate 358,045,633, forward strand.
TCCAAGTAAAAACTAAATTCTTCTTCGTCAATTTAGTGAGAGGAGCGGAAATCTTCGCGAAGTCCTTGATGAACTTTCGGTAAAAGCCTGCAAGACCTAGAAAACTTCTCACTTCGGTTGCATTCCTTGGAGTCTTCCAATCCTGAACTGCAACTACCTTAGCGGGATCCACCACTAAGCCTTGCTTAGATACTATATGCCCACGGAATCTAACTTCCCTTCTCCAAAAGTTACACTTGGAGAACTTGGCCTTCAACTGATGCGCTCTAAGCGTATCCATCACCTCCACGAGATGCCTTGCGTTCTCTTCCTCATCCTTAGAGAAGATCAGAATATCATCTACGAAGACCACGACAAACTTGTTCAAGAACTCCCTGAACACCCTACTCATCAAGACCACGAAATATGCGGGTGCATTAGTCAAGCCGAACGACATGACAAGCCATTCGAAGAATCCATCTGGAGTTCTGAACGCAGTATTGTCTATACTATCTTCAGCTACACTGTGCTGATGGAATCCAGTAGCAAGATCAAGCTAAGAGAAAACAGAAGCACCGATAAGCTGGTCAAAGAGATCATCAATCCTCGGTAACGGGTGTCTGTTCTTCTTAGTCAGCTTATTCAACTCTCGATAGTCAACACAAAGTCGGAGAGAACCATCTGCCTTGGTAGCAAATACCACAGGCGCTCCCCATTCAGATATACTTCGTCTAATGAAGTTCTTCTCAAGCAACTCCTTCACTTGCTTACTTAGCTCCCTCCTTTCACGCGGAGCCATGTGCCGAACGGGCAAAGAAACCGGCTTTGCATTATCCACCAGATAAATGCGGAAATCAATCTCTCGCTTAGGGGGTAACCCCCTAACTTCATCGAAAACATCCGGATACTCTCGAACCACCCTCACAGACTGAAGAGTTTCCATTGACGAGTCGAGTGATTCAAGATAGCACAACATGACGGGACCTCTCGGATTACAAGAAATCTCTAGGGTGTTTCCGAGGCGAGTCACGAGCCTCACAACCCTATGCTCACAATCAAGGATGGCTCCATATCTGGACAACCAATCCATGCCCAATATCAATCCGTATCCCCTAAAACCAAGAACATAAGCACTACACAAGAACTCTACACTGAGTATAGAGATCCTCAAATCCCCAAATATCATAGACAGATGGGCGGAACCCCCAATAGCATTTGAGACACAGACGGGATCATTTACCAAGCTAGTACTAAGGTGCAAACTATCAACAAGATCAGATGAGATAAAGCTATGCGATGCACCAGAATCAAACAAGGTACGAACTGGAAAATCAGAAATATATACAAGGCTCTCAACAGAAATACTACCTCGATCGGGAACTGAAGCGGTATTGAGAGCATGAACTTGCCCTCCTGAAGGTCCAGCACGCTGAGTCTGACCCTGGCCTTGCCCTTGCTTCTTCGGGCAATCCTTACTGAAATGTCCAGTCTCACCACAGAAAAAGCATTCACCATTCTTCCTTTTCCTCTTCTTACAATCCTTAATAAGATGCCCAACTGAACCGCAATAATGGCACTTCCCCTTGTTGTTCTTTCCCTTGTTGTTGTTCCCCTTGTTGTTGTTCCCCTTGTTGCCTTGACTCTTGTTCTTGTTCTTGTTCTGATTGCCTTGACTTCTCTGACCACTTGGATTACCCTGATTTCCTTTCCACTGGGAATCAGTCTTCTTGGCTTGAGTATCATTCATCTTGATCTCTTTCTTGACATCTCCCTGAAGAAACGCCATATCAACCAAGCTCTCAAACGTGGCCCCATGGGGAATATGTGACATAGCCAATCCCTGCAACGGCTCATTCAATCCTCTAGCAAAACGAAGAGCCTTCTTCTGAGGAGTATTCACCATATTCAAGCCAAAACGAGCTAACTGATTGAACTTGTTCACATATTCTTTGACAGACATATCTCCTTGTTTCAAAGTTATGAACCTCTCCATTTGCAGATTCTCCTCAGCAGAAGATAAAAACTTAAGCACAAACCTTGCCCTGAAATCGGCCCAAGTCTCAACAGGCCTAGTACCATTGGTGACTTCCCACCAATAAGCGGCTTCATCCTTCAAAAGCCAAACCGCCAACAAGATCTTCCTCTGATCGTCTAACCCAAAGATAGCAAATAAATCCTCGGTCTCTTTCAACCAATTTCTGGCCTCTACAAAAGTCTCAGTGCCTTGAAAGTTCTTGCCACCCATTGCTTTGAAATCTTCGCAAGTCTTTGCGAAGTCAGCTTGAGGATGCTGAGGGGGAGGAGGAAGAGGAACCTCAGCGACAGGAGGAGGAGGAACATCAGCGACAGGAGGAGGAGGAACATTAACTACCGGAGGAGGAGGAGGAGGAACATCTGCGGGGCCGGCTTCGGTTGCCCTAGCCTCCAAAAGTCTCTTATGCCAAACAGGTACGTGTACTCCCTCCGGAATAGCAAAGTTATCGGCCATACTGAAAACGAAGAAAAAGACAGATTCAGAATGGAGAAAAACGAAGGAATTTTTGCTAATGGCTTTTGGGGAATAGCCTTTGAAATAAACTAGACTTTTCTTTGGAAAATACTTTATACTTGGTTTTGAAAATAGTTTTCCAAAAGTTTTAAAAACCTTTTTGTTCCTTCTCGTAAACCATATGCTCTGATACCAAATGTAACACCCCACCTCCGCCAGGGTGGCTCTTGCAAGCACTCTGACTTTGGAGGGGCGTTTGAATCAGGTAAACATGCATAATGATATATCAAGGCAGAACAAGAACATTTGTATATATGTAAACAGAGTAAATAAGATAAGTAAAACAGCGGAAGATTTCAAACTATTTCAAAACAAGTCTGGTACAACATGATGTCAACTTTCCAAATACACAAGTCTAGATAAAAACAACATCTCTGAAAAAAAACTGAAATACATAAGTACTATCCCCAAAATAGGTGATAACCATAGCTAGCTTCATGTCAAGACCGTACATGAGCTAAAATCCCACAAGCAAGCGATCAGAAATCCAAGCTAAGCTCCAATATTCCCACCCTGAGAACCTGGGGGGGGGGGGGGGAACGGAAGAAAAGAGGCGAAAGAAAAACAGGTCAGTCAAAAAGACTGAGTAAGCCCTACTACAATCAATGTAAACTGATAAAGTTAAGTGGCATGAGAAGCAGGGATGAACATAAGGATAACTACGTACTAGCATGATGATTAACTAACAAGGTAGATAAAGGTGTCCTCGCATAATCAGGTTTAAGGTTTTGCACCATAGGTGTACTAGCAAACTAACATGACTTGAATAAACACGTATTGATCCCTTGGCCCAAGCTTTGACCCAATAACATGAAATGACCCTAATACGAGGTCCAATAACATGAAGTGACCCTAATACGAGGTCCAATAACATGAAATGACCCTAATACGAGGTCCAACCTAACGGTCTAGTCGATCGGCTCCCTATAAGCCTAACTCGTCACGTGTTAGTGTCAATACGGCCCAAACATAATTGTAGTCAGACTGTGCCGGGTCTCCCGTCGGGTGTATCAAGCCCTAGGGTGTCAACCCCTGGACACCATAAACGTAAGTGCACAGTCTAGATCTACTGGTACCCATGCTTGACTTCTCCAAATACGGACTACGTGCACGACCATAATCCGTCCGGAACTACATCGGCGTACCACTCTGCCGTCGTTTTTGGTCACTTACCTCACGTCCAGTAATCGTGCCCCCACCCTAGCCTAGTCCCTAGGGTCTTAATGATACAAACTTGGGATTACTGCTAGAGTGGACCCCCATTGCTAGGATTTTCTAGTGGGTTAAGTACGGTTTAACCCTCTTGCTAATCATGGATTAACTTGGTTAAGTGTAACGATGAGTTCACGACTTAACCCTGATTAATCTACCAAGCCCAAATTGGTTAAGTATTAAGTGGACCATGACTTAACCCTAATCATGAGGCATTAATTAATTTAATGTGCCTTAACCTCTCACATTAGACCTTGTTGTGGTTACTAGTTAAGCCGGGCGGGTCCGGGTAGCTTTACACCACAACTTGGTCTAACCTCGGGTTCAAGGTACAACATGACCAACTTCTCACATTGGGTCCTATTGTTTGTAGCAACTAGTTAAGCCGGTCGGTTCCGGGTAGTTTTACGCTACAAACTCAACCCAACCTCGAGTTGGTCACACTTATATTTTCTAAGTATCATGTCCATCATGTTTCCAAAACATATTACAAGTTTTCAAGAATTTGGGTAGACCTAACTTAATAGGTAAATTCCCAATGGGTAGACCTAACTTAATAGGTAAATTCCCAATCTTATGTTTTTATGTCTTTTAAGTTTACCCAACCCCAAACGCAATCCCATCGCTTACATATCGCAATAGCGCATAAAGGATAGAAAGAGGGAACTTGGCATAATCATGACATAAAGGTGTTGAAGCCACAAGTTTAACATGGTGGCATATGAAATGTACACATGTTCATATACTTGCATATTACATTTTAGGCCTCAAAAGCATGCATAAAACTAAACTTAGCATATTGGTGATACATGGTGATAAATGACATGTAGAAATGGCCATAAGTTCGCATTTAGCCTCACATGCAAGTTATCATAAGAGATATGATAACTTACATGTTGTCAAAATGCAACCTTTAGCATAAAGCTTGAAGCTTTAGGCTCATAAACCCAAGATAAGCTTGCATAACATGATAACATGAGTAAGATGATCAACCCAAACTTGCATACATAACATGGCAACTTGCATATCATAACATAGCAAACTTGCATAACATAACATGGCAACTTGCATATCATAACATAGCAAACTTGCATACATAACATGATAGACTTGTGTAACACATCATAGTAAACTTGCATATCATAATGATCAAACACAACTTGCATCATTCATTAACTTTAGAGTTTAAATATGAAAGTAGAAAAGGGCTTACAATGCTTATGAAGACACAAAAATATATATAGATTGAGACAAAGCCCTTATGCAATCAAATAAACCCAAAATGCAAGCTCCAATAGAAAACCCCTTGAGCCAAAATGATCAAAACCCTTGCTTTATGATGTAAATATGGAAACTTGACTTGAATGCAAGCTAATGACACTCATACAAGCTTGAAAACACTTGTATGCATGGAAAATCTCTCATAGAAATAACTTAGGAATTTTATGAAGAGAGTGGAGGCCATGAGAGGAATGATTTTGCCATAGTTTAGTTGTAGGGTTGAATAATGATGATTTAGGGTTAGGTTAGGGGCTTATTTATAGAGATTAGGATTAGTTTCAACCTTAGGATTAAACCCTAATTCCAATCTCAGCCCTTAAAACCGAATCTGGCCCCCAAACTCAACACAACTCCAAAATGGTGCACCAGGCAAAACTGCCCGGCTGAACCAAGTCGACAGCCAAGTCGACAGGGCTGTCGACTTGGGTCCAACCAAGTCAACTCCCAAGTCGACAGGGCTGTCGACTTGGGTGCTCTGGCGGGAATTTTCCCGCCTGGCCCAATCTGACCCTAATTTCCAAATTCAAACTTGAATTTGAAATCTGTTTTGAACTTGAAATTTTCTGAATACTTCATTGGGCCTTAATCGGGTCATACGGACTCCGATTTTCGAAAACTCAGACTCTATTTCGCGTATTTTTCCGAGACGAACGCAATGGAATAGCCCGTTTCCCTTGATTCAGATTTATAAATTAAATTATGCCTCGATTTATGTTATAACAGGAAATTGAAAATACGGGTTGTTACAGACTCTCTTTTCTTCTCTAAATAGTGAGTATGATAGTCTTAACAAGATTATTTTCATTTTAATTAGGTTAAGTCATGAATGAATTATGAGTAAATGATGTGAATTGTCGTATATGTTATCATGTATGTTATTAATCCTATGCTATGTGGTGATGATATCCTATATGTTGTAAATCATGCTATGATGATGAAATGTATGTTGAAAGTTTCTAGGCTAAGTTGTGATGAATCATACACGTTAAAAAGCCATCTATGCTAGTTAGTTCATATTAATTAAATAATCATGTTTGGGCTATATTGATCTATACGACAAGTTACATATGCAAGTTAGATTGATTAGAAAAGTTATGAACATATGCCATGACATCTATTATGACATCTAGGATTATGCTATTACATATGTGATACACTATGCTAGTTCACACCATCATTATGTTGCCTAAAAACCCCATATGCAAGTTTATGTATAGATTTGGGCTATGATCATATCATGTAAATTGTGACATTTAACAAGTTGACACCTTTTGATCCTTAACATGCGTAGTTTATGCAAGTTTCACCCCTATTATGATTAGATTTATTTTAATTGTCTATATGTTGTGATAATTTATCTTTGTGCTATGTGTTAGACTATTCAAGTCTAGCCTATATTATGCGTTGAATAAGCGAACGTATAAACGTGGGGTAGGGGTAATATTAAGGATTTAATAATAAGATGTTTGGGTGCAATTGATATAATTTTGCATACCATGAGTGGATGACCATGATTGAGTCAATTATGGACATCAATAAAAGTGGACTTAATTAATAATTTGGATAGGGAATTATTAAAACTAGGGTAAAAGATTATAAGTGATAATCAATGCTTAGGACACAAGGTTGGACTCGTTTGTGACGTAAACCTGCCCAGACCCGCCCGGCAAATCCAGTGGTCACAAATTGAGATGACCCGAACCTCCCCGGTCTCCGAAGAGAAGGGAAAGCGCGGATTGTTTTGAGAACACGACAAAACAGAACGCAGACGGAAGAACATTTCATTGTATATTACAACAATGCATCATATTACAAGAATATACAGAGTATAAATGAATATATATTACACAGAAATATCATAGATTTAAATTACATTAGCAGCAGAAAATAATACAATACATAACTAGAAGAGATATACGGATACAAAGCTTTCCGGATATCGTTCCAGCTGTAAACCAGGATCCTGTGAATACAAATCTGCAAAACCAAAACTACTAGCTGCCCGTGTCAAAATAGGGGAACCCAGAGTTTAGGTTAAAACAATAAACTCCTGGTCAGTCATGGGACTGGTGTGAGAACTAAAACAGTTATTAATCTTTATTTTAAAGTTAGGTAAATCAAGGGACCACGCCGTATAACATGGAACGGATTTCCTCCCAAGAATACCAGTGCATAAAACAAACAACGCAATGCTAAATAAAGAAAAATGAAGCTGTTATAAGACACAGGTCCTATCACATAATGCAACGCAAGCCGGGGGATAGGGTTTTCCCTTATAACAGCCAAAGAATGCTTGATACGTTTAAAACAAATCATTTGATACTATTATAAGTGCATAGTGTATAAAACAACTTCAAATCATAAGTATCAATCATAGGCGGCATGGATACCATATATCATGTCGCCATACTAGTTTTACAATTAAAACCGCAAATGTCACGTATTTGAAATTGGATTTCCGTCTATGAACCGAGGCTAGGGATCGTCCTCTACCGATTCGAGACGCTCTAGCCCGTGTCTCAGGCAAGCGCGCAGGCAAGCCTTGGATCGTCAGGGTCGGTCCACCGATGTGGATTATTATGCCTGAACACTACATTTCCCCGCCCTTTGGGGGCGTAAATGAGCCAATGAATGGCTCCATCGGACCAGGATCGTCTGATCAAACCGAGGCGCCTCGCAACAGCAACAACCACACAAGTGAAAAGTATACAAATGTCAGGGCTGGTAGGTCACTGACACCACCCTAGCTAGAAAGAAACGCATGCCCTCCCTGAGGTTCGTCTCCCGTTTTTGGTTCACAACCGGGGTGTGAGGCTCGCGAATCAACGCTACACAAAGCTATGCCACACAGGCCTTGCTTTGATCATCATCCACAAGACTTTTCTTTTCAACAGAAGCCTTGATCAATTGCCACTTAGGCATGCCACACAGGCAGTTCACTCCATGCGATTGATATCCATCAATATATAACCCCTAAGCTCGTACGTCTCAGAGAAGGGCGTTAAGCAAGAGAATAAATTCTCCGCCGCCAAACAGATATATGTTTAACAGAAATCAATCACACAGACTAAAATCCAATGTCAGACACACAGTCCATTTACAAGTCCGATCTGGGTTTGAACGAAACCGGAGGCACCTAGTACCCCGCATCTCCATCGATCTCCAAGTACATCTGGACGATCTCCAACTGTTTCCATCTTCTTAGGTGTACATCCCAATCAAGATCGTCAGTAATCACCCCAAACGACGTGAAGACCTCCGGTCTTCGACCACCGTCTTCATCTTCGACTTATCGTCGTATCAGTTATTCAGAATGGAATAAACTCGGTCTTTCCGAATAACTCGCGTATATTATAAACAAGTGTTACACAAACACAACATACGCCTCATTCCAATTCATCAGTCACTAACCGTAAATTAATCAAGAGAATAATTCCCCAAATATTAACCCCGAAGGCCGAAACCAACATCAGATCAATATCCAGAAAACCATTCCACTTAGCTAACCGACAGTTAGTTCCTAAATTTCACATTCATAGGGAAAGGTTCCCATTAATTTTATCAAAGATAAATTATTAAAATTTATTCTTTAATCTACTTTTGAATATCAATTCAACTCGTCAGGATTAACGAACCTTACCAAAGTAATCATTTGTTTTAATTTCCCCATCCCAACCTATTCATCACATGAAGTAAAACTGGTTATACTTCATAGCTAACACCACGGTGTTATCGGTAAATTCAATTACCATGTCACGTTCAAATCTAATTAAAGATTTAACTATCGCCTGGAGCAAAACTGATGCTACTCCATTCTCGATCATTTCAATCTAATTAAAGATTCATTAAAACTCCACTTAGTTTTTACCTTTAACGGGGTTAAAGAATCAATGTCACTTAAAAGCACTGTTCACGATAAACCCCAAAATCACATCACAATTCAATCAGTCCCTAACCGTAAATTAGCAAGTGAGCAATTCCCTAAGTATTAACCCCAAAGGCCAAAACCAACATCAGATCAATAGCTTTGAAACCATTCAACTTAACTAATCTCCAGTTAGTTTCTGATTTTCTTAACTCCTTTAGGTCTAAGAACAGTATTATTGAAGATACCGTTCACGACAACCCAAAATCCCATTCCATTAATTATCGTGTTAAAGAACAAGTGTTATTTAAAACACTGTTCACGATAAACCCAAAAATCAATATCAATTCAATTCCAATTAAATATTATTTAATTGGTACACTTCATTAAATCTAAATAAAAAGATTTAATCTTTTCTCAACTGGGTTCAAGAACAGTGTTAATGAAGACACCATTCAAGACAAACCCAAATCACATTTGATATTAAACACAAGTCTCTGAATAGAAAATATACCGGCTTATATTCAATATCATATTCTACGACTAACAAATATTGTATTGGAAATAACGATATATATATATATATCTTTCAAATTCCCATAACAATATCTGTATCATCACGAAATCCAACATCGAAAAAATCCAAAGACAATTTCGATTCAAATCCATTCCAACATAATTATTGGAAATTCTGGTTATTTTCAAAACCATTTCAAATCCAGTTTATTTATTTAAAAAAAACAAATAGAATTATAATTCTAGTTCAAAACTAGTTCATTTCGATAAAAATCTATTTTTATCTTTTCAAATATGGAGTTTTTCATCCCAACTTTTCCCAAATCATTTCTTATGATTTTACACAATTTATTGATATTTTTAATAATTTTATCAAGGCCCGTACAGTCGATTTCCACCAATGGCCATCGAACTGCACTTACAACGACCTTTTTCAAATTTGGTTTGGACATAATTCCAAATCCAACCATTGGATTTCAAATTTCTAATATTAGTTAGAAAGCTATTTTCGATATGAACCCAACGGTTCCGGTTTTAGGAGAATCCGACGGTCGGATCTCCCGTAATATCCTTTCGAAGTCAATGGTCGAAATTGGTGAACTGCCGCGGCGCGGCGCGTTCTATTCAGGCCATTATATTATATATATAATATATACTTCGTCGATTTCCCTTTAAAACGTATTTTTGTAATTCGTTTTAAATTCGTTTTCAAAACGAATTCAACTTCATTTCTAATTCAAATCAAAATTGAATTTTTCCTTATAGATTCGTTTAAATTCTTTTCAAATTGATTTCAATTCAAATTGATTTCTAATTCAATTTCAGTTCGTTTTCAATTCAATTCAATTTCAATTCTTTCAATTTCAATTCGAATTCATTTATATTCAATTTCAATTCGAATTCATTTATATTCAATTTCAATTCGAATTCATTTATATTCAATTTCAATTCGAATTCATTTATATTCAATTTCAATTCGAATTCATTTATATTCAATTTCAATTCGAATTCATTTCTATTCAATTTCAATTCGAATCCATTTCTTTTCAAAATATCAAATTTTGAAATCACTTTCGATATTAGTTATAAAATCGATATAAGTATCGTTCACGTCAAAATGGCGTCAATCTAATCAATACGGCTTCATATATTCCTATTTTCAAATATTCTAATTCAAAAATTTCTTTTTCAAATATTTCTATTTTAAAACTGGAATGAGGCCCAATCAATTACCATATAATGTTAATTATATGGATTTCCTACAACACATGTATACATCAACAACGATGAATAATCAACCATCATCCAAAGTGCATTCTACACTGTATAAGCAACAAATATAAATATTCAACGTTTATAACAGTCTGTCAATCAATCGATCGACATACAACTAAACAATCGAGATTAGTGTACATCAAATATCATCCCAATACCTGTGTGGGGTATCAAACAATCAAACACAGATTTTATTTGTGCAGTTGGGCGATGTGTAAAATTTATCGACCCAATCAATATTAGTCAAATGTGTGTACATAAACAAATCGTCCGATTTGTTTATTTTTATTTCATTTCATATACACGTTAAAAATTCTATTTTTAACTATAAAATATTTTAACTATATAAATATTTTATTTTCCTTTCACATCACATCACACAATCAACTACACATCAAAATCAAACAAACAATCAAACAAGCCTTCCATGGTCTGTGGACGACGGGTGTCGGGTGCTACTAAACACCGTCTGCATCCTAGTATATATTTATATAACTAGAAAATTAAATTAAAGAGTGAGAAGTTCTCACATAATTGCTAATCCAACGCCACGACTCTTCTTAGGTAGAAATCTTCACCGTTTTCGCCTTTTGTCAATTTTCACTGCCCGTATTCTCTACATATATAAAAATCACATTTTTACTTTGCTATTCAATATATAAAAATCGAATTTTTACTTTGCTATTCAACATATAAAAATCGAATTTTTACTTTGCTATTCAATATATAAAAATCGAATTTTTACTTTGCTATTCAACATATAAAAATCGAATTTTTCCTTTGCTATTCAATATATAAAAATCGAATTTTTACTTTGCTATTCAACATATAAAAATCGAATTTTTACTTTGCTATTCAATATATAAAAATCGAATTTTTACTTCGCTATTCAATATATAAAAATCGAATTTTTACTTTGCTATTCAATATATAAAAATCGAATTTTTACTTCACTATTCAATATATAAAAATCGAATTTTTACCTTGCTATTCAATATATAAAAATCGAATTTTTATACTGTTGTCTTTAAAATAAAAATCACATTTTTATTTGTTCACTTTCAATTAAAAAATCATATTTTTATAATCACTCCATATGGATAAAAATTCTATTTTTACATCGCTACTATATAGATAAAATTCTATTTTTATCACGCTATTCTCTATATAAAGATTTCGCTTTTTCTAATATAAAGATCATATTTTTACTTCTTCTATAATATAAAAATAACATCTTTAGTATTTCTACTATATAAAAATTATATTTTTATTCTTTCTATAATATAAAAATCATATTTTTATACTTCTACAATATAAAAGATTATATTTTTAACTTTTCTATATTATAAAAATTATATTTTTATTACTCTACATGAATAAAATCATATTTTTATTACTCTACTATAATAAAAATTATATTTTTATTACAAAGCTCCATACGTAAAAATTGTATTTTTGAATCGATGAATACTCTATTCGAACACATAAAAATCGAATTTTTACAGGTCATTCAAATAAATAAAAATCGAATTTTTATTTCGATAAAAATCCTATCTTTATGGATTTAAAATCATATCCTTTCTATGTCATACAAATATAAACTACAATTGATTTCTATATTCCTAAAACTAATTACACTAGTTAAGAACAAAAAGGAAGTAAAATAAATAAACTTACAGTTTATTTTCTTTCAGCGAAGTAGGAAAAAAAGTGGGGGGTCTTCGCTGCTGCGCAGGAGGATGGTGGGGGGAGGCGCAGGGGGTGGAGGAGGTAAGGGGAAGGCGGCGCATTCCTTCCAGGCGATGGCCGGCGTCGGTCTTCGACTTGAAAGAGGAGAGGAGATGGAGGCTGAGGGGTGCGAGAGGGGGAGTCGAGGTCGGAGAGGGAAGCGGACGTGGTGGCTCCGACTGGAGCGGTGGTGAGTGGCGTCGGGGGGGGGGGGGGGATTTAGGGTTTACGCATTTTTTTTCTTTGTTTCTGAATTGTTGGTCAACGAGGAAGAGAAGGTAGGGGCTAGGGAATATTTTTTTTTATATTATATTTTATTTTTAAGTCTAAAAAGCCACCCTTTCATCCAAACTCAAAATCGAACCTGCCGACTGTCGTCCCTAGTGTATTAACCCCATTCCAAACACAATGGGATATGTTTCGTAGGCCAATTCGATCGTTACGATCAGTTTCCGTTGATTTTAAAACATAAATCAATATATATTCAATTTGAACGCACATTTCAATTTACTGGGGTCACATACTAACTCGAAAAATTCCAGAAAAATATTTTCTAGCTTCGTATTGACGACACGGTCCTAAAAAAACTAATTTCATCGAATTCTGAGACCGTTAGAAAAATGGCCATTTTCCAGTCGATTAAAATGAACTGAAACTGGTCAAATGCGTTTTCTTTTGCCACGCTCACATATTGATACGAAAAATTATGAAATTTGAAACCTAGCAATAATTTGACATAACGGGCCCAACAAAAGTGGTTTCGTCGAAATCCGAGGTCGTTTGCAAAATTCCCATTTTTAAGGGCCTGAATTCCATAGCGACTATTCAAAATTTTCAACTGGACATATCTTTTGATTCCCGCTATGAAATTTCAATTTTTCGGATTTGTTGGAAAGATATTCCCAAATAGATCCTATTATTTTTGGTTTCACTAAAATCCGGATTGTTTTGCACCCGGTACATTCAATTGAAGTTTGAAATCGAATTATCGAACTACCGCGCCATTTTCAATTCTATTTATAATTATATATAATTATTTATATTCTAACGACGATGTATATAATATATACGTTCGAATTCCATTCAAAATAAATTTCTCGTCTATATTATTTAAAATAATCTATTTTAAATGTTCAAAATTCGCTAAAATTGCCAAAATAAAAATTTTAAACTGGCCTAGATTTCCGGGTTGTTGCAATCTCCCCCACTTAAAACTTTTCGTCCCCGAAAAGGAACAAAGTCGAAAGTGGTTTGATCAATCAACTCTACGTTCGATTTGGCTTCCATTCTCCAACTTTTCAGTTTCTGAGAATTTTCAAAAATTTCAAATATTTGGCTAACACCCGGAATTTTCGAAAAATTTCGCCATAACCTCCCCTGCACCGGGAGCCACGGGAAAATCCCGAAATTGCCATACAGGCCTTCTGATCTCAAAAAGAAAAAGAAAAAGCCAAGCGGCTAGCCAATCGGCTCATAAAATCATCATCACCCAAACAAAACAGTAAATTATAGTAAACATGTACCTATTTGTTGGGCAAACAAATTTTATTCTCTGCTCTAGCCTCCTTGCTATGACCTGTTCAATGGATATACATGTATATGCAAGCAAATGCGACCAAATTTCAATATAATTCGATATTTGATTCAAATGAACTAAATGGTTCAAATTTTAATTATTCAAACAATAATCAAACAACACAACCATCAATCAATTAGTTGATTAGCTTTTCAAATTCATAATTTTGGTACATAGTCAAAAATCAGATTTTTGATGTCAAATCACAACAATAAGCCCGATCTAGTTTCGGTTCTCACACCAGTCAATAGGAAATATATAGAAATCTCACTTTCGAAACTCGAAAATAAATATTGGCGATGGTGCCCCGTCACCAGAATTATCCCCGGGCACTAGAGTGCGATTCTATAACTACCCAGTATATTAAAAATTTGAATACACGTTTGCAAGACATATATGCAAAGTCTCTATATATCGGATTGTCCCGATCAATATAGAATAAATAGTCAAATACGAATAGTTGATTTAAATTTTCAAAACAAAATTTGTTTTCACTTTAAAAATATACTCTTCACACTCGTTCTAGGATACTACTGATCCTATCTCTAACGAGTCATTCCCATTGGATATTACTAATCCAATATCTGATGAATTCTTTCGTATGGTTCTCATATGCCTTGTTCTCTGAGCTTTGTAAACCAAAGCTCTGATACCACAATGAGACAACCCAAACCTCCCCATTCTCCGAAGAGAAGGGAATGCGCAGATTGTTTTGAGAACGCGACAAAACAGAACGCGGATGGAAGAACATTTCATTGTATATTACAACAATGCATCAGATTACAAGAATAAACAGAGTATAAATGAATATATATTACATAGAAATATCAGAGATTTAAATTACATTAGTAGCGGAAAATAATACAATACACAACTAGAAGAGATATACAGATACAAAGCTTTCCGGATATCGTTCCAGCTGTAAACCAGGATCCTGTGAATATAAATCTGCAAAACCAAAACTACTAGCTGCCCATGTCAAAATAGGGGCACCCAGAGTTTAGGTTAAAACAATAAACTCCAGGTCAGTCATGGGACTGGTGTGAGAACTAAAACAGTTATTAATCTTTATTTTAAAGTTAGGTAAATCAAGGGACCACGCCGTATAACACGGAACGGGTTTCCTCCCAAGAATACCAGTGCATAAAACAAACAACGCAATGCTAAATAAAGAAAAATGAAGCTGTTATAAGACCCAGGTCCTATCACACAATGTAACGCAAGCCGGGGGATAGGGTTTTCCCTTATAACAGCCAAAGAATACTTGATACGTTTAAAACAAATCATTTGATACTATTATAAGTGCATAGTGTATAAAACAACTTCAAATCATAAGTATCAATCATAGGCGGCATGGGTACCATATATCATGTCGCCATACTAATTTTACAATTAAAACCGCAAATGTCACATATTTGGAAATTGGATTTCCGTCTATGAACCGAGGCTAGGGATCGCCCTCTACCGATTCGAGACGCTCTAGCCCGTGTCTCAGGCAAGCGCGCAGGCAAGCCTTGGATCGTCAGGGCTAGTCCACCGATGTGGATTATTATGCCTGAACACTACGTTTCCCCGCCCTTTGGGGGCGTAAATGAGCCAACGAAGGGCTCCATCGGACCCAGATCATCCGATCAAACCGAGGCGCCTCGCAACAGCAACAACCACACAGGTGAAAAGTATATAAATGTCAGGGCTGGTAGGTCACTGACACCACCCTAGCTAGAAAGAAACGCATGCCCTCCCTGAGGTCCGTCTCCCGTTTTTGGTTCACAACCGGGGTGTGAGGCTCGCGAATCAACGCTACACAAAGCTATGCCACACAGGCCTTGCTTTGATCATCATCCAAAAGACTTTGCTTTTCAACAGAAGCCTTGATCAATTGCCACTTAGGCATGCCACACAGGCAGTTCACTCCATGCGATTGATATCCATCAATATATAACCTCTGAGCTCGTACGTATTAGAGAAGGGCGTTAAGAAAGAGAATAAATTCTCCGCCGCCAAACAGATATATGTTTAACAGAAATCAATCACACAGACTAAAATCCAATGTCAGACACACAGTCCATTTACAAGTCCGTTCTGGGTTTGAACGAAACCGGAGGCACCTAGTACCCCACATCTCCATCGATCTCCAAGTACGTCTGGACGATCCCCAACTGTTTCCTTCTTCTTGGGTGTACATCCCAATCAAGATCGTCAGTAATCACCCCAAACGACGTGAAGACCTCCGGTCTACGACCACCGTCTTCATCTTCGACTTATCGTCGTATCAGTTATTCAGAATAGGATAAACCCGGTATTTCCGAATAACTCGCGTATATTATAAACAAGTGTTACACAAACACAACATACACCTCATTCCAATTCATCAGTCACTAACCGTAAATTAATCAAGAGAATAATTCCCCAAATATTAACCCCAAAGGCCGAAACCAACATCAGATCAATATCCAGAAAACCATACCGCTTAGCTAACCGACAGTTAGTTCCTAAATTTCACATTCATAGGGAAAGGTTCATATTAATTTTATCAAAGATAAATTATTAAAATTTATTCTTTAATCTACTTTTGAATATCAATTCAACTAGTCAGGATTAATGGACCTTACCGGAGTAATCATTTGTTTTAATTTCCCCATCCCAACCTATTCATCCCATGAAGTAAAACTGGTTATACTTCATATCTAACACCACGGTGTTATCGGTAAATTCAATTACCATTTCACGTTCAAATCTAATTAAAGATTTAACTATCGCCTGGAGCAAAACTGATGCTACTCCATTCTCGATCATTTCAATCTAATTAAAGATTCATTAAAACTCCACTTAGTTTTAACCTTTAATGGGGTTAAAGAATCAGTGTCAGTTAAAAGCACTGTTCACGATAAACCCCAAAATCACATCACACATCAATCAGTCCCTAACCGACAAGTGAGCAATTCCCTAAGTATTAACCCCGAAGGCCGAAACCAACATCAGATCAATACCTCTGAAACCATTCAACTTAACTAATCTCCAGTTAGTTTCTGATTTTCTTAACTCCTTTAGGTCTAAGAACAGTATTATTGAAGATACCGTTCACGACAAACCAAAATCCCATTCCATTAATTATCGGGTTAAAGAACAAGTGTTATTTAAAACACTGTTCACGATAAACCCAAAAATCAATATCAATTCAATTCCAATTAAATATTATTTAATTGGTACACTTCATTAAATCTAAATAAAAAGATTTAATCATTTCTCAACTGGGTTCAAGAACAGTGTTAATGAAGACACCATTCACGACAAACCCAAATCACATTTGATATTTAACACAAGGCTCTGAATAGAAAATATACCGGCTTATATTCAATATCAAATTCTACGACTAACAAATATCGTATTGGAAATAATGATATATATATATATATCTTTCAAATTCCCATAACAATATCTGTATCATCACGAAATCCAACATCAAAATAATCCAAAGACAATTTCGATTCAAATCCATTCCAATATAATTATTGGAAATTCTAGTTATTTTCAAACCCATTTCAAATCCAGTTTATTTATTTAAAAAAAACAAATAGAATTATAATTCTAGTTCAAAACTAGTTCATTTCGATAAAAACCTATTTTTATCTTTTCAAATATGGAGTTTTTCATCCCAACTTTTCCCAAATCATTTCTTATGATTTTACACAATTTATTGATATTTTCAATAATTTTATCAAGGCCCGTACAGTCGATTTCCACCAATGGCCATCGAACTGCACTTACAACGACCTTTTTCGAATTTGATTTGGACATAATTCCAAATCCAACCATTAGATTTCAAATTTCTAATATTCGTTAGAAAGCTCCTTTCGATTCGAACCCAACGGTTCCGGTTTTAGGAGAATCCGACGGTCGGATCTCCCGAAATATCCGTTCGAAGTCAATGGTCGAAATTCGCGAACTGTCGCGGCGCGTTCTATTCAGGCCGTTATATTATATATATATAATATATATAATATATACTTCATCGATTTCCCTTTAAAACGTATTTTTATAATTCGTTTTAAATTCGTTTTCAAAACGAATTCAACTTCATTTCTAATTCAAATCAAAATTGAATTTTTCCTTATAGATTCGTTTAAATTCTTTTCAAATTGATTTCAATTCAAATTGATTTCAATTCAAATTGATTTCTAATTCAATTTCAGTTCGTTTTCAATTCAATTTCAATTCTTTCAATTTCAATTCGAATTAATTTATATTCAATTTCAATTCGAATACATTTATATTCAATTTCAATTCGAATTCATTTATATTCAATTTCAATTCGAATTCATTTATATTCAATTTCAATTCGAATTCATTTATATTCAATTTCAATTCGAATTCATTTATATTCAATTTCAATTTGAATTCATTTCTATTCAATTTCAATTCGAATTCATTTATATTCAATTTCAATTCGAATCCATTTCTTTTCAAAATATCAGATTTTGAAATCACTTTCGATATTCGTTATAAAATGAATAAAATCGATATAAGTATCGTTCACGTCAAAATGGCGTCAATCTAATCAATACGGCTTCATATATTCCTATTTTCAAATATTCTATTTCAAATATTTCTTTTTCAAATATTTCTATTTTTAAACTGGAATGAGGCCCAATCAATTACCATATAATGTTAATTATATGGATTTCCTACAACACATGTATACATCAACAACGATGAATAATCAACCATCATCCAAAGTGCATTCTACACTGTATAATATATATAATCGCCTTTTGTCAATTTTCACTGCCCGTATTCTCTACATATATAAAAATCACATTTTTACTTTGCTATTCAATATATAAAAATCGAATTTTTACTTTGCTATTCAACATATAAAAATCGAATTTTTACTTTGCTATTCAATATATAAAAATCGAATTTTTACTTTGCTATTCAACATATAAAAATCGAATTTTTCCTTTGCTATTCAATATATAAAAATCGAATTTTTACTTTGCTATTCAACATATAAAAATCGAATTTTTACTTTGCTATTCAATATATAAAAATCGAATTTTTACTTCGCTATTCAATATATAAAAATCGAATTTTTACTTTGCTATTCAATATATAAAAATCGAAATTTTACTTCGCTATTCAATATATAAAAATCGAATTTTTACTTTGCTATTCAATATATAAAAATCGAATTTTTACTTCGCTATTCAATATATAAAAATCGAAATTTTACCTTGCTATTCAATATATAAAAATCGAATTTTTATACTGTTGTCTTTAAAATAAAAATCACATTTTTATTTGTTCACTTTCAATTTAAAAATCATATTTTTATAATCACTCCATATGGATAAAAATTCTATTTTTACATCGCTACTATATAGATAAAATTCTATTTTTATCACGCTATTCTCTATATAAAGATTTCGCTTTTTCTAATATAAAGATCATATTTTTACTTCATCTATAATATAAAAATAACATCTTTAATATTTCTACTATATAAAAATTATATTTTTATTCTTTCTGTAATATAAAAATCATATTTTTATACTTCTACAATATAAAAGATTATATTTTTAACTTTTCTATATTATAAAAATTATATTTTTATTACTCTACATGAATAAAAATCATACTTTTAATACTCTACTATAATAAAAATTATATTTTTATTACAAAGCTCCATATGTAAAAATTGTATTTTTGAATCGATGAATACTCTATTCAAACACATAAAAATCGAATTTTTATAGGTCATTCAAATAAATAAAAATCGAATTTTTATTTCGATAAAAATCATATCTTTATGGATTTAAAATCATATCCTTTCTATGTCATACAAATATAAACTACAATTGATTTCTATATTCCTAAAACTAATTACACTAGTTAAGAACAAAAAGGAAGTAAAATAAATAAACTTACAGTTTATTTTCTTTCAGCGAAGTAGGGAAAAAAAAGGAGGGGGGGGGGGTCTTCGCTGCTGCGCCGGAGGATGGTGGGGGGAGGCGCAGGGGGTGGAGGAGGTAAGGGGAAGGCGGCGCAGTCCTTCCAGGCAATGGCCGACGTCGGTCTTCGACTTGAAAGAGGAGAGGAGATGGAGGCTGAGGGGTGCGAGAGGGGGAGTCGAGGTCGGAGGGGGAAGCGGACGTGGTGGCTCCGACTGGAGCGGCAGTGTATGGCGTCGGGGGGGGGGGGGGATTTAGGGTTTACGTGTTTTTTTTTCTTTGTTTCTGAAATGTTGGTCAACGAGGAAGAGAAGGTAGGGGCTAGGGAATATTTTTTTTTTTATTTTTAAGTCTAAAAAGCCACCCTTTCATCCGAACTCGAAATCGAACCTGCCGACTGTCGTCCCTATCGTATTACCACCATTCCAAACACAATGGGATATGTTTCGTAGGCCAATTCGATCGTTACGATCAGTTTCCGTTGATTTTAAAACATAAATCAGTATATATTCAATTTGAACGCACATTTCAATTTACTGGGGTCACATACTAACTCGAAAAATTCCAGAATGATACGGTCCTAACAAACTAATTTCATCGAATTCTGAGACCGTTAGAAAAATGGCCATTTTCCAGTCGATTAAAATCAACAAAAACTGGTCAAACGCGTTTTCTTTTGCCACACTCACATATTGATTCATAAAATTATGAAATTTAAAACCTAGCAATAATTTGACATCACGGGCCTAACAAAAGTGGTTTTGTCGAAATCCGAGGTCGTTTGCAAAATTCCCATTTTTAAGGGCCTGAATTCCATAGCGACTATTCAGAATTTTCAACTGGACATATATTTTGATTCCCGCTATGAAATTTCAATTTTCCGGATTCGTTGGAAAGATATTCCCAAATAGATCCAATTATTTTTGGTTTCACTAAAATCCGGATTGTTTTGCACCCGATACATTCAATTGAAGTTTGAAATCGAATTATCGAACTACCGCGCCATTTTCAATTCTATTTATAATTATATATAATTATTTATATTCTAACGACGATGTATATAATATATATGTTCGAATTCCATTCAAAATAAATTTCTCGTCGATATTATTTAAAATAATCTATTTTAAATGTTCAAAATTCGCTAAAATTGCCAAAATAAAAATTTTAAACTGGCCCAGATTTCCGGGTTATTACACAAATGTCAGCCCAATGTGAGAGGTCCTAGGCCTAAACTAAAGCATAACAGTTGTAAAGACACGAGGTTACACTCTTTTATGGTGTAAGACTGCCCGGACCCGCCCGGCAAATCCAGCTGCCATAAATTTCAGTCAAATGTGAGAGGTCTTTACGAGGTTATGGCCTGAATGAATTAAGAAATACTTAACCAGATAAACATGTAAGGTGGGACATGGGGGTTAAGTAGGTGCCCTGGGTGGCATGAGGAATCTAGTGGGTGCCCTTAGTGGCATGAGAAATACGATTAGTAAGATTTAACCAAACACACATGTAAATGAACATGACTAAGAGGGTTAAGTGGGATATACTATTGTTGACAAGCTTAGGTGGGTAGCTTGTGGGGGCCCATTTCAACCAGTAACCCAAACGTATCTTTGTGGGCTCGACCCAAGTCGAGGACGGGACACACATACTGGGCTTGAATATCAGAGGCCAAAACGGGGAGCGGTGGCAACGCAAGTCCAACGGGTTTCATATGCGTGTGTGGACCCGGGCTGGTAGGTAAGACGTTGTTGCACCGTGTAGGTATAAGCTGTGCATTCTCAGTTGTATCGGGTTGCCGCTTTAGGGGAGTGATACACCCCACTGTGGGGCTAGCACGGGTATCTACGAGTAGGGAGCCGATCGAAAGTGGGTAGTGGGGTACACCTAGTGGAGATAGAGGCAGACGGCACCTATGTAGTCAGCTAGGGGTATGTAAGGCTATAGTTTCTGTGTGAAGCAAGTGGGATCAACCTTTAGGGTGACTGGTGCGGTGCAGTGTAGTAATTATTCAATAGTAATTAGGTATGCCTTTAACGTTATCCTTCACGTTATCTTTATCTGTTCATTCCGTACCTAATGGTTCATAGACATTTACTTGTCTTTCAGCTTATGTCTTAGTCTAGTTATTTTGATAATAGTATTGTTAGAATTGTCATACTCGCCAGACTTTATGTCTGACCCCCTCCATTTCTATCCTTTTTCCCCCTCCAGGTCCTCAGGTTGGGCCCAGCTCTAGTGGAGTTTGATTGGATTGCTTCATCTCTTTGGAAAGCTTGGACCCTTGAAGTAAAATCCAGCTTGTTATCTTATGTAGTGGCTATTTGTGTAATGGGATTATGTATTTTGTTTTATGAAGATGGATATTGTACTTGACTCTGATTTATGGTTTTGTGATGTAACAAACATGTTTAATTTCTGCTGCAATAAAATGAAGTTTTAGATTTTTCAAGTACCACTTATTATCTGTATTGTTGAAATTTTTCTGTTCTATATTCACTTAAAACCTCCATGGAAGTTAATGCATTCCCTTTGTGAGTGACATTAATGGACGTGGGGTGTTACACATGGTATCAGAGCTTAAGGTTACCAGAACAGATAAAAATACTTTAGAAAAATAGTTATTTTTGGAAAAAGTGCTTTCAAAAACATGTTTTAATGAGAAATTTAAAGAGGAAGTTTTTATGAAAAACATAATCCCCAAATAGCCATATATCTTTTTCTTTCGAATTCTCCATTTTGAATCTTTCCTTTTACGTTTCAGCATGGCTGAAGATCTTAACCTACCTGACGGTGTAGCGATACCAGGATGGTATAGGAGGTTGTTAGAGGCTAGGGCCGCTGCGGGTCCAGCCAATGTTCCTCCACCACCAGTTGCACTCGTTCCTCCTCCTCCTCCTCGCGTAGATACTTTTGCAAAGACGTGCAAGGAATTTAAAGCTATGGGTGGAAAACCCTTTCAAGGGTCATAAACGTTTGTGGAAGCTAGAGATTGGTTAAGGAGGTGGAAGAATTGCTAGAAATCTTTGAAGTGGAAGAAGGGAGGAGAGTTAGATTAGCAGCTAGGCTAATGAAGGGAGAGGCCTCGTTTTGGTGGGAGGTCACTAATGGGGAGCATCCTGTTGACTCTTGGGCGGATTTTAGACGTAGGTTCGAGGCGAAGTTTCTCTCTAGGGCGGAAGAAAATCTATATATGGAAAGGTTCTTGACATTGAAGCAAGGAAGCTCATCAGTGAAAGAATATGTCAACAAATTTAATCAGCTAGCAAGGTTTGGTTTGGACTTAGTGAACAAGCCGGAGAAGAAGGCTCTAAGGTTCGTGAATGGCTTGAATGAACCATTGCAAGGGTTCGCCATGATCCACATCCCTATGGGGGCCACCTTTGAGAAGCTAGTAGAAATGGCGCTCATGCACGAGGAGAAAAGTGCTAAAGCTGATAAGGTACCCAAGAAGAAAGGGGATCAGAAGAAACCCCAACAGCAAAACAAGAAGGGTGGTAAAGACAATAATGGCAAGGGAAAGAAGAAATGTTTTAACTGTGGGACCCCAGGCCATCTCAGCAAGGACTGCCGAAAGAAAAAGAAGACTGGCTGTTTTCATTGTGGCGATGCGGGACATTTAGTGAAGGACTTCCCGAGGAAGGGGCAGAGGGCAGGGGCTACCTCGGGAGGACAGGTCCAGGCTCTTACAACACCAGGGCAGGCAAGGGGACAAGTTCAGGCTCTCGCGGTCCCACTGCTGCAAGAATGAGGTAGAACCATTTCTGTTGAAAGCTTAGTTTTTCTGTTTGATCATCCTGTCCGTACCTTATTTGATTCGGGCGCATTGCATTCGTTTATCTCTACATCATTAGTTGAATCACTGCACTTAAACACCAGTTTAGTAGGGGATCCCTTAGTTGTTTCGAATCGAATTGGGGGCTCAGCTCATTTGTCCATGATGTGTTTGGATTTGAAAATTTCTATACTTAGCATTGAGTTTCGATGTGATGCTTATGTGTTGGGCTTCACGGGCTATGGGCTAATTTTAGGAATCGATTGGTTATCCAGAAATGGGGTCGTTCCTGATTGTGAAAGGAGAGTAGTTAGGCTCGTGACTCGCCTTGGCAACACTCTCGAAATCTTTTGTAATCCCATAAATTCCGTTATGCTAAGTTATTTAGAATCGCTTGATGCATCTGAGGAAAATCTACGATCAGTTAGAGTGGTCCGAGAGTATTCGGATGTGTTTGAGGAGGTGAAGGGCTTACCTCCGAAGCGGGAGATAGATTTTCGAATATATCTTGTGGATAATGCGAAACTAGTATCTTTTCAAGTACGCCACATGGCTCCTCGTGAAAGGAGGGAACATGATAAGCTAGTGAAGGAGTTACTTGAGAAAGGGTTCATAAGACGAAGTATATCGAAGTGGGGTGCTCCAGTAGTATTTGCCACGATGGCGGATGGGTCCCTTAGACTTTGTGTGTACTATAGAGAACTTAATAAATTTACTAAGAAGAACAGACACCCACTGCCTAGGATTGACGATCTCTTCGATCAGTTAGTTGGCGCCTCAGTGTTTTCGCAGTTGGACTTAGCCACTGGTTTCCATCAGTTGAGAGTGGATGACGATAGCATAGACAAGACTGCCTTTAGGACTCCGAACGTTTTCTATGAATGGCTAGTGATGCCCTTCGGTTTGACAAACGCCCCCGCATACTTTGTTGATCTGATGAGTAGGGTGTTTAGGGAGTACCTTAACAAATTCGTGATAGTCTTTGTAGTCGACATCTTGATCTTTTCTAAGGATGAAGAAGAGCATGCCCTACATCTTAGTGAAGTGTTGGAGACCCTACGGGCGCACAGCCTTAAAGAAAAAATTTCTAAGTGTCACTTCTGGAGGAAGGAAGTACGATTCTTAGGGCATGTGGTTTCCAAGGAAGGGATAGCTGTGGATCCTGCGAAGGTGGTGGCCATCCAAGATTGGAAGGTTCCTAAAAATGCTACCGAAGTGAGAAGTTTCTTGGGGTTGGCTGGCTACTATAGGAAGTTTATCAAAGACTTCGCAAAGATATCAGCTCCATTAACACGCTTGACGAAGAAGAACCTAGTTTTCACATGGGACGTAGATTATGATGATGCGTTCCAACGTTTGAAGAGAGCTTTGACCTCAGCCCCAATCTTAGTACTGCCAGATGGGAGTAAGCCATTTACTATTTATACTGACGCTTGTGGGATAGGACTAGGCGCAGTCTTAATGAAAGAGGGTATGGTAATAGCCTATGATGGAAGGCAGTTGAGAGCGCATGAGAAAAATTATCCTACACATGACCTAGAGTTGGCCGCTATTGTTTTCGCGCTTAAGTCTTGGCGTCATTATCTTCTTGGCGAGAAATTCGAATTATTCACTGACCACAAGTCTTTAAAATACTTGTTCTCTCAGAAGGACTTGAACTTAAGGCAGCAAAGGTGGATGGAGTTCTTAGCATCCTACGACTTCGAAATAGCTTATACCCCTGGCAAGGGTAACGTGGTGGCAGACGCCTTAAGTAGAAAAAGATTATCCTTATGTCCTTTGTTTTTTGAGCGGCGAAGTCTAGAATTCATTTCGAGGTTTGACTTTAGACCTTCCGTTGACTTTGTACCCGGTCTGCTAGCATCCTCGGAGGTCAGACCTACGCTTTTGGGATGGATCAGCGAGGCACAGCGAGAAGACCCACAGTTGGTTGAGTTAGTAGAAAAGCTCAAAGGATGGGAGTCATCAAGCCATCTCCGTAGGTATACCCTAGATGATAAGGGTTGGTTACGTAGGGACGGTAGACTTTGTGTACCAAAAGACGATGACCTAAGGAAGACTATTCTTGACGATGCACATCGTTTGAAGATGACCATTCATCCCGGCGGGGACAAGATGTACAAAGACATGAAGCGAGTTTTCTTTTGGGCCGGTATGTAGAGGGACGTGGCCGAGTATGTCGCTAGATGCTTGGTGTGCCAACAAGTAAAAGCAGAGCAAAAGAAACCCGGTGGGTTACTTCACCCATTGGAGGTTCCATTATGGAAGTGGGAAAGCGTCTCGATGGACTTTATTGACGGATTACCGAGATCGAGGAAGGGTAATACGGGGATTTGGGTTATAGTAGATAGACTTACTAAGAGCGCCCATTTCATTCCCGTGAAGAGTAAGAGGACTGCTTCATGGTTAGCTTCTGTATACATCCAAGAGATAGTTCGTTTGCACGGTGTTCCTTCTAGCATAGTGAGCGATCACGATCCTATTTTCACTAGCGAATTTTGGAAAAGCTTACAAGAGGCGGTAGGGACTCAGTTATGTTTGAGCACCGCATATCATCCTCAGACGGATGGCCGGACCGAGAGGGTGAATCGCATCCTAGAGGACCTTTTGAGGCTATGTATCCTAGACTTTGGGGGTACATGGGAAGAGCATCTTCCGTTAGTGGAGTTCGCATATAATAACAGCTTTCAGTCTAGCATTGGCATGGCACCTTTCGAAGCTCTTTATGGACGACCATGTCGTTCACCTACATG
This sequence comes from Allium sativum, assembly GCA_030737875.1. Classification (NCBI taxonomy): domain Eukaryota; kingdom Viridiplantae; phylum Streptophyta; class Magnoliopsida; order Asparagales; family Amaryllidaceae; genus Allium; species Allium sativum. The sequence goes on from CM060925.1 coordinate 358,072,092, forward strand.
TTGGTGGGAATCTACGGATAAGATCTTACTTGGGCACGATATGATTAGAGAGACTTCAGAGAAGATCGACTTGATTCAAAGGAGGATGAAAGCAGCGCAAGATAGGCAGAAATCATATGCGGATAAGAGGAGGACGGATCTTGAATTTGAGGTTGGGGACATGGTCTTTATCAAAGTGTCTCCATTACGGAACATTGTTCGCTTTAGGTCCGTTGGGAAGTTAGCACCAAGGTTTGTAGGGCCATTTCCTATTAAGGAGAAGATTGGACAAATGGCGTATAGAGTGGAGTTGCCGGAGAGACATAGTGGTGTACCTGACGTATTCCATGTATCACATTTGAGGAAGTGCTTGCACGAGACCGCGGAGGTGGTAGAGCCGAGTTTGCTTAGAGAGGTGGAGATAGAGCGTGATGTGACGATTCGACGAGCTCCTACATGCATTCTTGGGTCGGAGATTAAGAAGCTGAGAAATCGAGAGGTCAGGCTAGTCAAAGTACAATGGGAGATGATGAGAGCAACGCTACTTGGGAGACAGAAGAGAATATGCGTTCACGATACCCTTTTCTTTTCTAGGGTATGTCCTTTAATTTCTCCTTTATTGCTTATCTTGTACTTATCTTACCTTTAGCGTATCCTCTCGCTAGTATCTTTGACCTTTAGTTAGGATAATCCTATGGTTGAAACATGTATTTGAGACATGTTATGTATGATGGATGCAAAGTGGATGCAAGTGGTTGCTAGTGGTTGCTCGTGGACGCATATACACACACTATTAGGCACTAGATCGGCTCGGTCACTTCATACTACATATTGCATATAAATGGCTGTATTTAGTAAAATGGATGTATGATGATTGTTTAATCATATGGATGCTGCATTCAGATGATGATTGTGCATGCATATAGAGATAATATGTAGCATTAAGGAACTTTTGCACACATAATGGATGCATGGCACTATCATGGTTTGCATTAAGCAGGTCAACTGAATCAGTGGACCGCTTGATTTTGCTTTAGATAGGGACATATACACACACTATGCATTTAAACATGAAAGCATTAGAAGTCTATAAGGACAATGGATGCATGTGTTTGATGGTTGAGTAGATGGTTGTTTGGATGTTAGGATATACATTCTTCTTGATTTGAAGATTTCGGGGACGAAATCCTTTAAGGAGGGGAGAATGTAACACCCCGTAATTCTGTTAATATTAATATTCACAAATTAATGAATAACTAATCTCAGACGTGAGAATTGTGGGAAACGGGTTGCACCATTGTGTTCGCCTCGGAATTCTGGTTGAAATAGAGTCAGAGTTTGCGTGAATTGGACTTCGTATGAAGAAGTTATGGCCATCGGAAGTTTCAGAAAATTCAAAACAACTCGCAGGAAATTTAAATTTCAAACAGAAAAGTGCAGAAGCGGGCTGGGCGGGAAAATTCCCGCCCAGGCAGGTCGACTGGGGAGTCGACACTTGTGTCAACCTCCCCCTCAGTCGACTACCATGTCGACTTCCCCCCCAGGTCGACTGTAGTGTCGACCTGGTCTGGCGGCTAGGGTTTCTGGCTGACCTGTTTTTAATTGAGTAATGAACCATTAGGGTTTCTGACCTAATCTGGTTGGCTGGGATTAGTTCTGAGTTGATCTGACGGTCTAAAATAAATCCTAACTCTATAAATACCTAGGTAGTCTCTCACCCTAATTCATAAGAAAAATAGAATAGTTACCGTCATCCCGTCGCCATGGAAATCAGTGGAGCCGCCGCCAACTAAGAAGGAAGAAAAGCTAATTCAATTCTAATTCTAATCAACTCTAAAGCAAAGAAAGACTCTCTTTTCTTCTCTAAATAGTGAGTATGATAGTCTTAAAAAGATTATTATCATTTTAATTAGGTTAAGTCATGAATGGATTATGAGTAGATGATGTGAATTGTCGTATATGTTATAATGTATGTCATTAATCCTATGCTATGTGGTGATGATATCCTATATGTTGTAAATCATGCTATGATGATGAAATGTATGTTTAAAGTTTCTAGGCTAAGTTGTGATGAATCATACATGTTAAAAAGCCATCTATGCTAGTTAGTTCATATTAATTAAATCATCATGTTTGGGCTATGTTGATCTATACGACAAGTTACATATGCAAGTTAGATTGACTAGAAAAGTTATGAACATATGCCATGACATCTATTATGACATCTAGGATTATGCTATTACATATGTGATACCCTATGCTAGTTCACACCATCATTATGTTGCCTAAAAACCCCATATGCAAGTTTATGTATAGATTTGGGATATGATCATATCATGTAAATTGTGACATTTAACAAGTTGACACCTTTTGATCCTTAACATGCGTAGTTTATGAATGTTTCACCCCTATTATGATTAGATTTATTTTAATTGTCTATATGTTGTGATAATTTATCTTTGTGCTATGTGTTAGACTATTCAAGTCTAGCCTATATTATTCGTTGAATAAGCGAACGTATAAACGTGGGGTAGGGGTAATATTAAGGATTTAATAATAAGATGTTTGGGTGCAATTGATATGATTTTGCATACCATGAGTGGATGACCATAATTGAGTCAATTACGGACAATAAAAGTGGACTTAATTAATAATTTGGATAGGGAATTATTAAAACTGGGGTAAAAGATAAGTGATAATCAATGCTTAGGACACGAGGTTGGACTCGTTTGTGACGTAAACCTGCCCGGACCCGCCCGGCAAATCCAGTGGTCACAAATGTCATCCCAATGTGAGAGGTCCTGGGCCTAAACTAAAGCATAACAGTTGTAAAGACACGAGGTTAGACTATTTTATGGTGTAAGACTGCCCGGACCTGCCCGGCATATCCAGCTGCCATAAATGCCAGTCTAATGTGAGAGGTCTTTACGAGGTTATGGCCTGAATGAATTAAGAAATACTTAACCAGATAAACATGTAAGGTGGGACATGGGGGTTAAGTAGGTGCCTTGGGTGGCATGAAAAATCTAGTGGGTGCCCTTAGTGGCATGAGAAATACGATTAGTAAGACTTAACCAAACACACACATAAATGAACGTGACTAAGAGGGTTAAGTGGGATACACTATTGTTGACAAGCTTAGGTGGGTAGCTTGTGGAGGCCCATTTCAACCAGTAGCCCAAATGTATCTTTGTCGGCTCGACCCAAGTCGAGGACGGGACACGCATGCTGGGCTTGACTATAAGAGGCTAAAACGGGGAGCGGTGGCAACGCAAGTTCAACGGGTTTCATATGCGTGTGTGGACCCGGGCTGTTAGGTAAGACGTTGTTGCATCATGTAGGTATAAGCCGTGCATTCTCAGTTGTATCGGGTTGCCACTTTAGGGGAGTGATACACCCCACTGTGGGGCCAGCACGGGTATCTACGAGTAGGGAGCCGATCAAAAGTGGGTAGTGGGGTACACTTAGTGGAGATAGGGGCAGACGGCACCTATTTAGTCAGCTAGGGGTACGCAAGGATATAGTTTCTGTGTGAAGCAAGTGGGATCAACCTTTAGGGTGACTGGTGCGGTGCAATGTAGTAATGTGCGGTGCAGTGTAGTAATTATTCGATAGTAATTAGGTATGCCTTTAATGTTATCCTTAACGTTATCTTTACCTGTTCATTCCATACCTAATGGTTCATAGACATTTACTTGTCTTTCAGCTTATTTCTTAGTCTAGTTATTTTGATAATAGTATTGTTAGAATTGTCATACTCGCCAGCCTTTATGTCTGACCCCTCCATTTCTATCCTTTTTCCCCCTCCAGGTCCTCAGTTTGGGCCCAGCTCTAGTGGAGTTTGATTGGATTGCTTCATCTCTTTGGAAAGCTTGGACCCTTGAAGTAAAGTCCAGCTTGTTATCTTCTTTAATGGATATTTGTGTAATGGGATTATGTATTTTGTTTTATGAAGATGGATATTGTACTTGACTCTGATTTATGGTTTTGTGATGTAACAAACATGTTTAATTTCCGCTGCAATAAAATGAAGTTTTAGATTTTTCAAGTACCACTTATTATTTGTCTTGTTGAAAATTTTCTGTTCTATATTCACTTAAAACCTCCATGGAAGTTAATGCATTCCCTTTGTGAGTGACATTAATGGACGTGGGGTGTTACAAAAACAAAATACACATTTTGTAAAAATATAGTTGGTGAACAAAAATTTACATTTTTCTCAAAGGAGATTAGTTGAATCAAAGTATATATACTTTTGTCAAATTGGTTAAACTGAAACAAAATATACATTTTTGTCTAGATAGTTTAATTGAAACAAAATATACATTTTTGTCAAGATAGTTTAATTGAAACGAATATACATTTTTGACAAGATAGTTTAATTGAAAACAAAATATACATTTTTGCCAACATAGTTTAGTTGAAACAAAAATGTAAATTTTGTCAAAATATGATGGTTGGAAAAAAAATTATACATTTTGGTTAAATAGATTTGAGTTATAATAAAAATTATATTTTTTTAAATAGATTTGAGTTAAAACAAAAATAACATCTTTGTTAAATAAATTTGTATTACATCAAAAATATCACTTTTGTTCAATTAGTTAAAAGTTAGAATTGTTAACAATACGAATTATCACTTTATCCATTTTATGAAATTAGAATTGTTAACAATATGAATTATCCCTTTATCCATTTTATGAATTTAGAATTGTTGACAATATGAATTATCACTTTATCCATTTTATGAAATTAGAATTGTTAACAATATGAATTATCACTTTATCCATTTTATGAAATTAGAATTGTTAACAATATGAATTATCACTTTACCCATTTTGTTAAATTTGAGTTGTTAACAATATGAGTTATCACTTTTATTCATTTTGTTAAAATTAGAACTGTTAACAACATGAAATATCTCTTTAATTTATTTTGTTAAATTAGAATTGTTCACAATATGAAAATATCATTTTAATCATTTTGCTGAAACAGAATTGTCAACAAAATGAATGAATCACTTTTAAATCATTTTGTTGAAATAGAATTTATATGCAAATATAAGTATCATTTTTATTTGCAAACATACTATAGAATTTATATGCAAATGTAAGAATCATTTTTATTTGCAAAACATACATTAGAATTTATATGCAAATATAAGTATCATTTTTATTTGCAAATATACAATAGAACTTATAAGAAAATTCTGATGACCCCAAACTTACGTAGTACGAAAGTAAGGATAATCATAGGAGTATAACATAATTACAACAATAACAGATCTCAGGTAATAGCATAACATATAAATCATTGCAGCGGAAATAAGAATGTCATCACAACATAATATCAAAGACATTAGAGTACGCAGTTACAGGATACACTTAGCAAATAGAAGTCTCAACAAAGAAAGAAATAAGTCTCAACTCCATCAAATACATCAAAGATCAATAATATCTAAATGTCTCAAGTAGTAATAAAAAGATAAAAAGGAAAAGGTTCTTCATCTTCTTCCTTAAGCAAGCTCCAATCTAGAATGTGTCCATACCTAAACATGTCACTTGGCTGCCCGTGTGAAAAGACGACACCCGAGTTTGCAAAGTGAAACAAACTACGAGTCAGTCATGGGACTGGTATGAGAAATCTTCCTTAACTAACAATATGGCCAATCACAGGACCACGCCGCTAACGCGGAACGGGTTTACTCAATTGGATTGCCAGTGCATAGGTTTAATAAATTTTATTTCAAAAACAATGCAATGTTTTTGGAAAATGAAATCATTATAAGACTCAAATCCCATCACACAATGCAATGCAAACCGGAGGATAGAGTTTTACCTTATAATGATCAAACATGCTTGATATGTAGAAAATAATATTTTAATATTATTATTAGTGTCTAATCAGTTTCAAAAAAGTCAAAGTAAATGTATCAATCCTAGACGGCATAGCTACCATATACTATGTCGCCATACATAGGTTTACAATCAAAACCATAATGGCGTATTGGAGATTGGGTTTCCATCATGAGTCAAGGCTAGGGACAATCTCCTTACCGATTCGAGACACTCTAGCAATGTCTCAGGATTCGGACGCTGGCGAACCCTTGGACACTGCAGGGCCGGTCCACAAATACTTTAGTGGATTGGCAATTCCTGAACACACGCTTTCCGGTCCGATTGAACCTATAAAATGGTCGTTATCGATCAGTATAAATGAGGCCCCTCATTCCATCAGCCACATAAGTAAAATGTCAGGGCTTGCAAAACTCTGATACCACTTCTAGCTAGAAGGAAACGTGTGCACTCCTTGCGTTACATTGTCCCGTTTCTGACTCTTATCGGGGTGTGAGGCTTGCGAGGTAATGTTATACACAAAGCTATGCTGAAATAGGCTATGCTTTGATCATCATCCACAAGGCTGTGCTTTTCAACAAAAGCCCCGATCAATTGTATCTTGGCACGTCACATTGACAATTCACGCTATGCGATCGATAACTACCAATATATAACCTCTGAGCTCATGCGTCTCAGAGAAGGGTGTTAAGCAAGAGAATGAATTCTCCGCCACCAACAGATATATATTAAATAGAAATCAATTTACATGGAATGAAATCCAATGTTAGACACACATCCATTTACAAGTCCGTTCTGGGTCTGAACGAAACCGGAGTCACCTTATTTCTCGTCCCGTATGTCCAATACGGAAGAGAGGTGCTCGCATATCCGGACAATCAACAAGTACGTCCGGACAACTACCACTTTAACCCTTTACTGGGACCTAACCAATGCCAAGCATCAGTAGTTACCCTTTCGATGTGAAGATCGCTGGTCTTCAATCGCCGTCCTCAATATCTTCGATTTGAATCGTCGTATAATCATTTGAAATGAGATTGAACTCGGTCTTTTCAAATGATTCTCACATATATATAGTTTAAAAATATTTCATATCGGTAATAGTGTTTAATGACGATTTATCGCTATTTTTATTTATATAAAAATAGCTAAATTAATTTAATGACGCTTCGGGTCAATAGGCGGCCCTGGCGCTGTTTTTATCAAAATTTGATTTACACTTATCTAGAAATATAACCGTTGGATTTTAACAAAGTTTATATCTTTGGACAATGCATATAAATTCTAATATATACAATGTAAATATAATGTAATTTTGACAATGCATATAAATTCTAATATATGCAATGTAAATATAAATGTAGTTTTGACAATGCATATAAATTCTAATATATGCAATGTAAATATAAATGTAGTTTAACAATGCATATAAATTCTAATATATGCAATGTAAATATAAATGTAATTTTGAAAATGCATATAAATTCTAATATATGCAAAGTAAATATAAATGTAGTTTAACAATGCATATAAATTCTAATATATGCAATGTAAATATAAATGTAATTTAACAATGCATATAAATTCTAATATATGCAATGTAAATATAAATGTAGTTTTAACTATGCACATAAATTCTAATATATGCAATGTAAATATATAAATGTAACTTTAACAACGCATGTAAATTCTAATATATGCAATGTAAATATAAAGGTGTTTTAACAATGCATATAAATTCTAATATATGCAATGTAAATATAAATGTGATTAGTCAATATTTCCAATAATCAAACTTTACATTAAAAATTATGATTTTAATGTTTCAACACTCTTATTCAAACATGAACAATTTTTATATGAATCATTCTTTTATAAAAATGATATTTTTAATGTTAACATGCCTTTGTTTCAAAAACGAACATTTTCTACTGATTTATTCATTTAATTAAAAACAAAGTTTTTAATGTAAACATGTTTTATTCTAAAATACGCATGTTTATCTAAATTCTATTATTACATTAAAATGTGAAATTTTAATGTAAAACATGTTTTACTTTAAAACACGTATCTTTTTCTATATTTCTATTATTACATTAAAAATTGAGTTTTTAATGTAAAACATGTTTTCATTTTAAAACATGAATATTTTTCTATATTTCTATTATTACATTAAAAGTGAGTTTTTAACGTAAAATATGTTTTACTTTAAAACATGTACATTTCCTATGTTCTAATATTACATTAAAAATGTGAACTTTTTAATGTAATCATGTTTTTATTTTAAAAACATGAACATTTCAATTTTTATATTAATTCCATAAAATGATATAAATTTATATTACATTTTTGCTGAAAGTTCTAATTTAATCAAAATGGAAAAAGTGATATTTCATTTTGATTGAAAAATTCTAATTCAATCAAAATGACAAAAATGTATGATTCCTTTTGAGTGAAAATTCTAATTAAATCAAAATGGAAAAAGTGATATTTCATTTTGATTGAAAATTCTAATTCAATCAAAATGACAAAAATGTACGATTCATTTTTGTCAAAAAAATTGATTCCACAAAATGTATAAAAGGTGATATTTCATTTTTGGTGAATCTTCTTGTTCAAAAAAATGATAAATTTGATATCTCATTTTTGTTGATAACTCTAGTTCAACAAAATGAATAAAATTGATGTTTTTTGTTGAATGTAATATCCCAAAAAATTTAAATAAATTTAATTTGGGTTTTTATTATATAATTTAGTTTTATGAACATAAATTGATTTTATAAGGTTTAAGTACAAGTTTTAAATTTGGATAAGTATTTTGTTTATTTTATAAATATGATTTTTGTATAAGAGAACTTATTTTAAAAGTAATATTTAATTTATAATATTTTACAAATGTTTCAATATTAATGAGAAATGATATTTTCTGATTTTGACAATACTGGTTTGAAAAATGTGAATCTAGTAAAGGATAATTTACAAGAATGATTTCTATTTTATTTTATAAGGATTATTAAGTATATATTTTAGACCATTTTGGTAAGTATAAATTTTGGTAAATTATATGTATGTATATTTTATAAATAATATAGATAAATAACATTTATTTAATTTTGATAACTTATAATTCTGATATCTACATACTAAAGATATATATAAATGTTACACTAATAAGTATAGCAAAATTTGGCTACATCTATAAGTGTTGCAACTATGTTGCTAATTTAAATAAATTAAAAATATGCTTTAGATAAGGATGAGAATGAGGTGTCCATGTAGTTGTCTACATGCATGTCATAAAATTCATGGAGAGTACAAGTGTTTACTTAGTTGTTATGATGCGTGGAGTAGATGTTATGAAGAGAGCCATGTGTCCCTTGATAGAATGACCATAATACCCTTGTAAATCCCTATATAAGGAGGGCCTAAGCTTCATTTTCATGCACACTTCACATTTACCATTTCAGATGCAAAATTCATTACGTCGTTCTTCTTTTCGTTCATTTCCTGTACATGAAAATAAACATTTCCATTCAATAAAAAAATCCATTTCTCTCAATCCATTCAGTTTTAGTTGATATAATCTGCACGGAAGCTATTCGGATCGTCGTTTCTGATTTTTAGAAATTGACGGATCCAGATTTCATCATCAAACGGAAGAGAAATCTCTGATTTATAGAGAATGAAAAAATTGTGAAGAGAACTTCGAAAAATTGTATCTCTCAATCCAGAGAGAATTAGATCACGTTGTCTGCACCATTGCAATCTGTTGGAGATGTAGTATTTTTGGTGAGAATTTGGTTTGATTCCGCGTCGATGATCGAAAATGTTCAAAACTAGGGTTGAGGATCATCGGAGAATCGGGCGTTGATTGGAGAAACGGAGTGTGATGTTGTGACGAGGACGGAGTGAGCTTCAATGGCGAAAAATTTGGTGAAGTTCGAACAAGGATTTGAAGGTGCGATATATACTGGGCACGCACATTTTTTTGGGTTCCAGGTCTCGGCGAGGGGATCTTATTTCGATGCAAAGGACCGGAGTCGGGGAGAAGTTGTGCAGTTGGAAGAGGAGTCGAAGACGAGGTTGCTGATGATCTTGGATTGAAGATCGGTGGAGTATTTGAAGCGTGTATGTGCACACCCGTAACGTGAATGGGTTCCAGGAAACAAAGTAGACACGAGGTGTGGAGGAAGAAGATGGGATTGGAGGGTATCATGCTTTTGGGCTTTGGGCCAAAGATGTTGGGTATGTTTTTATTTATTTTTTTAGTTTAAACTTAGATTAGAACTTTAAAAGTTAATATCTTACTCATTTCTAATTCGATTAACTCGCCATTATGGGCTTTGGAATCGTATTGAAAGGTAGAACACGTTGATATATAATATTGATAATATTTGTTGAGTATTATAATAAAAATAAAATAAAATGCCCTTATATATGAATAATATATAATGAATAACATTATTAATTCCGAATATAAAAAAATAGCAGAAAATTACCAGTTGCTAATAGAGGTGGACTGAAAGAAGTACGAGTAGCAGTGTTTGTTGGCTTGTTCGCTCTGGTAATGAAGATATTGGAGCTATTATGGGGAGAACTCCTAATTTAAATTGATAGTTGTTGAATAATTGGTTGTGACAAATTATATTTTGTTGGACATGAATGTTATTGTATGAATGGATGTGTAGATAGCACACTGAACACTGATACACTTGGATTATAAGTCATGTTTATCTGATTTAGATGGTTGATTTATTATGATTGTATGAAATCACATACACTGTAGTGGTGGAATTATACCGATGGTTGATTGAATCTTCCTCCTATATAAATGAAGATTGATTTTTAAAATATTATTTTTAAAAGTCAAGTTTAACTCAAAATGAGATTTGAAAATGGTTTTAAATATATATATTGACAATATTTTTGTTTATAATATATATACCAGAATATTCTAGAATGACAGAAAGGATAGTGTCTAGACTTTGGTTTGGAAAATATAGTTTCCTGCTCACCCTGGCTATCCCTAACTGATCCGACAAATGGAATGGTTAATTCAAAATCTAATTTGAAATAAAATTGGAACTATTTTTCCAAATGAATTGGAAATATAAATTCAATTTAAAAACGATTTGAAAGATTTATATTTAAATTGTTGTATGGCGTGAATAGAATACGCTACGGTGCGACATTTCGTAAATATCGATTTTAATTCAAAGGGTTATAACTTGATTGTTTGAAATCGGTTTGACTTGAAATAAGAAACGTTGGATTTCAAATGATAACAGCATTTAAATAGAAAAGGAATTTTCAAATTTCAGCATACGATTTTCAAGTTATATTTAAACGAAATTGGAAAAGGCCGTTATACATGCAGTTCGACGACCGTAATGGAAAATCGAATAAAATGAGTTATAAAATTTATTTAAAAAAATTCAGAAAAATATGATAAATCCTATTTTATTATTTAAAAGGGATTTAAGTTAGAATATGTGGATTTTGAATGATTCTGGATATATTTGGTTAGATAACCGTTTTGTAGCACTTTTAGTAACGCTTTTAACGTTATTAAGCTATTTCTTTGAAATTGATTGGAATTTGATGATTAGAAACCATGAACTGTTATGAAAAAGGATTCGTTAAATGTGTTGGGAGATTTTAAAAGAGGTTAAAATGAATGGTATGATGTTTATTTTAGTTATAAGGAAGATATGATATATTTGAATTTAGAAGGAAATGAGTTGGGAAAGAATTGTTTGTCGGATATTCGATATAGAATCCCAAGTTTGGACAAATACTATCAGAAATAGCAAACCATATTCATATCCAAAGTATGATGGTGTTTTCCTGTGTTGGTGAATCGATGTCAAATATAAGTCGATTAAAATCTGTTTTAAACTTATATTTATCAATGGGAATTTAAATCCAAAATAAGGTTTGAATACCTAAGAAAAGGGATAACGATGAGTAAATGGATTTTTCTTTGATATGTAAGGTTGGGAATGAATATTGAATTTCAAGAAAAGTTAAGATGATAACAGGATTTACAGGAATTGATTGAATCCAACCTTAAATTGAAATGAATTGATAATAATTTGGGAAGGAGATTTGGATTGAGAAACTTGAATAGTCCATAGCTACTGATTTTAAAAGTACGCTTATTACTTGGAAAGACCGGGATTGAATATATGTTTGAAAACCATTCCAAGTAATAATACGACATTATGAAGCAATTCAAGATTTGGGGAAGCGACGAATGAAGATCGAGATTCTTTGAATTGTTTAGATTGATTGCTGATGTCTCAGTTGGTTAGGCCATCCGATATGAGGTTATAAGTGGCATAAGATTTGAATATATTTGGAGATTTTCGGATTGATGTTTTCTTCAGACCTAGAACGGACAATTATGGATTGTGTGTCTGACATTGTAATTAACCACGTAGCACTGTTTTATCAATATATATCTGTTTGGTGGCAGAGAAATACTCTCTTGCTTAACACCCTTCTCTAAAACGTACAAGCTTAGAGGTTATATATTGGAATTCAGTGATGCATTGTTAATGGATAATGTGGCATACTTAAGATATGCGATGAGCTATGGATGATCAAAGCATGGCTTGTTTAAGCGTAGCTTTGTGTACCGTGACCTAGGCAAGCCTCACAACCCTGTAAATGACTAAAACAGGAAAGATGCAGCGAGGTTAAGGGTAGTCATTTCCTTCTAGATAAAAGGTGTACTATGGTATGGAGCCCAGGTATTATCTTATGTGGATAACTTCTATTTATATGGATGTTGATGTTGCAAGGCCTCGGTTTAAAGATTGGTAACGACCCAGAAGTGATATACTCAGGCGTGCTCTAAGTTACCCAGTTAAGGGATAACTGGGCCTCGTGTTGGCAGAGAGCCCGATTTTATTCTCGGGGCGTCCCTCTAGAGGTGTACCCATCGGTTTGGTAAGGAAGTTCCTATGCCTGGTCATTTGTTGGAAATCCAATTTCCACTACGAGCCCGTACGATTTTAGTTGTATAGCCTGCTACTAGCAGGATTACGTCAGTATAATGGGATGGGGCATTATGCTGGCTATGATTGATACGTTTATTTGCGAAATTGTTTTTACACTATGCACTATTAATAGTAAAAGAGGATTTTTACATATCAAGCATTTTTTACTATCATAAGGAAAAACCTCGCCCATGTGTGCATTTGCATTGTGTGTGTGTTACGAGACCTTATGGTAGTTTCATTTTTCAAAAGTCATAGCGAATTTCTATGCACGGGAATTCATACGGAGTAAACCCGTTCCGCGTTAGCGGTGTGGTCCGTTGAATAACCCAACTTTAAAATGAATCGTAAAGCAACTACTGTTTTGAGTTCTCACACCAGTCCCACGACTGACCTGGAGTTTATTGTTCCCTCACCTAATTTTTGGGTGCCCATAATTTTGCACGGGCAGCTAGTAGTTTGGTTTGCAGAGTTAGCCTTGGATTTGGTTGGAGCAGGATTCTGGTTTTAGCTGGAGCTATTATATTCTTGGAGCATTCTCATTCTTCTGTTGAGTTAGTATTTCTTCCGTTGTAAAATCGATGTGCTCTGATGTATTCCTTGTAACTCTGATGTTATATTATGTAATGGAATGAAAAGTTCTGTTATTTTTGTGTAAATATGTAAGTACCCATAACAATCCATCTTTGTGAACGGTTTAAGTTGGTTTAAATACCGGCGAAAACCCGTCAGAAAGTTGGGTCGTTACAAAAGTGATATCAGAGCTTTGGTTTATACAAAGCAATGGGGTACGACATATTTGAACAAAAATAAGGACTTATCAGAGTTACGATATCTCATTAGAGATAGGGTTAGAAATATCCTAGAATGAGATTTGGAAATATTACGCTTGAGAGAGCGTCCTTTACCATAAAGTCAATATGTTTTGAACTAGAGTAAAATTTATGAATCGAAATTAACTTATGGTAATATCATAAAATTTCCTTAACTCATAAACTAGTAGGCATTTATAATTTTATATGAGAATAAATAACTTAAGTAAAACCATTAAAAAGGAAATTAAGGGAATGTTAGATTACACTGGTATTTAAATGAAATTTAGTTGCCAATTTGAATAATCTATTAATGATTTCTGGATTGGTAAAGAATGACCCAGGTTATGTTAAATTAAATCCTTTAATTGTTTTTTGAATATTTTGGGTAGAGAATTCAATGTATGAATGCTAAATGCATAAAAATTTAACTTGTAAATGGATTAGTACGAGATTGGAAACAATTTGAATAAAAATTGAAATAGGATGAGTGTTCTCGAAATATAATTCTACCTCTTTGCTTGTCACTGGGTTTTGTTTTAATCATTGTCATCTTTTGACGATCACTGTCTCCTCGGTTGTCGTGCTTGGATTTTTGTTCAATTTCATTCTTGAATCCTTCTTTTTTTCCATGCTTTGACCAAACCATGAATAGATAGATTAGTGACAAGGTTTTGAATTTGAAACGAGTATATTGAATTATCTCTTAATTTGAACTTGAATTGGTATTAAGTGCAAAAGATTTGTAAAATAATCCAAAATTTTATTTTTGCAAGGTAATTGAATGTTTTGAGAAAAAGATTATTTATTTTGAGAATTTGGATTCAATTTTTTGTTGAAATCCAACCAATATGAGGCATGAATCCTTAGTCCTATAGTCTGACTTAAATTGTTAAGTAAACCATGGATTCCATAACTTTATCGGTAAGTTAGAAAGATTATTTCTAAATTGTAAATTTTCTTAGGGTTGTAGACATTTATGTACTAGACAGCGTCTATTTCAGTTTCTCCTTTGTGGTAGCAGTAGAAGCTCTGTCTCTAACTTGGAGAATTTAATTATAAACATGACCGGTGATGACCTAGTAACCATGAGACTATATAAATCTCTACCGGTAATGAGAATCTAATAGAGTATCCTGAGATGATAAGGACCATGGTTGGGACCATTACATTCCCGATATGTTAAGAAAGAAATGGGAATTTGAAATTGGTAAAGGATTTAAATTTACTCGTCTTCCTTTTTGAGGACGAAAAGTTCTAAGGGGGGATGAATGTAATATCCTGAAATTTTTAACTAAATTTAATTTGCGTTTTTATTATATAATTTAGTTTTATGAATATAAATTGATTTTATAAGGTTTAAGTACAAATTTTAAATTTGAATAAGTATTTTGTTTATTTTATAAATATGATTTTTGTATAAGAGAACCTATTTTAAAAGTAATAATTAATTTATAATATTTTACAAATGTGTCAATATTCATGAGAAATGATAATTTTGACAATATTGATTTGAAAAATGTGAATCTGGTAAAGGATAATTTAAAAGAATGATTTCTATTTTATTTTATAAGGATTATTAAGTATATATTTTATACCATTTTGGTTAGTATAAATTTTGGTAAATTATATGTATGTATATTTTATAAATGATATAGATAAATAATACTTATTTAATTTTGATAACTTATAATTATGATATCTACATAGTAAAGATATAGATAAATAATACTTATTTAATTTTGATAACTTATAATTATGATATCTACATAGTAAAGATATATATAAATGTTACACTAATAAGTATAGCAAAATTTGGCTACATCTATAAGTGTTGCAACTATGTTGCTAATTTAAATATATTAAAAATATGCTTAAGATAAGGATGAGAGTGAGGTGTCCATGTAGTTGTCTACATGCATGTCATAGAATTTATGGAGAGTACAAGTGTTTACTTAGTTGTTATGATGCGTGGAGTAGATTTCATGAAGAGAGCCATGTGTCCCTTGGTAGAATGACCATAATACCCTTGTAAATCCCTATATAAGGAGGGCCTAAGCTTCATTTTCATGCACACTTTACCATTTAACACTTCAAATGCAAAATTCATCGCGTCGTTCTTCTTTTTGTTCATTTCCTATACATGAAAATAAACATTTCCATTCAATAAAAAAATCCATTTCTCTTAATCCATTCAATTTTTGTTGATATAATCTACGCAGAAGCTATTTGAATCATAGTTTCTGATTACTAGAAATTGACGGATCCGGATTTCATCGAAAACGGAAGAGAAATCTCTGATTTACAGAGAATGGAAAATTTGTGAAGTGAACTTCGAAAAATTGTATCTCTCAATTAAGAGAGAATTAGATCACGCTATCTACGCCATTGCAATATGCTGGAGATGTAGTATTTTTTGTAAGAATTTGGTTCGATTCTGCGTCGATGATCAGAAATGTTCAAAACTAGGGTTTGGGATCGTCGGAGAATCGGGCGTCGATTGGAGAATCGGAGTGTGGTGTTGTGAAGATGACGGAGTGAGCTTCAATGGCGAAAAATTTGGTGAAGTTCGAACAAGGATTTGAAGGTGCGATATATACTGGGCATGCACATTTTTTTGGGTTCTAGGAATCGGCGAGGGGATCGCATTTCGATGCAAAGGATCGGAGTCGAGGAGAAGTTGTGCATTTGGAAGAGGAGTCAAAGACGAGGTTGCTGATGATCTCGGATTGAAGATCGGTGGAGTATTTGAAGCGTGTATGTGCACACCCGTACACGTGAATGGGTTCCAGGAAACACAGTAGACGCGAGGTGTGAAGGAAGAAGGAGGAGTATGGGATTGGATCAGGTATCATGCATTTGGGCTTTGGGCCAAAGATGTTGTGAAACACCCCACATTCATTAAGGTCACTCACAAAGGGATTGCCTTAACTTTGGTGGAGCATTTTAGGTAAAATATGCAGATAAATTTCAAGACAGACAAATAAAGCAGCGGAAAATAAAGTCATTTTATAAACAATATGGTTCGGTCAAGCTTTTACAACAGTTGTCTTAATCATACTTAAAAGTAATACATAGAAATTCTGTCTTGATCTAAAAATTTCCAAATATAAAAGAAGCATAAAAACAACAATGATATTCCCCAATAAAACATGAACCAGCCATAGCATTGGAAGAGAGAGTCCAAAGCAATACATCGACTATCTTCGAGCTTGGAAAGAAAACTGAGCTAAGTGGTAACATTTCCGCCCTGTGAACCAGGGGGGGGGGGGGGGAGGGGAACAGAAGAAAAGAGGCAAAACAAAACTAGGTCAGACATAAGTCTGGTAAGTCCAGTGACTTTCAGCATATAAACAGGCAAAAGCATCATGACATGAATAAACTGAATATAAAACAATATCGTTAGAACAAGGATAATGAGATAACATATGGTTAGTATAGATATGATAAGGTAAGATAGATTGAATGCGCTTCTACTCTTCCTCTGTTTCGCTACTACTTTGTTATTCTGATTTCTATATATCTGCACCGCCTAACTAGTGTCCCAACTAGTAACCTGTATAAAATGATCATATGATAGCGTGATCCTAATCCTCGTAATTGTGGTAGCCTTCAGGTGTACATCTATCGTGAGGATTCCACCTCAATCTGCCTAATTGCCATGAACATGTTAGATGTACCCTTACTACCCTATCGATCGGCTCCCTACTTGTATTAATTTTTCTTGTGTCTGTGTCAATCGACCCTCTCTTGCGTGTAGATACCCTGTGCTGGTCCCACCATAAGGTGTATCAATCCTTATGATAGCGACCCGACATGATTCAAGATGCACAGTGTATAACTACTGGTACCCAGTGACTGCTTTTTCCCACTCCAGAGTACGTGCACGCCCGTAAACCGTCGGAACCTACACTGACGTACCCCCTGCCACTATTTTGACCGCTTATAATCAGCCCAGTAACAGTGCCCTACCCTGCCTAGTTTCAGGGTACCATGATACATCTATGTGGGTTACTGCTAAAATGGGTCCCCGTTACTAGGGTTTCCTATTGGTTAAGTTTGTAGGCCTATATATACAAATATTGCCTACTTACACGATATGTACTTAACCCTCCCACCGATTCTAGCATGTTTTCTTAACGGTTAAGTTTGTGGGCCTATATGTACTAATATTACCCACCTACACGAGATGTACTTAATCCTTCCATCGTCTCAAGCTTGTTTATTTAACGGTTAAGTTTGTGGGCCTATATTTACTACTATTACCCGATATGTACTTAACCCTCTTGCACATTATGTCATATTGGTTAAGTGTTGTCCATTCACGTTAACTTAACCCACCCATTCATCGTGTCATGTTGGTTAAGTGTTTCTTTTCAACTTAACCCTGTTCATTCATCAAGTTATATTGATTAAGTGTTTTCTTGTTAACTTAACCTCACGTGTTCATCATGTTGTATTGGTTAAGTGTCATCAATCAATTCAAGTTAACTTAACCCACCTACTTGTCATGTTACTTTGGTTAAGTGTTGCCTTCTTGTGTCAACTTAACACTACCACAAATCAAGTTATATTGGTTAAGTGCTGCCCTCTTGTTTTAACTTAACCTTACCACAAATCAAGTTATATTGGTTAGGTGTTTCTTATTACTTAACCCTACCATTCATCATGCTATACTAGTTAAGTGTTTCCTATCAACTTAACCCTAGTCATTTCTTAGCATGTCTTGTTCATTAGCATTAATTGATTTATTAATGCACCAATCTCTCACATTAGATATGTGTTATTGCAGTTATTGGATGTGCCGGGCGGTTCCGGGCAGTTTTACACCACAACTCAATCTAATCTCTGGTTTTTCTTGGGCATGATGCACTAACCTCTCCTATTAAATAGGTGTTGTTGTGGTTACTGGATGTGTCGGGCGGTTCTAGGCTGTTTTACACCACAACTCAATCTAACCTCGGGTTAGGCATGTTCGTCTTTAATCTACACATTTACCCTATATACCCAAATCTAGATTTTACATGTTAATTAACAAATTCACCAAAACTAGTCATGTTACATTTTACGCCCAATCTAGATTTAATGCTCAAGTTACCCCAAATTCGCAACAATAACAATTTTGCCTAAAATTTAATTTATATCCCAATTTCATACTTCGTCGTTCATGCCAATTCTAGGTTCAATATGTCAAATTACATATTCCATAATTCATGTCAAATTACCCCAAATTGCATTTTAACAGTCATGCCATACTACATGTTCCAAATTATGCCAAATAATGTCAATTTCATGTTATACCCAATTACCCCCACATTCATAACGTACGTATTTCGAGACTCAACCCAAGATTCATAAAATAAGGGGAGAAGCAAGATTGAATATCATAAGGATAAGCATAGTCATATGATGATAAGAACTATTGGTCCAATAAACTTGATGTACTAAAAAGACAAGTTTTGCATGGAATCCATCGCAGGCATACAGATATGATTATATCATGAACTTAAAAAGGGTTACAATTCTGATATACAACAAGGATAAATATGATTGGACCAATTTAATAGTCAAAAATGATTCTCAAAGATATATATATATACTCAAGCACAAATTTCAATGAAAGGATATCTTACATCAGGCATATTCTCATATCCATTTTATTATATGTCACCATTAGATTTAGGTGTTCAAATCTGAAAAAGTAACTGATTTACAAAACAAAGGCAAATCTTGTTTTCATGCCCAAGCCATACATCACTAAACACACTAATCTTCCTTTTCCAAATCATAAACTATCATATATATATATATATATATATATATATATATATATATGTATGTATATATGCCCTAATTTTTGATCTTAAACCACAATATGTATTATGCCTTATATTTACAGTTCAATTTACACCCCAAATCCCAAGTCATATGTCCAATACTTTATGTCTCAAATCTCAAGTCATATGTCCAATACTTTATGCCTCAAATCTCAAGTCATATGTCCAAGACTTTATGCCTCAAATCCCAAGTCATATGTCCAATACTTTATGCCTCAAATCTCAAGTCATATGTTCGACACACTTTATGTTTTGAATAAAACACGTGTTATGTCCTCAAATCAGTTACAACTCAATTATGCCCAATTATACACAATTTAATTCTTTTTCCCAAATTTTAGTGCTGGTCATGTCCAAATCATAAATTATGTCCAATTTTATTTCCAACGTACGTTAATCTCTTATGAGATTTGGCTTAGGCTTGTAGTAGCCTGGCTATAAAAAAAAGTGAAGAAGGAAAGAAGAGATAAAGAATGGACATAATATTATCAATGAGATAGATCCAAAGGAGATAGAAAGACAGATAGGCATAATCTCAGATCCAGATTTATTACAATGTCAAAATCACAATTAACTTTTATTTATGAAAATAACGTGAACTTACAAATTACAGAACGGTCTTGAATTCTGGGATCTGTATTCTGAAACTGAATAGCTCTCCCTTGAAGTAGACTATTTGTTCTTCTAATTTAGATTTGATTTGATTTTTATAAATAGATGTTGAAGTCGTTGAATTAGCCTTTGAGTCTCTACTAGAATTCTAACTTGATTCTATTTGAGCAGCATAACCCCGTCTTTGATTTATTTTGATATGAATTAGGGTAGAGTATAGGAATAATGAAGTTGTGTAGAGAAAACCGTAGCCTTAGGGGAGTTTATATAGCATAGGGATCAACGAATCTGGTCAGAACGGGCGTCCAAATGCAGAAAAATGAATCTTTCCTCGGATCTGGAAATAGGGGGTGTTCGACCCCCAGGTTGACCCCTGGTCGACCTGTGTGACCCAGGTCGACCCCCAGGTAACCCCCTGGTTGACCTGGGTCCTGGGCGGGAAATTTCCCGCCCAGCCCGGGTGTTTGATTTGAATTTCGAATTTCAAACACGAGCTGTTTTATTTAAATCTCTGAAACTTCTGAAGGTCATAACTTCTTCATACGGAGTCTGATTTACATAAACTCGGATTCTATTCCAAGCAGAATTTCGAGATGAACGCAATGGCGTAACTCGTTTTCCTTAATTCTCACATTTATAATTAGGTATACTTTAATTTGTTACTTTAATGTTCACTGAAAATACGGGGTGTTACATGTTGGGCATGTTTTTATTTTTATTTTTTTAGTTTAAACTTAGTTTGGAACTTTAAAAGTTAATATCTTACTCATTTCTAATTCGATTAACTCACCGTTAGGGGCTTTGGAATCGTATCGAAAGTTAGAACACGTTGATATATAATATTGACAATATTTGTTAAGTATAAAATTATAATAAAAATAAAATAAAATGGCCTTATATATGAATAATATATAATAAACAACATTATTAATTTATTCCCAATATAAAAAAATAGCAGAAAATTACTAGTTACTAATAGAGGTGGATTGAAAGCAGTACGAGTTGGCTTGTTCACTTTGGTAATGAAGAAATTGGAGCTATTATGGTGAGAACTCCTAATTTAAACTATTATTTAAATTGATAGTTGTTGAATAATTGGTTGTGATAAATTATATTTGGTTGGACATGGATGTTATTGTATGAATGGATGTGTAGATAGCACATTGAACACTGATAAGCGTTATTTTTGGTAACGCTTGTACACAACTAAAATGATTGCTTATTGGTTGAGATTATAAGTCATGTTTATCTGATTTAGATGGTTGATTCATTACGATTGTATGAAATCACATACACTGTAGTGGTGGAATTATACCGGTGTTTGATTGAATCTTCCTCCTATATAAATGAAGACTGATTTTTAAAATATTATATTTAAAAGTCAAGTTTAACTCAAAATGAGATTTGAAAATGGTTTTAAATATATATATATATATTGACAATATTTTTTTATAATATATATACCAGAACGTTCTAGGATGACAGAATGGATAGTGTCTAGGCTTGGGTTTGGAAAATATAGTTTCCTGCTCTCCCTAGCTATCCCTAACTGATTCGACGAATGGGATGGTTAATTCGAAATCTAATTTGAAATAAAATTGAAACTATTTTTCAAAATGAATTGGAAATATAAATTCAATTTAAAAAGGATTTGAAAGATTTATATTTAAATCATTATATGGCGTGAATAGAATACGTTGCGGTGCGACAGTTCGTAAATATCGATTTTAATTCAAAGGGTTATAACTTGATTGTTTGGAATCAGTTTGACTTGAAATAAGAAACGTTGGATTTCAAATGATAACAGCTTTTAAATAGAAAAGGGATTTTCAAATTCCAGCGTATGATTTTCAAGTTATATTTAAACGAAATTGGAAAAGGTCGCTATACATGCAGTTCGACGACCGTAATGGAAAATCGAATAAAATGAGTTATAAAATTTATTTAAAAAATCCAGAAAAATATGAAAAATCCTATTTTCTTATTTAAAAGGGATTTAAGTTATAATATATGGATTTTGAACGATTCTGGATCTATTTGGTTAGATAACCATTTTGCGGCACTTTTAGTAACGTTTTTAACGTTATTAAGCTATTTCTTTGAAATTGATTGGAATTTGAAGATTAGAAACCATGAAATATTATGAAAAAGGATTTGTTAAATGTGTTGGGAGATTTTAGAAGAGGTTAAAATGAATAGTATGACGTTTATTTAAGTTATAAGGAAGATATGATATGTCTGAATTTAGAAGGAAATGAGTTGTGATAGAATTGGTCGTAGGATATTCGATATAGAATCCCAGGTTTGGACAAGTACTATCAGAACAAACCATATTCATATCCAAAATATGATGGTGTTTTCCCGTGTTGGTGAATCGATGTCAAATATAAGTCAATTAAATTCTGTTTTAAACTTATATTTATTAATGGGAATTTAAATCCAAATTAAGGTTTGAATACCCAAGG
Source organism: Allium sativum (assembly GCA_030737875.1). Lineage (NCBI taxonomy): Eukaryota > Viridiplantae > Streptophyta > Magnoliopsida > Asparagales > Amaryllidaceae > Allium > Allium sativum. Next base: position 358,094,656 of record CM060925.1, read on the forward strand.
GAAGGGATAACGATGAGTAAATGGATTTTGGTTTGATATGTAAGGTTGGGAATGAATATTGAATTTCAAGAAAAGTTAAGATGATAACACGATTTATGGGAATTGAATGAATCCAACCTTTAATTGAAATGAATGGATAACAATTTAGGAAGGAGATTTGAATTGAGAAACTTGTATAGTTCATACCTACTGATTTTAAAAGTACGCTTATTATTTGGATAGACCGGGATCGAATATATGTTCGAAAACCATTCCAAGTAATAATACGACGTTATGAAGCAATTCAAGACTTGGGGAAGCTACGAATGAAGATCGGGATTATTTGAATTGTTTGGATTGATTGTTGATGTCTTGATTGGGTAGTCCATCCGATATGAGGTTATAAGTGGCATAAGATTTGAATATATTTGGAGATTTTCGGATTGATGTTTCGTTTAGACCCAGAAAGGACAATTATGGATTGTGGGTCTGACATTGTAATTAACTACGTAGCACTGTTTTATCAATATATATCTGTTTGGTGGCGGAGAATTACTCTCTTGCTTAACACCCTTCTCTAATACGTACGAGCTTAGAGGTTATATATTGGAATTCAGTGATGCATTGTTAATGGATAATGTGGCATACTTAAGATATGCGATGAGCTATGGATGATCAAAGCATGGCTTGTTTAAGCGTAGATTTGTGTATCGTGACCTCGGCAAGCCTCACAACCCGGTAAATGACTAAAACATGAAAGATGCAGCGAGGTTAAGGGTAGTCATCTCCTTCTAGATAAAAGGTGTACTATGGTATGGAGGCCAGGTATTAACCTATGTGGATAACTTCTATTTATATGGATGTTGATGTTACGAGGCCTTGGTTTAAAGGTTGGTAATGACGGGGAAGTGATATACTCAGGCCTGCTCTAAGTTATCCAGTTAAGGGGTAACCCGACCTCGTGTTAGCAGAGAGCCCGATTTGGTTCTTGGGGCGTCCCTCTAGACGTACCTATCGGTTCGGTAAGGAAGTTTCTTTGCCTGGTCATTTGTTGGAAATCCAATTTCCACTACGAGCCCATACGATTTTAGTTGTATAGCCTGCTACCAGCAGGATTACGTCAGTATAATGGGATGGGGCATTATGCTGGCTATGATTGATACATTTATTTGCAAAATTGTTTTTACACTATGCACTATTAATAGTAAAAGAGGATTTTCACGTATCAAACATTTTTTTACTATCATAAGGAAAAACCTCGCCCACGTGTGCGTTTGCATTGTGTGTGTGCCACGAGACCTTATGGTAGTTTCATTTTTCGAAAGTCAGAGTGAATTTCTATGCACGGGAATTCATAAGGAGTAAACTCGTTCCGCGTTAGCGGCGTGGTCTGTTGAATAACCCAACTTTAAAATCAATCCTAAAGTAACTACTGTTTTGAGTTCTCACACCAGTCCCACGACTGACTTGGAGTTTATTGTTCCCTCACCTAAACTCTGGGTGCCCATAATTTTGCACGGACAGCTAGTAGTTTGGTTTGCAGAGTTAGCCTTGGATTTGGTTGGAGCAGGATTCTGGTTTTAGCTGGAGCTATTATGTTCTTGGAGCATTTGCATTCTTCCGTTGAGTTAGTATTTTTCCGTTGTAAAATCGATGTACTCTGATGTATTCCTTGTAACTCTGATGTTATATTATGGTAATGGAATGAAAAGTTCTGTTATTTTTGTGCAAATATGTAAGTACCCATAACAATCCATCTTTGTGAACGGTTTAAGTTGGTTTAAATACAGGCGAAAACCGGGCAGAAAGTTGGGTCGTTACATTGAAAATTCAAATTCAACAAATAGACAAAATTGGTGTTTTCATATTTGTTGAAAATTCTAATTCAACAAATAGCAAAAATGGTATTTCATATTTTTCATAACAATTTGATTTAAACCAAAAATGTTCATTTTGTTTTGGCCAATTTAATTTAAACAAAAAAATGACAATTCCAATGCAACTATTCTAATCTTGACAACAATGATGGTTTTTGTCCAATAGTTCCAATATGACAAAAATGACAAGTTTTGTCCAATTATTCCAAATAATAAGGTGATAATTATTTTAATCAACTATTCCAATAAACCCAAAAAGGATAATTTTTAGTTTCCCTATTTGAACTAATAAAATGATAGATCTTGTCCAATGATTCTAATTTGATCTTTTTATCTAAACAAAAATTATTTGTTTTTGTTTTACTCAATTTATCGCTACAAATTAATCTATATATTTTTGACAAATTTTATCACTACAAATCAATATGTTTTAACAACTATATCACCCCACAATATCACCAAACCACATATCTATATATTACATTTAGCACATAGCAAATCATGAATAATAGCAAACATGAATTAACTATAGATTGGTGATAATAAAATCAGAATTATTTCTAATTATTTTAAAGAAAGAAATAAATAGATTTCTCATAGTCGTTTAAATCTGAATGGTCCAGATATGAAAATTTGACCAAAATTCGAACTGCTCAGAATTGGTTCTAGTCAGTCCTGGAGTGTAGATCTCGGACTCACGATCGTAATGGATCTGAAATCGTTCAGTTTCGAGTTCATATGAATAAGATATGATTTATTTTGTATTAATAACATTTTAAAATAAATAAATTAATTAATATATTTAAAAAGAACACCTTCTTCTTGGTTAACAGAACACAGGCCGTCAGTTTTACCAATTATTCAAATTTAGGTTTTGGTTTTGCTTCAAATCCTTGCATCTAGCATCCGATCGGATTATGTCACGTCAGAGGGCTAGGAAGCGCGCCTTCGTCGATGGTGGTGTGGCCCACTTCGGTCCCCTGTAGGCGGTGAGATCATGGTCGACGCAGGTGGAGTTTGGGGCCGTGGTTCTCCGTGAATACTTGGTGGTAGAGGTCGAATCGAGTATGGAATGGAAGGGGAGAGAGAGCTCTATAAAATCTCCTAAAGGGTCATTGTATATTGTTGAGTGATTCAAGAGTTATTGGGGAAGAATCGTTTGAACAATATCGGCCATGAATAGAGGATGGTGGCGGCTCTGTAGTGGTCATTAGGGTTAGATTATTCCACCGTATTTTATACCGTATATTTTATATTATTTAATTATTTAATAAAAGAATAACCCCTTAATCTATACGGACTCCAAATCCAGCCCAATAAAAGTTGTTACTACCTAATTGCCCCTGTTCCGGAACCAATGGGCTAGGTTCCGTCAGCCCAAACGATTGTAGTTGGCCTGATTTCTTTAATTTAAAATTTAAATCCTTTATTTATTTAATTCGATCATACATTTAAATTCACCGGGGCCACATACGGACTTCGAAAATTCCAGAAAAATAAATCTAGCTTTGTTTTGATGATACTGTCTTAACAAAATTAATTTCGTTGAATTTGGTGACCATTTAAAAAATGGCCTTTTTAATGGTCAATCAAATTCAACAGAAATTATCGAATCACAGTTTAATTTACTACGCTCACATATTAATTCCCAAAATTATGGAAAATTAAACTTAGCAATAATTTGATGTTATAGATCCGACAAAAGTGGTTTCATCGAAAATGGAGGTCGTTTGTATAATGGACTTTTATACGGGCTATAAATTACACTATATTCCATAGCGACTATTCTGAATATTCAACTGGCCATAACTTTTTATTCCCACCATGAAATTTCGATTTTTTGGATTCGTTGTAAAGGTATTTTTAAACAAGATTTAGATATTTTTGGTTTCACGAAAATCCGTTTAATTTTGAATCCTGTACATTCAGTCAAAGTTCGGATTCAAACTTTCAAACTACCGTGCTATTTATAATTCCTTTAGAAATTAAAATAAATATATTCTTTCTAACTTCGATTTAAATAAATTTTTAATAGTTATTATTTAAAATAAATTATTTTAACTATTCAAAATTCATTTAAATAGCCAAAATAAAATTTTAAATTAGTTCTGATTTTCCGGGTTGTTACAATCTCCCCCACTTAAAAGCTTTTTGTCCCCAAAAAGGAAACAATAGTAAAGTAGGAAACAAAACCTAAAATGCAAGGTATTGTAGATGTACCTTGACATAAGACTTACTCGGAGATGTCCACTCTGCACTTGGAATAGGCCTCTTTGATGCTATCCTCGGTCTCCCATGTACAGTCTCTAGGATCCCCGCTCCACTGCACTTTGACTAAGTGGATCCTCTTGTTCATTAGAACTCGGGTCTCTTTGCCAACTATTTTCACCGGCTCCCTCCTTACTGCTAAGCTCGGGGTAATCTCCAAATCTTGTTGTGTTGCTTCCTCCACAACTAAGTTTGGATCATGAACATGCTTTCTGTGTTGAGACACATGGAATACTTCATGAACCCCTGGCAACCAGTCAGGCAACTGCACCCTATAAGCAAGAGTTCCAACCCTTTCAAGAATAGGGAATGGACAATGAATCTCGGCGCCAATTTCCTAGTCTTCCCAAATCGAATTACAGCTCTCAATGGGAAACCCTCAAGTACACATGATCCCCAACAGAGAAATCTAAATCCCTTCTTCATGAGTCTGCATAGCTCTTCTATCGGCTTTGAGCAGCCAGCAATCGCTTCTTAATAAAATCGACTTTATCTGATGCTTCACGAATCATGTTAGGACCCAATACTAATCGATTGCCGGGTTCCACCCAACATGCGGGAGATCTGCATGGCCTGCCATACAATGCTTAGAATGGAGACATTTGCAAGCTTGCTTGGTAACTGTTATTATAGGAGAACTCAACCAAGTGCAAGTGATCTTTCCATGACCCACCAAAATAAAGAATGCATGCTCGCAACAAGTCTTCCAATATGCAGTTTACACTCTCAGTCTGGCCATCTGTCTGAGGATGATAAGCGGTGCTCATGTTCAATTTGGTTCCAAGCTCTTCTTGGAATGCTTCCTAGAATTTGCTAGCAAATATCGGATCGCGATCACTAATGATGCTACTGGGAACTCCATGTAGTCTAACAATTTATCTGAAATAAAGCTGCGCCAGACTTCGAGTTGTTCTATTAGATTTGACAGGGATAAAATGGGAAGTCTTTGTGAAGCGATCTACAATCACCCGTATACTGTCATTCCCTTTTCTAGTTCGGGGCAAGCCATTAATGAAGTCCATAGAAATTTGGTCCCACTTCCGACCTGGAACCTCTAGCGGTTGCAACAATCCTGCTAGCTTCTGCTGATCGCTTTTGACTTGCTGGCAGGTGGGACATCTAGCAACATATATAGAAATGTCACTCTTCACAGATCTCCACCAAAATGTGCGCTTGAGGTCATGATACATCTTGCTCACCCCTGGATGAATGCTGAGCTTAGATTTGTGACATTCATCCATTACTTCCTTTCCGAGCTTAGGAAGGTTCGGAACACAAATTCGGCCTAATAGCCTCAGAACCCCTTTGTCGTCAATCTAGAAACTCGTGGGTTCGCCTTCCCTAACTCTTTTGCTAATTCTCTGAATAAATTCATCATTCTTCTGAAAATCAGAGATCTTATCAATCAACGAAGGTGTAATAATGAGATTGGCGAGGATAAGATTAGTGTTGGCCGTATTCTTCCTGCTGAGTGCATCGGCTACAACATTGGCTTTCCCTAGAGTGTATATGATGTCCAGGTCATAGGCCGTAAGATATTCAACCCAACATTGCTGCCTCAATTTCAAATCTCTTTGGGTGAACAGATACTTCAAGGATTTGTGACCAGCATATAGTTCGAACTTCATACCCAAGAGATAGTGCCGCCATATCTTTAGAGCAAACGCGATGGCCATCAACTCAAGATCATGAGTGGGGTATTTCTTCTCATGCGGTTTCAACTAACGACTAGCATATGCAACTACTTTGTCCCTTTGCATTAGCACCGCACCAATACCTTAAACAGATAAAAAGGATAACATGTTAAAATGAGATTTGTCATTAAAAATGACATGTTTGTTTAGGTAAAAGGAATAACCTTCAATGAAAGCATCTGTCCAGACTATCAAATCCTAATTGCCATCAATAATGGTCAACACAGGAGTAGTAGTCAACCTCCGTTTCAGCTCTTGGAAAGCTGCCTCACATTCAGGTGTCCAAACAAAATTTGTATGCTTCTTAGTCAGCTTTGTCAATGGACAAGATAATTTCAAAAAATCCTTAACGAATTTCCGATAATAGCCAGCCAGTCCTAAGAAACTTCTGACTTCTGTAGAAGTGCTAGGCTGCTTCCAATCTTGGATGGCTGAGATCTTTCCAGGATCTATTGAAATGCCTATCTTTGATACAACATGGCTGAGGAATTTCACCTCTTTTTGCCATAATATACACTTAGAGAACTTGGCTTTCAATACATTCCTTCGCAAAATCTCCAAGACTTCTTTCAGGTGCTTTTCATGATCGGCAGTGGATTTAGAAAAGATTAAGATATCATCGATGAAAACCAGCACGAATTTATTTAAAAAATCTCGGAATACTCTATTCATCAGATCAACAAAGTATGCTAGAGCATTGCATAAGCCGAAGGGCATTACTAGCCATTCATAGAATAAGTCTGTCCTCTGAAAGCTGTCAAAGGAACACATTCTTTGGCAATGCGTAATTGATGGAAACCTGTAGCTAGGTCCATTCTAGAGATTACTTGCACTCCATTCAAGCGGTCCAACAAATCATCAGTACGAGGCAGTGGATATTTATTTTTAAGTGTCTGCTTATTTAGGTCACGATAGTCCACACATAGTCTAAGGGTACCGTCTGACTTTGAGACAAACACCACTGCTGCACCCCAGTTTGAGAAGCTAGGCCTGATCAGACCCTTCCACAAAAGTTGTTTAGTTTGATTGCTTAGCTTCTCTTTTTCTTTCAGTGTCATTCTCCGAATAGGATGCACAACGAGCCTTGCATTAGGAACCAAGTCAATCCTGAAGTCGAATTCTCTGCACGGAGGTAAGCTGTCAACTTCTTCAAACACATTCGCATAATCTATGACGACAGGAATATCCTCAATAGAAGTAGGAGTAACTTCTAAAGAAGACCAGAATTCTTTCCTGTCTGTAGATGAGCCCTGGAATAGTATAGCCATAATATTTCTGAATTTGGTTTTAATTCTGACTACTTTTTCAGCGCATAGTAACTCATTCTCATACTTTGTTAGCCAATTTATCCCAAGTATGATATCATATCCACAAAAACTCATAATGATCAAGCCAAAAGGGAACAGGAACTAAGAATAAGAAACATGCACTCTACAATATCGATCGAGCATAAGTGAACCTCCTATCGGACTATGGGCCCTTATCGATTCATTAAGTTTTCTTGGTTTCAGTTTTAACTTTTTAATCGTGTCACTAGAAATGAAACTTCTTGATGCACCAATGTCAAACAATACTGTAATAGGAAAGTTCTTAATATTAAGAGTACCTTCTATAACATCGGGTTTACCTGCTCCCTCGGAGGAAGCCGGTGCAGCCGCTCCATCATAGACATGCGCCACCTCATTTTTCTTTAGCAATGGACAAATTTTTATCATATGCCCTGGCTTGTGGCAATTAAAGCACTCCCTGGGGCCACGAGAATTTTGTCCGCTATTCTGACCGGGTCCAGTTTCATTCCTTCTTGGTCTCTTCGGGGTTGGCATTCGTAGTCAAAGTGCCCCATCTTCTGACAATTGAAGCATTTCACCTTGGATTTGTCTCTCTACTTCCCTTGAGGCTTGGCGGTAGAAGAATTGCCCGCCTCTGGTTTCCTGTCAGCTTGCTTTCTTTTATTATTATTCTGATTCTTTTCACGCTCCTGCTGTGCATTTCTGTCATTATCCTCATAGAGGCAAGCCATCTCGATCACTTCATTATAGGGGAGCTTGATGTGAGCTATGACTCTATTCAGGTATTTCTTGGAGAGGCCATTGATGAATCTTTTGTTTTTCTGCACTGGTTCCTGAACTAACTCTGGAGCATAGCGTGGGAGTTCTTCGAACTTCCGCACATATTCTGAAATTGTCATATCTCCCTGCTGCAGATTGGAAAATTGATCGTGGAGCCATTCTACTTCCCGCGGAGGGATAAACTTATCGTTAAAGAGTTCTTTGACTCTGGCCCACGAAATTTCGGCTACATTATTGCCAATTTTGACTATATCGCACAAATTTTCAACTTCGTCTTTCAATAGCCATATTGCCAAAAAGCGCTTGCGATGATCTTCCAATTCCAGGCCTTCAAATATTTTCTCGCGGTTCTTTAGCCATGCCTGTTCCTCAATCACTGTCTCTCTCCCGATAAAGGATACGCCCCCTAAATTTCTGAACTTCTTAGACATTTTATCCAAATCAAACGGCTGTGGGGGTGGAGGTGGTGTTACAGCCTCGGGAGTGGGCTTCCCCTGAGCAGTGGGAGTCTCATCTCTAGCTGGTCCTCTAGCCCTACCTCTACCTCAGGCTCTAGCTCTCGCTCTAGTGCTCATTTTCTAGTTAGTTCTGTACCATCAAGGAAAGAGTCAGACTAACAAAAATGATATTTTTAAAGGAAAGGTTAAAAGTAGAGACATACGATAAGATGATAATGATGTAATGACTGATTAATATGTGCTATTCTACTGTGCTCATTCTAGGACATTATTAATCCTATCTCTAATGAGCTACTCGTCTTAGAATATTGTTGATTCTATCTTGACAAATTGTTCTAAAAATATTGTACTCTGAAGCTAAGTGTAACGACCCATATTCTACGTATCATAGGATCGTAGAATATTTATTTCTTTCACTCACGAAGTCTTATGGTCATGTAATTTGGGAGATGACTATTGGGTTCATTTCCCATGTTCATGATTTTTGTCCATTTTTAAATGACCATTTTACCCCTAGTTGGCACTGTTTTGGCCATAACTTTTGGCTGGAAAGGAATTTTGACTTGAAACCACTTTCATTGGCTCCAGATGATGGCTTACAATTCCGTAGATGGTCACATTAGTCGAACGGACTCACCGTTTGGGAGATATGGCTGAAACAAGTTTCAGATAGTGAAAACAGCTTAATTGGGCTTAACCGGGTGATTAACAGCTAGGCCCAATGGGGGATTTCGGAATTAGGGTAAGAAGGAGGCTGAAATCAGTTAGAGAACGATCTTGTCCTCATTTCCCAGCCACCACTTTCATTCTTGAACCCTAACAAAGGCCGCCAACATCTAGAAACATCCCCAATCACCTTCTAATCGAGTTTTGGCTTAATCTACATCAAATTAAGGAGAGGAAACACGAAAGCAAGATTAGAGCTGCTATTAGACGTTAGGATTCACCCAAATCAGCGAGGTTTCAGTTCTGAGAATTTCATTTGTGGCCAAGGTGAGTGATTAGCATTGTTTTGACACTAATTAGAGTTAATTAAGGGTAATTAGTGAAGATTAGCGAATTTACACACTAATAAATTCTGGAAAAATATCTATAAATTCGAAAATAATATTTTATGCCTCTGGTAGAAATTTGGTTTTTTTTGGTTAAGTTTTGTTAAACCTATGATTAGTTTTGCTTAAACATGCTTAAGGGAAAATATGGGGTTTTGGGTATATTTGATCCATTTTGACACGTAAATTCGTTGTTTTGTGTTTGTGGTTAGTTTGCTATGTTGATATGACTGTTTGGACTGATTTTTTGATTAGAATAGTTAGATTGGTTGAAAACGTCGTCGAATGGCGTAAACAAGTTGCTGGAAAAAGTTGCAGAAAGTTGTGCAGGGTTTCGGATTGGATCGGGTTGGGGGCTCGGATCGGATAGGAGAGCTGGGCAAGGAATCTGACCCGAACTGAAGTCTGGCACAAAGGAAGTTTGGCAGGAAGGAAGGCCATTGCTTAGAGTTGGAGTTGGACAGAAGATCGGATCGGAGCAACGAAGCAGATCGGATCGGAGCAGGGGAGCAGACCGGATCAGAGCAAGGGAGCAGGACGGATCGGAGCAGGCAAGCAAGTCAAACTGAAGCATCGGATCGGATGAAGGACCTCCGAACCGAACTCAAGAAGAGGCACACCCGATCCGAACCACTTCAGAGCATCCGAACCGAACCGACGTCTGAAGGGGGAGAATCACCGAACCGACCTGCATCTAGGAGCGCACTAGGAAGCATTACACCGAACCGAACCGTGTTATACGTATGTATCCGTACCGAATCGAATCCATGACCACTTCCACGTGACGACTCTTTTGAAGACCAACTCCAATTCGATCAAAACCCGAGATGTAAAGGTAGTCCAAATGAGGAGCCTTGACTCAGGATCCAGCTGGGAACCAATGAGAGGGCTTCATGATTGGGCTTTGCTGCGGGACGTGTGCCAAGGGGCTATCGATGTCTATGACTTTGGTTCACTATGTATGGGAGGTACGTGAACGGATTCAGGGCCGCAGAGGCCTAGGTATGACTAAAGGGCTATAGACCAATGAAGTGGGGTCATTTGTAAAGATTTGGTCATGACTCCATGTGGTAAGCTTGGTAGTAGCAGTAGTTGTACAAGTTGAACTCCGTCACTACTTCGATGGGTCTAGTGATTGACAGTGGTGGACATCGTATGCTTTACGCACTGAGTGAGAGATGTGAGGATGGTTGCTATGGTTGATTTGTTTGCCATCATTACGACATACACACCCCACCCCCGTATTCTTTACACTATCTATTATGGCACCCTAGAGTATTGTACGGTATGTAGTACTAACTCTTTGGTTGCAGGTCCAGGTTCAGGTATGGTTTAGTATACCTGTTATTGTTCTGTTTAGATGCTTATCGCTCATACCAGGATTTATGTCCGACCCAGAGTTTTATGTCTCCTCTTATTACTCTGGGTGCTCACACGAGCAGACTAGAGACAGGTTAGCTGGTGATGCACGGGTAGATGATCCGGAGACGAGCAGGAGGCTTCCACGTATGATATATATATATATATAGTATTCTCCCTGTGTTGTTGAAGATCACTGCTTGGGCATTAGTAGTGCATCTTCTACTTTCAGTTTTCTTTTGTTTTAGAGACAGTAAATTTGGAAAGTTGTAATAAGCTGTATGTGGATTTTCGCTGCTCTGATGTTGATGTTGGTTTTAATTATCAGCTTATGCACTGTCTCACCTGTTTTATGTCATGTATGTTATTATTATATTTTATTCCATGCGTTGTGAGACATTCTACAGGTTCCTCGTTAGTTAATTCCCTTCTTTCTTTTCTTCTGACGACCGTTCCGTGCTAGTCGGGCATGTGTACAGCGCACTTTCGGAGGAAATGCCGGCAGGTGCGGGGCGGGCCGTTACACTAAGCTTAACCTTTAGCTCTGATACCAACTGTGACAACCCCAAACTTCCGCAGTATGAAAGTAAGGATAATCGTAGGAGTATAACTTAATTACAAAAATAACAGATCTTAGATAATAGCATAACACATAAATCATTGCAGCGGAAATAAGAATGTCAACACAACATAACATCAAAGACATCAGAGTACGCAGTTACTAGATACATTTAGCAAATAGAAGTCTCAACAAAGAAAGAAATAAGGCTCAGCTCCATAAAATACATCAAAGATCAATAATGTCTAAATGTCTCAAGTAGCAATAAAAAGATAAAAAGGAAATGGTTCTTCGTCTTCTTCCTTAAGCAAGCTCCAATCCAGAATGTGTCCATACCTAAACCTGTCACTTGGCTGTCCGTGTGAAAAGAGGGTACCCGAGTTTGCAAAGTGAAACAAACTACGAGTCGGTCATGGGACTGGTATGAGAAATCTTCCTTAACTAACAATATGGCTAATCACAGAACCACGCCACTAACGCGGAACGGGTTTACTCCATTGGATTTGCAGTGCATAGGTTTAATCAATTTTATTTAAAAAACAATGCAACTCTTTTTAAAAAATGAAATCATTATAAACTCAAGTCCCATCACACAATGCAATGCAAACCAGAGGATAGTGTTTTACCTTATAATGATCAAACATGCTTGATACGTAGAAAATAATATTTTAATATTATTATTAGTGTCTAATCAGTTTCAAAAAACTTCAAAGTAAATGTATCAATCCTAAACGGCATAGCTACCATATACCATGTCGCCATACATCAGTTTACGATCAAAACTATAATGGCGTACTGGATATTGGGTTTCCATCATGAGTCAAGGCTAGGGACGATATCCTTACCGATTTGAGACACTCTAGCAATGTCTCAGGATTCGGACGCTAGCGAACCCTTGGATACTACAGGGCCCATCCACAAATACTTTAGTGGATTGGCAATTCCTAAACACATGCTTCCCGGTCTTATTGAACCTATAAAATGGTCAATATCGACCATTATAACCGAGGCGCCTCATTCCATCAACAACATAAGTAAAACGTTAGGGCTTGCAAAACCCTGATACCACTTCTAGCTAGAAAGAAACGTGTGCGCTCCCTGCGTTCCCTTGTCCTGTTTCTGACTCTTACCGGGGTGTGAGGCTCGCGAGGTAACATTATACACAAAGCTATGCCGAAATAGGCTATGCGTTGATCATCATCTACAAGGCTCTGCTTTTCAACAAAATCCACAATCAATTGCATCTTGGCACGTCACATTGACAATTCACACAATGCGATCGATAACTACCAATATATAACCTGTGAGCTCATGCATCTTAGAGAAGGGTGTTAAGCAAGAGAATAAATTCTCCGCCACTAACAGATATATTAGATAGAAATTAATTTGCATGGAATGAAATCCAATGTCAGACACACATCCATTTACAAGTCCGTTCTGGGTCTGAACGAAACCGGAGTCACGTTATTCCTCGTCCCGTATGTCCAATACGGAAGAGAGGTGCTCGCATATCAGGTCAATCAACAAGTACGTCAGGACAACTACCACTTTAACCCTTTACTGGGAGCTAACCAATGTCGGGCATCAGTAGTTACCCTTTCGATTTGAAGATCGCCGATCTTTAATCGCCGTCTTCAATATCTTCGATTTAAATTGTCATATAATCATTTAAAATGAGATTAAACTCAGACTTTTCAAATGATTCTCACATATATATAGTTTAAAAACATATCATATAAGTAATAGTGTTTAATGATGATTTATCGCTATTTTTATTTATATAAAAATAGCTAAATTAATTTAACGACGCTTCGGGTCAATAGGCGGCCCTGGCGTTGTTTTTATCAAAAATTGATTTACACTTGTCTCGAAATCTAACCATTGGATTTTAACAAAGTTAATATCATTGGAAAGATCTTCCTAAAGTGGTCCTAACCGTTCCAGTTTTGGGAGAATCCGACGGTCAGGTCTTTTGGTATAATCACTTAAAGTTACGATTCCGAAACGCAAACTACCGTGCGCGATTCGTTTAATTTTAAGGGTGCGTTTTTTAGAGGTCCCTATTAGGTTTCAAAATATAAAAAAAACCCGGTCATAAACTTATTGTAAATTTAGTCCCTGTTTTTCGAATATTCATAAAAAAAATATTAAAAAAATATTAAAAAATCACGTAAATTCGTATTTAAATAAAACATGTACTCGCCCAAAAATTCAGATCATAATAAAATCAAAACATGCATCAAAATCGAAAAAATACAGAAAACAACGAAAAATGCAGTAATTTGCATCAAATCATGCACATATTTGGAATACTTGCATTCATCTGTGCAAGTATTTCTCTGTTATATTTTTACATGCAATACTTGCATACATGTGTGCAAGTATTTAAAATAGTTGCATACATGTATGCAAGTTTCTGCACACATTTTATTTTCACATGTAAATACTTGCATACATGTGTGCAAGTATTTCAAATAGTTGCACACATGTATGCAAGTTTCTGCATACATTTTCAACTAAAACAGCTTTAGAAATACTTGCATACATATATGCAACTATTGGCAAAAGTTGCATACATGTATGCAACTATTTTGCAAGTTTTAAATTCACAATACATCCCTGTAATTAATGTTTTCTCTGTAAACCCGCCCCCTATTTTAGCTGCCGCCTGGAATCTTCCGCCTGCCACTTTCCATACCTCCGCCTCTTTCGTTTTCTGTCCAAATTTTCAGGCGCTATCACTTAAAAAAAAAAAAAAAAAAAAAAAATCTAAAATCTGTAAATATTCTCGGAAGTCCACAGAATTTAAAAAAAAAAAGTTGCATCAATGTATGCAACTTTTACGAATAGTTGCATACATTTATGCAACTATTCGAATACACATGCATATATTTATGCACGCCTGTTTGAAAAATTGCATACATGTATGCAGTTTTTCTATATAACTGCATACATGTGTGCATATATGTCAAAATACATGCAAACGTGAATAAGTTGCACGTAGGTATGCAGTTTTTAAACAAATGCATCAGCAGATGCATGTTTTAACAATATGTGCATACATGTATGCATTTATACTGCAGTTTTGACGCAAATTTGAAATAAATGCATACAGGTATGCAACTAATCGACTTATATGCATGTTTTGATGCAATTTACTGCATTTCGTTGATTTTCTGTATTTCATGATTTCGACGTTGTTTTTAATGTTTTTTTGATCTGATTTTTTTCACGATTAATTGTTTTAATTAAATACGAATTTACATGGTTTTTTAATATTTTTTTTATATTTTTTTATATGTTTTTGAAAATAGGGACCTAATTTACAATAAGTTTATGACCGGATGTGAGCCTAATTAAGTTTCGTTTTAGGGATGTGTGCCTAATATTCACTAATTTTAATTTATATTTATATGTATATAATTATATATAAATATAAACCATTCGACGATTCCACTAACGTTTTTCATATGCCAAATAAAAGAATGCTTTTGTTGGCATATCATATATACTATTGTCAAACAAAATACATTTCATTTACATGAAAATTGAATCGATGACAAGTTATCTTTGCATATAAATCCTAATATATGCAATGTAAATATAAATGTCGTTTTAACTATGCACATAAATTCTAATATATGCATTGAAAATAAAAATGTAGTTTTAACAAAGTTCTAATATATGCAATGTAAATATAAATGTAATTTTGACAATGCATATAAATTCTAATATATGCAATGTAAATATAAATATAAATGTAGTTTTGACAATGCATATAAATTCTAATATATGCAATGTAAATATAAATGTAGTTTAACAATGCATATAAATTCTAATATATTCAATGTAAATATAAATGTAATTTTGACAATGCATATAAATTCTAATGTATGCAATGTAAATATAAATGTAGTTTTGACAATGCATATAAATTCTAATATATGCAATGTAAATATAAATGCAGTTTAACAATGCATATAAATTCTAATATATGCAATGTAAATATAAATGTAATTTTTACAATGCATATAAATTATAATATATGCAATGTAAATATAAATGTAGTTTAACAATGCATATAAATTCTAATATATGCAATGTAAATATAAATGTAATTTAACAATGCATATAAATTTTAATATATGCAATGTAAATATAAGTGTAGTTTTAACAATGCATATAAATTCTAATATATGCAATATAAATATAAATGTCGTTTTAACTATGCACATAAATTCTAATATATGCAATGTAAATATAAATGTAACTTTAACAATGCATGTAAATTCTAATATATGCAGTGTAAATATAAATGTGATCAGTCAATATTTCCAATAATCAAACTTTACATTAAAAATTATGATTTTAATGTTTCAACACTCTTATTCAAACATGAACAATTTTTATATGAATCATTCTTATATTAAAATGATATTTTTAATGTTAACATGCCTTTGTTTCAAAAATGAACATTTTCTACTGATTTATTCATTTCATTAAAATCAAAGTTTTTAATGTAAACATGTTTTATTTTAAAACACGCATGTTTTTCTAAATTCTATTATTACATCAAAAAACATGTTTTACTTTAAAAAATGTATCTTTTTCTATATTTCTATTATTATATTAAAAAGTGAGTTTTTAATGTAAAACATGTTTTCATTTTAAAACATGAATATTTTTTTTATTTCTATTATTACATTAAAAGTGAGTTTTTAATGTAAAACATGTTTTACTTTAAAACATGTACATTTTCTATGTTCTAACATTACATTAAAAATGTGAACTTTTTAATGTAATCACGTTCTTATTTTAAAAACATGAACATTTCTATT
Organism: Allium sativum; assembly: GCA_030737875.1. Classification (NCBI taxonomy): domain Eukaryota; kingdom Viridiplantae; phylum Streptophyta; class Magnoliopsida; order Asparagales; family Amaryllidaceae; genus Allium; species Allium sativum. The sequence continues at coordinate 358,110,809 of CM060925.1, forward strand.
TTTATATTAATTCCATAAAATGATAGAAATTTATATTTCATTTTTGCTGAAAGTTCTAATTCAATCAAAATGGCAAAAGTGATATTTCAATTATATTGAAAAATTCTAATTCAATCAAAATGACAAAAATGTATGATTCCTTTTGAGTGAAAATTCTAATTAAATCAAAATGGCAAAAGTGATATTTCATTTTGATTGAAAATTCTAATTCAATCAAAATGACAAAAATGTATGATTCATTTTTGTTAAAAATTTTGATTCCACAAAATGTATAAAAGGTGATATTTCATTTTAAGTGAATCTTCTTGTTCAACAAAATGATAAATTTAATATCTCATTTTTGTTGAAAACTCTAGTTCAACAAAATGACTAAAATTGATGTTCTCTATTTGTTGAAAATTCTAATTCAACAAATAGACAAAATTGGTGTTTTCATATTTATTGAAAATTCTAATTCAACAAATAGCCAAAATTTGAATTTCATATTTTTTCATAACAATTTGATTTTAAAAAAAATTGTTCATTTTGTTTTGGCCAATACAATTAAAAAAAATGACAATTCCAATGCAACTATTCTAATCTTGACAACAATGATGATTTTTGTCCAATAGTTCCTATCTGACAAAAATAACAAGTTTTGTCCAATTAATCCAAATAACAAGGTGATAATTATTTTAATCAACTATTCTAATAAACCCAAAAAGGATAATTTTTAGTTTCTTTATTTTAACTAATAAAATGATAGATCTTGTCAATGATTTTTATTTGATCCTTTTATTTAAACAAAAATTATTTGTTTTTGTTTTGCTCAATTTATCACTACAAATTGATCTATATATTTCTAACAAATTTTACCACTACAAATAAATATGTTTTAACAATAATATCACCCCACAATATCACCAAACCAAAGATCTATATATTACATTCAGCACAAAGCAAATCATGAATAATAACAAACAGGAATTAACTATAGATTGGTGACACTAAAATCATAATTATTTCTAATTATATAAAAAAAGAAATAGATAGATTTCTCACAGTCGTTTAAATCTGAATGGTTCAGATCTGAAAATTTGGCCAAAATTCGATCTGCTCAGGATTGGTTCGAGTTAGTCCTGGAGTGTAGATCTCGGACTCACAATCGTAGCAGATCTGAAATCGTTCAGTTTCGAGTTCATATGAATAAGATATGATTTATTTTATATTAATAACATTTTAAAATAAATTAATTAAATAATATATTTATAAAGAACACCTTCTTCTTGGTTAACAGAACACAGGCCATCAGTTTTACCAATTATTCAAATTTAGGTTTTGGTTTTGCTTCAAATCCTTGCATCTAGCATCCGATCGGATTATGTCACGTCAGAGGGCTAGGAAGCGTGCCTCCGTCAGTGGTGGTGGGGCCCACTTCAGTCCCCTATAGGCGGCAAGATCATGGTCGACGCAGGTGGAGTTTGGGGCCGCGGTTCTCCGTGAATACTTGGTGGTAGAGGTTCAATCGATTATGGAATTGAAAGGGAGAGATAGCTCTATAAAATCTTCTAAAGGGTCGTTGTATATTGTTGAATGATTCGAGAGTTATTGGAGAAGAACCGTTTGAACAATATCGGCCATGAATAGACGATGGTGGTGGCTCTGTAGTGGTGATTAGGGTTAGAGTATTCCTCAGTATTTTATACCGTATATTTTATATTAATTAATTATTTAATAAAAGAATAACCCGTTAATCTATACGGACTCCAAATCCAGCCTAAAAAAAGTTGTTACTACTTAATTGCCCCTGTTCCGGAACCAATGGGCTAGGCCCCGTCAGTCCAAACGATTGTCTTTGGCCTGATTTCTTTAATTTAAAATTTAAATCCTTTATTTATTTAATTTGATCATACATTTAAATTCATCGGGGCCACATATGGACTCCTAAAATTCCCAAAAAATAAATCTAGCTATGTTTGGACGATATGGTCCTAACAAAATTAATTTCATCGAATTTGGAGACCGTTAAAAAAATGGCCTTTTTAACGGTCGATCAAATTCAATAGAAATTATCAAATCACAGTTTAATTTACAGCGCTGACATATTAATTCCAAAAATTATGGAATATTAAACTTAGCAATAATTTGATATTATGGATCCCACAAAATTGGTTTCATCGAAAACGGAGGTCGTTTGTATAATGGCCTTTTATACAGGCTATAAATTACACTATATTCCATAGCGATTATTCTGAATATTCAATCGGCCATAACTTTTTATTCCCGCTATGGAAATTTTATTTTTCGGATTTGTTGGAAATATATTTTTAAACAGATTTAGATATTTTTGGTTTCACTAAAATCCGTTTAATTTTGAATCCTGTACATTCAGTCATAGTTCTGATTCAAACTTTGAAACTACCGTGCTATTTCTAATTTCTTTAGAAACTAGAATAAATATATTCGTTCTAACTTCGATTTAAATAAATTTTTAATCATTACTATTTAAAATAAATTATTTTAACTATTCAAAATTCATTGAAATAGCCAAAAAAATAAATTAAATTGGTTCTGATTTTCCGGGTTGTTACACAAATATAAGAATCATTTTTATTTGCAAAACATACATTAGAATTTGTATGTAAATTAAAGAATCATTTTCATGGTCAAAACATACATTAGAATTTGTATGTAAACTAAAGACTCATTTTCATGGTCAAAATATACATTAGAATTATATGTGAATTAAAATGACATTTTATTATTAAATTATAAAATAGAATTTGTATGCAAATACAAGTGACATTTGTATTGTCGAATTACAAATTATAATTTGCATACAGAATAAAGAGGCATTTCATATGTTATGATTTGAAAACTATACATACAAATAAAATAATTTCTTTTTATTTGTTAAAATTAAAAATAGAAATTGCATACAAATAAAGGAAAATGAAAATTATCTCCTTATTTGTCATCAACAACAATGCCATGTAAATAAATTACACTTTATTTGACAGTAGATACCTGTAGGGAAATTGTGCGAGTAAAATACATTTTTATTCGGCGTTAGGAATGTAATAATATGTTTTGTTCATTATCAACAACATGTTAGCGGAATTAAAATTGGTTAAATTCATTTACCAATTATTTATTTAGATGAACTGTTGTTGTCTAAAATCCCCCACACAGGTATTGGGATGATATTTGACATACAATAGTCCCAATATTTAGTTGTATGTCAATCAGTGGATTGACAGGCTGCGATGAGCGTTATTTATTCATTTTAATGCTCGCACAGTTGTAAATTTCACTCTCGATGCGAATTGGTTGTTTAATGATTATTTATCATTATTGTCATGTTCATGTGATGTGTGAAATCCATATAACCAAAATTATATGGTAACTGATTGAGTCACATTTCGATTTAGAATATCTTTTAAATATAAAGAATACCTTAAAATAAAGAATATTGTAATATAAAGAATATTTTTACAGAAAGAATCTTTTTATATAAAGGATATTTTAAAATAACAAATATTTTAAAATACTATTCAATGAAGAATAAAATGATGATTTCTATGTCCGTTTTTGGATGGACAAAAGATAAAAATATATTTTTATCAAAATGAACTGGTTATTAACTAGAATAAATATTTTAAATTAAGATTTAATGAAGTCTTCTAATTAATTAATATTTAATTAGAATTAAATAAAAGAATTGGATTTTGGGTTGTCGTGGATGGTGTCTTAAATAATACTGTTCTTAAACCCTGTATTAAATAATAAATTTTTGAATTAAGATTATTAGAGTTTCCAATTATATTTAGTAATTGGAATAAAATAATATGTGAATTGGGTTTATTGTGAACTGTGTTTTAAACGACATTTGTTCTTTAACCCAATTAACAATAAAGATATAATTTGGAATTTATAAATCTCTTATTAAGATTTAAAAAGAAAATTTTCAAAGTCAAGTTTTTTCCAATTTAATATATTAAATTGGAATTGAGTGGAAATTCGATTTGATAACAATCGAGATAGGCTTCTGTAAAAGAAGATTGTTACTATATATGGAATTTAAAAGGTTTTGCCATTCTTCCATTTATATTATTAGTCGGATACGCGGATTTATATCGATTATATATTGATTTGATTTATGTGGAAATTCCATATTTAATGGAAGATGATTTTGGGTTTATCGGGAACTGTGTTTTAAATGACATTAGTTGTTCAACCCAGTTAAAGACAAGATTAAGTTCTTAAAAGTTGAATTAAAGTAATGATTTCTGATATTAAAATCAAATTGGAGTTTTATTGAATCTTTAAAAGAAGATTAAAGATTAAATTTAAAACAATTTATCTTTAATAAAATTTAGGGGAATCTTTCCCTTTTAATATGAATATTTTATTAAAAGAATATTCTGAATTGGAATGAGGCACATGATGTGTATTTATAGCACCTGATTTTTTATTATAAAATACGCGAATTATTCGGAAAGACTGAGTTTAACCCATTTTGAATAATTATTACGAGGATTAAAAGTCGAAGACATTGAAGATGGTGATTGAAGATCGGCGATTATCACATCGAATGTGCGACTACTGATGCCCTGAACTGGGTCGTTCCTAGGAAAGGGTTAAAGTGGTCGTTGTTCGGACATACTTGTTGATTTTCCGGATATGCGAGAACCTCTTTTCCGTATTGGACATACGGGACGAGGAATAAAGTGTCTTTGGTTGCGTTCAGACCCAGAACGGACTTGTAAATGGATGTTTGTATGACATTGGATTTCATTCCATGTAAATTAAATTGATTTCTATTTAATATATATCTGTGGTGACGGAGAATTTATTCTCTTGCTTAACACTCTTCTCAGGGATGCACGAGCTCAGAGGTTATATATTGGTAGTTATCGATCGCATGGCGTGGATTGTCAATGTGGCATGCCAAGATGCAAATGATCAAGGTTTTTGTTGAAAAGCAGAGCCTTGTGGTTGATGATCAAAGCATAGTCTATTTCGGCATAGCTTTGTGTATACCGTTACCTTGCGAGCCTCACACCCTGGTAAGAGTCAGAAACGTGACAAGGGAATGCTGGGAGTGCACACGTTTCTTTCTAGTTAGAAGTGGTATCAAGGTTTTGCAAGCCCTGACATTTTACTTACGTGGTTGATGGAATGAAGCGCCTCGGATTTATTGGTCAATGGTGACCATTTTATAGGTTCAATAGGACCGGGAAGCGTGTGTTCAGGCATAACTAATCCACTAAAGTTTTTGTGGACCGGCCCTGTAGGATCCAAGGGTTTCCCGTAGGTGTGATCCTGGGACATTGCTAGAGTGTCTCAAATTGGTAAGGAGATCGCCCCTAGCCTTGACTCATGATGAAAATCCATATTCTGATACAACATTACGGTTTTGATTGTAAACCTATATATGGCGACATAGTAGGATGGGTACTATGCTGTCTAGGATTATACATTTACTTTGAAGTATTTTTAAAACTGATTAGACACTAATAATAATATTAAAATATTATTGTCTACGTATCAAGCATGTTTGATCATTATAAGGTAAAACTCAATCCTCCGGTTTGCGTTGCAATGTGTGATGGGACTTGAGTCTTATAATGATTTCATTTTTCTAAAAAGCATTGCGTTGTTTTGAATAAAAATTTATATAATTTATGCACTGGCAATCCAATGGAGTAAACCCGTTCCGCGTTAGCGGCGTGGTCCTATGATGAGCCATATTGTTAAATAGATTAAGTAAGATTTCTCATACCAGTCCCATGACTGACCTGTAGCTTGTTTCACTTTGCAAACTCGGGTGCCCTCTTTTCCACACGGGCAGTCGAGTAGCTTATTTTGCAGATATATTGAGCAGGATTATGGATCGAGGCTTAAAGCTATGTCCAGAGCATTGATAGTCTCCCGCTGTGTTAGTTTATATTTCTGTTGTGCAGTGTATTACATTCATTGTAAATTAATCTTCCGCTGTATTATTCTTTATCGATGTACTTTGATATACTCTGTACTCTGATGTAACATTATTATAATGTTTATAAAAGTCTGTTGTTATTTGTCCTGATGTGTTGTATGCCCAAAGTTAGCGTATTTGGGTTTTTTGAACGGTCTTAGTCGATTTTGCGATCGATTAGGTCCGGGCGAAATTCGAGTCGTTATAGTTGGTATCAAAGCCCTGGTTAGCTCAAATCTTTAGGGTACAATTCATTAGAATAGAATAAAGACTCATCAAAGGTAGGATTAGTAATATCCTATAAAAGAATACTCATTAGAGATATGATCAGTAGCATCCTAGAATAAGAAACTCGTTAGAGATGGGGTTAAAATGCCCTAGAATGAGTTGAGAGTGACAAATTTATAATTAACATATTTGTGAATACATATAATCCAATATTAGAAAATATGATTTTTGAGTATATAGCAGTTATATATATTTGGAAGGCAAATCAACTAATTGATTGATGATTGTGTTGTGTAATTATTAGTTCAACTAATAAAATTATTGAAACCAATAAAAAAATTATAATTGAATCGGTTAGTTAAACAATTTTTAGGTTCATTCCTTTTCGAGGACGAAAAGATTTTAAGTGGGGGAGATTGTAACAACCTGAAATTTTGGAACCAATTTAAAAAATTTCTTTTTGCAATTTTAATGGATTTTAAATATTTAAAATGATTTATTTTAAATAATAATGATTAAAAATTTATTTAAATTGAGGTTAGAACGAAATTTTTTAATTTAATTATAAAAGGAGTTAGAAATAGCACGGTAGTTTGAAAATTTGAATTTGAACATTGACTGACAGTACAGGATGCAAAATAAATCGGATTTTAGTGAAACCAAAAATATTAGAATCTATTTAAGAATATCTTTCCAACGAATTTAAAAAATTGAAATTTCATAGCGGGAATCAAAAGTTATGCCTAGTTTAAAATTCAGAATAGTCGCTACAGAATTTATATATATATTTTAATATTAAAAATAGCCGTTTTGCAAATGATCTCCGTTTTCGACGAAACCACTTTTGTTGGATCCAGAATGACAAATTATTGCTATATACCACTTTTCATAATTTTTCGAATCAATATGTGAGTGTGGCAAAAGAAAATGTGTTTTGTTAATTTCAGTCAAATTGGATCGACCAGAAAATTGCCATTTTTCAAACAGTCTCCAAATTCGATGAAATTAATTTTCTTAGGACTGTATCGTTAAAACATAGCTAGAAATAATTTTTCTATAATTTTTAGAGTCAGTATGTGACCCCGATAAATTTAAATGTACATTTAAATTGAATATATAATGATTTATATTTTAATTCTAATGAAAACCTATCGAAACAACCGAATTGGCTTATGAAACATATCCCACTGTATTTGGAGTAGGGTTATTTGGCTAAGGGTGGCAGTCGTTGGGTCTCGTTTTGTAACAACCCGGAAATTTCGAACCAATGTAAAAAAAATTATTTTGGCTATTTCGGTGAATTTTGAATAGTTAAAATAATCTATTTTAAATAATAACGATTAAAAAATTATTTTAGTCAAAGTTAGAGCAGATATATTCATTTCGATTTCTAAAGGAATTAGAAATAGTACAGTAGTTTGAAAAGTCAAACCTGTACTTTGAACGAATGTACCGGATTCAAAATTTAACGGATTTTAGTGAAACCAAAAATATCTAAATCTATTTGGAAATATCTTTCCAATGAATCCGAAAAATCGAAATTTCATAGCGGGAATCAAAAGTTATGGTCGGTTGAATATTCAGAATGGTCGCTATAGTATAATTTATAGCCCGTATAAAAAGCCATTTTTCAAACGACCTCCGTTTTCGACAAAACCACTTTTGTTGGATCCGGAATGTCAAATTATTGCTAGATTTAATTTTCCGGAATTTTTGGATTTAATATGTCAGCGTAGCAAACGAAAATGTGTTTTATCAATTTCAGTCAAATATGATCGACTTGAAAATAGCCATTTTTCGAACAGTCTCAGAATTTGATGAAATTAATTTTGTTAGGACCGTATCGTCAAAACAAAGCCAGAAATAATTTTTCTGGATTTTTCTGAGTTTGTATGCGGCTCTGATGAATTTGAAAATACGATCAAATTAATTATTTAAATGATTTAAAAAATAAATTAAAGATTCTAGGCCACAGACAGTCATTTGGGCTAACGAGACCTAGCCCATTAGATCCGGAATAGAGGCTATTGGGTAGGGTCAGCTCCGGTTCGACTGAAATCGGATTAGTTTATGATGTAAGGATTTATTTGTAAAAATTACATTTAAATATTATAAATAATACAAATAAAAACCCTAAATCACTATTCATCTTCGTTCACCGCCGCCTCTTCTGAATCCATGGCCGAAATTACACCCTCCTTCTCCCACTAAATTCTCTCAATCCTTTCCCCAAAACCCACTCCTCCTTTAGAATCTTTTGTATAGATTTCCATCCTCCTCAATCTCATACGGTTGGATCGTCACTAGGAGGCACGAACAACGAGGTACAGCGCGGCAAAACCGCCGCTGGCATCCCCTACAGTCACCATCGCGACTGATGCAAGTGGGCCCCCCTTGCGCGCCTCTTCGTGCTCTCCATATCGGTGTATTCTGATCGTGCCAACTTCGACTGATTTAGTCGAAAATCCTTGACCTAGAATTGAAGCTAAAGGGAAAAAGCACGGCCAAGTTCTGTAACGAGAAGAAGAAGAAGAAGAGTATGGACTTTTTTTTAATATTTAAATAATTTAAAATGTTGCAATCTAAAATAAATCGTAACTAACCCATACGATATCGAAACTGAACGATTTCAGATCCTATACAATCGTGAAACTGAGATCTACGCTGCTATCCAGACTAGATCCAATTCCGAGCAGTTCAAATTTTGGCCCAATTTGCGTCACGACAGTGATATTTCTTCTTTTTATATAATTAATTAATTATTTAATTTATTTGCTATGTGACGATTGTATGTGTATGACTTAGATCAGCTATGTGATGATATTGTGGATGATTTATCTGTTTGTTGGTGATGTATAAACACAGATTTGTATGTGTTCAATAAAAATAATCATTTTTGTTATATTATTGATTTGAGTTAGGATTGCCATTTCAATAAAAATAATCATTTTTGTTATATTATTGGTTTGGATTAGAATTGTCATTTCAATAAAAATAATCATTTTTGTTATATTATTGATTTGGATTAGAATTGCCATTTCAATAAAAATAATCATTTTTGTTATATTATTGATTTGGATTAGAACTGCCATTTCAATAAGAATAAATCATTTTGTTATGTTGTTGAATTGAATTAGATTTTCAATTCAACATAAAACATTATTTGGATTATTTTTGTTGAATTGAATTAGATTGTCAATTCAATTTAAAAATATTATTTTATTATTTTTATGGAATTGAAATAGATTTGTCAATTCAATATTATTTTATCATTTTTATTGTATTTAAATAGAATTGGTAATACAATTGGAAATAAATCCTTTTTGTCTATATCATTGAATTGAGATAGAGTTGGCAAATGTACATTGAAATAAAAAATGTTCTTTTATTTGCATTCTCCTATGCAAATATACATTGAAATAAAAAATGTTCTTTTATTTGCATTCTCCAATGCAAATATACAATGAAATAAAAAAAATGTTTTTTTATTTGCATTCTCCAATGCAAATATACATTGAAATAAAAAATGTTCTTTTATTTGCATTCTCCAATGCAAATATACATTGAAATAAAAAAAGTTCTTTTATTTGCATTCTCCAATGCAAATATGCATTGAAATAAAAAAAATGTTCTTTTAATTGGATTCTCCGATGCAAATATACATTGAAAGAAAAATGTTCTTTTATTTGCATTCTTTGATGCAAATACACATTAAAAAAAAAGTTGTTCTTTTATTTGCATCCTTTGATACAGATAAAATGTTGAGATTGGAAGTTAAATTTTTATTTGCATTTCTTGATGCAAATAAAACATAGTTTTAAACAGGTTATATTTTATTTGTAATGTGGATACAAATTAAAAACATGATTTGTAAAATTGCATTTTTGTTTACAATTTTAGATGCGAACAAAACATTAAAATTTAAAATTACAATTTTATTGTTTTAGATGCAAACAAACATTAGAATTAAAGTTACATTTTTGTTTGCAAAATTAGTTGCAAACAAAACATAGTTTTAAAAAGATTATATTTTTATTTGCATATTTAAATGCAAATAAACATTGTAGAAAAAGATCATATTTTTAGTTGCGTATTTAGATGCAAATAAACATTGTATTAAAAGATTACATTTTTATTTGCAAATTTTGATGCAAATAAACATCATAGTAAAAAAATTACATTTTTATTTGCATACTAGATGCAAATAAACATCGTAGAAAAAGATTACATTTTTACTCGCATATTTCGATGTGAATAAACACCGTAGGAAGAAATTGCATTTTTGTTTGCAAATTTAGTTGCAAACAAAACACTATAATAAAGGTTGCATTTTTATTTGCAGTTTTAGATGCAAATAAAAACATTATAATAAAGTTTACATTTTGTTTACATTTTAGACGTAAATAAGAACATGAATTAAATTGTTACATTTTTTATTTGAAATTTTGATAAAAATGAAAAATATATAAACAAAAGTCATATTTTTATTTACATTTTAGATGTAAATAAAAGGATAGTTTATAGTGTCGCAATTTTATTTACATTTTAGATGCAAAAAAAGCTAATATTTTAAGAGTCACATTTTTATTGACATTTCGTATGAAATAAAAGAATTGATTTAAATGTTAAATTATTTATTGTTACTTTAGATACAATAAAAATAGTAGAATCAAAATCATGTCATATTTGTTATTTGGTTTCAATAAAAGGTGTGGACATTAAGAAAATATATTTTCAATTTAATTTGTTTACCATTGGAAGTAATTAGTTATTAAACATGATTTAATGCAAATCATTATTTTTATCATGTTAGAAGAATTAGGAAAATCATGTGTATAAATCTCTAACATGAATATGGATTGCACTTGGTTTGTTTGTGATGGTTGAAATAGTATGAATCGCCAAATTGATTTATATTTATATTTATATTTATATATAAATATAAATTAAAATTTAACGAATCGCGCGCGGTAGTTCGCGTTTCGGCAATCGTAACTTTAAACGATTATACCGTAAAATCCAACCGTTGGATTTTCCCAAAACTAGAACCATTAGAACCGTTTTGGGAAGATTTTTTGATTATATAAATGTTATCAAAATCCAACGGTTAGATTTCAAGATAAGTGTAAATCAAATTTTGGTAAAAACAACGCCAGGGTTGCCCATTGACCCAAAGCGTCATTTAATTATATAGAGCTATTTTTAAATAAATAAAAATAGCGATAAATCGTATAAATTTATATTAACGATATTAAATGGTTTAAATGATAATAATTCAAAAAATTATTTGAAAAGACCGAGTTCAACTCATTTCAAATAATTTTGCGGCAATTTAAAATCGAAGATATAGATGACGGCGATTGAAGAACAGCGATCTTCACGTCGAGAGGATAACTACTAATGTCTGGCATTGGCTATCTATCAATAAAGGGTTAAAGTGGTAGTTGTCCGGACGCACTTGTTAATCGTCCGGATACGCGAGCACCTAGGTGACTCCGGTTTCGTTCAGACTCAAAAACGAACTTGTAAATGGATGCGTGTCCGACATTAAACTTCATGCTATGTAATTTAATTGGTATCTATTAATATATTTCTGAGGTGGCGTAGGATTTATCCTCTTGCTAAACACCCTTCTTTGAGACGCACGAGCTCAAAGGTTATACATTGGTAGTTATCGATCGCATGGTATGGACTGTCAATGTGACATGCCAAGATGCAATTGATCGAGGCTTTTGTTGAAAAGCAGAGCGTTGTGGATGATGATCAAAGCATAGCCTATTTAGGCATAGCTTTGTGTATTACGTTACCTCGCGAGCCTCACACCCCGGTAGAGTCAAAAACGGGATAAGGGAACACAGGGAGTGCACACGTTTCTTTCTAGCTAGAAGTGATGTTTGGGTTTTTACATGGCCCGTCATTTTTACTTATGTGGTTGATGGAATGAGGCGTCTCGGATATTTTTATTGGTCGCCAATGGCCAATTTATAGGTCCAATAGGATCGGGAAGCGTGTGTTCAGGAATTGCTAATCCACTAAAGTATTTGTGGTCCGGCCCTGCTGTATCCAAGGATTTGCCAGCGTCCGAATCCTGAGACATTGCTAGAGTGTCTCGAATCGGTTAGGAGATCGTCCCTAGCCTTGACTCATGATGGAAACCAACCTCCAATACGACATCACGGTCTTGATTGTAACCCTATATATGGCGACGTTGTATATGGTAGCTATGCCGTCTAGGATTGATACATTTACTTTGAAGTACTTTTGAAACATATTAAACACTAGTAATAGTATTAAAAATATTGTTTTCTACGTATCAAGCATTTTTTATTATTATAAGGTAAAACTCTATCCTCCGTTTGTGTTGCATTGTGCGATGGGACTTGAGTCTTATAATGATTTCATTTTCTAAAAGGCATTGCATCGTTTTGACTTAAAATTTTATAAAACTTATGCATTGGCAATCCAATGGAATTAAACCCGTTTCGCGTTTGTGGCGTGGTCCGGTGATTAGCCATATTATTAGTTTTAGTAAGATTTCTCATACCAGTCCCATGACTGACTCGTAGTTTGTTTCACTTTGCAAACTCGGGTGCCCTCTTTCCACACGGGCATCCAATTGACAGGTTTCAGGTAGGGATGTTTTCTGGACTAGAGCTTACTGATGGAGATGTTGGAAGATCTTTTCCTTTATCTTTTATTTTCTTCTTGAGTTTTGAGATAGTATTGGATATTGATGTATTCTCCATATCGGTGTATTCTGATCGTGCCAACTCTGACTGATTTGGTCGAAAATCCTTGACCTAGAATTGAAGCTAAAGGGAAAAAGCACGGCCAAGTTCTGTAACTAGAAGAAGAAGAACAAGAGTATGGACATCTTTTAATATTTAAATAATTTAAAATGTTACAATCTAAAATAAATCGTAACTAACCCATACGATATTGAAACTGAACAATTTCAGATCCTATACAATCGTGAAACTGAGATCTACGCTGCTGTCCATACTAGATTCAATTCCGAGCAGTTCAAATTTTGGCCCAATTTGCGTCACGATAGTGAGATTTCTTCTTTTTATATAATTAATTAATTATTTAATTTATTTGCTATGTGACGATTGTATGTGTATGACTTAGATCTGCTATGTGATGATATTATGGATGATTTATCTTTTTGTTGGTGATGTATAAACACAAATTTGTATGTGTTCAATAAAAATAATCATTTTTTTATATTATTGATTTGGATTAGAATTGCTATTTCAATAAAAATAATCATTTATGTTATATTATTGATTTGGATTAGAATTGCCATTTCAGTAAAAATAATCATTTTTGTTATATTATTGATTTGGATTAGAATTGCCATTTCAATAAAAATAATCATTTTTATTGAATTGAATTAGAATTGTCAATTCAATATAAAACACTATTTTATCATTTTTATTGTATTGAGATAGAATTGTCAATACAATTGGAAATAAATCCTTTTTGTCTATATCATTGAATTGAGTTAGAGTTGGCAAATATACATTGAAATAAAAAATGTTCTTTTATTTGGATTCTCCATGCGAATATACATTGAAATAAAAAATGTTCTTTTATTTGCATTCTCCAATGCAAATATACATTGAAATAAAAAAATGTTCTTTTATTTGCATTTTCCAATGCAAATATACATTGAAATAAAAAATGTTCTTTTATTTGCATTCTCCAATGCAAATATACATTGAAATAAAAAAAGTTCTTTTATTTGCATTCTTCAATGAGAATATACATTGAAATAAAAAAAATGTTCTTTTAACTGCGTTCTCCGATGCAAATGTACATTGAAAGAAAAATATTCTTTTATTTGCATTCTTTGATGTAAATACACATTGAAATAAAAAGTTGTTCTTTTATTTGCATCCTTTGATACAGATAAAATGTTGAGACTGGAAGTTAAATTTTTATTTGCATTTCTTGATGCAAATAAAACATAGTTTTAAAAAGGTTATATTTTATTTGTAATGTGGATACAAATTAAAAACATGATATGTAAAATTACATTTTTGTTTGCAATTTTAGATGCAAACAAAACATTAAAATTTAAAATTACATTTTGATAGCAATTTAGATGCAAACAAATATTGGAATTAAAATTACATTTTTGTTTGCAAATTTAGTTGCAAACAAAACATAGTTTTAAAAAGATTATATTTTTATTTGCATATTTAGATGCAAATAAACATTGTAGAAAAAGATCATATTTTTATTTTCATATTTAGATGCAAATAAACATTATATTAAAAGATTACATTTTTATTTGCATATTTAGATGTGAATAAACACCGTAGGAAGAAGTTGCATTTTTGTTTACAAATTTAGTTGCAAACAAAACACTATAATAAAGGTTGCATTTTTGTTTGCATTTTAGATGCAAATAAAAACATTATAATAAAGGTTACATTTTGTTTTCATTTTAGATGTAAATAAGAACATGAATTAAATGGTTACATTTTTTATTTGCAATTTTAATAAAAATGAAAAACATAGAAATAAAATTCATATTTTTATTTACATTTTTGATGTAAATAAAAGGATAGATTATAGTGTCGCAATTTTATTTACTTTTTAGATGTAAATAAAAGCTAGTATTTTAAGAGCCACATTTTTATTGACATTTCCTATGAAATAAAAAAATTGATTTAAATGTTAAATTGTTTATTGTTACTTTAGATACAATAAAAATAGTAGAATCAAAATCATATTTTATTTGTTATTTAGTTTCAATAAAAGGTGTAGACATTAAGAAAATATATTTTTAATATAAATTGTTTACCAATGGAAGTAATTAGTTATTAAACATGATTTATTGCAAATCATCATTTTTATCATGTTAGAAGAATTAGGAAAATCATGTATAAATCTCTAAAATGAATATGGACTGCACTTGGTTTGTTTGTGATGGTTGAAATAATAGGAATTGCCAAATTGATTTATATTTATATTTATATATAAATATAAATTAAAATTTAACGAATCGCGCGCAATAGTTCACGTTTCGGCAATCGTAACTTTAAACGATTACACCGTAAAATCCAACTGTCGGATTTTCCCAAAACTGGAACCGTTAGGACCATTTTGGGAAGATCTTTCCGATGATATAAATTTTATCAAAATCCAATGGTTAGATTTCAAGATAAGTGTAAATCAAATTTTGGTAAAAACAGCGCCAGGGCCGCCCACTGACCCGAAGCAATAGAGCTATTTTTAAATAAATAAAAATAGCGATAAATCGTTTAAATTAATATTAACGATATTAAATGGTTTAAATGATAATAATTCGAAAAATTATTTGAAAAGACCGAGTTTAACACATTTCAAATAATTTTGTGGTGATTTAAAATCAAAAATATTGAAGTTGGCGATTGAAGACCGACGATCTTCACGTCGAAAGGATAACTACTAATGCCTGGCATTGGCTAGCTACCAATAAAGGGTTAAAGTGGTAGCTGTCCGGACGCACTTGTTGATCGTCCGAATACGCGAGCACCTAGGTGACTCCGGTTTCGTTCAGATCCATGAACGGACTTGTAAATGGATGCATGTCCGACATTGAATTTCGTGCCACCTAATTTAATTGATATCTATTAATATATTTCTGAGGTGGCGGAGGATTTATCCTCTTTCTAAACACCCTTCATTGAGATGCACAAGCTCGAAGGTTATATATTGGTAGTTATCGATCGCATGGTATGGAATGTCAATGTGACATGCCAAGATACAATTGATCGAGGCTTTTGTTGGAAAGCAGAGCCATGTGGATAATGATCAAAGCATAGACTATTTAGACATAGCTTTGTGTATTACGTTACCTCGCGAGCCTCACACCTCGGTAGAGTCAAAAACGCGACAAGGGAACGCAAGGAGTGCACACGTTTCTTTCTAGCTAGAAGTGGTGTTTGGGTTTTTACACGGCCCGGCATTTTTAGTTATGTGGTTGATGGAATGAGGCGCCTCAGATATTTTTATTGGTCGCCAATGGCCAATTTATAGGTCCAACAGGATCGGGAAGCGTGTGTTCAGGAATTGCCAATCCACTAAAGTATTTGTGGACCGACCCTGCTGTATCCAAGGGTTCGCCAACGTCCGAATCTTGAGACATTGCTTGAGTGTCTCGAATCGGTTAGGAGATCATCCCTAGCCTTGACTCAAGATGGAGACCAACCTCCAATACGACATCACGGTCTTGATTGTAACCCTATATATGGCAACATATTATATGGTAGCTATGCTGTCTAAGATTGATACATTTACTTTGAAGTATTTTTGAAACATATTAGACACTTGTAATAATATTAAAAATATTATTTTCTACGCATCAAACATTTTTTATCATTATAAGGTAAAACTCTATTCTCCATTTGCGTTGCATTGTGTGATGGGACTTGAGTCTTATAATGATTTTATTTTTTAAAAAACATTGCGTCGTTTTGACTTAAAATTTTATAAAACATATGCACTGGCAATCCAATGGAATTAAACCCATTCCGCGTTAGTGGCGTGGTCCAGTGATTAGCCATATTATTAGTTTTAGTAAGATTTCTCATACCAGTCCCATGACTGACTCGTAGTTTGTTTCACTTTGCAAACTCGGGTGCCCTCTTTCCACACGGGCAGCCAGTTGACAGGTTTCAAGTAGGGATGTTTTCTGGACTAGTGCTTGCTGTTGGAGATGTTGTATCCTTTCTTTTATTTTTTATTTTCTTCTTGAGTTTTGAGACAGTATTGGATATTGATGTATTTTGGGAGATTGAGACTTTATTTCTTTCCCTGTTTTAGACATATGTTTTTCTAAGTGCATCTTGTACTGCGTACTCTGATGTTTTGTGATGATGTTCTGTGATGACATTTCCTTTCCACCGCAAATGATTTATATGCTCTGCTATGTAACTGTGATCTGTTATTGTTTTTAATTATGTTATACTCTTATGATTATCCTTACTTTCGTTCTATGGAAGTTTGGGTCGTCACATTTGGTATCAGAGCTAAAGGTTAACCTTAGCTATGGAGTATAACATTTTTTGAACAATTCGTCTAGATAGAATTAGTAGTATTATAAGACGAGTAGCTCATTAGAGATAGGATTAGTAATGTCCTAGAATGAGCACAACAGGATAGCACATATTAATCAGTCATTACATCATTATCATTTCATCATATGTCTTTATTTAAAAGAAAAAAAATCTTTCCTTTGAAATTTATCGTTTCTCTTAGTCAGACTCTTTCCATGATGATACATACAGATTGAGAAATGTGTACTAGAGCACGTACAAGAGCACGAAGAGGCAGAGGTAGGGCAAGAGGACCCGCCCGAGACGAGAATCCTACAGCCCAAGAACATGAACAGGCCACTCCAAAAGTTGAGACACCACCATCACCCCCATGTGCTTTCGATCTTGACAAAGTAGCAAAGAAAATAAAGAATCTAGGGGGCGTACATTATATAGGCCAAGAGACGGTGACGGAGGCGCAAGCATGGCTTAAGACAATGGAGAAGATTTTAGGAGGATTAGAGCTCGAAGACCACAGGAAGCATTTTATGGCAACTTGGTTTCTGAAAGACCAGGCCCAAATTTGGTGGGAAACAGCTATGGTGGGAAGTAATGAAGCTGATGTGACTTGGGAGAGATTCAAGGAGCTATTCAATGAGAAATTCATTCCACCTCATGAGGTCGAGAGTCTTCACGATGAGTTTGCCCACCTCCAACAAGGGAGTATGACTATTGCTGAGTATGTAAAGAAATTTGATGAGCTTTCTAGATAGCCCCTGAATTAGTCCAAGAACCGCTATAGAAAAATAAGAGGTTTATCAATGGCTTGACAAAGAGGTACCATAACAGGGTGACCGCACACATCGAGCACCCATTTGCTAAGGTGATCGAGATGGCCTGCAGATATGAAGCGATTGATCAGAAGGGTTCTCAATAGGAACGAGACAAGAATCAAGCCAACAAGAAGAAGAAGGAGGCGGACAAGAAACCTGAGGCGGGCAGCTCTTCTACCGCTAAGCCCCAAGGAAAGAAGAAAAGGGATAAATCAAAGGTGAAATGCTTCAACTGCCAGAAAATGGGGCACTTCGACTATGAATGTCGAGCTCCTAAGAGACCAAAGAGTAATGACTCAGGGCCCAACCAAAGTTCTCAGGATAGGAGGGAGTGCTATAATTACCACCAGAGGGGTCACATCAAGCCTAACTGCCCGCTGCTGAAGAGTTCTCAGGTGGCACATGTCTATGACGGAGCAGCTGCATCGGCTTCTTCCGAAGCAGGTACGCCTGATGTTTTAGGGGTACTCTTAACATTAAAAACATTCCTATTACCGTTTTGTTTGACACCGGTGCATCTAGAAGTTTCATATTTGTTGACACAATTAAAAAGATTAAATTGAAACCCAGAAAACTCAAAGAACTAATTAGAGCCCACAGCCCGATAGGAGGTTCGCTTATTCTCGATCAATATTGTAGAGTGCCTGTTTCTTACTCCTACTTCCAATTTCCTTTTAATCTGATCATCATGAATTTCTCTGGGTATGACATCATACTTAGAATGGACTGACTAACGAAATATGAGGCTGAGTTACTTTGTGCTGAAAGAGTAGTTAGAATCAAAACAAATTTTGGAGACATTATTGCTATTCCATGCCATGGCTCAGCCACAGATAGGAAAGAATTCTGGTCTTCTCTAAAAGTCACTCCTGCTTATATTGAGGATATTCCTATCGTTAGAGACTATGCGGATGTTTTCGAAGAAGTTGATAGCTTACCTCCGCGCAGAGAAATCGATTTCAGAATTGACTTAGTTCCTAATGCAAGGCCAGTTGTACACCCTATTTGGAGGATGCCACTGAAAGAAAAAGAGGAGCTGAGCAATCAAACCAAGCAGCTTTTGTGGAAGGGTCTGATTAGACCTAGATTTTCAAGCTGGGGTGCAGCAGCGGTTTTCGTCCCAAAATCAAACGATACCCTCAGGCTATGTGTGGACTACCGTGATCTAAATAAGAAGACTCTAAAAAATAAATACTCACTGCCATGCATTGATGATCTGCTAGACCGCTTGAACAGAGCACGAGTATTTTCCAGGGTAGACCTAGCTACAGGTTTCCACCAACTATGCATTGTCGAAGAATGTGTGCCTTTGACCGCCTTTAGAGGACCCGACTTATTTTATGAATGGCTAGTAATGCCCTTTGGCCTATGCAATGCTCCATCATACTTCGTAGATCTGATGAATAGAGTTTTCTGAGATGTTCTAAATAAATTTGTGCTGGTGTTCATTGACGATATTCTTATCTTCTCTAAGTCCACTACTGAACATGAAAAACATCTGAAAGAAGTCTTGGAGATTTTGCGTAGAAATGTGCTGAAAGCCAAATTCTCCAAGTGCATATTCTGGCAAGAAGAGGTGAAATTCGTCAGCCATGTTGTATCTAAGGAAGACATCTCAGTAGATCCAGGAAAGATCTCGGCCATCAAAGATTCGAAGCAGCCTACTATGCCCACTAAAGTCAGAAGTTTCTTAGGTCTGGCTGGCTATTATCGGAAATTCGTTAAGGATTTCTCGAAATTATCTTATCCATTGACGAAGCTGACTAAGAAGCATAAAAGTTCAATTGGACACCCGAATGTGAGGCTGCTTTCCAAGAGCTGAAACAAAAATTGATCACTGCTCCTTTGTTGACCATTATTGATGGCAATCAGGATCTGAAAGTCTGGACGGACGCTTATAGATAAGGTTATCCTTTGCATCTAAATAAACGTGTCAGAAATGACATTTTTTTCTAATGTCAAATCTTATTTTAACATGTTATTCTTTTCTCTATTTAAGGTATTGGTGCAGTGCTAATGCAAAGAGACAAAGTTGTCGCATATGCTAGCCGCCAATTAAAACCACATGAGAAGAATTACACCACTCGTGATCTTGAACTAATGGCCATAGTATTTGCTTTAAAGATATGGAGGCACTATCCCTTGGGCGAGAAATTTGAGTTGTATACTAACCACAAATCCTTAAATATCTATTCACCCAAAAAGAGTTGAACTTGAGGAAACAATGTTGGGTTGAATTCCTTGCACCCTATTACTTGGACATCTTATATACTCCAGGGAAAGCCAATGTAGTGGCAGATGCTCTTAGCAGAAAGAATTCAGCCAGCACTAACCTTATCCTTGCAAATCTCATTATTACCCCTACCTTGATTGATAAGATCTCGGCACTTCAGAAGAATGATGAATTTATTTAGAGAATCATCAAAAGAGTCAGGGAAGGTGAATCCACGAGTTTCCAGGTTGATGACAAAGGAGTTCTAATGCTATTGGGCCAAATTTGTGTTCCGAATCTTCTTGAGCTTAGAAAGGAAGTAATGGACGAATGTCAAAAGTCTAAGCTCAGCATTCATCCGGGTGTGAGCAAGATGTACCATGACCTCAAACGTACTTTTTGGTGGAAATCTACGAAGAGAGACATCTCTATTTACGTTTCTAGATGTCCCACCTGTCAGCAAGTCAAAAGCGATCAGCAAAAGCTAGCAAGTCTATTGCAACTGGTAGGAGTTCCAAGTTGGAAATGGAACGAAATTTCTATGGACTTCATTGATGGCTTGCTCCGGACTAGGAAGGGCAATGACAGTATATAGGTGATTGTAGATCGCCTCACAAAGACTATCCATTTCATTCCTATCAAATCCAATAGAACAGCTCGGAGTTTGGCACAACTTTATTTTAGTGAGATTGTCAGACTGCATGGAGTTCCCAACAACATTGTCAGTGATCGCGATCCGATATTTGCTAGCAAGTTCTGGGAAGCTTTCCAAGAAGAGCTAGGGGCTAAGCTGAATATGAGCACTACTTACCACCCTCAGAAAGATGGCCAAACTGAGAGGATAAACCGTATATTGGAGGACT
The DNA here is from genome assembly GCA_030737875.1 of Allium sativum. Taxonomy (NCBI): domain Eukaryota; kingdom Viridiplantae; phylum Streptophyta; class Magnoliopsida; order Asparagales; family Amaryllidaceae; genus Allium; species Allium sativum. The sequence continues at coordinate 358,131,934 of CM060925.1, forward strand.
TACTACGAGGGTGCATCCTAGATTTTGGTGGGTCATGGGAAGATCATTTGCACTTGGTCGAATTTTCCTATAATAACAATCATCAAGCAAGCCTGCAGACGTCGCCATTTGAAGCATTATATGTCAGACCATGCAGATCTCCCCCATGTTGGGTGGAACCCGGAAATCGATTGGTATTGGGTCCTAACATGATTCACGAAGCATCGGAAAGGGTTGATTTTATTAAGAAGCGATTACTTGCTGCCCAAAGCCGATAGAAGAGCTATGCGGATGCTCGAAGAAGGGATTTAGATTTCTCTGTTGGCGATCTTGTATACTTGAAAGTTTCCCCACTGAGAGTTGTAGTCCGATTTGGGAAGACTGGGAAATTGGCACCGAGATTTATTGGTCCATTTCCTATTCTCGAAAGAATTGGAACTCTCGCCTATAGAGTGCAGTTGCCTGACTTGTTGCCAGGGGTCCACAATGTATTTCATGTGTCCCAACTCCGAAAGCATATACATGATCCAGATTTAGTTATCACTTTTATTTGCATATGCACTTTTTTTTAATATTTAAATAATTTAAAATGTTGCAATCTAAAATAAATCGTAACTAACCCATACGATATCGAAACTGAACGATTTCAGATCCTATAAAATCGTGAAACTGAGATCTGCGCTGCTGTCCAGACTAGATCCAATTCCGAGCAGTTCAAATTTTGGCCCAATTTACGTCATGACAATGAGATTTCTTCTTTTTATATACTTAATTAATTATTTAATTTAATTTCTATGTGATGATTGTATGTGTATGACTTAGATCTGCTATGTGATGATATTGTGGATGATTTATCTGTTTGTTGGTGATGTATAAACACAGATTTGTATGTGTTCAATAAAAATAATTATTTTTGTTATATTATTGATTTGAATTAGAATTGCCATTTCAATAAAAATAATCATTTTTGTTATATTATTGATTTGGATTAGAATTGCCATTTCAATAAAAATAATCATTTTTGTTATATTATTGATTTGGATTAGAATTGCCATTTCAATAAAAATAATCATTTTTGTTATATTATTGATTTGGATTAGAACTGCCATTTCAATAAGAATAAGTCGTTTTGTTATGTTGTTGAATTGAATTAGATTTTCAATTCAACATAAAACATTATTTGGATTATTTTTGTTGAATTGAATTAGATTGTCAATTCAATTTAAAAATATTATTTTATTATTTTTATGGAATTGAAATAGAATTGTCAATTCAATATTATTTTATCATTTTTATTGTATTTAAACAGAATTGTCAATACAATTGGAAATAAATCCTTTTTGTCTATATCATTGAATTGAGATAGAGTTGGCAAATATACATTGAAATAAAAAATGTTCTTTTATTTGCATTCTCCTATGCAAATATACATTGAAATAAAAAATGTTCCTTCATTTGCATTCTCCAATGCAAATATACACTGAAATAAAAAAAAATGTTTTTTTATTTGCATTCTCCAATGCAAATATACATTGAAATAAAAAATGTTCTTTTATTTGCATTCTCCAATGCAAATATACATTGAAATAAAAAAGTTCTTTTATTTGCATTCTCCAATGCAAATATGCATTGAAATAAAAAAAATGTTCTTTTAATTGCATTCTCCGATGCAAATACACATTGAAAGAAAAATGTTCTTTTATTTGCATTCTTTGATGCAAACACACATTGAAAAAAAAAAGTTGTTCTTTTATTTGCATCCTTTGATACAGATAAAATGTTGAGATTGGAAGTTAAATTTTTATTTGCTTTTCTTGATACAAATAAAATATAGTTTTAAACAGGTTATATTTTATTTGTAATGTGGATAATTATTAAAAACATGATTTGTAAAATTGCATTTTTGTTTACAATTTTAGATGCGAACAAAACATTAAAATTTAAAATTACATTTTGATTGTTTTAGATGCAATCAAACATTAGAATTAAAGTTACATTTTTGTTTGCAAAATTAGTTGCAAACAAAACATAGTTTTAAAAAGATTATATTTTTATTTGCATATTTAGATGCAAATAAACATTGTAGAAAAAGATCATATTGTTAGTTGCGTATTTAGATGCAAATAAACATTGTATTAAAAGATTACATTTTTATTTGCATATTTAGATGCAAATAAACATCATAGTAAAAAAATTACATTTTTATTTGCATACTAGATGCAAATAAACATCGTAGAAAAAGATTACATTTTTACTCGCATATTTAGATGTGAATAAACACCGTAGGAAGAAGTTCCATTTTTGTTTGCAAATTTAGTTGCAAACAAAACACTATAATAAAGGTTGCATTTTTGTTTGCAGTTTTAGACGCAAATAAAAACATTATAATAAAGGTTACATATTGTTTACATTTTAGACATAAATAAGAACATGAATTAAATGGTTACATTTTTTATTTGCAATTTTGATAAAAATGAAATACATAGAAACAAAAGTCATATTTTTATTTACATTTTAGATGTAAATAAAAGGATAATTTATAGTGTCGCAATTTTATTTACATTTTAGATGCAAAAAAAGCTAATATTTTAAGAGTCACATTTTTATTGACATTTCGTATGAAATAAAAGAATAGATTTAAATGTTAAATTGTTTATTGTTACTTTAGATACAATAAAAATAGTAGAATCAAAATCATGTCATGTTCGTTATTTGGTTTCAATAAAAGGTGTGGACATTAAGAAAATATATTTTGAATATAATTTGTTTACCATTGGAAGTAATTAGTTATTAAACATGATTTATTGCAAATCATCATTTTTATCATGTTAGAAGAATTAGGAAAATCATGTGTATAAATCTCTAACATGAACATGGATTGCACTTTGTTTGTTCATGATGGTTGAAATAGTATGAATCGCCAAATTGATTTATATTTATATTTATATATAAATATAAATTAAAATTTAACGAATCGCGCGCGGTAGTTCGCGTTTCGGCAATCGTAACTTTAAATGATTATACCGTAAAATCCAACCGTCGGATTTTCCCAAAACTGGAACCATTAGGACCGTTTTGGGAAGATCTTTTCGATGATATAAATTTTATCAAAATCCAACGGTTAGATTTCAAGATAAGTATAGATCAAATTTTGGTAAAAACAGCGCCAGGGCTGCCCATTGACCCAAAGCGTCATTTAATTATATAGACCTATTTTTAAATAAATAAAAATAGCAACAAATCGTATAACTTAATATTAACGATATTAAATGATAATAATTCTAAAAATTATTTGAAAAGACCGAGTTCAACTCATTTCAAATAATTTTACGGCGATTTAAGATCGAAGATATCGAAGACGGCGATTGAAGAACAACGATCTGTAACATCCCAATATTTTCTGTATATTTTAAATTTAGGTTTAAAATAAATAAATGAGTTAATCTTAGAATTTGTGAAATCGATTCATAAACTTTATTTAAGTTGTAAATTGATCCAAATGGAATTTAAAAATATTTAAGTTAAAAAGGAATTCAAATTTGAATTGTTAAAACAATGGAATTTAAGTTGTTTAAATTTAATTTGAAATTCAAATTTTAAAATTGAAAATAACCAAATGTGGAACTTAAAATTTATGAAGTAAATTTATAGAATTCATTTAAGTTATAATTTAGTTTAAATTTGAATTTATAAATATTTAAATTTGAATTTAAACAGTTAATTGAATAATTAATTATTTTATTTATTAATTTAACTGTGGAATTTAACGGTTTCGGCGACTGTCTCGGAATCTGACGAAACTAGCGCCATTGGATTCAGAACGAGGAATTATGATAGGATTTCAATTTGTGTTACAATCGGACTTACCGTTTGACCGTACGAGAGAAAAATGTGAACGAGGTCTTTGTAAATGGATAATTGGGTATTTCTCATATTTGGGCCTCTTATATCTATACAAATAAACCCAACTACCACCTCATCAGCTCATTCCATCTGTACGTTACTTTGTCTCCATCAAATTTTTCTCTAATGGCAGAAAATCAAATTCTAAACCTAGTTCAACATAAAAATCCAAGCTTTGAAAATAAAATCTCTTCAAACCCTAGAGTATTATATGTCAAACTGAAGCTCTCGACGATAGGGAGCTATTGGTGCTCTCAGTTTTGACATGCAGTAGATGGATTCACCCGAAATCGCAGTCAAAGCTTTCAGATTTTTGAACCCTATATTCCAAATTGGGGGTTTTTGATCCAGGGTGTAATTGAAAATTCGGGGATCTGGGTATTGGAGAGGAGATTCATACGAGTGTTTTGGTGGTGTTGATTCAATTTATAGTGTTGTAAATAGTTGGGATTTCGTTGTTTAAGCTCTGGAGGCGGTCCCGTTCATCACCGTCGCGCGAGCTGGTGGTTCGACCGGAGATGACAACTCAGGTGCGGTTAGGAGCGGCTCGGGATGTACTTCGATATGGTGGTGGTCGGAGATTCTCTGGTAGTCGGAGTTGGGTGCTATCAACGGTCAAAGGTGTGGTCTTTGATGGGTTTCCACCGCGTTAGGGCACTGTAGCAGAACGAAGCACGAGCGGGAACGGTTTAAGGAAGGTGCTGACGTGGCAACGCTTGTGTGGGTGATTTTTTTTTTTTTTTTATATATTTAAATTTCAAATAGGGAAAACACTGATAACTTTTTCATACGGACACGGATTTGGACGCCGTTTGTTGCGTTGGGATCGTGGCGGAATCGCGGACGTTTTGACACTAACCTGGCTGCGTTCTGAGACTGTCAAATTTTGGGCTATGGTTGGACGTTCATCTGAATTAAAGACCAAAAGGTGAGTGGTTTTCTCACTCACGAAATACTGAATTATTCCCATATTTATTGAATTAAATTATGAAATAAGTTTGGTTGCATGGTTGCATTGGATTGTTGATGTGTTGTTTAAATTTGACATGCAAGTGTGTTAACATGCAATCTAAGTAAATGATTAGTTATTTAATTTAATTTAAATCTCTAGTTGAAATTCGAACCCTTGTTAATCCTGGAACAGTTAATGCTGATCAGTTGAATGAAATGATATGATGGATGTTTGGTTGAATTTTATTACTGAATTGATATTGTCACTGCTTATGCCCATATTCAGTATATCGTATTGCATGTTGATTGTGACGACAAATTCCATTTACCCTTGATGTTACGGGCATCTAATGAACCCGGAGATTATCGATTGAAATGAATTAAGAACACAGAGTGAAATGATAAATCTCTGTGGCCCTGATTTGGATTGAAATGATAGATCCATCCCTGAATATTGAGGAATTAAATTTAATTCACTTGGCTATAGGGTAGAAAATTATATATGGATATCGGTTGGGTAAATGATTTTAATATTTGGAATTCTATTTTGATGGAAAAATCAATTAAGGGAATGTATCGATTTCGATAGGTTTTATTTTTTCCTTTGAAAATGTGAATCTGGAATATGATTTGAAAGGATTTAAGAAATTTTCCCAGAGTGAATTCGAAGTGTTAAAGATTTAAAATTTATATGGTTCGGGATTTTCAAGGATTGGGCAGACTCAGATTTAATAAATGCTGATTGAATTTAATTTTTGGGAATAAAGAAAGTCGAGAATACTCGAAATGTTTTTCAAACTTGATACGAGTATGATTTTAAATCCTTGAATTTGAAATGAGTTAAAGTGGGATTTTAGACAAGTACTTTGAGCGAGGCAACTCCATTGAGACTGGAATTTGGATTCAAGCATTGAAGTTCGGAAGAAAAAGTTAGTTTTAGTTAAAGAATTATCTTATATATATTTATACCGTTTGATTTCAAATAACTGTTTTTATTTTTTTACAAATTTTTCTTATATTCTATTATTAAATTATTTAGTAAACTTTCAATTTACAGATATATAATGTTTTACAATTTATCTTATCCTATTCTAAGTATAATATATCTATTAATTATTTATATTAAGGTCTTCCTTATAAACATCTATCTTTTTAAAATTTTATATATTTTACAAGTATAAGTTCTTTCGAATGGAAATGTTTGGGTTTGAACCGCTGGTTTGAATAGAGTTGAGCTAAGAATCCGTAATAATTTGAAATCTTTGAGACAAATTATATTCTATTTGAATATAAGTCGTTTAGAGATATTATACGAGTATAATATAATGACATGGAAATATATTCTAGTTTGGAGTATAATCGGTTTGGGAATGATTGGGATATTTTGATATGAAAGTATATTCTATTTTGAATATAAATGGGTTCGAAACAAAATATGATATTTTGATATGAAAGCGAACCTTTCAGATGTAAAAGAACCGACCGATGTGAAAGATGTAAACGTTGGTTGTTAAAGAGACCGGAGTCGAAATAAGGCATACTCTCTGTCAGTGTCGATACCACTTTGACAACTGTGAACGTTATGACGTATCCAGAATGAGTATGATGACTTGAAGGCGATTATTAAATCGAAGAAGATGAACAATGACGAAATAGCCCTGATCTTCGGGTCAGAATTGAAATGACTAAAACAGGAGCTATACCGTGACTAATTGAGGTTAGCGCCTTTGATCGGACACACTTCTTCGATGCTATTTATATGACTATGATGATGATGATTTGGGCCCATTTAATTTTATGATTATGGGAGTGTGTTCCGAGGTGGGCGGTAGTGGCTGCTATGCGTTACCACCGGTCCGGGAGTGCAATTGGTAGAATCCTACCCTGGGCATTGCCTCGAGTGCCTTGTCATATATATCCTTATCGAGCCCCATACGATTTTGATTTAGCATTGCCTTCTATGGAGTGCCCTCTGATAACACCAGTACGGTGAATTTACGGTACTGTATAGACTGTTGATGCCTATAAACGGCGTAAGGGTAATATGGTAATCCCGCTTACGCTATTTTCAGTATTTATATTTTACTGGATAGACACTATCATAATAGCGTACTATTTTATGTATGTATTAGTTTAACGGATCCTTGAGAGATGGAAACCCCGTAACATCTCTTGAGTTACTGCACCCATGACACTGATGTTATTTCACATTTTAATTTGACTAATATGAGATGATTTAGTGCTGATCCGAGTGTTTGTTGTGTTTTCTTTTATGCAATATGCTCGGGTCAGCAGACGTTGCAGTTACTGAAGATGACTGTGCTTTGGAGATCGAAGACGAAGATTTGGTATATCTATTATCTATACATATGTATATCCGCTGCATTATTTTTCCGCTGCTTTTTATGTACAGCTGTATTTATATGTAACTCTGATAAATCATTGAAGGTTATAGTCAATGTATATATATTTCAACTGCTTTTAACTGCTATTTGTTATTATATGTTGTCCTTCCGCTGTGAGATTCTGTTAATTGTCTTTCTCTTCTTTCTTCTTTTTCTTCTTTCCCCAATAACTACCTGCATTTGCGATTTGTTTGGGTCGACATGTGTGGTTTATTGTCGATTTGAACGGTCAAAAATATGGGTCGTTACAGTTGGTATCAGAGCGATGGTTAGCGATAACCTTGGCTCTGTTGGGAATAAACTCATTAGAGATAGGGTTAGAAACGCCCTAGAATGAGTTTGAGTGATATGAGAGAGCGTACTTGTATTTCGATATAAATGGTTTTATATTGTGTTGGCTCACTCTGTTGAATATTTATGGATTCTGGTCGATATATGGGACGCCATAGAATCGATAGGAATTCCAAAATAGTCGAATAGAATGATCGACATAATATGGTTTTCGATTATATTTTGTATATATTATATATACTATTAGTGGTTTATAAGGGTATAAGCACTGGTCGTTGGTAGGTAATAATATTAAGTTGTTACCTATTATGGTCAATTTAATAATAGATATAATGAGAAAAATTAGCTGGTTTTATAAAAATATTCGAGAATGATATATCTTAAGCCTAATTGGTTATATAATATGTCTGTGACTTAAATGGAAATGAATTTGAAACTTGATCCTGGGAATACTTTTGAAATAAGTTTTGTCAAGTTTGAAATGGAAATCATATTATATGTATGACCGGAAAGAAATAGTTTTAAAGATTTTCAAGTGGGTATAATCCCTCCTGGGACCTTGGAAACGATGTCGGTAATGAGTGCACACATTATTGACGTTTATTCTGAAGAGTTTAAGTGGGGGAGACCACCCGTATTTTCATAATTAGTTGAAAGAATTTTGGATTTAATTTCTTATCGTATAAGGTTATATAAGAGTATAAATATGTGATATTTAAACTGCCGAGTTTAAGATTTAACAAGAATTGGAATTTTTATATTCTCTCTTAAATAAAAGTTTGGATTTAAAATTCATATGGTATGGTTTATAAAATAGCATAAGTATATATGTATGTTATTTTAACTTGAATTATAAAAACCGGAAACAAGCAATTTAGGTTCGTCTTAACTAATGACATCGATTCGAGTATTAAGGTAACACGATTTATGAAAATTTTAGATTTTTGAAACTAAGATATGAACTTAAGTGTTGAGAGAAGGAAACCATCATCTAAACTCATAAGGATGAGTGATAACTAAGTTCGAATAAATCCCAAGATTTGGTCAATAAAGGTGATAAAGGAAATTGAAATTTAACCCTTGAAATATTACTTAACTAAAGTCGACCAAAATGAAATGGAAGATTTGGTCGTGTAAGTCAGAAAGGAAATGGCTTAATACTTGGCTATTTTATAAGTATATAAAGTTAGTCAAGAAGGAATTAAATGGTGAATTGGTGTATGTGAAAAAAAAAATTTAGTTTGAGTCGTGCTAAATGAATTGGATTTGAAAACAAGACCCTAATCACTCGAAAACTTTTAAGTTGAAAAACAAGGGAACGAAGATTTGCCGGGAAATAATATATATATATATATATAAATGGTTTGAATATAACGTGCCACGCAGCGACCGTTCACGAATTTCGACCATTGACTTTGAATGGACGTAGCGGGAGATCCGACCGTCGGATTCTCCCAAAACCGGAACCGTTGGGTTCGTATCGAAAAGAGCTTTCCAATGAATATGAGAGATTAAAAATCTAACGATTAGATTTGGAAATATGTCCAAATCAAATTTGGAAAAGGTCGCTATGACCGCAGTTCGGTGGCCGTTAGTGGAAACCGACTGAAATATCGATTATAAAATTATTAAAAATATTAATAATTGGTGTAAAATCATAATATGTGATTGGAAAGAATTGGGATGAAAAATCCATACTTGAATAAATAAAAATATGTTTTATCGAAACAAACTTTAATATAATATGAGATGAGAATAAGGAAAATGGGATGTAAATATAAATTGGCTTATTCAGAATAAATAATATTTAAGCAAATCCTAATTTTAGAATTAGAAATATTAAAATGAGATTTTTGAATAAATTTAACCTGAATTGGATGGATTTAACGAAATGAAATCAATCTAGAAGGATTAGATAAGCCGATATAGAATTTATATGTATTGTTGGATTAAGTAAGTAAAATGAAATTTCAAAAACAAGAGAAATGAAATGGTTTATATAAAGTAAACCATCAAGGATCTTAACCCTTGATTTTGGATTGGAAGTTGACTTTATGGAACGACATTCATGTAATATGGATGGAATAATAAGGATAAGTAATGAAATTGGTGAGTTGACCAATATTAATGAATTAATGATTCAATATAATCGAGATAGAGGAAGAGTAAAAATGAGTTCAAGTTTAACTAAAATGAATATCGATGTGAAACGAGAAATTGAATAGAAAGAATATTGAAATAAAGCAAGCAGTCGAATGTGAATCCGCTTCTCAAGCGATGAAGTGATAACAAATTTAAGTGTTAGAAATTTGCAAAGTTTTGAAAGCGAAAAGTTTGAAACTCTAAATAAAACAAATTGGCGTTTATGCCAAAAACCTGAAATATTCGATAAGCTGAAGTAAAACAATCATAACTTTTGATGGGCTAATCGGAATTCAACGATTCTGGACTTTTCGGAAACCTTAGAAACCGAGCTAAAACTTTCGTTTATATAGCCCTGTCGAATTCTTATGTTTACTAGGCTGAAATGCGAGTTTTAGTCGTAGTGTATGTGCAGAAAATTAAAAATCTGAAGCGGATACCTATATTGTTTTGACCATAACTTCCTAATGGAGCGTCGGATTTTGATGTGCGAGTACAATTCGGAAAGGCCAGAATCTGAACTAAAACTTTGCTCTAATATGCTTGTTGGAATTTTGCTATCTAAAGGGTTAAAAACTGGGTTGAACAACTCAGATCTGCATTTTTCTGTGTATGGGCTGAGGTGTTCGCCTTCACTAAAATAGTCATAACTCTTGAGTGAATTGTCGAAATTCGACGAATCCGGACAATTCGGAAAGCCTGAAACAAATGCTACAACTTTTGCCTAGTATGTTTTAATCCTATTCCAACTTTTAAAGGGTGATAATCAATGATTTGTTCGCTGGTCTGCTATGAAAATCTTGGTTTTGCGGTTAAATTACTTTGTATATGTTGTGTAAGCTATATAAATTCGCCATATATTGTTATATATTTGATTCTTATGCATGTTTGAGTGTTTTAGTAGGTGCAAGGATTCGGAATTTCGCTCGGAGCTCGCGTGCGCTAAATACTAAAATGCTAAGGTAAATCAAAATGTAAATAAACGCTTAAAGAGGTAAGTATTTGGGGTTATATAAAGCTTGGTGGTTTTGTTTTTTTTTTTGTTTTTCCCCTGGTTCAGGGATGCCTCATCGTTGATGAGATGTATATTTTGGATTGATATATGTATCGGGATTTTTCCCGGGGCTCTCCGTACAAAGGAGATGCTGCCGAAATTTTCCGTGATTTCGGGAGTTAGAAAAATTTATGATATTTTTACAACTATACAACTTATTTTACAAATACTATTTTATAAGTATGGATTTGGGAGTATGACTTGTTCAATATCTTATCTCGTTCTCTTTTCGAGGACGAAAAGCTTTTAAGTGGGGGAGAATGTAACATCCCAATATTTTCTGTATATTTTAAATTTAGGTTTAAAATAAATAAATGAGTTAATCTTAGAATTTGTGAAATCGATTCATAAACTTTATTTAAGTTGTAAATTGATCCAAATGGAATTTAAAAATATTTAAGTTAAAAAGGAATTCAAATTTGAATTGTTAAAACAATGGAATTTAAGTTGTTTAAATTTAATTTGAAATTCAAATTTTAAAATTGAAAATAACCAAATGTGGAACTTAAAATTTATGAAGTAAATTTATAGAATTCATTTAAGTTATAATTTAGTTTAAATTTGAATTTATAAATATTTAAATTTGAATTTAAACAGTTAATTGAATAATTAATTATTTTATTTATTAATTTAACTGTGGAATTTAACGGTTTCGGCGACTGTCTCGGAATCTGACGAAACTAGCGCCATTGGATTCAGAACGAGGAATTATGATAGGATTTCAATTTGTGTTACAATCGGACTTACCGTTTGACCGTACGAGAGAAAATGTGAACGAGGTCTTTGTAAATGGATAATTGGGTATTTCTCATATTTGGGCCTCTTATATCTATACAAATAAACCCAACTACCACCTCATCAGCTCATTCCATCTGTACGTTACTTTGTCTCCATCAAATTTTTCTCTAATGGCAGAAAATCAAATTCTAAACCTAGTTCAACATAAAAATCCAAGCTTTGAAAATAAAATCTCTTCAAACCCTAGAGTATTATATGTCAAACTGAAGCTCTCGACGATAGGGAGCTATTGGTGCTCTCAGTTTTGACATGCAGTAGATGGATTCACCCGAAATCGCAGTCAAAGCTTTCAGATTTTTGAACCCTATATTCCAAATTGGGGGTTTTTGATCCAGGGTGTAATTGAAAATTCGGGGATCTGGGTATTGGAGAGGAGATTCATACGAGTGTTTTGGTGGTGTTGATTCAATTTATAGTGTTGTAAATAGTTGGGATTTCGTTGTTTAAGCTCTGGAGGCGGTCCCGTTCATCACCGTCGCGCGAGCTGGTGGTTCGACCGGAGATGACAACTCAGGTGCGGTTAGGAGCGGCTCGGGATGTACTTCGATATGGTGGTGGTCGGAGATTCTCTGGTAGTCGGAGTTGGGTGCTATCAACGGTCAAAGGTGTGGTCTTTGATGGGTTTCCACCGCGTTAGGGCACTGTAGCAGAACGAAGCACGAGCGGGAACGGTTTAAGGAAGGTGCTGACGTGGCAACGCTTGTGTGGGTGATTTTTTTTTTTTTTTTATATATTTAAATTTCAAATAGGGAAAACACTGATAACTTTTTCATACGGACACGGATTTGGACGCCGTTTGTTGCGTTGGGATCGTGGCGGAATCGCGGACGTTTTGACACTAACCTGGCTGCGTTCTGAGACTGTCAAATTTTGGGCTATGGTTGGACGTTCATCTGAATTAAAGACCAAAAGGTGAGTGGTTTTCTCACTCACGAAATACTGAATTATTCCCATATTTATTGAATTAAATTATGAAATAAGTTTGGTTGCATGGTTGCATTGGATTGTTGATGTGTTGTTTAAATTTGACATGCAAGTGTGTTAACATGCAATCTAAGTAAATGATTAGTTATTTAATTTAATTTAAATCTCTAGTTGAAATTCGAACCCTTGTTAATCCTGGAACAGTTAATGCTGATCAGTTGAATGAAATGATATGATGGATGTTTGGTTGAATTTTATTACTGAATTGATATTGTCACTGCTTATGCCCATATTCAGTATATCGTATTGCATGTTGATTGTGACGACAAATTCCATTTACCCTTGATGTTACGGGCATCTAATGAACCCGGAGATTATCGATTGAAATGAATTAAGAACACAGAGTGAAATGATAAATCTCTGTGGCCCTGATTTGGATTGAAATGATAGATCCATCCCTGAATATTGAGGAATTAAATTTAATTCACTTGGCTATAGGGTAGAAAATTATATATGGATATCGGTTGGGTAAATGATTTTAATATTTGGAATTCTATTTTGATGGAAAAATCAATTAAGGGAATGTATCGATTTCGATAGGTTTTATTTTTTCCTTTGAAAATGTGAATCTGGAATATGATTTGAAAGGATTTAAGAAATTTTCCCAGAGTGAATTCGAAGTGTTAAAGATTTAAAATTTATATGGTTCGGGATTTTCAAGGATTGGGCAGACTCAGATTTAATAAATGCTGATTGAATTTAATTTTTGGGAATAAAGAAAGTCGAGAATACTCGAAATGTTTTTCAAACTTGATACGAGTATGATTTTAAATCCTTGAATTTGAAATGAGTTAAAGTGGGATTTTAGACAAGTACTTTGAGCGAGGCAACTCCATTGAGACTGGAATTTGGATTCAAGCATTGAAGTTCGGAAGAAAAAGTTAGTTTTAGTTAAAGAATTATCTTATATATATTTATACCGTTTGATTTCAAATAACTGTTTTTATTTTTTTACAAATTTTTCTTATATTCTATTATTAAATTATTTAGTAAACTTTCAATTTACAGATATATAATGTTTTACAATTTATCTTATCCTATTCTAAGTATAATATATCTATTAATTATTTATATTAAGGTCTTCCTTATAAACATCTATCTTTTTAAAATTTTATATATTTTACAAGTATAAGTTCTTTCGAATGGAAATGTTTGGGTTTGAACCGCTGGTTTGAATAGAGTTGAGCTAAGAATCCGTAATAATTTGAAATCTTTGAGACAAATTATATTCTATTTGAATATAAGTCGTTTAGAGATATTATACGAGTATAATATAATGACATGGAAATATATTCTAGTTTGGAGTATAATCGGTTTGGGAATGATTGGGATATTTTGATATGAAAGTATATTCTATTTTGAATATAAATGGGTTCGAAACAAAATATGATATTTTGATATGAAAGCGAACCTTTCAGATGTAAAAGAACCGACCGATGTGAAAGATGTAAACGTTGGTTGTTAAAGAGACCGGAGTCGAAATAAGGCATACTCTCTGTCAGTGTCGATACCACTTTGACAACTGTGAACGTTATGACGTATCCAGAATGAGTATGATGACTTGAAGGCGATTATTAAATCGAAGAAGATGAACAATGACGAAATAGCCCTGATCTTCGGGTCAGAATTGAAATGACTAAAACAGGAGCTATACCGTGACTAATTGAGGTTAGCGCCTTTGATCGGACACACTTCTTCGATGCTATTTATATGACTATGATGATGATGATTTGGGCCCATTTAATTTTATGATTATGGGAGTGTGTTCCGAGGTGGGCGGTAGTGGCTGCTATGCGTTACCACCGGTCCGGGAGTGCAATTGGTAGAATCCTACCCTGGGCATTGCCTCGAGTGCCTTGTCATATATATCCTTATCGAGCCCCATACGATTTTGATTTAGCATTGCCTTCTATGGAGTGCCCTCTGATAACACCAGTACGGTGAATTTACGGTACTGTATAGACTGTTGATGCCTATAAACGGCGTAAGGGTAATATGGTAATCCCGCTTACGCTATTTTCAGTATTTATATTTTACTGGATAGACACTATCATAATAGCGTACTATTTTATGTATGTATTAGTTTAACGGATCCTTGAGAGATGGAAACCCCGTAACATCTCTTGAGTTACTGCACCCATGACACTGATGTTATTTCACATTTTAATTTGACTAATATGAGATGATTTAGTGCTGATCCGAGTGTTTGTTGTGTTTTCTTTTATGCAATATGCTCGGGTCAGCAGACGTTGCAGTTACTGAAGATGACTGTGCTTTGGAGATCGAAGACGAAGATTTGGTATATCTATTATCTATACATATGTATATCCGCTGCATTATTTTTCCGCTGCTTTTTATGTACAGCTGTATTTATATGTAACTCTGATAAATCATTGAAGGTTATAGTCAATGTATATATATTTCAACTGCTTTTAACTGCTATTTGTTATTATATGTTGTCCTTCCGCTGTGAGATTCTGTTAATTGTCTTTCTCTTCTTTCTTCTTTTTCTTCTTTCCCCAATAACTACCTGCATTTGCGATTTGTTTGGGTCGACATGTGTGGTTTATTGTCGATTTGAACGGTCAAAAATATGGGTCGTTACACGATCTTCACGTCGAAAGGATAACTACTGATGTCTAGCATTGGCTATCTATCGATAAAGGGTTAAAGTGGTAGTTGTCCGGACGCACTTGTTAATCGTCCGGATACGCGAGCACCTAGGTGACTCCGGTTTCGTTCAGACCCAAAAACGGACTTGTAAATGGATGCGTGTCCGACATTAAATTTCATGCCATGAAATTTAATTGATATCTATTAATATATTTCTGAGGTGGTGGAGGATTTATGCTCTTGCTAAACACCCTTCTTTGAGAAGCACGAGCTCGACGGTTATACATTGGTAGTTATCGATCGCATGGTATGGACTGTCAATGTGACATGCCAAGATGCAATTGATCGAGGCTTTTGTTGAAAAGCAGAGCCCTGTGGATGATGATCAAAGTATAGCCTATTTAGGCATAGCTTTGTGTTTTACGTTACCTCGCGAGCCTCACACCCCGGTAGAGTCAGAAACGGGATAAGGGAACGCAGGGAGTGCACACGTTTCTTTCTAGCTAGAAGTGATGTTTGGGTTTTTACATGGCCCGTCATTTTTACTTATGTGGTTGATGGAATGAGGCGCCTCGGATATTTTTATTGGTCGCCAATGGCCAATTTATAGGTCCAATAGGATCGGGAAGCGTGTGTTCAGGAATTGCCAATCCAATAAAGTATTTGTGGACCAGCCCTTGTATATCCAAGGATTCGCTAGCGTCCGAATCCTGAGACATTGCTAGAGTGTCTCGAATCGGTTAGGAGATCGTCCCTAGCCTTGACTCATGATGGAAACCAACCTCCAATATGACATCACGGTCTTGATTGTAACCCTATATATGGCGACGTTGTATATGGTAGCTATGCCGTCTAGGATTGATACATTTACTTTGAAGTATTTTTGAAACATATTAGACACTAGTAATAATATTAAAAATATTGTTTTCTACGTATCAAGCATTTATTATTATTATAAGGTAAAACTCTATCCTCCGTTTGCGTTGCATTGTGTGATGGTACTTGAGTCTTATAATGATTTCATTTTCTAAAAGGCATTGCATCGTTTTGACTTAAAATTTTATAAAACTTATGCATTGGCAATCCAATGGAATTAAACCTGTTCCGCGTTTGCGGCGTGGTCCAGTGATTAGCCATATTATTAGTTTTAGTAAGATTTCTCATACCAGTCCCATGACTGACTCGTAGTTTGTTTCACTTTGCAAACTCGGGTGCCCTCTTTCCAGACGGGCATCCAATTGACAGGTTTCAGGTAGGGATGTTTTCTGGACTAGAGCTTGCTGATGGAGATGTTGGAAGATCTTTTCTTTTATCTTTTATTTTCTTCTTGAGTTTTGAGATAGTATTGGATATTGATGTATTTTGAGAGATTGAGACATTATTTCTTTCCTTGTTTTAGACATCTGTTTTGCTAAGTCCATCCTGTACTGCGTAATCTGATGTTCTGTGATGGTATTTCCTTTCTGCTGCAAATGATTTATATGCTCTGCTATGTAACTGTGATCTGTTATTGATTTAATTATGTTATACTCTTATGATTATCCTTACTTTCGTTTTACGGAAGTTTGGGTCGTCACACGTTTGGAGTTGATAGTGATAAACAGATTATAAGTGAATTAATTAAATAAATAAATAATATTATTAATCTATTATATAAAGGGCCCGAAAATCGAGAAAACCCTAAACCCCACAATTCTAACAGCCGCTATACCTCGTTTTAACGGCTGAAATTGCTGAAATTTGTTTTCCCAATTTCTAAAAACTTATCTCGAATTAAACTTCAATCCAAAAGCAAATATTATAGAGATTCACACCAACTTCATGTCTATACGGTTTTGATGGGTTTTTATGCACCATGGTGGCCGGAATTTCAGTGCAACGGCGCTGACTTCGGGTTCGTTTTTTGAAGCTTGTGGGAGGCGAGTTCTTCGAGGAGCACGGCGGTGGAAGAATAATCGAAGAGCTTCACAGGGGTCAGCTCTGATCGAATCCCGGTGGTGTAAGGCGACGACAAATTGGAGACCTAGATTTTGAGTAATGGGTTTACGGGGTATAGGTTTCACGATGAAGATGGAGTACCCGTGGCTTTAGAAATGTAATTATCACTAATTGTTTTGTTATTAAATATACACATTAATTTTAATTTAAGTGACACTTGTAAAATCAGTATCTCTTTCATACAATATCAGAATCGAACGATTATCGAAGCATTGAAATCGTGAAGAGGAGATCTACAACATGGAATAGACCAGATCTGAAATGGAGCGATCTAAAATTTTGAAGAATTCAAAACCCCAATATGAGATTTCTGATTTAAATAATTAAAAATAAATTAATTATTATCAGGTTTGGTAATTCTTACGTGTTCGTGATTGGATTTAAATTGTTTGATGTTGTTTGTTGATCTGTTAATTTGATGGAATATTTTGTCGTATTAGAATTGACAAAATAAATCATGTCATTTATGTTGAATCAAAATTGACAAAATAAAACTGTCATTTTGTCAGTATACGTTGCGTTAAAATTAACATGTCATTTTGTCAGTATACGTTATGTTAAAATTAACATGTCATTTTGTCAGTATACATTGTGTTAAAATTAACATGTCATTTTGTCAGTATACGTTGTGTTAAAATTAACATGTCATTTTGTTATTATAAAATTAATGAAAACAAATATGCTATTTTGTTATTATAAAATTAGTGAAAACAAATATGTCATTTTGTGATTGTAAAATGGTTGTAAACAAATATATCATTTTTGTTATAATAAATTGGATGAAAACAAATATATCATTTTGTTGTGGCAAAAAGATTGAAAACAAAAATATATCATTTTTGTTATAACCAAATAGTGAAACAAAATTACCAAATTTTGTTGAAACGTAAAAGTTGAAATAAAATTGTCGTTTTTGTCAAATTGTAAAAGTTGAAACAAAAATATTCATTTTTGTCAAATAGCTTAGTTGAAACAAAAATATTCATTTTTGTTAAAATAGTTTGTTGACCAAAGATCATACATTTTTGTCAAATTAGAACAATGAAATTAAAATGATCATTTTTATCAAAATATAACTATTGGATCAAAATTTACATTTGTGTCAAAATATAATTGTTGAATTAAATTTTTCATTTTGACAAAACATATGAATTGAAATGAAAAGATACATTTTGTCAAAACATATGAATTGAAATAAGAAGATACATTTTGTCAAAACATATGAATTGAAATAAAAAGATATATTTTGTCAAAACATATGAATTGAAATAAAAAGATACATTTTGTTAAAACATATGAATTGAAATAAAAAGATACATATTGTCAAACATATGAGGTGAAACAAAAACATTCATTTTTGTCTAATAAGCTTTGTTGAAACAAAAACATCCATTTTTTTTAATAGCTTTGTTGAAGCAAAGATTTAAATTTTGCCAACATATGATGGTTGAAAACAAAATACACATATTGTAAAAGTATAATTGGTGAACAAAAATAAATATTTTTGTCAAAGGGGATTAGTTGAATCAATATATATATATATATATATATATATATATATATATATTTCAAATTGGTTAAATTGTAACAAAATATACGTTTTTGTCAAGATAGTTTAATTGAAAAAAAAAATATTTTTGTCAAGATAGTTTAATTGAGACGAATATATATTTTTGACAAGATAGTTTAATTGAAAAAAAAATATACATTTTTGTCAACATAGTTTAGTTGAAACAAAAATGTACATTTTGTCAAAATATGATGGTTGGAAAAAAAATACATTTTGTTATATAGATTTGAGTCATAAAAAAAATTACATTTTTGTTAAATAGATTTGAGTTAAAACAAAAATAACATTTTTGTTAAATAAATTTGTGTTACATCAAAAATATCACTTTTGTTCAATTAGTTAAAAGTTAGAATTGTTAACAATATGAATTATCACTTTATCCATTTTATGAAATTAGAATTGTTAACAATATGAATTATCACTTTATCCATTTTATGAAATTAGAATTGTTAACAATATGAATTATCACTTCATCCATTTTATGAAATTAGAACTGTTAACAATATGAATTATCACTTTACCCATTTTGTTAAATTTGAATTGTTAACAATATGAGTTATCACTTTTATTCATTTTGTTAAAATTAGAACTATTAACAATATGAAACATCTCTTTTATTTATTTTGTTAAATTAGAATTGTTCACAATATGATAATATCATTTTAATTATTTTGCTGAAATAGAATTGTCGACAAAATGAATGAATCGCTTTTAGATCCTTTTGTTGAAATAGAATTTATATGCAAATGTAAATATCATTTTTATTTGCAAACATACAATAGAATTTATATGCAAATATAAGAATCATTTTTATTTGCAAAACATACATTAGAATTTATATGCAAATATAAGTATCATTTTTATTTGCAAACATACAATAGAATTTATAAGCAAATACAAGAATCATTTTTATTTGCAAAACATACATTAGAATTTGCATGTAAATTAAAGAATCATTTTCATGGTCAAGACATATATTAGAATTTGTATGTAAACTAAAGACTCATTTTTCATGATCAAAATATACAATAGAATTGTATGTGAATTAAAATGACATTTTATTGTTAAATTATACAATAGAATTTGTATGCAAATACAAGTGACATTTTATTGTCGAATTACACATTATAATTTGCGTACAGAATAAAGAGGCATTTCATATGTTATGATTTGAAAACTATACATACAAATAAAACAATTTCTTTTTATTTGTTAAATTTAAAAATAGAAATTGCATACAAATAAAGGAAAATGAAAATTATCTTCTTATTTTTCATCAGCAACAATGTCATGTAAATAAATTACAGTTTATTAGATAGTAGATACCTGTAGGGAAATTATGCGAGTAAAATACATTTTTATTTGCATTAGGAATGTAATAATATGTTTTGTTCATTATTATCAGCATGTTAGTGGAATTAAAATTGGTTAAATTCATTTACCAATTATTTATTTAGATGAACTGTTGTTATCTGAAAACCCCACACGGGTATTGGGATGATATTTGACATACACTAGTCCCAATATTTAGTTGAATGTCAATCGGTGGATTGACAGGCTGAGATGAGCGTTATTTATTCATTTTAATGCTCGCACAGTTGTAAATTTTACTCTCGATATGAATTGGTTGTTTAATCGTTATATATCATTATTGTCATTTTCATGTGATGTGTGAAATCCATATAATCGAAATTATATGGTAACTGATTGAGTCGCATTTCGATTCAGAATATATTTTAAATATAAAGAATACCTTAAAATAAAGAACATTGTAATATAAAGAATATTTTTACATAAAGAATCTTTTTATATAAAGGGTATTTTTAAATAACGAATATTTTAAAATAATATTCAACGAAGAGTAAAATGATGATTTCTATGTCCGTTTTTGGATGGACAAAAGATAAAAATATATTTTTATCAAAATGAACTTGTTATTAACTAGAATAAATATTTTAAAATTAAGATTTAATGAAGTCTTATAATTAATTAATATTTAATTAGAATTAAATAAAAGAATGGATTTTGGGTTGTCGTGGATAGTGTCTTAAATAGCACTGTTCTTAAACCCCGTATTAAAGAATAAATTTTTGAATTAAGATTATTTGAGTTTCCAATTATATTTAGTAATTGGAATAAGTTGATATGTGAATTAGGTTTATTGTGAACTGTGTTTTAAACGACATTTGTTCTTTAACCCAATTAACAATAATGATGTAATTTGGAATTTATAAATCTCTTATTAAGATTTAAAAAGAAATTTTCCAAATTCAAGTTTTAACCAATTTAATATACTAAATTGAAATTGAGTGGAAATTCGATTTGATAATAATCGAGATAGGCTTCTGTAAAAGAAGATTGTTACTATATATGGAATTTAAAAGGCTTTGCCGTTATTCCATTTATATTATTAGTCGGATACAGGAATTTATATCGATTATATATCGATTTGATTTTTGTGGAAATTCCATATTTAATGGAAGATGATTTTGGGTTTATCGTGAACTGTGTTTTAAATGGCATTGGTTCTTTAACCCAGTTAAAGACAAGATTAAGTTCTTAAAAGTTGAATAATCATAAAGTAATGATTTTCGATATTAAAATCAAATTGGAGTTTTATTGAGTCGTTAAAAGAAGGTTAAAGATTAAATTTAAAAGAATTTATCTTTGATAAAATTTAGGGGAATCTTTCCCTTTAAAATGAGTATTTTATTATAAGAATATTCTGAATTGAAATGAGGCATATGATGTGTATTTATAGCACCTAATTTTTGATTATAAAATATGTGAGTTATTCGGAAAGACCGGGTTTAGCCCATTCTGAATAATTATTACGACGATTAAAAGTCGAAGACCTTGAAGACAACGATTAAAGACCGGCGATATTCACATCGAATGGGCGACTACTGATGCCCTGAACTGGGTCGCTCCTAGGAAAGGGTTAAAGTGGTAGTTGTCCGGATGAACTTGTTGATTGTCCGGATATGCGAGAACCTCTCTTCCGTATTGGACATACGGGACGAGAAATAAGGTGTCTTCGGTTTCGTTTAGACCCAGAACGGACTTGTTAATGGATGTGTGTCTAACATTGGATTTCATTCCATGTAAATTAAATTTATTTCTATTTAATATATATTTGTGGTGGTGGAGAATTTATTCTCTTGCTTAACACCCTTCTCTGGGACACACGAGCTCAGAGGTTATATATTGGTAGTTATCGATCACATGGCGTGGATTGTCAATGTGGCACGCCAAGATGCAAATGATCAAAGCTTTTGTTGAAAAGTAGAGCCTTGTGGTTGATGATCAAAGCATAACCTATTTAGGCATAGCTTTGTGTATACCATTACCATGCGAGCTTCACACCCTGGTAAGAGCTTTTGTTGAAAAGTAGAGCCTTGTGGTTGATGATCAAAGCATAGCTTATTTCGGCATAGCTTTGTGTATACCGTTACCACGCGAGCCTCACACCCGGTAAGAGTCAGAAACGGGACAAGGGAACGCAGGGAGTGCACATGTTTCTTTCTTGCTAGAAGTGGTATCAGGGTTTTGCAAGCCCTGACATTTTACTTATATGGTTGATGGAATGAGGCGCCTCGGATTTATTGGTCGATAGTGACCATTTTATAGGTTCAATAGGACTTGGAAGCGTGTATTCAGGCATAACTAATCCACTAAAGTATTTGTGGACCGACCCTGCAGGATCCAAGGGCTGCCCGTAGGTGTGATCCTAGGACATTGCTAAAGTGTCTCGAATCGGTAAGGAGATCGTCCCTAGCCTTGACTCATCATGAAAATCCAGCTTCCAATACGACATTACGGTTTTGATTGTAAACCTATATATGGCGACATAGTAGGATGGGGTACTATGCCGTCTAGGATTGATACATTTACTTTGAAGTATTTTTAAAACTGATTTAGACACTAATAATAATATTAAAATATTATTTTCTACGTATCAAGCATGTTTTATCATTATATGGTAAAACTCTACCTCCGGTTTGCGTTGCATTGCGTGATGGGACTTGAGTCTTATAATGATTTCATTTTTCTAAAAAGCATAGCATTGTTTTGAATAAAAATTTATATAATCTATGCACTGGCAATCCAATGGAGTAAACCCGTTCCGCGTTAGCGGCGCGGTCCTGTGAAGAGCCATATTGTTAAATAGGTTAAGTAAGATTTTTCATACCAGTCTCATGACTGACCTGTAGTTTTTTCACTTTGCAAACTCGGGTGCCCTCTTTTCCACACGGGTAGTCGAGTAGCTTATTTTGCAGATATATTGAGCAGGATTCTATATCGAAGCTTAATGTTGTGTCCAGAGCATTGATATTCTTCCGTTATGTTAGTTTATATTTCCGATGTGCAGTGTGTTACATTCATTGTAAATTAATCTTCCGCTATATTATTATTTATCTATGTACTCTGATATATTCTGTACTCTGATGTAACATTATTATAATATTTATAAAAGTCTGTTGTTATTTGTCCTGATGTGTTGTATGCCCAAAGTTAGCGTATTCGGGTTTTTTGAACGGTCTTATTAGATTTTGCGATTGATTAGGTCCGGGCAAAATCCGAGTTGTTACATTAAATGTCCCTAGTCAAGTTTTATTGTTTAAAAAGGACAGCAATAAAACATTGAGAATAGTATGTTGATTAACTGATGATCACATCTCATTGATCATTAATATACGTGATATTAATGTCAAGACGTAAACATGTATTGGAGAATAGCGTATTGGGCTGACCCACCGTGAGAAAAGTATGTGGAATATAATTAATAGTATCATAAGTTATTCTCATAGTGACAGTGATGTAATGGTCCTCAGACCTGAAATCATTATAATTTTATTCGAGGATATTTGTGTTTTGATATCATCAAAAGTTACTTGTAACAGAGTAGATGATAAAGGTGATTATTGGATGCATCTCAAATCGAATGAAAATTATGAATGATCTAGATGGAATTTAACCCTATGATATATTCATAGTGATATCCATGGGCCTCTTGATTGGGTGAAACTGTGAAATTCATGATGGTGCTCAAATATTGATTTGTTCTAAACAGTATACTCATCGATCATGATAAACGGATTAAATTATAAAGAAGGTGAAACGTTCCATGCCTCGAGTTTAATTCTGGATATACAAGTTAAAAGGATTATATTACATTGATACACTGGTCATATAAAGGTTGTATCGAACCTTGATCTTATTATAACTTGGGTAACAACAATGTATTACTAGATGCCGCTCACTGTTTATAATTTAATTATTATTTAAATTATTGCCAACGTTATGGTAGCCTATAGGGTCACACATAAGAACGTATCAAAGGACGAAAACCATTCATAACAAAAGGAGAATCAAATGTTGACTTTTCTTAGTTTTGAATTGGTATGTGGGTTTAATACTATACCTTTTATATCTCGTTTTATAAGATAAAATAGGGTTCGACCTATGTTTTAAGGGCTAGACTCACAAAAACAAAAGTTATAAAAATGGGGATAAAACTCTAGAAATTCAAAACTGCCTAGTACCGAGATTTCATCCATCTTCAATTCGTTTGATGGAGACGAAGGAGCGTTCGAGGACTCCTCTAGAGGCGGCGGCTTCTCCAGTCACGCTAAGGTTCAATTCAATCTCCTGAAATCGTGAAGACGCCGAAAGGTATGAAGCTCGATTTACAAATTATTCAATAGATCCTGATTTATTTTGGTTGAATCCCATTTATTTGAAATGAATTGCACCCAAAAATATTTCAATGGTATCGGAGCTTCTAGGTTTAAATAACTTGTAGGTTAAGTTTAATTTTAGGGTTTTCTGTTTGATGAATTCAGTGATATAAATTTATTTGTAAAGGCAAACCGTTTCATTATAAAATATCTTATATGTGATATAAGATCTGAGATTTATTGAGACGACCCCAAACCCCCGTTCCACAGTGGCAAGGGTAATCTTTGGAATATAACACATAAACAAATGACAGCAGAACAAAAATACATGAATACACCAGATAATGAACAACAAAATACACTGGATAAATACAAACATCAGAGTTACACAGTATACAGGATCATACTTAGTACAAAATACAGTTCAGCTTTACATAAAATGTCTACAGCGGAATCAAAAACATAATATGTACAACAGGAGCTGAACAACATAAAAAGAAAGAAATGATAGAATCCATCTTCAGCTCCATAGCTATCCAGAAAGAGCCTGCTAAAACCTGAATACAAGGTTGCCCGTGTAGAAACAAGGGCACCTGAGTTTGCAAGTGAAACAAGCTACGAGTCAGTCATGGGACTGGTATGAGAAATCTACTTAACTTATTTAATAATAAGGCCAATCACAGGACCATGCTGCTAACGCGGAACGGGTTTACTCCATTGGATTGTCGGTGCTTAAAACAAGTAAATCATTTAAACATCGCAATCCTTTTTATAAAAATGAAGCCATTATAAGACTCAGTTCCCATCACACAATGCAACGCAAACCGAAGGATAGAGTTTTACCTTATAATGGCCAAAATATGCTTGATACGAATAAAACAAAAGCATTTGATATTATTACTAGTGTTTATATGTTTTCAAAAAACAATTTCAATTATAAGTATCACTCATAGATGACATGGGTACCATATATCATGTCGCCATATATAGGTTCACCATCAAAACCGCGCGATGTTGTATTTGAAAATTGGATTTCCGTCATGAATCAAGGCAAGGGATCGTCATTACCGCTTCGATACGCTCTGGCCTATGTCTCAAGACCCAGACCCAGGTGGGCCCTTAGATCATTAGGGCCAGTCCACACTGAGTGGATTAAAATGCCTGAACATTGTGTTTCCCCACCCTATGGGGCGTCAACTGGTCATATACTGACCAAACCATCGGCCCTGTAGCGACCGATATAACCGAGGTGCCTCGATATCCATCATCCACATAAGTAAAATGCCCGGGCGTGTAAAACCCAAAACACTACTCCTAGCTAGAAGGAGACGCTTGTCCTCCCTGATGTCCTCTCCCGTTTCTGACTCATACAGGGGTGTGAGGCTCGCGAATCAACGCTAAACACAAAGCTAGCTATTTAAAGTCGTGCTTTGATCATCAACCACAAGGCTCTGCTTTTCAACAAAAGCCTTGATCACAGCATCTTCGTATGCCACGTTGTCAATCTACAACATCAGACACACATCCATTTACAAGTCCGATTTGGGTCTGAACGAAACCGGAGGCATCTTATTCCTCTCCCATATGTCCAATACAGGAGAGAGGCTCTCGAACATCCGAATGATCAACAAGTGCGTCCGGACGACCACCACTGCAACCCCTTCAGGGCAGCAACTCCCATCAAAGGCATCAGTAGCCATCCATTCGATGTGAAGATCATCGGTCTTGCACTGTCTTCATATCTTCGACTTCTAATCGTCGACCAAATATTTGAAATGAGAATTAACTTGGCCTTTTCAAATAATTCACTAATATTTAGAATTCAAATCAATTCTTTTCCTGGTTAAATTATTTGACATCTGTAATTCAGTTCATTAATGTAATTTTCACATCAAACACATTCAACCATCAAATATCCTCTAAACCGAGTAAATTCAGTTTATTTCCATTCCATATCATTTATAATATTTTATAACGATTTATCGATATTTTTATTTATTTATTATATAGCACATTTATTCAAACGACGCATCAGGCCATAACGCGGCCATGGCGTTGTTTTCCTCTAGACTTGATTTGCACATATCTAAAAATCTAACCATTGGATCTTTACATATTATATATCATTGGAAAGATCTTTTCAAAGTGGATCCAACAGTTCTAGTTTTGGTAAAATCCGACGGTCGGATCTCCCAGTACAACCATTTGAAGTTACGATTTCAAAATACGAACTACAGCGTCGTTTTTCGATTTAATTTAATTATATTTATATATATTAATATAATCCATTCTGGCGCTGTTTTCATCCAGATTTGAATTTAACATTTCACAAAATCTAACCGTTGGATCTTCACAAATTTGGTGTCGTTGGAAAGATATTTCCAAAGCGGACCCAACAGTTTCGGTTTCGAGAAAATCCGATGGTCGAATCTCCCGCGGTAATCGTTTAAAATCACTGTTTCAAAATACGAATTGTAGCTTCGTTATTCAATTTATTTTAATTATATATATATATATAATCCATTCTTTGATTTTCACAGCATTTCATTTCATATATGTGATAGAAATAATATTTTTATCCAACAAATATCTATTTCAACACATGACTATTTGTATACTTCATATATATATATATATATGTGATTTTTATTGTTAAAACAATTTATTTCAAAAATGAAGTTTTTTAGCGATTCATATATGTAATAAAATTGTTATTTTTATTGTTTAAACAATTTATTTCAAACATGAATATTTTGTATCCTTCGCATATTTAATAAAAATGTGATTTTTATTGTCAAACCATTTCTATTTCATATTCAATAAAAATGTTATTTTTATCGTTCAAACAATTCTATTTCAAAAATGTATATTTTTCCAACACATGAATATATTTCAATACATGAATGTAAATCAAACACAAGAATATTTCAGAAAATTTCGGCCGCATAACGGCAGGGTAGTTAAAACTGGCACCGTCCCGAGTACGGCTCCTCGCTCTACCTTAAAGCCTCGCAGCTTTTGACAATGGGGATTTCAATAATCTAGTTCGTATGTAGACGAATTTTCCCATAAACCAATCCTATTGGGATTTCAACCACAATCAATCATATCAACCATTCGCATTTATCAACCAAATTTCACATCAACCAAAATCCAAACAATCACAACCAATATATGTCATCCATGGTCTGTGGACGATGGGAGTATATATAGATATATGTATATAAATATATTTCGATTTCATTTCAATTCCATTCAACGCACATATGATTTTTACAACACATATATAACTTATACATCACACATACGACTTATACGACGCTTATACATGAGATGTACAACGCTTATATAACTCATACATCGATCGTATAATTTATACATCGTCATTCCATATCGTTTATAATTCAGAAATCTCACATTGGGTTCCACTCCTCCAAAAATTGTAGGAAGCTCTAAAAATTCTACGGTCTCTTCTAGAATGTAGAAGACGTCCACACGAGTCCATTGTCTCTTGTTTTACTGGATTTCGGCATCATAGCAAAAAAGATAAGATTTTTATACTATAAACATGCTTTGCGACACTTTAGAGTGTTAAAACGTTTCAAATTGCTCAAGGCTGTTACCTTCCAAGTGGTGCTCGAAACTAGGGTAGCAGTTAACTTCCGATCCGTCGCACGAGGAAGCGATTAGGTTTCACCACGGTTTAGAGCAAGGAGTGGCGTGCCTTTTGAGGGGGGTAGGGTCCAACTCGCAATGGCCATAGTGGAGGAACATGGCTCGAAACGACGGAGGTTCAGGGGCTCCAAACCCGAGAAAACCCGACGATAGAATACAATCCTTATATGGATTTGAAGATCCGGAGATGCTCTTCAAAAAGTTCCAAAGGAGCATACAATTTTGGTGTGTGAACTTGCCACAAATGAAGAGAGAAGGAGGGAAGCTCAATCCGTCGTTCACGCTGGAGCTATCGGGTCTGAGCGATGTGGAAGAAAGAATGTGATTGGCTCCTTTATTTTATATTTAATTTTTAATTCCATTAAATTCAAAAATACCCTTTCTCCATATGGACACCAATTCAAACCCAACGACTATCGCCCCGTGCTAAATACCCCTATTCCGAACACAATGGAATATGTTTCGTGAGCCCGTTCGACAGTTTCAGTCAGTTTTTCTTAAAATTAAAATATAAAACATTCAATATTTGATTTGAACGCACGTTTCAATTTGTCGGGGCCACATAATGATCCCAAAAATTCCAGAAAAAAATCTAGCTATGTTTTGATGATATGATCCCAACAAAACTGGTTTCGTCGAATTTGGAGACCGTTTGAAAAATGGTCATTTTCTGGTCGATCCAAATTGACTAAAACTAACCAAACACATTTTCCTTTGCCACGCTCACATATTAACTCCAAAAATTAGGGAATTTGGAATCTAGCAATAATTCGACATCCTGGATCCAACAAAAGTGGTTTTGTCGAAAACGGAGGTCGTTTGCAAAATGTCTATTTTCAAGGGCTATATAAACTCCATAGCGACCTTTCTGAAAATTCATTTGGCCATAACTTTTGATTCCCGCTATGAAATTTCAATTTTTCAGATTCGTTAGAAAGATATTCATAAATAGATTTAAATATTTTTGGTTTCACTAAAATCCGTTTTATTTTGTATCTTGTATAGTCAGTCAAAGTTTGAATTCAAATTTTCAAACTGCTCCACAATTTCAGGCCTAGTTTCATAATTAAATTAAATCTATTCGCCATAACTTCGACGAAAATAGATTTTTGGTCGTTATTATTTAAAATAATTTATTTTAAATATTCAAAATTCATTAAAATAGCCAAATTAAAACTGGTTCTTATTTTCCGGGTTGTTACATTTATATCTAGATCGAAATTGATTATTAATTCTTCTGAATTAAAAACATAATATGTCATCATGAGTTTATTTAATGATCTGGACTGATTTAATAATCCTTTGAATATGGAACACAATGACGAATTCGATTTAAAAGTTAAAACATTTCACTATAAATCAAAACTATATCTGATACAATCTGTAAAACCGCTTTACTATAAACAAAGTTTTATATTTAATATAAAACTTTGAAGTGGATTTATTGTTGGTTAGATCTGAATCTTAACTAAATTTGAAATTACAATTACCTTATTTGTTTATCATAGAATCATGCTAATAGATCAAAACAATTTGATTTATCAAAATGTCCGGTCATTATGGGTCCTAATTACATAAAATAATGTTATTGCTTGTTTAATATGAAAGGAGTGATTAATTGTTGTTTCTGTATATATATAGTATTATTTTTTTGAATACCCAGGGAACCAAGCTTCGGTCGTAACTATGAGGAAGTATGCAAATGCCCCTTCAACATACTCTAGGTAAATCTCAGCTATAACTGAAGCTGGCAAGGATCGAACTCTCTACTTTTTGGGTGAGCACCGCATGTCCTTACCAGCTGAGCTACAACTGCGGACATATATATATAGTATATATATATTTATTTATTTATGTATGATACATGTGTTTGAATCTGATTAAAATTCTATTAGATAATAAGTCGAAATATTGAAAATCAACATTGATGACTAAGTGGCTTTAATCAACATAAGATCCAACCTGTATACATATAAATTAAGCAATAATATTGAAAATCACTAATTGACGTCTACAACAATACATTACGTGTCAGCTAAAAGAAGTTTCCTTCTCCGCTTCCACTCTTGGTACGGTTGAAGAAATCAATGTACGTGACCTTTCTGGAAATACTATGTCAGACATCCATCTTCATTCGCTTAGAAATGTCAGATCGTCATACCCGCCAAATCACAAATTGACTTATCCAAAAATAACACGGGTATACAGCTAAGAGAAACGAATTCCTCCGCCACCAAACGTGAATACGTTTGAACAGATCAACTTACGCGATCCATTGGATATACTCTATCAGACCTTCGTCCATACAAGTTGTCCTGGGACTGGACAAACCGAAGGCACTATTCTGTAAACAGGATAGCCCTTGCATTTTACTCCGTCTTCAATTATCTTTGGCATATATGATTCGCAACGCTTATGCCAATACAGAGTGGTTCTATGGATAATGATCCAACCGGTCTCTCCATATTAACAACGTTAAAATGGTCAAAACTTCGATAGTCTGTGATTTAACTATCAAATGAAAACATGCCCGTGTACAAACAACGATCTAAATTCCAAATGGAATGTCAATCGATCAATCATCATGTATATCTATACATATTTCCTTATTTTCTATATTTAGAAAATATTTGTTATCAACATTGGAAAACATTTCCATTGTTTATTTACGTATCACTATCCTTCCACAACTATCAGACTCTAACTATAAACTAACAAGTGAACAACTTCCTAAGTATAAACCCCGAAGGCCGAAACCAACATCATATTGATACCCAGGAAATCATTCAACTTATTAATCTCTAGTCAGATTCTAATTTTTCTTAAATTTATATTCTTTAACTCCATTCGCTCAACTCTAGATCGCAACGATCACAATGGTTACGCCTGATTCCCTCAGGAAACATCCGAACGCCGTAGGCTATTTACAGCCCTGCGAATTACGCTAGCAGTCGTGCTAAATGGCAACTCATCCTGAATAACTATGTTTGTTTTAACTCTAACTGTTTAACTCTAACTGTTTAACTCTAACTGTTTAACTCAACTGTTTAACTCTAACTGTTTAACTCTAACTGGTTAACTCTAACTGGTTAACTCTAACTGATTAACTCTATTTGACTAACTCGACTTGACTAACCCCTTTCGAATAACATATTCGATTAACTAACTTCGAATACCATATTCGATTTCTCCTTTCGAATACCATATTCGATTAACTAACTTCGAATACCATATTCGATTTCTCCTTTCGAATGTCTATATTCGATTAACTAACTTCGAATACCATATTCGATTTACTTTATTTACTTTATAAAGATTTCCTTTTTAACAACGTTTTATTCATTGGAAAAGATTTACTTTTAAATAACGGTTCTACCCTTTAAAAATGATTTCCCTTTTTATAATGTTTCCTTTCCAATTCTATTTGTAAATGGTTTACAAATATTTCCTTTTCAAATTTATTCTTGAAATATTCTAACTCCTTAAATTCTCTGAAAAATTCGCCATAACCTCCTTTGTATCGGAAGCATCGGCAAAATCCCCAAACTCGCCACACAGGCCTTTCCATTCAAAAAGAAAATGGTTTGAAATTGTTTCCTTTTTGAATATCTCCTTAAATTCTCTTTCGATATTTTATGGTACTTAACACATCAAATCACGATGACCAATCTCATTCAAACCCATATAATCAACCACAGGTTTTAACTACATCATATATCATAATATATGAAAAACAATAAAATAACTGTTGAGGAATCCAGTCGGATTCCTCCAACCTGTTTCCCTGCATCCACAGATGTTACACAATATGATTATCATCATTTTCAGTTCAATATACATTATTCTGATAGCATAATCAATATATAAATATTTAACGGTTTATATATATATATATATTCGTATATATATATATATATATATATATATATATATATATATATATATATATATAATTTCCACTAACTGACTAGCAGTTCAATCAATCAACCAACACATAGTAAATCAGACAATTTCTAACAGTTCTAAAGATACAACATGAAATTATAAACTGTTTAGAGTTGGTGAGATTTACTCACATTGGTGCGTTAATCGTTAAATAACGGTTTGCGTTATTTGATTGCGACGGACAATTTATTTCGCCATAAATTGTAACGAGCTCGGATTCACTCCCAGTCAGTCTCATTGTGTTGCTCCCGTCCATACGATCCCAACGCAACTGACGGTTTGAAATTCTGATTTCATATGACCGAGATATTCAATTACGAAGTTAATACCCATTTAATTAAAATTTAAAACATGGATTTTATTTAAAATAAAGGCCTTAACCTTTAAAAGCCCATTGGCCCACTTACCATTTAAATACCCGACCGCTACAGTCTCCTCCCCCAAATCAACAGACCGAAAGCTGCTCCTCTTCAACACCACACAGCCGATAATCCTCCTCCCATTACTCCTCCGTTCTTCCATCGATTCACGCACAATCACTACCACCGAATGGCTCTTCTCGAGCACTCCACCATCGCCCTAACTTCCATCAACTCGCACCCTCCATACTTCAACCGAAATCGAAACTAAAATCACCACTAACCTCTCCATCGAATTCTCTTCGATCCCCTTACTGTCAAACTCGCTCCATCAAATTTCCACTACACAACACCCCAATTTCCTGTGTTATCCCCAACGTCCGCCCCACTTATCCAAAAACAAAATCAGTTCCCTCGATTTCAACTCCAAAACAAGGAGTCGGCCAACCCTAGCTCACGCAGTACACTAAGTCGGACGGAAATCGTGATCGAGTGTCCCAAAAGAACATCAGATTGTGGAGGATGGTTTCAGGAATGTAATTATATTTATAATAGGATTTATAACATTTTCTACATTTTTCTTTGGATTAAATTCCTGCGGTAGTTTGGTTTTTTTTTATACGTATTTATATGCTGTTTGGGTTGGTGAAGTTTGTGGTTGGAATTGGATGAGGCGTGGCCTTCATTTTGATTGTGGAATGAGGAAATTTGGTTTAGGAAAGTATTTATATGATTTTAATTTACTTGGTAGGTGCTGTTATAACTGCTGAAACAAAGGTCCACGTTGAGGTAACGAGCAACCACGATAGTTTCCTATATGAGTGGATTTGAATACAAGTTATCGCTTCAACTGATGTGTGTAGAGTAGTACTGCATTTGAAAGGACGGGTTGAAGACTTAGGCTCTATGGATTCCATATTATAATTATTTACTTTTATTTTATAAGAGTAACTTGTTAAATCTATTGACCCGATTGCAATTTCACGTGGATTAACCAACAAATTGGTGGATATACATATAAGTTACTTTATAAAGTTGGTGTATACCATTGCATAAAATTCCATGAATTTACGAACAACCATCGACAGAAGTAAAAATATCAATGAGACGAGCGATGTCCCACGATCCCAAAAATATAAAAATACCGGTAGATTGACTCATATTGTGAAACCCCAATATTTCTGATATAGGGTGCAAAACACTCCAATATAAAAGTTGCCTATTTAATTAATTAAAAATTACAGTAAAATTCTAAAAATTAAATTATCGCTATTTCCCAAAAGGACCTTGTCTAAATTCAAAGCCGATCTCTAGTTATATCGAATAAACCGTTATGGTCGATAATCGATTCTATAGCGACTTTTCTGAAATTTGATTTGGATGTAAAACAAAATCTACACGACGAAATCCCGATTTTTCTCTTCCACTAGAAAGATATACTCCACCAGCTCCACACGTTTTTTATTTCACAGAAATCCGGTTTAAAACGAATCCTGTACATTCAGTTGAAGTTCAAATCGCCAAATAGCGAACTGCAGCGCCATTTCGAGCTCTATTTTAATTATATTATAATTATACGTTCAAACTGTTGTCGATTGAATATATTCGTCAATATAATTCAACTCTAAGCTGAATTACATCTTAGAGATGACCCCTTTCACAGAATATTGCGATGTCCAATATTTTTGATTATTTCTGGATTGAATATATTATTTAATTATTTAATTTAATTAAATATTTAATATAATTCAATTAACGACGATTTAATTCCCTAAATCGCTATTTATATAATTAAATAAATTAATTATATATATCTCTAAAAATGCGGGTCATTATAGCATCATCAAGAATGGCCATCCTTAAGTCTTCGTCTTGTGGTACACAAAGTCTATTATCCCTTCGTAACCAACCCTTATCGTCTAGGGTATACCTACGAAGATGGCTAGACGACTCCCCTCCTTTGAGCTTTTCTACTATCTCAACCAACTGGGGGTTGTCTTGCTGTGCCTCACCAACTCGTCCTAGAAGTGTAGGTCTAACCTCCAAGGATGCTAACAAACCAGGTACTAGGTCAACGGAGGGTCTAAAGTCAAACATGGAGATGAATTCTAAGCTTCGTCGTTCAACAAACAACGGACTCAAGGACAACCTTTTCCTACTTAAGGCGTCTGATACCACGTTACCCTTGCCCGGGGTATATGCTATTTCAAAATCGTAGGAGGCTAGGAATTCCATCCACCGTTGCTGCCTTAAATTCAAATCCTTCTAAGAGAATAAGTATTTTAATGATTTGTGGTCAGTGAACAGTTCGAATTTCTCACCAAGAAGATAGTGACGCCAAGACTTAAGCACGAAAACAATTGCGGCTAACTCAAGTTCATGCGTAGGGTAATTCTTTTCATGAACCCTCAACTGCCTTCCACCATAGGCTATTACTCTTCCCTCTTTCATGAAGACCGCGCCAAGTCCCGTCCCACAAGCATCAGTATAGACGGTAAACAGTTTATTCCCGTCTGGCAGCACTAAGACTGGGGCTGAATTTAAGGCTCTCTTTAAACATTGGAACGCATCATCACAATCTTCGTCCCACGTAAAAACCAGGTTCTTCTTCGTTAACTATGTTAATGGAGCTGATATTTTTGCGAAGTCTTTGATAAACTTCCTATAATAGCCAGCCAACCCCAAGAAACTTCTTACTTCGGTTACATTTTTAGGGACCTTCCAATCTTGGATGGCCACCACCTTTGCGGGATCCACTGCTATCCTTTCCTTGGAAACCACGTGCCCTAAGAACCGTACTTCTTTCCTCCAGAAGTGACACTTAGAAAATTTTCCCTTAAGGTTATGCGCTCGAAGGGTTTCCAACACTTCCCTAAGATGTAGGGCATGCTCTTCTTCATTCTTAGAAAAGACTAAGATGTCATCCACAAAGACTACCACGAATTTGTTAAGGTACTCCCTAAACACCCTATTCATCAAAATATGCGGGGGCGTTTGTCAAACCAAAGGGCATCACTAGCCATTCATAGAATCCATCAGGAGTCCTAAAAGCAGTCTTATCTATACTATCCTCAGCCACTCTCAGTTGATGAAAGCCAGTGGCTAAGTCCAACTGCGAAAACACTGAGGCGCCAACTAACTGATCAAAGAGATCGTCAATCCTCGGCAGTGGGTGTCGGTTCTTTTTAGTAAGCTTGTTTAGTTCTCTATAGTCCACACAAAGTCTAAGGGACCCATCCGCCTTTGTAGCAAATACTACTGGAGCACCCCACTCTGATATACTACGTCTTATGAACCCCTTCTCAAGCAACTCCTTCACTTGCTTATTGAGTTCCCTCCTTTCACGAGGAGCCATGTGGCGCACTGGCAAAGATACGGGTTTAGCATTATCCACAAGATAAATTCGAAAGTCTATCTCCCGCTTTAGAGGTAAGCCCTTCACCTCCTCAAACACATCCGGATATTCCCGGACCACCTCTACCACTCGCAGATTCTCTACAGACGCATCAAGCGATTCAAGATAACTTAGCATAACGGAATTTATGGGACTACAAAAGATGTCGAGAGAATTACCAAGGCGAGTCAC
Organism: Allium sativum; assembly: GCA_030737875.1. NCBI lineage: Eukaryota > Viridiplantae > Streptophyta > Magnoliopsida > Asparagales > Amaryllidaceae > Allium > Allium sativum. The sequence continues at coordinate 358,167,868 of CM060925.1, forward strand.
AAGCCTAACTACTCTCCTTTCACAATCAAGAATGGCCCCATTTCTAGATAACCAATCCATTCCTAAAATTAGCCCATAGCCCGTGAAGCCCAATACATAAGCATAACATCTAAATTCAACGCTAAGTATAGAGATTTTCAAATCCAAACATATCATGGTCAAATGAGCCGAACCCCCAATTGGATTTGAAACAACCAAGGGATCCTCTATTAAACTGGTGTTCAAGTGCAGTAATTCAACTAATGATGCAGAGATAAACGAATGAGATGCGCCAGAATCGAATAAGGTACGGACAGGATGATCAAACAGAAAAACTAAGCTTTCAACAGAAATTGTTCTACCTCTTTCTTGCAGTGGTGGGGCGCAATAGCATGAACTTGCCCCCTTGCCTGCCCTGGTGCCATAAGAGCCTGCACCTGTCCTCCCAAGGTAGACCCTGCCCTCTGGCCCTTCTTTGGGCAGTCCTTCACCAAATGTCCCGCATCTCCACAATGAAAACAATCAGTCTTCTTTTTCTTTCTACAATCTTTGCTGAGATGGCCAGGCGTCCCACAATTGAAGCATCTCTTCTTCCCTTTGCCATTATTGTTTTTACCACCCTTCTTATTTTGCTGTTGGGGTTTCTTATGATCCCCTTTCTTTTCAACTGCCTTATCCTCATGCATAAGTGCCATTTCTACTAGCCTTTCAAAGGTGGCTCCCATAGGGATGTGGGTCATAGCCAACCCTTGCAACGGTTCATTCAAGCCTCTAACGAACCTCAAAGCTTTCTTCTCTGGGCCATAGGGATGTGGGTCAGATCCATCGAAAATCACTAATTGACGTCTACAACAATACATTACGTGTCAGCTAAAAGAAGTTTCCTTCTCTGCTTCCACTCTTGGTACGGTTGAAGAAATCAATGTACGTGACCTTTCTGGAAATACTATGTCAGACATTCATCTTCATTCGCTTAGAAATGTCACATCGTCATACCCGCCAAATCACAAATTGACTTATCCAAAAATAACACGGGTATACAGCTAAGAGAAACGAATTCCTCCGCCACCAAACGTGAATACGTTTGAACAGATCAACTTACGTGATCCATTGGATATACTCTGTCAGACCTTCGTCCATACAAGTTGTCCTGGGACTGGACAAACCGAAGGCACTATTCTGTAAACAGGATAGCCCTTGCATTTTACTCCGTCTTCAATTATCTTTGGCATATATGATTCGCAACGCTTATGCCAATACAGAGTGGTTCTATGGATAATGATCCAACCGGTCTCTCCATATTAACAACGTTAAAATGGTCAAAACTTCGATAGTCTGTGATTTAACTATCAAATGAAAACATGCCCGTGTACAAACAACGATCTAAATTCCAAATGGAATGTCAATCGATCAATCATCATGTATATCTATACATATTTCCTTATTTTCTATATTTAGAAAATATTTGTTATCAACGTTGGAAAACATTTCCATTCTTTATTTACGTATCACTATCCTTCCACAACTATCAGACTCTAACTATAAACTAACAAGAGAACAACTTCCTAAGTACAAACCTCGAAGGCCGAAACCAACATCAGATCGATAACCAGGAAATCATTCAACTTATTAATCTCTAGTCAGATTCTAATTTTGCTTAACTTTATATTCTTTAACTCCATTCGCTCAACTCTAGATCGCAGCGATCACAATGGTTACGCCTGATTCCCTCAGGAAACATCCGAACGCCGTAGGCTATTTACAGCCCTGTGAATTACGCTAGCAGTCGTGCTAAATGGCAACTCATCCTGAATAACTATGTTTGTTTTAACTCTAACTGTTTAACTCTAACTGTTTAACTCTAACTGTTTAACTCAACTGTTTAACTCTAACTGTTTAACTCTAACTGGTTAACTCTAACTGGTTAACTCTAACTGATTAACTCTATTTGACTAACTCGACTTGACTAACCCCTTTCGAATAACATATTCGATTAACTAACTTCGAATACCATATTCGATTTCTCCTTTCGAATACCATATTCGATTAACTAACTTCGAATACCATATTCGATTTCTCCTTTCGAATGTCTATATTCGATTAACTAACTTCGAATACCATATCCGATTTACTTTATTTACTTTATAAAGATTTCCTTTTTAACAACGTTTTATTCATTGGAAAAGATTTACTTTTAAATAACGGTTCTACCCTTTAAAAATGATTTCCCTTTTTATAATGTTTCCTTTCCAATTCTATTTGTAAATGGTTTACAAATATTTCCTTTTCAAATTTATTCTTGAAATATTCTAACTCCTTAAATTCTCTAAAAAATTCGCCATAACCTCCTTTGTATCGGAAGCATCGGCAAAATCCCCAAACTCGCCACACAGGCCTTTCCATTCAAAAAGAAAATGGTTTGAAATTATTTCCTTTTTGAATATCTCCTTAAATTCTCTTTCGATATTTTATGGTACTTAACACATCAAATCACGATGACCAATCTCATTCAAACCCATATAATCAACCATAGGTTTTAACTACATCATATATCATAATATATGAAAAACAATAAAATAACTGTTGAGGAATCCAGTCGGATTCCTCCAACCTGTTTCCCTGCATCCACAGATGTTACACAATATGATTATCATCATTTTCAGTTCAATATACATTATTCTGATAGCAGAATCAATATATAAATATTTAACGGTTTATATATATATATATTCGTATATATATATATATATATATAATTTCCACTAACTGACTAGCAGTTCAATCAATCAACTAACACATAGTAAATCAGACAATTTCTAACAGTTCTAAAGATACAACATGAAATTATAAACTATTTAGAGTTGGTGAGATTTACTCACATTGGTGTGTTAATCGTTAAATAATGGTTTGCGTTATTTGATTGCGACGGACAATTTATTTCTCCATAAATTGTAACGAGCTCGGATTCACTCCTAGTCAGTCTCATTGTGTTGCTCCCGTCCATACGATCCCAACGCAACTGACGGTTTGAAATTCTGATTTCATATGACCGAGATATTCAATTACGAAGTTAATACCCATTTAATTAAAATTTAAAACATGGATTTTATTTAAAATAAAGGCCTTAACCTTTAAAAGCCCATCGGCCCACTTACCATTTAAATACCCGACCGCTACAGTCTCCTCCCCCAAATCAACAGACCGAAAGTTGCTCCTCTTCAACACCACACAGCCGATAATCCTCCTCCCATTACTCCTCCGTTCTGCCATCGATTCACGCATAATCACTACCACCGAATGGCTCTTCTCGAGCACTCCACCATCGCCCTAACTTCCATCAACTCGCACCCTCCATACTTCAACCGAAATCGAAACTAAAATCACCACTAACCTCTCCATCGAATTCTCTTCGATCCCCTTACTGTCAAACTCGCTCCATCAAATTTCCACTACACAACACCCCAATTTCCTGTGTTATCCCCAATGTCCGCCCCACTTATCCAAAAACAAAATCAGTTCCCTCGATTTCAACTCCAAAACAAGGAGTCGGCTGTAAAAACCCGTAACTTCCCCGTACAGGAAAGTGGCGGATAGTTCGAGACCAAGCCACAACAGAACGCATACAAAAGAACATTTCATTGTATATTACAACAATGCATCAGATTACAAGAATATACAGAGTATAAATGAATAAATATTACACAGAAATATCAGAGATTTATATTACATTTAAATACATAGCAGCGGAAAATAATACAATACACAACTAGAAGAGATATACGGATACAAAGCTTTCCGGATATCGTTCAACCTGTAAACCAGGATCCTGTGAATATAAATCTGCAAAACAAAAACTACTAGCTGCCCGTGTAAAAATAAGGGCACCCAGAGTTTAGGTTAAAACAATAAACTCCAGGTCAGTCATGTGACTGGTGTGAGAACTAAAACAGTTATTGATCTTTATTTTTAAAGTTAGGTAAATCAAGGGACCACGCCGTATAACACGGAACGGGTTTCCTCCCAAGAATACCAGTGCATAAGACGAACAACGCAATGCTAAATAGAGAAAAATGAAGCTGTTATAAGACCCAGGTCCTATCACACAATGCAACGCAAGCCGGGGGATAGGGTTTTCCCGTATAACAGCCAAAGAATGCTTGATACGTTTTAAAACAAATCATTTGATACTATAGTCAGTGCATAGTGTATAAAACAACTTCAAATCATAAGTATCAATCATAGGCGGCATAAGCGCCCCATCCCACTATGTCGCCATATATAGGATTACAACTAAAACCGCAAGATCACGTATTTGGAAATTGGATTTCCGTCATGAACCAAGGCAAAAGATTGTCCTTACCGAATTCGAGACTGCCTAGCCCGAGTCCCAGGATCAGAACGCATCGACCCTTGGAGCGACAGGGCCGGTCCACACGGAGTGGATTAAAAATGCATGAGCACTACGTTTCGCCGCCCTTTGGGGCGTAAGCGAGCCAACTAGTGACTCCATCGGACCCGGATCGTCCGATCTAACCGAGGCGCCTCGCAACAGCAACAACCACATAAGTCAAACTCGTCAGGGCGTGTAAAACCACTGAAGCCACTTTTAGCTAGGAGGAAACGTAGGCCCTCCCTGAGGTCCTTTCTCCCGTTTCTGGTTCATACCGGGGTGTGAGGCTCGCGAATTCACGTTACTCAAAGCTGTGCCACACAGGCTGTGCTATGATCATCACCACAAGGCTTTGCTTTTCAACAGAAGCCTTGATCATTTGCATCTTAGCATGCTACACAGGCAAACCATTCTATGCAACTGATATCAGTCACAGAAAATGGAATCCGATGTCAGACACACAGTCCATTTACAAGTCCGTTCTGGGTCTGAACGAAACCGGAGGCACCTAGTACCCCACATATCCATCGATCTCCAAGTACGTCTGGACGATCACCAACGGTTTCCATCTTCTTGGGTGTACAGCCCAATCAAGATCATCAGTAATCACCCAAACGACGTGAAGACTTCTGGTCTTCGACCATCGTCTTCATCTTCGACTTACCGTCGTATCAGTTATTCAGAATGGGATAAACCCGGTCTTTCCGAATAACTCGCGTATATTTAAATAAGTGTTACAAAAACACAACATACGCCTCATTCCAATTCATCAGTCATTAACCGTAAATTAATCAAGAGTATAATTCCCCAAATATTAACCCCGAAGGCCGAAACCAACATCAGATCAATATCCAGAAAACCATTCTGCTTGGCTAACCGACAGTTAGTTTCTAAATTTCACATTCATAGGGAAAGGTTCCCATTAATTTTATCCAAGATAAATGCTTTATATTTATTCTTTTATCTATCCTTTTGAATTTCGATTCAACTAGTCGGGATTAACGAACCTTACCGAAGTAATCATTTGTTTTAATTTCCCAATCCCAACCTATTCATCCCACGAAGTAAAACTGGTAATACTTCATATCTAACACCACAGTGTTATCGGTAAATTCAATTACCATTTCACGTTCAAATCTAATTAAAGATTTAACTATCGCCTGGAGTAAAACTGGTGATACTCCATTCTCGATCTTTTCAATCTAATTAAAGATTCATTAAAACTCCACTTAGTTTTAATCTTTAACTGGGTTAAAGAATCCGTGCCATTTAAAACACGGTTCACGGTAAACCCAAAATCACCTTCCATTAATTATCGGGTTAAAGAACGAGTGTTATTTAAAAACACTGTTCACGATAAACCCAAAATATCATTCTATTAATTATCGGGTTAAAGAACAAGTGTTATTTAAAAACACTGTTCACGATAAACCCAAAATATCATTCCATTAATTATCAGGTTAAAGAACAAGTGTTATTTAAAAACACTGTTCACGATAAACCCAAAATATCATTCTATTAATTATCGGGTTAAAGAACAAGTGTTATTTAAAAACACTGTTCACGATAAACCCAAAATATCATTCCATTAATTATCGGGTTAAAGAACAAGTGTTTTTTAAAAACACTGTTATTTAAAAACACTGTTCACGATAAACCCAAAAATCAATATCAATTCAATTCCAATTAAATATTATTTAATTGGTACACTTCATTAAATCTAAATAAAAAGATTTAATCTTTTCTCAACAGGGTTCAAGAACAGTGTTAATGAAGACACCATTCACGACAAACCCAAATCACATTTGATATTCAAAACAAGGCTCTGAATAGAAAATATATCGGCTTATATTCAATATCAAAGTCTACGATTAACAAATGTCGTATTGCAAATAACGATATAAATATATATCTTTCAAATTTCCATAACAACACCTGTATAATCACGAATTCCAACATCGAAATAATCCGAAGACAATTTCGATTCAAATCCACTCCAATGCAATCATTGGATATTCTGGTTATTTTTAAAACCCTTTTTAAATTCAATTTATTTATTTAAAATTAAATAGAATTATAATTCTAGTTCAAAACCAGTTCATTTCGATAAAAATCTATTTTTATCTTTTCAAATATGGAGTTTTTCATCCCAATTTTTCCCAAATCATTTCTTATGATTTTACACAAATTATTACTATTTTTAATAATTTTATCAAGGCCCGTACAGTCGATTTCCATCAATGGCCATCGAACTGCACTTACTACGACCTTTTTCAAATTTGATTTGGACGTAACTCCAAATCCAACCGTTAGATTTCAAATTTCAAACATTCGTTAGAAAGCTCTTTTCGATACGAACCCAACGGTTCCGGTTTTAGGAGAATCCGACGGTTGGATCTCCCGTAATGTCCGTTTGAAATAAATGGACGAAATTCGCGAACTGCCGCGGCGCGGCGTGTTCTATTCAGGCCATTATATTATATATATAATATATATTTCATCGATTTCTATTTAAAACGAATTATATAAATAGTTTTAAATTCGTTTTCAAAAGCAATTTCAACTTCCATTTTAATTCAAATCAAAATTGAATTCTTCGTTTTAAAATTCATTTCTATTCAATTCAAATTTCAATTCAATTTGAATTCGTTTTCAATTTAATTCAATTCCAAAGTCGTTTTCTATTCGATTCAATTCAAATTGGTTTTCTATTCGATTCAATTCGTTGTATATTCCATTGAAATCAAATTCGTTATATATTCAAAACAAATTCGATTCAAATTCGTTTTCTATTCAATTTGATTCAAATTTCATTTCAAAATATTCGATTTCGAAATCACTTTTCAATATTCATTTTAAAATGAACAAAATCGATATAAATATCATTCACGTCAAAATGGCGTCAATCTAATCAACATGGCTTCATATATTTCTATTTTCAAATATTCTATTTCAAATATTTCTATCATTAAAATATTTCGTTCAACACATGACCAATCTCAATGGATGAGTACTGTCAACACGTGAACCTTTATTTTATATTGATAAAGATGTAAATTTTATTACTAAAATATTTCTTTCAACACATGACCAATCTCAATGGATGAGTACTGTCAACACATGAACCTTTATTTTATATTGATAAAGATGTAAATTTTATTACTAAAATATTTCGTTCAACACATGACCAATCTCAATGGATGAGTACTGTCAACACATGAACCTTTATTTTATATTGATAAAGATGTAAATTTTATTACTAAAATATTTCGTTCAACACATGACCAATCTCAATGGATGAGTACTGTCAACACATGAACCTTTATTTTATATTGATAAAGATGTAAATTTTATTACTAAAATATTTCGTTCAACACATGACCAATCTCAATTGAATGAGTACTGTCAACACATGAACCTTTATTTTATATTGTTCTTTATTTTCTGAATTGAAATGAGGCCCAATCAATCACCATATAATGTTAATTATATGGATTTTCATACATTAAACACATAAAATAGCATTGAAAAATAATCAACCATCAACCAAAGTGCACTGCACTGTATAAGCATCAAATATAGATATCTAACGCTTATAACAGCCTGTCAATCAATCGATCGACATATTTAATCAATCAGGATGAGTGAACTTCAAATTTCACCCCAACACCCGTGTGGGGTTTCAAACAATCAAACACAGATTTTATTTGTGCAGTTGGGCGATGTGTAAACTTTATCGTCCCAATCAATGTCATTCAAATAAGTGTACATAAACAAACCGTCCGGTTTGTAAATGAATATTTTATTTTATTCACTTCCCGTTAAAAATTATATTTTTAACGATAAAACATTTTATTTTAACATATGAATTTCTATTCAGTTCATTTTTTAAATAAAATGATATTCTTATTTTTCTAACATTTTTTAGAAAATTTCGGCGGCATAACGGCACGATACTAGAAACGGGACAAGGCCTAGCCTTATCCCCGGTCTAGTGAAGGCCCACGCCATTCACACATCAATCAAATTCACCAAACAACCAATTCAAATCAAGTCATCAAATTAATTTATGCAACCAAACAAACAAGTCCATGGTCTGTGGAAGATTGTGTCGGGTGCTACTAAGCACCGTCTGCATCCTAGTATATATATAACTAGAAAAAGAAATTGAAGAGTGAGAAGTTCTCACAAATAGCTATCCTAGCTCCACGGCACTTCATTGATAGAAATCTTCATCGCTATCGCATCTTCGTCATCTTCGTTGCCCGTAGCCACTACATATGTAAAAATCGAATTTTTACTTCGTTATTCAATATATAAAAATCATATTTTTACTTCGCTGTTCAGTATATAAAAATCATATTTTTACTATGCTATTCAATTATATAAAAATCATATTTTTACTTTGCTATTCAATATATAAAAATCGAAATTTTACTTTGCTATTCAATATATAAAAATCATATTTTTACTACGTTGTTCAATATAGAAAAATTGAATTTTTAAACCGCTACTACATAGATAAAAATTATATTTTCACATCGATGTTCATATAGTAAAGATTATATTTTTATCACGCCATTCTTCATATAAAGATTTCGCCTTTTCAAAAATTAAGATTTCGCCTTTCTATAATATAAAATTTATATTTTTCTCGAAGTAAAAATCATATTTTTACTTCACTACTCATCTAAAAATATCGTCTTTTCAAATTTAAAAATTTAATCTTTTGCATTTTAAAAATCTAATCTTTTCACTTTTAAAAATCACGTCTTTTCACTTTATCATATTTTTATACTTTTAAAAATATAAAGATCAAACGTTTATATCGCTAATCACTTAATAAAAAAATCTAATCTTTTCATTAAGGAAAATCAAACCTTTTTGTTCTTTCATATCTAAAAAATCTCGTCTTTTACATACTAAAAATCTCCCTTTTACTTTAACTCATATAACAAAAAAACTGAAAATAAAAGAAATTAAATTCGGCTTTAATAATAAAACTAAATGGAAATAAATTAAAACTCACATTCATTGAGGGGATTGGGTCTTTGCCGCTGGTGGGGGAGAGAACGGCGCTCGTGGGAGGTGGAGCAGGCGGCGCTGGCGGTGACGGGAGGCTGCGGTGGGTGAAAGCGACGGAGGGGGGGGGGTTTGCGTCGCGATTTGAGGAGGAGAAGAGGAGTGCGTCACGAGGTAGGAGGAGGTTGGCGGAGCAGAGGGGAGAAGGGCGGCGGTCCCCCCTGGTGGCGGCGCCGTCGACGAAGAAGAGAGGGGGGGAGGCGATTTAGAGATTGGGTTTTTTTTTGTTATGTCAGTTTTGATTTCGAAGGGGGGCAGAAGTATAAAGAGAGAAAGGGGCTTTTTTTATTTTAATTATTTAATTAATTTAATTTTCCACCCAAAAAGCAACTTTAATTTTCGACCTCAAAACGGGGCCCACCGCCTGTCGTCCATAGCTAATTACCCCCATTCCGAACACAATGGGATATGTATCGTAGGCTGATTCGGCTGATACAATCAGTTTTCGCTGAATTTACATTTAAATCATTATATTGAATTTTAAACGTACATTTCAAATTACCGGGGTCACATGCTAACTCGAAAAATTATAGAAAAATATTTTCTAGCTTCGTATTGACGATACGGTCCTAACAAAACTAGTTTCGTCGAATTCTGAGACCGTTAGAAAAATAGCCATTTTCCAGTCGATTAAAATCAACTAAAACTGGTCAAACGCGTTTTCCTTTGCCACGCTCACATATTAATTCGAAAAATTATGAAATTTGGAATCTAGCAATAACTTTACACTGCGGATCTAACAAAAGTGGTTTCGTCGAAATCCGAGGTCGTTTGCAAAATTTCCATTTTTGAGGGCCTGAATTCTATAGCGACTATTCAGAATTTTCAACTGGACATATCTTTTGATCCCCGCTATGAAATTTCGATTTTTCGGATTCATTGGAAAGATACTATCAATTAGATCCTATCATTTTTGGTTTCACTAAAATCCGGATTGTTTTGCACCCGATACGTTCAATTGATGTTTGAAATCGAATTATCGAACTACCGCGCCATTTTCAATTCTATTTATAATTATATATAATTAATTATATTCTAACGACGACGTATATAATATATACGTTTGAATTATATTCAAAATAAATTTCTCGTCGATATTATTTAAAATAATTCATTTTAAATAGTCAAAATTCGCTAAAATTGCCAAAATAAAAATTTTAAACTGGCCCAGATTCTCGGGTTGTTACAATCTCCCCCACTTAAAACTTTTCGTCCCCGAAAAGGAACAAAGTTGAAAGGGGTTTGATTAATCAACTCTACGTTCGATCTGGCTTCCCTTCTCCAACTTTTCGGTTTCTGAGAATTTTCAAAAATTTCAAAAATTTGGCTAACACCCTAAATTTTTGAAAAATTTCGCCATAACCTCCCCTGCAATGGGAGCATCGGGAAATCTCAAATAGCTTCCCCGGTCCTTCAGATCTCAAAAAGAAAAAGAAAAAGCCAAGCGGCTAGCCAATAGGCTCATAAAATCATCATCACCCAAACAAAACAGTAAATTATATAGCAAACATGCACCTATTTGTCGGGCAAACAAATTTTATTCTCTGCTCTAGCCTCCTTGCTATGACCTGTTCAATGTAAGTACAAGTATATGCAAGCAAATGCGACCAAATTCCAATATAATTCAATACGTGATTCAGTTAGGCATAATGGTTCAAAATTATCAAACAATTAAACAAACAACACACACATCAATCAATTAGTGGATTAACGTTTCAAATTCATAATCTTGATACATAGTCAAAAATCAGATTTTTGATGCCAAATCACAACAATAAGCCTATCTAATATTGGTTCTCACACCAGTCAATAGGAAATATATAGAAATCCCACCTTCGAAACACGAACATAAGTTCTGACGATGATCGATCAATCATCAGAACCATCTCCGGGTGTCTAGAATGTGATTCTATATCTATCCAGTATATTAAAATTTCAAATACACGTTTGCAAGGCATATATGCAAAATCTTTATATACTGGACTGTCCAAATCAATATAAACAAATAATCAAATACGAATAGTTGATTTAAATTTTCATAACAAAATTTGTTTTTACTTTAAAAATATACTCTTCACACTCGTTCTAGGATACTACTGATCCCATCTCTAACGAGTCATTCCCATTGGATATTACTAATCCAATATCTGATGAATCCTTTCGTATGGTTCTAATGTGCCTTGTTCTCTAAGCTTTGTAAACCAAAGCTCTGATACCAACTGTAAAAACCCGTAACTTCCCCGTAAAGGAAAGTGGCGGATAGTTCGAGAACAAGCCACAACAGAACGCATACAAAAGAACATTTCATTGTATATTACAACAATGCATCAGATTACAAGAATATACAGAGTATAAATGAATAAATATTACACAGAAATATCAGAGATTTAAATTACTTTTAAATACATAGCAGCGGAAAATAATACAATACACAACTAGAAGAGATATACGGATACAAAGCTTTCCGGATATCGTTCCAGCTGTAAACCAGGATCCTGTGAATATAAATCTGCAAAACCTAAACTACTAGCTGCCCGTGTCAAAATAAGGGCACCCAGAGTTTAGGTTAAAACAATAAACTCCAGGTCAGTCATGTGACTGGTGTGAGAACTAAAACAGTTATTGATCTTTATTTTTAAAGTTAGGTAAATCAAGGGACGCCGTATAACACGGAACGGGTTTCCTCCCAAGAATACCAGTGCATAAGACGAACAGCGCAATGCTAAATAGAGAAAAATGAAGCTGTTATAAGACCCAGGTCCTATCACACAATGCAACGCAAGCCGGGGGATAGGGTTTTCCCTTATAACAGCCAAAGAATGCTTGATACGTTTTAAAACAAATCATTTGATACTATAGTCAGTGCATAGTGTATAAAACAACTTCAAATCATAAGTATCAATCATAGGCAGCATGAGCGCCCCATCCCACTATGTCGCCATATATAGGATTACAACTAAAACCGCAAGATCACGTATTTGGAAATTGGATTTCCGTCATGAACCAAGGCAAAAGATAGTCCTTACCGAATTCGAGATTGCCTAGCCCGAGTCTCAGGATCAGAACGCATCGACCCTTGGAGCGACAGGGCCGGTCCACATGGAGTGGATTAAAAATGCCTGAGCACTACGTTTCGCCGCCCTTTGGGGCGTAAGCGAGCCAACTAGTGACTCCATCGGACCCGGATCGTCCGATCTAACCGAGGCGCCTCGCAACAGCAACAACCACATAAGTCAAACTCGTCAGGGCGTGTAAAACCACTGACGCCACTTTTAGCTATGAGGAAACGTAGGCCCTCCCTGAGGTCCTTTCTCCCATTTCTGGTTCATACCGGGGTGTGAGGCTCGCGAATTCACGTTACTCAAAGCTGTGCCACACAGGCTGTGCTATGATCATCACCACAAGGCTTTGCTTTTCAACAGAAGCCTTGATCATTTGCATCTTAGCATGCTACACAGACAAACCATTCTATGCAACTGATATCAGTCACAGAAAATGGAATCCGATGTCAGACACACAGTCCATTTACAAGTCCGTTCTGGGTCTGAACGAAACCGGAGTCACCTAGTACCCCACATATCCATCGATCTCCAAGTACGTCTGGACGATCACCAACGGTTTCCATCTTCTTGGGTGTACAGCCCAATCAAGATCATCAGTAATCACCCAAACGACGTGAAGACTTCTGGTCTTCGACCAACGTCTTCATCTTCGACTTACCGTCGTATCACTTATTCAGAATGGGATAAACCCGGTCTTTCCGAATAACTCGCGTATATTTAAATAAGTGTTACACAAACACAACATACGCCTCATTCCAATTCATCAGTCACTAACCGTAAATTAATCAAGAGAATAATTCCCCAAATATTAACCCCGAAGGCCGAAACCAACATCAGATCAATATCCAGAAAACCATTCTGCTTGGCTAACCAACAGTTAGTTTCTAAATTTCACATTCATAGGGACAGGTTCCCATTAATTTTATCCAAGATAAATGCTTTATATTTATTCTTTAATCTATCCTTTTGAATTTCGATTCAACTAGTCGGGATTAACGAACCTTACCGAAGTAATCATTTGTTTTAATTTCCCAATCCCAACCTATTCATCCCATGAAGTAAAACTGGTAATACTTCATATCTAACACCACAGTGTTATCGGTAAATTCAATTACCATTTCACGTTCAAATCTAATTAAAGATTTAACTATCGCCTGGAGTAAAACTGGTGATACTCCATTCTCGATCTTTTCAATCTAATTAAAGATTCATTAAAACTCCACTTAGTTTTAATCTTTAACTGGGTTATAGAATCTGTGTCATTTAAAACACGGTTCACGGTAAACCCAAAATCACCTTCCATTAATTATCGGGTTAAAGAACGAGTGTTATTTAAAAACACTGTTCACGATAAACCCAAAATATCATTCTATTAATTATCGGGTTAAAGAACAAGTGTTATTTAAAAACACTGTTCACGATAAACCCAAAATATCATTCCATTAATTATCGGGTTAAAGAACAAGTGTTATTTAAAAACACTGTTCACGATAAACCCAAAATATCATTCTATTAATTATCGGGTTAAAGAACAAGTGTTATTTAAAAACACTGTTCACGATAAAACCAAAAAATCATTCCATTAATTATCGGGTTAAAGAACAAGTGTTATTTAAAAACACTGTTCACGATAAACCCAAAAATCAATATCAATTCAATTCCAATTAAATATTATTTAATTGGTACACTTCATTAAATCTAAATAAAAAGATTTAATCTTTTCTCAACATGGCTCAAGAACAGTGTTAATGAAGACACCATTCACGACAAACCCAAATCACATTTGATATTCAATACAAGGCTCTGAATAGAAAATATATCGGCTTATATTCAATATCAAAGTCTATGATTAACAAATGTCGTATTGCAAATAACGATATAAATATATATCTTTCAAATTTCCATAACAACACCTGTATAATCACGAATTCCAACATCGAAATATTCCGAAGACAATTTCGATTCAAATCCACTCCAATGCAATCATTGGATATTCTGGTTATTTTTAAAACCCTTTTTAAATTCAATTTATTTATTTAAAATTAAATAGAATTATAATTCTAGTTCAAAACCAGTTCATTTCGATAAAAATCTATTTTTATCTTTTCAAATATGGAGTTTTCCATCCCAATTTTTCCTAAATCATTTCTTATGATTTTACACAAATTATTACTATTTTTAATAATTTTATCAAGGCCCGTACAGTCGATTTCCATCAATGGCCATCGAACTGCACTTACAGCGACCTTTTTCAAATTTGATTTGGACGTAACTCCAAATCCAACCGTTAGATTTCAAATTTCTAACATTCGTTAGAAAGCTCTTTTCGATACGAACCCAACGGTTCCGGTTTTAGGAGAATCCGACGATCGGATCTCCCGTAATGTCCGTTTGAAATAAATGGTCGAAATTCGCGAACTGCCGCGGCGCGACGCGTTCTATTCAGGCCATTATATTATATATATAATATATATAATATATATTTCGTCGATTTCTATTTAAAACGAATTATATAAATAGTTTTAAATTCGTTTTCAAAAGCAATTTCAACTTCCATTTCAATTCAAATCAAAATTGAATTCTTCTTTATAAATTCGTTTTAAAATTCATTTCTATTCAATTCAAATTTCAATTCAATTTGAATTCGTTTTCAATTTAATTAAATTCTAAAGTCGTTTTCTATTCGATTCAATTCAAATTGGTTTTCTATTCGATTCAATTCATTGTATATTCCATTGAAATCAAATTCGTTATATATTCAAAACAAATTCGATTCGAATTCGTTTTCTATTCAATTTGATTCAAATTTCATTTCAAAATATTCGATTTCGAAATCACTTTTCAATATTCATTTTAAATTGATAAAAACAATATAAATATCATTCATGTCAAAATGGCGTCAATCTAATCAACACGGCTACATATATTTCTATTTTCAAATATTCTATTTCAAATATTTCTATCATTAAAATATTTCGTTCAACACATGACCAATCTCAATGGATGAGTATTGTCAACACATGAACCTTTATTTTATATTGATAAAGATGTAAATTTTATTACTAAAATATTTCGTTCAACACATGACCAATCTCAATGGATGTGTACTGTCAACATATGAACCTTTATTTTATATTGATAAAGATGTAAATTTTATTACTAAAATATTTCGTTCAACACATGACCAATCTCAATGGATGAGTAATGTCAACACATGAACCTTTATTTTATATTGATAAAGATGTAAATTTTATTACTAAAATATTTCGTTCAACACATGACCAATCTCAATGGATGAGTACTGTCAACACATGAACCTTTATTTTATATTGATAAAGATGTAAATTTTATTACTAAAATATTTCGTTCAACACATGACCAATCTCAATGGATGAGTACTGTCAACACATGAACCTTTATTTTATATTGATAAAGATGTAAATTTTATTACTAAAATATTTCGTTCAACACATGACCAATCTCAATGGATGAGTACTGTCAACACATGAACCTTTATTTTATATTGTTCTTTATTTTCTAAATTGAAATGAGGCCCAATCAATCACCATATAATGTTAATTATATGGATTTTCATACATTACACACATATAATAGCATTTAAAAATAATCAACCATCAACCAAAGTGCACTACACTGTATAAGCATCAAATATAGATATCTAACGCTTATAACAGCCTGTCAATCAATCGATCGACATATTTAATCAATCAGGATGAGTGAACTTCAAATTTCACCCCAACACCCGTGTGGGGTTTCAAACAATCAAACACAGATTTTATTTGTGCAGTTGGGCGATGTGTAAAATTTATCGTCCCAATCAATGTCATTCAAATAAGTGTACATAAACAAACCGTCCGGTTTGTAAATGAATATTTTATTTTATTCACTTCCTGTTAAAAATTATATTTTTAACGATAAAACATTTTATTTTAACATATGAATTTCTATTCAGTTCATTTTTTAAATAAAATGATATTTTTATTTTTCTAACATTTTTTAGAAAATTTGGCGGCATAACGGCACGATACTAGAAACGGGACAAGGCATAGCCTTATCCCCGGTCTATTGAAGGCCCACGCCATTCACACATCAATCAAATTCACCAAACAACCAATTCAAATCAAGTCATCAAATTAATTTATGCAACCAAACAAACAAGTCCATGGTCTGTGGACTATTGTGTCGGGTGCTACTAAGCACCGTCTGCATCCTAGTATATATATAACTAGAAAAAGAAATTGAAGAGTGAGAAGTTCTCACAAATAGCTATCCTTGCTCCATGGCACTTCATTGATAGAAATCTTCATCGCTATCGCATCTTCGTCATCTTCGTTGCCCGTAGCCACTACATATGTAAAAATCGAATTTTTACTTCGTTGTTCAATATATAAAAATCATATTTTTACTTCGCTGTTCAATATATAAAAATCATATTTTTACTATGCTATTCAATTATATAAAAATCATATTTTTACTTTTCTATTCAATATATAAAAATCGAAATTTTACTTTGCTATTCAATATATAAAAATCATATTTTTACTACGTTGTTCAATATAGAAAAATTGAATTTTTAAACCGCTACTACATAGATAAAAATTATATTTTCACATCGATGTTCATATAGTAAAGATTATATTTTTATCACGCCATTCTTCATATAAAGATTTCGCCTTTTCAAAAATAAAGATTTCGCCTTTCTATAATATAAAATTTATATTTTTCTCGAAGTAAAAATCATATTTTTACTTCACTACTCATCTAAAAATATCGTCTTTTCAAATTAAAAAATTTAATCTTTTGCATTTTAAAAATCTAATCTTTTCACTTTTAAAAATCACGTCTTTTCACTTTATCATATTTTTATACTTTTAAAAATATAAAGATCAAATGTTTATATAGCTAATCACTTAATAAAAAAATCTAATCTTTTCATTAAGGAAAATCAAACCTTTTTGTTCTTTCTTATCTAAAAAATCTCGTCTTTTACATACTAAAAATCTCCCTTTTACTTTAACTCATATAACAAAAAAACTGAAAATAAAAGAAAATAATTCGGATTTAATAATAAAACTAAATGGAAATAAATTAAAACTCACATTCATTGAGGGGATTGGGTCTTTGCCGCTGGTGGGGGAGAGAACGGCGCTCGTGGGAGGTGGAGCAGGCGGCGCTGGCGGTGAGGGGAGGCTGCGGTGGGTGAAAGCGACGGGGGGGGGGGGGGGGGGTTGCGTCGCGATTTGAGGAGGAGAAGAGGAGGGCGTCACGAGGTAGGAGGAGGTTGGCGGAGCAGAGGGGAGAAGGGCGGCGGTCCCGCCCTGGTGGCAGTGCCGTCGATGAAGAAGAGAGGGGGGGGAGGCGATTTAGAGATCGGATTTTTTTTTGTTCTGTCAGTTTTGATTTCGAAGGGGGGGGGGCAGAAGTATAAAGAGAGAAAGGGGCTTTTTTATATTTTAATTATTTAATTAATTTAATTTTCCACCCAAAAAGCAACTTTTATTTTCGACCTCAAAACGGGGCCCACCGCCTGTCGTCCATAGCTAATTACCCCCATTCCGAACACAATGGGATATGTATCGTAGGCTGATTCGGCTGTTACAATTAGTTTTCGCTGAATTTACATTTAAATCATTATATTGAATTTTAAACGTACATTTCAAATTACCGGGGTCACATGCTAACTCGAAAAATTATAGAAAAATATTTTCTAGCTTCGTATTGACGATACGGTCCTAACAAAACTAGTTTCGTCGAATTCTGAGACCGTTAGAAAAATAGCCATTTTCCAGTCGATTAAAATCAACTGAAACTGGTCAAACGCATTTTCCTTTGCCACGCTCACATATTGATTCGAAAAATTATAAAATTTGGAATCTAGCAATAACTTTACACTGCGGATCTAACAAAAGTGGTTTCGTCGAAATCCGAGGTTGTTTGCAAAATTTCCATTTTTAAGGGCCTGAATTCTATAGCGACTATTCAGAATTTTCAACTGGACATATCTTTTGATCCCCGCTATGAAATTTCGATTTTTCGGATTCATTGGAAAGATACTATCAATTAGATCCTATCATTTTTGGTTTCACTAAAATCCGGATTGTTTTGCACCCGGTACGTTCAATTGAAGTTTGAAATCGAGTTATCGAACTACCGCGCCATTTTCAATTCTATTTATAATTATATACAATTAATTATATTCTAACGACGACGTATATAATATATACATTTGAATTATATTCAAAATAAATTTCTCGTCAATATTATTTAAAATAATTCATTTTAAATAGTCAAAATTGGCTAAAATTGCCAAAATAAAAATTTTAAACTGGCCCAGATTCTCGGGTTGTTACATCGGCCAACCCTAGCTCACGCAGTACACTAAGTCGGACGGAAATCGTGATCGAGTGCCCCAAAAGAACATCAGATTGTGGAGGATGGTTTCAGGAATGTAATTATATTTATAATAGGATTTATAACATTTTCTACATTTTTCTTTGGATTAAATTCCTGCGGTAGTTTGGTTTTTTTTATACGTATTTATATGCTGTTTGGGTTGGTGAAGTTTGTGGTTGGAATTGGATGAGGCGTGGCCTTCATTTTGATTGTGGAATGAGGAAATTTGGTTTAGGAAAGTATTTATATGATTTTAATTTACTTGGTAGGTGCTGTTATAACTGCTGAAACAAAGGTCCACGTTGAGGTAACGAGCAACCACGATAGTTTCCTATATGAGTGGATTTGAATACAAGTTATCGCTTCAACTGATGTGTGTAGAGTAGTACTGCATTTGAAAGGACGGGTTGAAGACTTAGGCTCTATGGATTCCATATTATAATTATTTACTTTTATTTTATAAGAGTAACTTGTTAAATCTATTGACCCGATTGCAATTTCACGTGGATTAACCAACAAATTGGTGGATATACATATAAGTTACTTTATAAAGTTGGTGTATACCATTGCATAAAATTCCATGAATTTACGAACAACCATCGACAGAAGTAAAAATATCAATGAGACGAGCGATGTCCCACGATCCCAAAAATATAAAAATACCGGTAGATTGACTCATATTGTGAAACCCCAATATTTCTGATATAGGGTGCAAAACACTCCAATATAAAAGTTGACTATTTAATTAATTAAAAATTACAGTAAAATTCTAAAAATTAAATTATCGCTATTTCCCAAAAGGACCTTGTCTAAATTCAAAGCCGATCTCTAGTTATATCGAATAAACCGTTATGGTCGATAATCGATTCTATAGCGACTTTTCTGAAATTTGATTTGGATTTAAATCAAAATCTACACGACGAAATCCCGATTTTTCTCTTCCACTAGAAAGATATACTCCACCAGCTCCACACGTTTCTTATTTCACAGAAATCCGGTTTAAAACGAATCCTGTACATTCAGTTGAAGTTCAAATCGACAAATAGCGAACTACAGCGCCATTTCGAGCTCTATTTTAATTATATTATAATTATACGTTCAAACTGTCGTCGATTGAATATATTCGTCAATATAATTCAACTCTAAGCTGAATTACATCTTAGGGATGACCCCTTTCACAGAATATTGCGATGTCCAATATTTTTGATTATTTCTTGATTGAATATATTATTTAATTATTTAATTTAATTAAATATTTACTATAATTCAATTAACGACGGTTTAATTCCCTAAATCACTATTTATATAATTAAATAAATTAATTATATATATCTCTAAAAATGCGGGTCATTACATTCTTCCCCACTTTAAATAATTTCGTCCTCGAAATTGCTAAGTTAGAGGACGACCCTATCTATTGGAATTCCTAAGATTTGCTTACCCCTTATTTCTGATTTCAACTAAGCCAATTAATATCGACTAAAATATTTATTCCTTCCGACTAACTAAAATTTTCAAAAATTCTGAATATTTTCTAACACTTTAAACTTTCGAAAAATTTCGCCAGCACCTCCTTTGTACTGGTCAATAGCTTAAACTCCAACTCGCCTCTCTGGGCCTTCTTCAACCCAAAAGAAAATCAAAACGCCAAACGGCTTGCCAATTCAGCTCATAAATTCCAAATTCATATAAAATATAAACTTGTACCTTTTTGTTGGGCATATCATTATATCCCTACCACTTCCATATGCTATCAACTCAGCATATACCAGTGTTATCTCAATCAAATTCCAATCAGTTCATATCCTCAAACCCAAACCGAATTTTATTCGAACCCCAATATCAAATTTCAAATTCTTAACTCATCAAGCCAATTCCATAACAGATTATTCTCTAATCCAATTCAATTCTATTTAACTATGTTCAAGTTAAATTTCAATTTATTTTTACCATCTCACCTTATTCAACTTCATAAGTTAAATTTAAATTCCAAAACTTAAATTCCTGGGTAAATTTCAAATCAATTTGAAATCATAATGCCAATTCAAAACCTTTGAATTTCTAAACAACTTGTTTTCTCAAAACAATTCAAATTAAAATCTTTGGTAGTAATCCACCACTTAGAACTCGAAAATCACACTGATGATACTACGCAGTCATCATCGGAATTATTTTCCAGCGACACAAGTGATTTCAATACTATATCATTTGAAAACCCTTATTAAATACATCCATTTTGAAAACATCTCAAAATTTCCCAGGAACTTAAAATTTCCTTATTTTAATTCCAAATCTGATTTGAATTCATATCTAATTCATCTTATTTCATATACTTTACTTATATGATTCTGATTGGTTATATATAACCATTTCACTTTAATAATCTTATTCGGTTATAATACAACCAATATATCCACTATATTAAAATTTTGATATATATATATATCTTCTCTATATCAAGATATACCTTGGGTAAACTTATTTTAATTTAACCTCTTTTCAAAACATATCGTGTAGACCCATCGTATTCGGGTGTTTATTTACTCCTACTGATACAGTGGATCAAACTGATCAACCAGAACTCATAAACAACTCAGCCAATGAATCTCCACAATATAAAACCATTTTTATATCAAATACAAATACGCACTCGTATATATACACTCAAACTCAATCTAGGGTATTACTAACCCTATCTCTACCGAGTCACGCCACAGAGCCAAGTAATTCTTAACTTAAGCTCTGATACCAACTGTAACGACCCGGATTTTCGGCGACTTTGGTTATCGACGTAAGCACGACGTCGATAACCAAAACATCGAAAAATCCCGGTAATTAATGAAAGAAATTAGAAGGTGAGAATAGATAAGATAGAAACTTAGAATAGAAGAAGAAGAAGAACACAACATCAGAGTAACAAGAACCTCACAGCGGAACGAATAACATATAATAGATAACATAACTTTGAAATATAACAGTTATGTATACAATAGCACTTATCAGAGCACAGCACTTACAACACAGCGGAAATAACTATAGCTATATGATCTTGAAGCCTCCTGCTCCACGCTCTTCCAGTATATCTGTAAATTCCTGACAACTTGACTGCCCGTACAAAATTAGGCACCCAAGAGTTTTGGGAAAACAAAACAAATAAACTCCGGGTCAGTCATGGGACTGGTATGAGTAAAACAGTTTAAACAGGTATATGAACAAGTAAACGATATCTCATAAGACCACGCCGTAGAACGGAACGGGTTTTTCCCTTATGAGAATCCAAAATATCTTTATATCAAAAACCTTTTTATATTATAATAATGTCTATGTACAAATAGATATCAACTAGCAGAAACGCTTTCATCTCACGTTCTACATATATGGTATACAGTCAAAACCGCAAGCATGTATTGGGTAATGTATTTTCAACTATGACAAGGTATGGAATCACCTTCCGATCAGTGTACTCTAGGAACGATACACTGGAGTTCAACAAGAACATCTTGCAACTCAGCCACACATGACCGACCACTCATTTCGCTTGAGTGTATCGAATGTACATCACCAACGGTTGGGATCAGCAACCGTTCCCGTATATATATATGGGACAGCATTGATAGATTAAAAGAAGCAAATGAATATTCACTAGATAGGTGATTGTACACCCTACTTCGGTGCGACCGACTTAGCCATGCTGCCTGCCCGATTTCTGTCATTTACCGGTTGATGAGGCTAGAAGCTACGCTTTATCATCACATCATATTCACTTCGAATGCCACATTGTCAGATCCATCGAAAATCACTAATTGACGTCTACAACAATACATTACGTGTCAGCTAAAAGAAGTTTCCTTCTCCGCTTCCACTCTTGGTACGGTTGAAGAAATCAATGTACGTGACCTTTCTGGAAATACTATGTCAGACATCCATCTTCATTCGCTTAGAAATGTCACATCGTCATACCCGCCAAATCACAAATTGACTTATCCAAAAATAACACGGGTATACGGCTAAGAGAAACGAATTCCTCCACCACCAAACGTGAATACGTTTGAACAGATCAACTTACGCGATCCATTGGATATACTCTGTCAGACCTTCGTCCATACAAGTTGTCCTGGGACTGGACAAACCGAAGGCACTATTCTGTAAACATGATAGCCCTTGCATTTTACTCCGTCTTCAATTATCTTTGGCATATATGATTCGTAACGCTTATGCCAATACAGAGTGGTTCTATGGATAATGATCCAACCGGTCTCTCCATATTAACAACGTTAAAATGGTCAAAACTTCGATAGTCTATGATTTAACTATCAAATGAAAACATGCCCGTGTACAAACAACGATCTAAATTCCAAATGGAATGTCAATCGATCAATCATCATGTATATCTATACATATTTCCTTATTTTCTATATTTAGAAAATATTTTTATCAACATTGGAAAACATTTCCATTGTTTATTTACGTATCACTACCACAACTATCAGACTGTAACTATAAACTAACAAGAGAACAACTTCCTAAGTATAAACCCCGAGGGCCGAAACCAACATCAGATCGATACCCAGGAAATCATTCAACTTATTAATCTCTAGTCAGATTCTAATTTTGCTTAACTTTATATTCTTTAACTCCATTCGCTCAACTCTAGATCGCAGCGATCACAATGGTTACGCCTGATTCCCTCAGGAAACATCCGAACGCCGTAGGCTATTTACAGCCCTACGAATTACGCTAGCAGTCGTGCTAAATGGCAACTCATCCTGAATAACTATGTTTGTTTTAACTCTAACTGTTTAACTCTAACTGTTTAACTCTAACTGTTTAACTCTAACTGTTTAACTCTAACTGTTTAACTCAACCGTTTAACTCTAACTGTTTAACTCTAACTGGTTAACTCTAACTGATTAACTCTATTTGACTAACTCGACTTGACTAACCCCTTTCGAATAACATATTCGATTAACTAACTTCGAATACCATATTCGATTTCTCCTTTCGAATACCATATTCGATTAACTAACTTCGAATACCATATTCGATTTCTCCTTTCGAATGTCTATATTCGATTAACTAACTTCGAATACCATATTCGATTTACTTTATTTACTTTATAAAGATTTCCTTTTTAACAACGTTTTATTCATTGGAAAAGATTTACTTTTAAATAACGGTTCTACCCTTTAAAAATGATTTCCCTTTTTATAATGTTTCCTTTCCAATTCTATTTGTAAATGGTTTACAAATATTTCCTTTTCAAATTTATTCTTGAAATATTCTAACTCCTTAAATTCTCTGAAAAATTCGCCATAACCTCCTTTGTATCGGAAGCATCGAGAAAATCCCCAAACTCGCCACACAGGCCTTTCCATTCAAAAAGAAAATGGTTTGAAATTATTTCCTTTTTGAATATCTCCTTAAATTCTCTTTCGATATTTTATGGTACTTAACACATCAAATCACGATGACCAATCTCATTCAAACCCATATAATCAACCACAGGTTTTAACTACATCATATATCATAATATATGAAAAACAATAAAATAACTGTTGAGGAATCCAGCCGGATTCCCCCAACCTGTTTCCCTGCATCCACAGATGTTACACAATATGATTATCATCATTTTCAGTTCAATATACATTATTCTGATAGCAGAATCAATATATAAATATTTAACGGTTTATATATATATATATATATTCGTGTGTATATATATATATATATATATATAATTTCCACTAACTGACTAGCAGTTCAATCAATCAACCAACACATAGTAAATCAGACAATTTCTAACAGTTCTAAAGATACAACATGAAATTATAAACTGTTTAGAGTTGGTGAGATTTACTCACATTGGCGCGTTAATCGTTAAATAACGGTTTGCGTTATTTGATTGCGACGGACAATTTATTTCGCCATAAATTGTAACGAGCTCGGATTCACTCCCAGTCAGTCTCATTGTGTTGCTCCCGTCCATACGATCCCAACGCAACTGACGGTTTGAAATTCTGATTTCATAGGACCGAGATATTCAATTACGAAGTTAATACCCATTTAATTAAAATTTAAAACATGGATTTTATTTAAAATAAGGGCCTTAACCTTTAAAAGCCCATCGGCCCACTTACCATTTAAATACCCGACCGCTACAGTCTCCTCCCCCAAATCAACAGACCGAAAGCTGCTCCTCTTCAACACCACACAGCCGATAATCCTCCTCCCATTACTCCTCCGTTCTTCCATCGATTCACGCACAATCACTACCACCGAATGGCTCTTCTCGAGCACTCCACCATCGCCCTAACTTCCATCAACTCGCACCCTCCATACTTCATCCGAAATCGAAACTAAAATCACCACTAACCTCTCCATCAAATTCTCTTCGATCCCCTTACTGTCAAACTCGCTCCATAAAATTTCCACTACACAACACCCCAATTTCCTGTGTTATCCCCAACGTCCGCCCCACTTATCCAAAAACAAAATCAGTTCCCTCGATTTCAACTCCAAAATAAGGAGTCGGCCAACCCTAGCTCATGCAGTACACTAAGTCGGACGGAAATCGTGATCGAGTGCCCCAAAAGAACTTCAGATTGTGGAGGATGGTTTCAGGAATGTAATTATATTTTTAATAGGATTTATAACATTTTCTACATTTTTCTTTGGATTAAATTCCTGCGGTAGTTTGGTT
This sequence comes from Allium sativum, assembly GCA_030737875.1. Taxonomy (NCBI): domain Eukaryota; kingdom Viridiplantae; phylum Streptophyta; class Magnoliopsida; order Asparagales; family Amaryllidaceae; genus Allium; species Allium sativum. The sequence goes on from CM060925.1 coordinate 358,193,495, forward strand.
TTTTTTTATACGTATTTATATGCTGTTTGGGTTGGTGAAGTTTGTGGTTGGAATTGGATGAGGCGTGGCCTTCATTTTGATTGTGGAATGAGGAAATTTGGTTTAGGAAAGTATTTATATGATTTTAATTTACTTGGTAGGTGCTGTTATAACTGCTGAAACAAAGGTCCACGTTGAGGTAACGAGCAACCACGATAGTTTCCTATATGAGTGTATTTGAATACAAGTTATCGCTTCAACTGATGTGTGTAGAGTAGTACTGCATTTGAAAGGACGGGTTGAAGACTTAGGCTCTATGGATTCCATATTATAATTATTTACTTTTATTTTATAAGAGTAACTTGTTAAATCTATTGGCCCGATTGCAATTTCACGTGGATTAACCAACAAATTGGTGGATATACATATAAGTTACTTTATAAAGTTGGTGTATACCATTGCATAAAATTCCATGAATTTACGAACAACCATCGACAGAAGTAAAAATATCAATGAGACGAGCGATGTCCCACGATCCCAAAAATATAAAAATACCGGTACATTGACTCATATTGTGAAACCCCAATATTTCTGATACAGGGTGCAAAACACTCCATTATAAAAGTTGCCTATTTAATTAATTAAAAATTACAGTAAAATTCTAAAAATTAAATTATCGCTATTTCCCAAAATGGCCTTGTCTAAATTCAAAGCCGATCTCTAGTTATATCGAATAAACCGTTATGGTCGATAATCGATTCTATAGCGACTTTTCTGAAATTTGATTTGGATGTAAATCAAAATCTACACGACGAAATCCCGATTTTTCTCTTCCACTAGAAAGATATACTCCACCAGCTCCACACTTTTTTTATTTCACAGAAATCCGGTTTAAAACGAATCCTGTACATTCAGTTGAAGTTCAAATCGCCAAATAGCGAACTTCAGCGCCATTTCGAGCTCTATTTTAATTATATTATAATTATACGTTCAAACTGTTGTCGATTGAATATATTCGTCAATATAATTCAACTCTAAGCTGAATTACATCTTAGGGATGACCCCTTTCACAGAATATTGCAATGTCCAATATTTTTGATTATTTCTGGATTGAATATATTATTTAATTTTTTAATTTAATTAAATATTTACTATAATTCAATTAACGATGATTTAATTCCCTAAATCACTATTTATATAATTAAATAAATTAATTATATATATCTCTAAAAATGCGGGTCATTACAGCATCATCAAGAATGGCCTTCCTTAAGTCTTCGTCTTGTGGTACACAAAGTCTATTATCCCTTCGTAACCAACCCTTATCGTCTAGGGTATACCTACGAAGATGGCTAGACGACTCCCCTCCTTTGAGCTTTTCTACTATCTCAACCAACTGGGGGTTGTCTTGCTGTGCCTCACCAACTCGTCCTAGAAGTGTAGGTCTAACCTCCAAGGATGCTAATAAACCAGGTACTAGGTCAACGGAGGGTCTAAAGTCAAACATGGAGATGAATTCTAAGCTTCGTCGTTCAACAAACAACGGACTCAAGGACAACCTTTTCCTACTTAAGGCGTCTGCTACCACGTTACCCTTGCCCGGGGTATATGCTATTTCAAAATCGTAGGAGGCTAGGAATTCCATCCACCGTTGCTGCCTTAAATTCAAATCCTTCTAAGAGAATAAGTATTTTAATGATTTGTGGTCAGTGAACAGTTCGAATTTCTCACCAAGAAGATAGTGACGCCAATACTTAAGCGCGAAAACAGTTGCGGCTAACTCAAGGTCATGCGTAGGGTAATTCTTTTCATGAACCCTCAACTGCCTTCCACCATAGGCTATTACTCTTCCCTCTTGCATGAGGACCGCGCCAAGTCCCGTCCCTCAAGCATCAGTATAGACGGTAAACAGTTTATTCCCGTCTGGCAGCACCAAGACTGGGGCTGAAGTTAAGGCTCTCTTTAAACGTTGGAACGCATCATCACAATCTTCGTCCCACGTAAAAACCAGGTTCTTCTTCGTTAACTATGTTAGTGGAGCTGATATTTTTGCGAAGTCTTTGATAAACTTCCTATAATAGCCAGCCAATCCCAAGAAACTTCTTACTTCGGTTACATTTTTAGGGACCTTCCAATCTTGGATGGCCACCACCTTTGCGGGATCCACTGCTATCCTTTCCTTGGAAACCACGTGCCCTAAGAACCGTACTCCTTTCCTCCAGAAGTGACACTTAGAAAATTTTCCCTTAAGGTTATGCGCTCGAAGGGTTTCCAACACTTCCCTAAGATGTAGGGCATGCTCTTCTTCATTCTTAGAAAAGACTAAGATGTCATCCACAAAGACTACCACGAATTTGTTAAGGTACTCCCTAAACACCCTATTCATCAAAATATGCGGGGCCGTTTGTCAAATCAAAGGGCATCACTAGCCATTCATAGAATCCATCAGGAGTCCTAAAAGCAGTCTTATCTATACTATCCTCAGCCACTCTCAGTTGATGAAAGCCAGTGGCTAAGTCCAACTGCGAAAACACTGAGGCGCCAACTAACTGATCAAAGAGATCGTCAATCCTCGGCAGTGGGTGTCGGTTCTTTTTAGTAAGCTTGTTTAGTTCTCTATAGTCCACACAAAGTCTAAGGGACCCATCCGCCTTTGTAGCAAATACTACTGGAGCACCCCACTCTGATATACTACGTCTTATGAACCCCTTCTCAAGCAACTCCTTCACTTGCTTATTGAGTTCCCTCCTTTCACGAGGAGCCATGTGGCGCACTGGCAAAGATACGGGTTTAGCATTATCCACAAGATAAATTCGAAAGTCTATCTCCCGCTTTAGAGGTAAGCCCTTCACCTCCTCAAACACATCCGGATATTCCCGGACCACCTCTACCACTCGCAGATTCTCTACAGACGCGTCAAGCGATTCAAGATAACTTAGCATAACGGAATTTATGGGACTACAAAAGATGTCGAGAGCATTACCAAGGCGAGTCACAAGCCTAACTACTCTCCTTTCACAATCAAGAATGGCCCCATTTCTAGATAACCAATCCATTCCTAAAATTAGCCCATAGCCCGTGAAGCCCAATACATAAGCATCACATCTAAATTCAACGCTAAGTATAGAGATTTTCAAATCCAAACATATCATGGTCAAATGAGCCGAACCCCCAATTGGATTTGAAACAACCAAGGGATCCTCTATTAAACTGGTGTTCAAGTGCAGTAATTCAACTAATGATGCAGAGATAAACGAATGAGATGCGCCAGAATCGAATAAGGTACGGACAGGATGATCAAACAGAAAAACTAAGCTTTCAACAGAAATTGTTCTACCTCTTTCTTGCAGCGGTGGGGCCGCAATAGCCTGCACTTGCCCCCTTGCCTGCCCTGGTGCCATAAGAGCCTGCACCTGTCCTCCCGAGGTAGACCCTGCCCTCTGGCCCTTCTTTGGGCAGTCCTTCACCAAATGTCCCGCATCTCCACAATGAAAACAACCAGTCTTCTTTTTCTTTCTACAATCTTTGCTGAGATGGCCAGGCGTCCCACAATTGAAGCATCTCTTCTTCCCTTTGCCATTATTGTTTTTACCACCCTTCTTATTTTGCTGTTGGGGTTTCTTCTGATCCCCTTTCTTTTCAACTGCCTTATCCTCATGCATAAGTGCCATTTCTACTAGCCTTTCAAAGGTGGCTCCCATAGGGATGTGGGTCATAGCCAACCCTTGCAATGGTTCATTCAAGCCTCTAACGAACCTCAAAGCTTTCTTCTCTAGCGTGTTCACCAACTCCAAGCCAAACCTTGCTAACTGATTAAATTTATTGACATACTCCTTCACTGATAAGCTCCCTTGCTTTAATGTCAAGAATTTTTCCATATTTAAATTCTCCTCTGCCCTTGAAAGAAACTTTGCCTCAAACCTTCGTCTGAAATCCGCCCATGAATCAACTGGACGTTCCCCGTTAGTAACATCCCACCAAAACGAGGCCTCTCCCTTCATTAACCAAGCAGCTAAACGGACTTTCCTCCCATCTTCCACTTCAAAGATATCCAACAATTCCTCAGTCTCCTTAAGCCAGTCTCTGGCCTCCACAAACGTCTCAGTCCCTTGAAAAGTTTTTCCTCCCATAGCCTTAAATTCCTTGCACGTCTTTGCAAAAGTGTCAACACGAGGAGGAAGAGGAGGAATGGGTGCAACTGGGGGTGGAGGAACATCCGCTGGGCCTGCAGTGGTGGCCCTAGCCTCCAAATATCTCCTAAACCACCCTGGAACCGTCACACCTTCTGGGAGATTAAGATCTTCAGCCATGCTGAAAGGAAAAAGGAAAGATTCAAAATGGAGAATTCGAAAGATAAAGATAAGGATATGGCTATTTGGGATTATGTTTTTCATTAAAACTTTCTCTAAATAACATGTTTTTGAAAGCACTTCTTCCAAAAATACTTTAGAAAAATATTTTTCTAAAAATTTTATCTGTTCTGGTAACCTTATGCTCTGATACCACGTGTAACACCCCACGTCCATTAATGTCACTCACAAAGGGAATGCATTAACTTCTATGGAGGTTTTAGGTGAATATAGAACAGTAAAATTTCAACAAGACAGATATAAAATTGTACTTGGAAATTCAAAAACTTTATTTCAATTGCAGCAGAAGTCAAAACATGTTTGATTACATCATAACACCATAATCAAAGTCAAGTACAATATCTATCTTGATAAAACAAGTACATAATCCCATTACATAAATAGCCATTAAAAAGAAAGATAACAAGCTGGTCTTTACTTCAGCAGTCCAAGCTTTCCAAGAGATAAGCAATCCAATCAGACTCCACTGGAACTTGGCCCAACCTGAGGACCTGAAGGGAGAAAAAGATGAAAAAGAGGGGGGGGGTCAGACATAAAGTCTGGCGAGTATGATAATTCTACAATACTATTATCAAAATAACTGGACTAAGGCATAAGCTGGAAAACAAGGAAATGTCTATGAAAGAGCAGATTAAGGACATAGACAATCGCTAAAGGAAACGTTATAGGCGCTCCTAAATACTAAAGGATAAACACTATACTGCACCACACCAGTCACCTTAAAGATTGATTCCACTTAGCTTCACTTAGAAACTTTCTTAATGGCTTTACGTACTTCTAGCTGACTACATAGGTGCCGCCTGCCCCTATCTCCACTAGGTGTACCCCACTTTCCATTTTTCGATCGGCTCTCTACTCGTAGATACCCGTGCTGGTCCCACAGTGGGGTGTATCATTCCCCTAAAGTGGCAACCCGATATAACGGAGATGTACGGCTTATACCTACACGATGCAACAACGTCTAACCTACCAGCCCGGGTCCACACACGCATATGAAACCCGTTGGATTTGCGTTGCCACCGCTCCCTGTTTTGGCCTCTTATAGTCAAACCCAGTATGCGTGTCCCGTCCTCGACTTGGGTCGAGCCCACAAAGATACGTTTTGGGATACTGGTTGAAATGGGCCCCCATTATTTCCCACAAGCATTCCACCTAAGCTTGTCCCATTAGTCCATCCACTTAACCCACTTAGTCATGTTCATTTACATGTGTATTTGGTTAAGTCTAATCGTATTTCAAATGCCTCTAAAGGCAACCACTAGATTCCTCATGCCACCCAAGGCACCTACTTAACCCCCATGTCCCACCTTACATGATTATCTGGCTAAGTATTTCTTAATTCATTAAGGCCATAACCTCATAAAGACCTCTCACATTAGACTGGCATTTATGGCAGCTGGATTTGCCGGGTGGGTCCGGGCAGTCTTACACCATAAAAGAGTCTAACCTCGTGTCTTTAGAACTGTTATGCTTTAGTTTGGGCCTAGGACCTCTCACATTGGGCCGACATTTGTGACTACTGGATTTGCCGGGCGGGTCCGGGCAGGTTTACGTCACAAACGGGTCCAACCTCGTGTCCTAAGCATTGATTATTATTAATAATCCACTTTCCGCAATTTTAATAATTCCCTACTTGAATTATTAATTAATTCCAAATTTAACAATGTCCATAATTGACTCAATTATGGACATCCATTTAAGGCATGCAAAATCATATCAATTGCACCCCAATTTATTAATTTCCTAATATTACCCCTACCCCACGTTTGAACGTTTATTCGCAAAATGTATGCTAGACCCGATTAGTCTAACTCATAGCATAAAAGAAAATATTCACAACAACAACATATATATGTGACTAAATAAATCATAACAAGGGGTAAAACTTGCATACATTACAACTTGCATAAGGTTGTACATGTCATGGATCTAAGGGTGTCAACTTATTCATAATTCACATAATATGATTTTGATCAAATTTCATAAACTTGTATAGGACATGTGTGAATCAACATCATTAACAATATGGTTTTATATGGGTACACCTAACTCAATAGGCAAATTCCCAAAAATCAAAATTCATTTAATCATAGATTCATGTATATGGGTACACCTAACTTAATAGGCAAATTCCCATATTCAAGATCCAATTAATTTGTAGATTCATGTATATGGGTACACCTAATCCAATAGGCAAATTCCCATAATCAAGATCTATTATAAAAAAACATAAACTTTAAACATGATCCAATTCGCATAAATACTAACATCATGATTTTACAACTTGTATGATTCAACACAACTTAACATGACATCATTATCATATAACATAAGTATTTCAACATATGTGATAATATGAGATCTACAACATATATAAGATTTACAACATAGCATATCATAATTTGCAACATAGCATGATATGATTTACAACATAGCATAGCATGATTAATCACATATGACATAGCATAGGATTATTTACAACATAATCACTACAACATAACAACATATATATGATAACATAATAGCATAACAAGAGATCCACAACATAATTTACAAATACATAACAATTCATATCACTTTCTTGTGATCCATTCATAACTTAATCAAATTATTTTATAATAATATTGTGAGATTCATCATAATCACAATTTTAAAGAAGAGAAATAGAAAGAGAGAGAGCTTTTGATTTGATTTGAGTAGATTTAGTTTGTAGATTAGGCCTTCTTCTTCTTTAGTTTGTGACGGCTATGCTGAACTCCATGGCAACGGCATGTCGGTAGCTCTCCAATTTTTCCAGTGATTTAGTGTTAGAATCTACCCACTTATTTATAGATGTTAGGATTCATTTAGGCCATTAGATTTAACCTAGAAATAACCGCAGCCATTCAGACCAGATGGGGTTTATCTTATTGACTCAGCAATGAGTCAGAAGTGACTCAGCAAACACTCAGCAAATTAATAAACTTCTATTCATGTTTACATTAACTACCCATATATATATAAATATATATATATACACACGCACCTATTCATGAATTCAAATTAATCCATAATTAACTTATGACCATTTCTACACATTAATTTTCCAATTAATGTCTTAATTCCATTTTTCGCCTTTTAAGGCAATTCACATATCTCAAATTTGTTATATGCCTTTTTAAGGCTATTTCATGCAAATTCTCAATATTAATTCTTTTAATTTGTGAATATTAGTATTAACAGAAATACGGGGTGTTACATTCTCCCCTCCTTAAGGGATTTCGACCCCGAAATCTTCAAGTTTATATCCTATCATCAACCATCTACTCAATCAACAAACACTGGCATCCATTGTCCTTATAGACTTCTAATGCTTTCATGTTTAAATGCACAGTGTGTGTCTATGTCCGTATCTAATGCAAAATCAGGCGGTCCACTGATTCAGTTGACCTCCTTGATGCAATTCATGATAGTGCCATGCATCCATTATGTATGCAAAAGATCCTAATTGCTTACAAACTACTTCTATATGCGTGCACATCCATTCAACCGAATGCAGCATCTATATGATGGTACAACCATTATACATCCATTATACTAAATACATTCATTTATGCAATATGCAATATGTAGTGACTGAGCCGATCTAGTGCCTAAAGTGCGTGTATATATGCATCTACGAGCAACCACTAGCAACCACTTGCATCCATTTTGCATCCATCATACATAACATGTCTCAAACACATGTTTCAACCATAGGATTATCCTAACTAAAGGTCAAAGATACTAATGAGAGGACATACTAAAGAAAAGATAAGATAAGCTAAGCGATAAAGGAGAAATTAAAAGACATACCCTCAAAAAGAAAAGGGTATAGCGAACGCATCTTCCCTTCTGTCTCCCAAGTAGTGTTGCTCTCATCATCTCCCCATTGCACTTTAACTAGTCTGACCTCTCGATTTCTCAACTTTTTGATCTCCGATCCAAGAATGCATGTAGGAGCTCGTCTAATTGTTGCATCACGCTCTATTTCCACCTCTTTAAGCAAGCTCGGCTCTACCACCTCCGCGGTCTTGTGCAAACACTTCCTCAAATGTGATACATGGAATACGTCGTGTACTCCACTAAGTTTCTCAGGCAACTCCACCTTATACGCCATCTTCCCAATCCTGTCTTTTATAGGAAACGGCCCTACAAACCTTGGCGCTAATTTCCCAACGGACCCAAAGCGAACAACATTCCGTAACGGAGACACTTTGATAAAAACCATGTCCCCAATGTCAAACTCAAGATTTGTCCTCCTCTTATCAGCATACGATTTCTGCCTATCTTGTGCTGCTTTCATCCTCCTTCGAATCAAATCAATCTTCTCCGAGGTTTCCCTAACCATATCGGGCCCAAGTAGGATTTTATCGGTAGATTCCCACCAACATGTAGGCGAACGGCAAGGCCTTCCATAAAGAGCTTCGAAAGGTGCCATGCCAATACTAGACTTAAAGCTATTATTATATGCGAAATCTACCAACGGAAGGTGCTCTTCCCATGTACCACCAAAGTCTAGGATACAAAGCCTTAGAAGATACTCTAGAATACGATTCACCCTCTCGGTCTGGCCGTCCGTCTGAGGATGATATGCGGTGCTCAAACATAGCTGAGTCCCTACCGCCTCTTGTAAACTCTTCCAAAATTCGCTAGTGAAGATGGGATCACAGTCGCTTACTATACTAGAAGGAATACCGTGCAAACGAACTATCTCTTTAATGTATACAGAAGCCAACCACGGAGTAGTCCTCTTACATTTCACGGGAATAAAATGGGCGCTCATAGTAAGTCTATCTACTATAACCCAAATCCCCGTATTACCCTTCCTTGATCTTGGTAATCCATCCACAAAATCCATTGAGACGCTTTCCCATTTCCATAGTGGAACTTCCAATGGGTGAAGCAACCCACCGGGTTTCTTTTGTTCCGCTTTTACTTGTTGGCACACCAAGCATCTAGCGACGTACTCGGCCACATCCTTTTTCATACCGGCCCAAAAGAAAACCCCCTTCATATCTTTGTACATCTTGTCTCCGCCGGGATGAATGGTCATCTTTGAGCGATGAGCATCTGTAACGACCCGGATTTTCGGCGACTTTGGTTATCGACGTAAGCACGACATCGATAACCAAAACATCGAAAAATCCCGGTAATTAATTAAAGAAATTAGAAGGTGAGAATAGATAAGATAGAAACTTAGAATAGAAGAAGAAGAAGAACACAACATCAGAGTAACACGAACCTCACAGCGAAACGAATAACATATAATAGATAACATAACTTTGAAATATAACAGTTATGTATACAATAGCACTTATCAGAGTACAACACTTACAACACAGCGGAAATAACTATAGCTATATGATCTTGAAGCCTCCTGCTCCACGCTCTTCCAGTATATCTGTAAATTCCTGACAACTTGACTGCCCGTACAAAATTAGGCACCCAAGAGTTTAGGGAAAACAAAACAAATAAACTCCGGGTCAGTCATGGGACTGGTATGAGTAAAACAGTTTAAACAGGTATATGAACAAGTAAACGATATCTCATAAGACCACGCCGCAGAACGGAACGGGTTTTTCCCTTATGAGAATCCAAAATATCTTTATATCAAAAACATTTTTATATTATAATAATGTCTATGTACAAATAGATATCAACAAGCAGAAACGCTTTCATCTCACGTTCTACATATATGGTATACTGTCAAAACCGCAAGCACGTATTGGGTAATGGATTTTCAACTATGACAAGGTATGGAATCACCTTCCGATCAGTGTACTCTAGGAACGATACATTGGAGTTCAACAAGAACATCTTGCAACTCAGCCACACATGACCGACCACTCATTTCGCTTGAGTGTATCGAATGTACATCACCAACGGTTGGGATCAGCAACCGTTCCCGTATATATATATGGGACAACATTGATAGATTAAAAGAAGCAAATGAATATTCACTAGATAGGTGATTATACACCCTACTTCGGTGCGACCGACTTAGCCATGCTGCCTGCCCGATTTCAGTCATTTACCGGTTGATGAGGCTAGAAGCTATGCTTTATCATCACATTAGATTCACTTCGAATGCCACATTGTCAGATCCATCGAAAATCACTAATTGACGTCTACAACAATACATTACGTGTCAGCTAAAAGAAGTTTCCTTCTCCGCTTCCACTCTTGGTACGGTTGAAGAAATCAATGTACGTGACCTTTCTGGAAATACTATGTCAGACATTCATCTTCATTCGCTTAGAAATGTCACATCGTCATACCCGCCAAATCACAAATTGACTTATCCAAAAATAACACGGGTATACAGCTAAGAGAAACGAATTCCTCCGCCACAAAACGTGAATACGTTTGAATAGATCAACTTACGCGACCCATTGGATATACTCTGTCAGACCTTCGTCCATACAAGTTGTCCTGGGACTGGACAAATCGAAGGCACTATTCTGTAAACAGGATAGCCCTTGCATTTTACTCCGTCTTCAATTATCTTTGGCATATATGATTCGCAACGCTTATGCCAATACAGAGTGGTTCTATGGATAATGATCCAACCGGTCTCTCCATATTAACAACGTTAAAATGTTCAAAACTTCGATAGTCTGTGATTTAACTATCAAATGAAAACATGCCCGTGTACAAACAACGATCTAAATTACAAATGGAATGTCAATCGATCAATCATCATGTATATCTATACATGTTTCCTTATTTTCTATATTTAGAAAATATTTTTATCAACATTGGAAAACATTTCCATTGTTTATTTACGTATCACTACCACAACTATCAGACTCTAACTATAAACTAACAAGAGAACAACTTCCTAAGTATAAACCCCGAGGGCCGAAACCAACATCAGATCGATACCAAGGAAATCATTCAACTTATTAATCTCTAGTCAGATTCTAATTTTGCTTAACTTTATATTCTTTAACTCCATTCGCTCAACTCTAGATCGCAGCGATCACAATGGTTACGCCTGATTCCCTCAGGAAACATCCAAACGCCGTAGGCTATTTACAGCCCTGCGAATTACACTAGCAATCGTGCTAAATGGCAACTCATCCTGAATAACTATGTTTGTTTTAACTCTAACTGTTTAACTCTAACTGTTTAACTATAACTGTTTAACTCAACTGTTTAACTCTAACTGTTTAACTCTAACTGGTTAACTCTAACTGGTTAACTCTAACTGATTAACTCTATTTGACTAACCCGACTTGACTAACCCCTTTCGAATAACATATTCGATTAACTAACTTCGAATACCATATTCGATTTCTCCTTTCGAATACCATATTCGATTAACTAACTTCGAATACCATATTCGATTTCTCCTTTCGAATGTCTATATTCGATTAACTAACTTCGAATACCATATTCGATTTACTTTATTTACTTTATAAATATTTCCTTTTTAACAACGTTTTATTCATTGGAAAAGATTTACTTTTAAATAACGGTTCTACCCTTTAAAAATGATTTCCCTATTTATAATGTTTCCTTTCCAATTCTATTTGTAAATGGTTTACAAATATTTCCTTTTCAAATTTATTCTTGAAATATTCTAACTCCTTAAATTCTCTGAAAAATTCGCCATAACCTCCTTTGTATCGGAAGCATCGGGAAAATCCCCAAACTCAACACACAGGCCTTTCCATTCAAAAAGAAAATGGTTTGAAATTATTTCCTTTTTGAATATCTCCTTAAATTCTCTTTCGATATTTTATGGTACTTAACACATCAAATCACGATTACCAATCTCATTCAAACCCATATAATCAACCACAGGTTTTAACTACATCATATATCATAATATATGAAAAACAATAAAATAACTGTTGAGGAATCCAGTCGGATTCCTCTAACCTGTTTCCCTGCATCCACAGATGTTACACAATATGATTATCATCATTTTCAGTTCAATATACATTATTCTGATAGCAGAATCAATATATAAATATTTAACGGTTTATATATATATATATATATATATATATATATTCGTATATATATAAATATAAAATTTCCACTAACTGACTAGCAGTTCAATCAATCAACCAACACATAGTAAATCAGACAATTTCTAACAGTTCTAAAGATACAACATGAAATTATAAACTGTTTAGAGTTGGTGAGATTTACTCACATTGGCGCGTTAATCGTTAAATAACGGTTTGCGTTATTTGATTGCGACGGACAATTTATTTCGCCATAAATTGTAACGAGCTCGGATTCACTCCCAGTCAGTCTCATTGTGTTGCTCCCGTCCATACGATCCCAACGCAACTGACGGTTTGAAATTCTGATTTCATAGGACCGAGATATTCAATTACGAAGTTAATACCCATTTAATTAAAATTTAAAACATGGATTTTATTTAAAATAAGGGCCTTAACCTTTAAAAGCCCATCGGCCCACTTACCATTTAAATACCCGACCGCTACAGTCTCCTCCCCCAAATCAACAGACCGAAAGCTGCTCCTCTTCAACACTACACAGCCGATAATCCTCCTCCCATTACTCCTCCGTTCTGCCATCGATTCACGCACAATCACTACCACCGAATGGCTCTTCTCGAGCACTCCACCATCGCCCTAACTTCCATCAACTCGCATCCTCCATACTTCAACCGAAATCGAAACTAAAATCACCACTAACCTCTCCATCGAATTCTCTTCGATCCCCTTACGGTCAAACTCGCTCCATCAAATTTCCACTACACAACACCCCAATTTCCTGTGTTATCCCCAACGTCCGCCCCACTTATCCAAAAACAAAATCAGTTCCCTCGATTTCAACTCCAAAACAAGGAGTCGGCTGTAAAAACCCGTAACTTCCTCGTAAAGGAAAGTGGCGGATAGTTCGAGAGCAAGCCACAACAGAACGCATACAAAAGAACATTTCATTGTATATTACAACAATGCATCAGATTACAAGAATATACAGAGTATAAATGAATAAATATTACACAGAAATATCAGAGATTTAAATTACATTTAAATAAATAGCAGCGGAAAATAATACAATACACAACTAGAAGAGATATACAGATACAAAGCTTTCCGGATATCGTTCCAGCTGTAAACCAGGATCCTGTGAATATAAATCTGCAAAACCAAAACTACTAGCTGCCCGTGTCAAAATAAGGGCACCCAGAGTTTAGGTTAAAACAATAAACTCCAGGTCAGTCATGTGACTGGTGTGAGAACTAAAACAGTTATTGATCTTTATTTTTAAAGTTAGGTAAATCAAGGGACCACGCCGTATAACACGGAACGGGTGTGATCCCAAGAATACCAGTGCATAAGACGAACAACGCAATGCTAAATAGAGAAAAATGAAGCTGTTATAAGACCCAGGTCCTATCACACAATGCAACGCAAGCCGGGGGATAGGGTTTTCCCTTATAACAACCAAAGAATGCTTGATACGTTTTAAAACAAATCATTTGATACTATAGTCAGTGCATAGTGTATAAAACAACTTCAAATCATAAGTATCAATCATAGGCGGCATGAGCGCCCCATCCCACTATGTCGCCATATATAGGATTACAACTAAAACCGCAAGATCACGTATTTGGAAATTGGATTTCCATCATGAACCAAGGCAAAAGATAGTCCTTACCGAATTCGAGACTGCCTAGCCCGAGTCTCAGGATCAGAACGCATCGACCCTTGGAGCGACAAGGACAGTCCACACGGAGTGGATTAAAAATGCCTGAGCACTACGTTTCGCCGCCCTTTGGGGCATAAGCGAGCCAACTAGTGACTCCATCGGACCCGGATCGTCCGATCTAACCGAGGCGCCTCGCAACAGCAACAACCACATAAGTCAAACTCGTCAGGGCGTGTAAAACCACTGACGCCACTTTTAGCTAGGAGGAAACGTAGGCCCTCCCTGAGGTCCTTTCTCCCGTTTCTGGTTCATACCGGGGTGTGAGGCTCGCGAATTCACGTTACTCAAAGCTGTGCCACACAGGCTGTGCTATGATCATCACCACAAGGCTTTGCTTTTCAACAGAAGCCTTGATCATTTGCATCTTAGCATGCTACACAGGCAAACCATTCTATGCAACTGATATCAGTCACAGAAAATGGAATCCGATGTCAGACACACAGTCCATTTACAAGTCCGTTCTGGGTCTGAACGAAACCGGAGGCACCTAGTACCCCACATATCCATCGATCTCCAAGTACGTCTGGACGATCACCAACGGTTTCCATCTTCTTGGGTGTACAGCCCAATCAAGATCATCAGTAATCACCCAAACGACGTGAAGACTTCTGGTCTTCGACCATCGTCTTCATCTTCGACTTACCGTCGTTTCAGTTATTCAGAATGGGATAAACCCGGTCTTTCCGAATAACTCGCGTATATTTAAATAAGTGTTACAAAAACACAACATACGCCTCATTCCAATTCATCAGTCACTAACCGTAAATTAATCAAGAGAATAATTCCCCAAATAATAACCCCAAAGGCCGAAACCAACATCAGATCAATATCCAGAAAACCATTCTGCTTGGCTAACCGACAGTTAGTTTCTAAATTTCACATTCATAGGGAAAGGTTCCCATTAATTTTATCCAAGATAAATGCTTTATATTTATTCTTTAATCTATCCTTTTGAATTTCGATTCAACTAGTCGGGATTAACGAACCTTACCGAAGTAATCATTTGTTTTAATTTCCCAATCCCAACCTATTCATCCCACGAAGTAAAACTGGTAATACTTCATATCTAACACCACAGTGTTATTGGTAAATTCAATTACCATTTCACGTTCAAATCTAATTAAAGATTTAACTATCGCCTGGAGTAAAACTGGTGATACTCCATTCTCGATCTTTTCAATCTAATTAAAGATTCATTAAAACTCCACTTAGTTTTAATCTTTAACTGGGTTAAAGAATCCGTGTCATTTAAAACACGGTTCACGGTAAACCCAAAATCACCTTCCATTAATTATCGGGTTAAAGAACGAGT
The DNA here is from genome assembly GCA_030737875.1 of Allium sativum. Taxonomy (NCBI): domain Eukaryota; kingdom Viridiplantae; phylum Streptophyta; class Magnoliopsida; order Asparagales; family Amaryllidaceae; genus Allium; species Allium sativum. Next base: position 358,208,876 of record CM060925.1, read on the forward strand.
GTTATTTAAAAACACTGTTCACGATAAACCCAAAATATCATTCTATTAATTATCGGGTTAAAGAACAAGTGTTATTTAAAAACACTGTTCACGATAAACCCAAAATATCATTCCATTAATTATCGGGTTAAAGAACAAGTGTTATTTAAAAACACTGTTCACGATAAACCCAAAATATCATTCTATTAATTATCGGGTTAAAGATAAAGTGTTATTTAAAAACACTGTTCATGATAAACCCAAAATATCATTCTATTAATTATCGGGTTAAAGAACAAGTGCTATTTAAAAACACTGTTCACGATAAACCCAAAAATCAATATCAATTCAATTCCAATTAAATATTACTTAATTGGTACACTTCATTAAATCTAAATAAAAAGATTTAATCTTTTCTCAACAGGGTTCAAGAACAGTGTTAATGAAGACACCATTCACGACAAACCCAAATCACATTTGATATTCAATACAAGGCTCTGAATAGAAAATATATCGGCTTATATTCAATATCAAAGTCTACGATTAACAAATGTCGTATTGCAAATAACGATATAAATATATATCTTTCAAATTTCCATAACAACACCTGTATAATCCAACATCGAAATATTCCGAAGACAATTTCGATTCAAATCCACTCCAATGCAATCATTGGATATTCTGGTTATTTTTAAAACCCTTTTTAAATTCAATTTATTTATTTAAAATTAAATAGAATTATAATTCTAGTTCAAAACCAGTTCATTTCGATAAAAATCTATTTTTATCTTTTCAAATATGGAGTTTTTCATCCCAATTTTTCCCAGATCATTTCTTATGATTTTACACAAATTATTACTATTTTTAATAATTTTATCAAGGCCCGTACAGTCGATTTCCATCAATGGCCATCGAACTGCACTTACAGCGACCTTTTTCAAATTTGATTTGGATGTAACTCCAAATCCAACCGTTAGATTTCAAATTTCTAACATTCGTTAGAAAGCTCTTTTCGATACGAACCCAACGGTTCCGGTTTTAGGAGAATCCGACGGTCGGATCTCCCGTAATGTCCGTTTGAAATAAATGGTCGAAATTCGCGAACTGCCGCGGCGCGGCGCGTTCTATTCAGGCCATTATATTATATATATAATATATATAATATATATTTCGTCGATTTCTATTTAAAACGAATTATATAAATAGTTTTAAATTCGTTTTCAAAGGCAATTTCAACTTCCATTTCAATTCAAATCAAAATTGAATTCTTCTTTATAAATTCGTTTTAAAATTCATTTCTATTCAATTCAAATTTCAATTCAATTTGAATTCGTTTTCAATTTAATTCAATTCCAAAGTCGTTTTCTATTCGATTCAATTCAAATTGGTTTTCTATTCGATTCAATTCGTTGTATATCCCATTGAAATCAAATTCGTTATATATTCAAAACAAATTCGATTCGAATTCGTTTTCTATTCAATTTGATTCAAATTTCATTTCAAAATATTCGATTTCGAAATCACTTTTCAATATTCATTTTAAAATGAATAAAATCGATATAAATATCATTCACGTCAAAATGGCGTCAATCTAATCAACACGGCTTCATATATTTCTATTTTCAAATATTCTATTTCAAATATTTCTATCATTAAAATATTTCGTTCAACACATGACCAATCTCAATGGATGAGTACTGTCAACACGTGAACCTTTATTTTATACTGATAAAGATGTAAATTTTATTACTAAAATATTTCGTTCAACACATGACCAATCTCAATGGATGAGTACTGTCAACACATGAACCTTTATTTTATATTGATAAAGATGTAAATTTTATTACTAAAATATTTCGTTCAACACATGACCAATCTCAATGGATGAGTACTGTCAACACAAGAACCTTTATTTTATATTGATAAAGATGTAAATTTTATTACTAAAATATTTCGTTCAACACATGACCAATCTCAATGGATGAGTACTGTCAACACATGAACCTTTATTTTATATTGATAAAGATGTAAATTTTATTACTAAAATATTTCGTTCAACACATGACCAACCTCAATGGATGAGTACTGTCAACACATGAACCTTTATTTTATATTGATAAAGATGTAAATTTTATTACTAAAATATTTCGTTCAACACATGACCAATCTTAATGGATGAGTACTGTCAACACATGAACCTTTATTTTATATTGATAAAGATGTAAATTTTATTACTAAAATATTTCGTTCAACACATGACCAATCTCAATGGATGAGTACTGTCAACACATGAACCTTTATTTTATATTGATAAAGATGTAAATTTTATTACTAAAATATTTCGTTCAACACATGACCAATCTCAATGGATGAGTACTGTCAACACATGAACCTTTATTTTATATTGTTCTTTATTTTCTAAATTGAAATGAGGCCCAATCAATCACCATATAATGTTAATTATATGGATTTTCATACATTACACACATAAAATAGCATTGAAAAATAATCAACCATCAACCAAAGTGCACTACACTGTATAAGCATCAAATATAGATATCTAACGCTTATAACAGCCTGTCAATCAATCGATCGACATATTTAATCAATCAGGATGAGTGAACTTCAAATTTCACCCCAACACCCGTGTGGGGTTTCAAACAATCAAACACGGATTTTATTTGTGCAGTTGGGCGATGTGTAAAATTTATCGTCCCAATCAATGTCATTCAAATAAGTGTACATAAACAAACCGTCCGGTTTGTAAATGAATATTTTATTTTATTCACTTCCCGTTAAAAATTATATTTTTAACGATAAAACATTTTATTTTAACATATGAATTTCTATTCAGTTCATTTTTTAAATAAAATGATATTTTTATTTTTCTAACATTTTTTAGAAAATTTCGGCGGCATAACGACACGATACTAGAAACGGGACAAGGCCTAGCCTTATCCCCGGTCGAGTGAACGCCCACGCCATTCACACATCAATCAAATTCACCAAACAACCAATTCAAATCAAGTCATCAAATTAATTTATGCAACCAAACAAACAATTCCATGGTCTGTGGACGATTGTGTCGGGTGCTACTAAGCACCGTCTGCATCCTAGTATATATATAACTAGAAAAAGAAATTGAAGAGTGAGAAGTTCTCACAAATACTATCCTAGCTCCACGGCACTTCATTGATAGAAATCTTCATCGCTATCGCATCTTCGTCATCTTCGTTGCCCGTAGCCACTACATATGTAAAAATCGAATTTTTACTTCGTTGTTCAATATATAAAAATCATATTTTTACTTCGCTGTTCAATATATAAAAATCATATTTTTACTATGCTATTCAATTATATAAAAATCATATTTTTACTTTGCTATTCAATATATAAAAATCGAAATTTTACTTTGCTATTCAATATATAAAAATCATATTTTTACTACGTTGTTCAATATAGAAAAATTGAATTTTTAAACCGCTACTACATAGATAAAAATTATATTTTCACATCGATGTTCATATAGTAAAGATTATATTTTTATCACGCCATTCTTCATATAAAGATTTCGCCTTTTCAAAAATAAAGATTTCGCCTTTCTATAATATAAAATTTATATTTTTCTCGAAGTAAAAATCATATTTTTACTTCACTACTCATCTAAAAATATCGTCTTTTCAAATTTAAAAATTTAATCTTTTGCATTTTAAAAATCTAATCTTTTCACTTTTAAAAATCACGTCTTTTCACTTTATCATAGTTTTATACTTTTAAAAATATAAAGATCAAATGTTTATATCGCTAATCACTTAATAAAAAAAATCTAATCTTTTCATTAAGGAAAATCAAACCTTTTTGTTCTTTCATATCTAAAAAATCTCGTCTTTTACATACTAAAAATCTCCCTTTTACTTTAACTCATATAACAAAAAAACTGAAAATAAAAGAAATTAAATTCGGATTTAATAATAAAACTAAATGGAAATAAATTAAAACTCACATTCATTGAGGGGATTGGGTCTTTGCCGCTGGTGGGGGAGAGAACTGCGCTCGTGGGAGGTGGAGCAGGCGGCACTGGCGGTGAGGGGAGGCTGCGGTGGGTGAAAGCGACCGGGGGGTGGGTTGCGTCGTGATTTGAGGAGGAGAAGAGGAGGGCGTCACGAGGTAGGAGGAGGTTGGCGGAGCAGAGGGGAGAAGGGCGGCGGTCCCCCTGGTGGCGGCGCCGTCGACGAAGAAAAGAGGGGGGGAGGCGATTTAGAGATTGGGTTTTTTTTTGTTCTGTCAGTTTTGATTTCGAAGGGGGGGCCAGAAGTATAAAGAGAGAAAGGGGCTTTTTTTTATTTTAATTATTTAATTAATTTAATTTTCCACCCAAAAAGCAACTTTTATTTTCGACCTCAAAACGGGGCCCACCGCCTGTCGTCCATAGCTAATTACCCCCATTCCAAACACAATGGGATATGTATCGTAGGCTGATTTGGCTGATACAATTAGTTTTCGCTGAATTTACATTTAAATCATTATATTGAATTTTAAACGTACATTTCAAATTACCGGGGTCACATGCTAACTCGAAAAATTATAGAAAAATATTTTCTAGCTTCGTATTGACGATACGGTCCTAACAAAACTAGTTTCGTCGAATTCTGAGACCGTTAGAAAAATAGCCATTTTCCAGTCGATTAAAATCAACTAAAACTGGTCAAACGCGTTTTCCTTTGCCACGCTCACATATTGATTCGAAAAATTATGAAATTTGGAATCTAGCAATAACTTTACACTGCGGATCTAACAAAAGTGGTTTTGTCGAAATCCGAGGTCGTTTGCAAAATTTCCATTTTTAAGGGCCTGAATTCTACAGCGACTATTCAGAATTTTCAACTGGACATATCTTTTGATCCCCGCTATGAAATTTCGATTTTTCGGATTCATTGGAAAGATACTATCAATTAGATCCTATCATTTTTGGTTTCACTAAAATCCGGATTGTTTTGCACCCGGTACGTTCAATTGATGTTTGAAATCGAATTATCGAACTACCGCGCCATTTTCAATTCTATTTATAATTATATATAATTAATTATATTCTAACGACGACGTATATAATATATACGTTTGAATTATATTCAAAATAAATTTCTCATCGATATTATTTAAAATAATTCATTTTAAATAGTCAAAATTCGCTAAAATTGCCAAAATAAAAATTTTAAACTGGCCCAGATTCTCGGGTTGTTACAATCTCCCCCACTTAAAACTTTTCGTCCCCGAAAAGGAACAAAGTCGAAAGGGGTTTGATTAATCAACTCTACGTTCGATCTGGCTTCCCTTCTCGAACTTTTCAGTTTCTGAGAATTTTCAAAAATTTCAAAAATTTGGCTAACACCCTAAATTTTTGAAAATTTTTGCCATAACCTCCCCTGCAATGGGAGCATCGGGAAATCTCAAATAGCTTCCCCGGTCCTTCAGATCTCAAAAAGAAAAAGAAAAAGCCAAGCGGCTAGCCAATAGGCTCATAAAATCATCATCACCCAAACAAAACAGTAAATTATATAACAAACATGTACCTATTTGTCGGGCAAACAAATTTTATTCTCTGCTCTAGCCTCCTTGCTATGACCTGTTCAATGTAAGTACAAGTATATGCAAGCAAATGCGACCAAATTCCAATATAATTCAATACGTGATTCAGTTAGGAATAATGGTTCAAAATTATCAAACAATTAAACAAACAACACAAACATCAATCAATTAGTGGATTAACGTTTCAAATTCATAATCTTGATACATAGTCAAAAATCAGATTTTTGATGCCAAATCACAACAATAAGCCTATCTAATATTGGTTCTCACACCAGTCAATAGGAAATATATAGAAATCCCACCTTCGAAACACGAACATAAGTTCTGACGATGATCGATCAATCATCAGAACAATCTCCGGGTGTCTAGAATGTGATTCTATATCTATCCAGTATATTCAAATTTCAAATACACGTTTGCAAGGCGTATATGCAAAATCTTTATATACTGGACTGTCCAAATCAATATAAACAAATAATCAAATACAAATAGTTGATTTAAATTTTCATAACAAAATTTGTTTTTATTTTAAAAATATACTCTTCACACTCGTTCTAGGATACTACTGATCCCATCTCTAACGAGTCATTCCCATTGGATATTACTAATCCAATATCTGATGAATCCTTTCGTATGGTTCTAATGTGCCTTGTTCTCTAAGCTTTGTAAACCAAAGCTCTGATACCAACTGTAAAAACCCGTAACTTCCCCGTAAAGGAAAGTGGCGGATAGTTCGAGAACAAGCCACAACAGAACGCATACAAAAGAACATTTCATTGTATATTACAACAATGCATCAGATTACAAAAATATACAGAGTATAAATGAATAAATATTACACAGAAATATCAGAGATTTAAATTACATTTAAATACATAGCAGCGGAAAATAATACAATACACAACTAGAAGAGATATACGGATACAAAGCTTTCCGGATATCGTTCCAGCTGTAAACCAGGATCATGTGAATATAAATCTGCAAAACCAAAACTACTAGCTGCCCGTGTCAAAATAAGGGCACCCGGAGTTTAGGTTAAAACAATAAACTCCAGGTCAGTCATGTGACTGGTGTGAGAACTAAAACAGTTATTGATCTTTATTTTTAAAGTTAGGTAAATCAAGGGACCACGCCGTATAACACGGAACGGGTTTCCTCCCAAGAATACCAGTGCATAAGACGAACAGCGCAATGCTAAATAGAGAAAAATGAAGCTGTTATAAGACCCAAGTCCTATCACACAATGCAACGCAAGCCGGGGGATAGGGTTTTCCCTTATAACAACCAAAGAATGCTTGATACGTTTTAAAACAAATCATTTGATACTATAGTCAGTGCATAGTGTATAAAACAACTTCAAATCATAAGTATCAATCATAGGCGGCATGAGCGCCCCATCCCACTATGTCGCCATATATAGGATTACAACTAAAACCGCAAGATCACGTATTTGGAAATTGGATTTCCGTCATGAACCAAGGCAAAAGATAGTCCTTACCGAATTCGAGACTGCCCAGCCCGAGTCTTAGGATCAGAACGCATCGACCCTTGGAGCGACAGGGCCGGTCCACACGGAGTGGATTAAAAATGCCTGAGCACTACGTTTCGCCGCCCTTTGGGGCGTAAGCGAGCCAACTAGTGACTCCATCGGACCCGGATCGTTCGATCTAACCGAGTCGCCTCGCAACAGCAACAACCACATAAGTCAAACTCGTCAGGGCGTGTAAAACCACTGACGCCACTTTTAGCTATGAGGAAACGTAGGCCCTCCCTGAGGTCCTTTCTCCCGTTTCTGGTTCATACGGGGGTGTGAGGCTCGCGAATTCACGTTACTCAAAGCTGTGCCACACAGGCTGTGCTATGATCATCACCACAAGGCTTTGCTTTTCAACAGAAGCCTTGATCATTTGCATCTTAGCATGCTACACAGGCAAACCATTCTATGCAACTGATATCAGTCACAGAAAATGGAATCCGATGTCAGACACATAGTCCATTTACAAGTCCGTTCTGGGTCTGAACGAAACCGGAGGCACCTAGTACCCCACATATCCATCGATCTCCAAGTACGTCTGGACGATCACCAACGGTTTCCATCTTCTTGGGTGTACAGCCCAATCAAGATCATCAGTAATCACCCAAACGACGTGAAGACTTCTGGTCTTCGACCATCGTCTTCATCTTCGACTTACCGTCGTATCACTTATTCAGAATGGGATAAACCCGGTCTTTCCGAATAACTCGCGTATATTTAAATAAGTGTTACACAAACACAACATACGCCTCATTCCAATTCATCAGTCACTAACCGTAAATTAATCAAGAGAATAATTCCCCAAATATTAACCCCGAAGGCCGAAACCAACATCAAATCAATATCCAGAAAACCATTCTGCTTGGCTAACCGACAGTTAGTTTCTAAATTTCACATTCATAGGGAAAGGTTCCCATTAATTTTATCAAAGATAAATGCTTTATATTTATTCTTTAATCTATCCTTTTGAATTTCGATTCAACTAGTCGGGATTAACGAACCTTACCGAAGTAATCATTTGTTTTAATTTCCCAATCCCAACCTATTCATCCCATGAAGTAAAACTGGTAATACGTCATATCTAACACCACAGTGTTATCGGTAAATTCAATTACCATTTCACGTTCAAATCTAATTAAAGATTTAACTATCGCCTGGAGTAAAACTGGTGATACTCCATTCTCGATCTTTTCAATCTAATTAAAGATTCATTAAAACTCCACTTAGTTTTAATCTTTAACTGGGTTAAAGAATCCGTGTCATTTAAAACACGGTTCACGGTAAACCCAAAATTACCTTCCATTAATTATCGGGTTAAAGAACGAGTGTTATTTAAAAACACTGTTCACGATAAACCCAAAATATCATTCTATAAATTATCGGGTTAAAGAACAAGTGTTATTTAAAAACACTGTTCACGATAAACCCAAAATATCATTCCATTAATTATCGGGTTAAAGAACAAGTGTTATTTAAAAACACTGTTCACGATAAACCCAAAATATCATTCTATTAATTATCGGGTTAAAGAACAAGTGTTATTTAAAAACACTGTTCACGATAAACCCAAAATATCATTCCATTAATTATCGGGTTAAAGAACAAGTGTTATTTAAAAACACTGTTCACGATAAACCCAAAAATCAATATCAATTCAATTCCAATTAAATATTATTTAATTGGTACACTTCATTAAATCTAAATAAAAAGATTTAATCTTTTCTCAACATGGTTCAAGAACAGTGTTAATGAAGACACCATTCACGACAAACCCAAATCACATTTGATATTCAATACAAGGCTCTGAATAGAAAATATATCGGCTTATATTCAATATCAAAGTCTACGATTAACAAATGTCGTATTGCAAATAACGATATAAATATATATCTTTCAAATTTCCATAACAACACCTGTATAATCACGAATTCCAACATCGAAATATTCCGAAGACAATTTCGATTCAAATCCACTCCAATGCAATCATTGGATATTCTGGTTATTTTTAAAACCCTTTTTAAATTCAATTTATTTATTTAAAATTAAATAGAATTATAATTCTAGTTCAAAACCAGTACATTTCGATAAAAATCTATTTTTATCTTTTCAAATATGGAGTTTTTCATCCCAATTTTTCCCAAATCATTTCTTATGATTTTACACAAATTATTACTATTTTTAATAGTTTTATCAAGGCCCGTACAGTCGATTTCCATCAATGGCCATCGAACTGCACTTACAGCGACCTTTTTCAAATTTGATTTGGACATAACTCCAAATCCAACCGTTAGATTTCAAATTTCTAACATTCGTTAGAAAGCTCTTTTCGATACGAACCCAACGGTTCCGGTTTTAGGAGAATCCGACGGTCGGATCTCCCGTAATGTCCGTTTGAAATAAATGGTCGAAATTCGCGAACTGCCGCGGCGCGGCGCGTTCTATTCAGGCCATTATATTATATATATAATATATATAATATATATTTCGTCGATTTCTATTTAAAACGAATTATATAAATAGTTTTAAATTCGTTTTCAAAAGCAATTTCAACTTCCATTTCAATTCAAATCAAAATTGAATTCTTCTTTATAAATTCGTTTTAAAATTCATTTCTATTCAATTCAAATTTCAATTCAATTTGAATTCGTTTTCAATTTAATTCAATTCCAAAGTCGTTTTCTATTCGATTCAATTCAAATTGGTTTTCTATTCGATTCAATTCGTTGTATATTCCATTGAAATCAAATTCGTTATATATTCAAAACAAATTCGATTCGAATTCGTTTTCTATTCAATTTGATTCAAATTTCATTTCAAAATATTCGATTTCGAAATCACTTTTCAATATTCATTTTAAAATGAATAAAATCGATATAAATATCATTCACGTCAAAATGGCATCAATCTAATCAACACGGCTTCATATATTTCTATTTTCAAATATTCTATTTCAAATATTTCTATCATTAAAATATTTCGTTCAACACATGACCAATCTCAATGGATGAGTACTGTCAACACATGAACCTTTATTTTATATTGATAAAGATGTAAATTTTATTACTAAAATATTTCGTTCAACACATGACCAATCTCAATGGATGAGTACTGTCAACACATGAACCTTTATTTTATATTGATAAAGATGTAAATTTTATTACTAAAATATTTCGTTCAACACATGACCAATCTCAATGGATGAGTACTTTCAACACATGAACCTTTATTTTATATTGATAAAGATGTAAATTTTATTACTAAAATATTTCGTTCAACACATGACCAATCTCAATGGATGAGTACTGTCAACACATGAACCTTTATTTTATATTGATAAAGATGTAAATTTTATTACTAAAATATTTCGTTCAACACATGACCAATCTCAATGGATGATTACTGTCAACACATGAACCTTTATTTTATATTGATAAAGATGTAAATTTTATTACTAAAATATTTCGTTCAACACATGACCAATCTCAATGGATGAGTACTGTCAACACATGAACCTTTATTTTATATTGTTCTTTATTTTCTAAATTGAAATGAGGCCCAATCAATCACCATATAATGTTAATTATATGGATTTTCATACATTACACACATATAATAGCATTGAAAATTAATCAAACATCAACCAAAGTGCACTACACTGTATAAGCATCAAATATAGATATCTAACGCTTATAACAGCCTGTCAATCAATCGATCGACATATTTAATCAATCAGGATGAGTGAACTTCAAATTTCACCCCAACACCCGTGTGGGGTTTCAAACAATCAAACACAGATTTTATTTGTGCAGTTGGGTGATGTGTAAAATTTATCGTCCCAATCAATGTCATTCAAATAAGTGTACATAAACAAACCGTCCGGTTTGTAAATGAATATTTTATTTTATTCACTTCCCGTTAAAAATTATATTTTTAACGATAAAACATTTTATTTTAACACATGAATTTCTATTCAGTTCATTTTTTAAATAAAATGATATTTTTATTTTTCTAACATTTTTTAGAAAATTTCGGCGGCATAACGGCACGATACTAGAAACGGGACAAGGCCTAGCCTTATCCCCAGTCTAGTGAAGGCCCACGCCATTCACACATCAATCAAATTCACCAAACAACCAATTCAAATCAAGTCATCAAATTAATTTATGCAACCAAACAAACAAGTCCATGGTCTGTGGACGATTGTGTCGGGTGCTACTAAGCACCGTCTGCATCTTAGTATATATATAACTAGAAAAAGAAATTGAAGAGTGAGAAGTTCTCACAAATAGCTATCCTAGCTCCACGGCACTTCATTGATAGAAATCTTCATCGCTATCGCATCTTCGTTGCCCGTAGCCACTACATATGTAAAAATCGAATTTTTACTTCGTTGTTCAATATATAAAAAACATATTTTTACTTCGCTGTTCAATATATAAAAATCATATTTTTACTATGCTATTCAATTATATAAAAATCATATTTTTACTTTGCTATTCAATATATAAAAATCGAAATTTTACTTTGCTATTCAATATATAAAAATCATATTTTTACTACGTTGTTCAATATAGAAAAATTGAATTTTTAAACCGCTACTACATAGATAAAAATTATATTTTCACATCGATGTTCATATAGTAAAGATTATATTTTTATCACGCCATTCTTCATATAAAGATTTCGCCTTTTCAAAAATAAAGATTTCGCCTTTCTATAATATAAAATTTATATTTTTCTCGAAGTAAAAATCATATTTTTACTTCACTACTCATCTAAAAATATCGTCTTTTCAAATTTAAAAATTTAATCTTTTGCATTTTAAAAATCTAATCTTTTCACTTTTAAAAATCACGTCTTTTCATTTTATCATATTTTTATACTTTTAAAAATATAAAGATCAAATGTTTATATCGCTAATCACTTAATAAAAAAAATCTAATCTTTTCATTAAGGAAAATCAAACCTTTTTGTTCTTTCATATCTAAAAAATCTCGTCTTTTACATACTAAAAATCTCCCTTTTACTTTAACTCATATAACAAAAAAACTGAAAATAAAAGAAATTAAATTCGGATTTAATAATAAAACTAAATGGAAATAAATTAAAACTCACATTCATTGAGGGGATTGGGTCTTTGCCGCTGGTGGGGGAGAGAACGGCGCTCGTGGGAGGTGGAGCAGGCAGCACTGGCGGTGAGGGGAGGCTGCGGTGGTTGAAAGCGACGGGGGGGGGGGGGGGGGGGGTTTGCATCACAATTTGAGGAGGAGAAGAGGAGGGCGTCACGAGGTAGGAGGAGGTTGGCGGAGCAGAGGGGAGAAGGGCGGCGGTCCCCCCTGGTGGCGGGGCCGTCGACGAAGAAGAGAGGGGGGGAGGCGATTTAGAGATTGGGTTTTTTTTTTGTTCTGTCAGTTTTGATTTCGAAGGGGGGGCCAGAAGTATAAAGAGATAAAGGGGCTTTTTTTATTTTTTTTTATTTTAATTATTTAATTAATTTAATTTTCCACCCAAAAAGCAACTTTTATTTTCGACCTCAAAACGGGGCCCACCGCCTGTCGTCCATAGCTAATTACCCCCATTCCAAACACAATGGGATATGTATCGTAGGCTGATTCGGCTGTTACAATCAGTTTTCGCTGAATTTACATTTGAATCATTATATTGAATTTTAAACGTACATTTCAAATTACCGAGGTCACATGCTAACTCGAAAAATTATAGAAAAATAATTTCTAGCTTCGTATTGACGATACGGTCCTAACAAAACTAGTTTCGTCGAATTTTGAGACCGTTAGAAAAATAGCCATTTTCCAGTCGATTAAAATCAACTAAAACTGGTCAAACGCGTTTTCCTTTGCCACGCTCACATATTGATTCGAAAAATTATGAAATTTGGAATCTAGCAATAACTTTACACTGCGGATCTAACAAAAGTGGTTTCGTCGAAATCCGAGGTCGTTTGCAAAATTTCCATTTTTAAGGGCCTGAATTCTATAGCGACTATTCAGAATTTTCAACTGGACATATCTTTTGATCCCCGCTATGAAATTTCGATTTTTCGGATTCATTGGAAAGATACTATCAATTAGATCCTATCATTTTTGGTTTCACTAAAATCCGGATTGTTTTGCACCTGGTACGTTCAATTGAAGTTTGAAATCGAATTATCGAACTACCGCGCCATTTTCAATTCTATTTATAATTATATATAATTAATTATATTCTAACGACGACGTATATAATATATACGTTTGAATTATAGTCAAAATAAATTTCTCGTCGATATTATTTAAAATAATTCATTTTAAATAGTCAAAATTCGCTAAAATTGCCAAAATAAAAATTTTAAACTGGCCCAGATTCTCGGGTTGTTACATCGGCCAACCCTAGCTCACGCAGTACACTAAGTCGGACGGAAATCGTGATCGAGTGCCCCAAAAGAAAATCAGATTGTGGAGGATGGTTTCAGGAATGTAATTATATTTATAATAGGATTTATAACATTTTCTACATTTTTCTTTGGATTAAATTCCTGCGGTAGTTTGGTTTTTTTTTATACGTATTTATATGCTGTTTGGGTTGGTGAAGTTTGTGGTTGGAATTGGATGAGGCGTGGCCTTCATTTTGATTGTGGAATGAGGAAATTTGGTTTAGGAAAGTATTTATATGATTTTAATTTACTTGGTAGGTGCTGTTATAACTGCTGAAACAAAGGTCCACGTTGAGGTAACGAGCAACCACGATAGTTTCCTATATGAGTGGATTTGAATACAAGTTATCGCTTCAACTGATGTGTGTAGAGTAGTACTGCATTTGAAAGGACGGGTTGAAGACTTAGGCTCTATGGATTCCATATTATAATTATTTACTTTTATTTTATAAGAGTAACTTGTTAAATCTGTTGACCCGATTGCAATTTCACGTGGATTAACCAACAAATTGGTGGATATACATATAAGTTACTTTATAAAGTTGGTGTATACCATTGCATAAAATTCATGAATTTACGAACAACCATCGACAGAAGTAAAAATATCAATGAGACGAGCGATGTCCCACGATCCCAAAAATATAAAAATACCGGTAGATTGACTCATATTGTGAAACCCCAATATTTCTGATACAGGGTGCAAAACACTCCAATATAAAAGTTGCCTATTTAATTAATTAAAAATTACAGTAAAATTCTAAAAATTAAATTATCGCTATTTCCCAAAAGGACCTTGTCTAAATTCAAAGCCGATCTCTAGTTATATCGAATAAACCGTTATGGTCGATAATCAATTCTATAGCGACTTTTCTGAAATTTGATTTGGATGTAAATCAAAATCTACACGACGAAATCCCGATTTTTCTCTTCCACTAGAAAGATATACTCCACCAGCTCCACACGTTTCTTATTTCACAGAAATCCGGTTTAAAACGAATTCTGTACATTCAGTTGAAGTTCAAATCGCCAAATAGCGAACTGCAGCGCCATTTCGAGCTCTATTTTAATTATATTATAATTATACGTTCAAACTGTCGTCGATTGAATATATTCGTCGATATAATTCAACTCTAAGCTGAATTACATCTTAGGGATGACCCCTTTCACAGAATATTGCGATGTCCAATATTTTTATTATTTCTTGATTGAATATATTATTTAATTATTTAATTTAATTAAATATTTACTATAATTCAATTAACGACGATTTAATTCCCTAAATCACTATTATATAATTAAATAAATTAATTATATATATCTCTAAAAATGCGGGTCATTACATTCTTCCCCACTTTAAATAATTTCGTCCTCGAAATTGCTAAGTTAGAGGACGACCCTATCTATTGGAATTCCTAAGATTTGTTTACCCCTTATTTCTGATTTCAACTAAGCCAATTAATATCGACTAAAATATTTATTCCTTCCGAATAACTAAAATTTTCAAAAATTCTGAATATTTTCTAACACTTTAAACTTTCGAAAAATTTCGCCAGCACCTCCTTTGTACTGGTCAATAGCTCAAACTCCAACTCGCCTCTCTGGGCCTTCTTCAACCCAAAAGAAAATCAAAACGCCAAACGGCTTGCCAATTCAGCTCATAAATTCCAAATTCATATAAAATATAAACTTGTACCTTTTTGTTGGGCATATCATTATATCCCTACCACTTCCATATGCTATCAACTCAGCATATACCAGTGTTATCTCAATCAAATTCCAATCAGTTCATATCCTCAAACCCAAACCGAATTTTATTCGAACCCCAATATCAAATTTCAAATTCTTAACTCATCAAGCCAATTCCATAACAGATTATTCTCTAATCCAATTCAATTCTGTTTAACTATGTTCAAGTTAAATTTCAATTTATTTTTACCATCTCACCTTATTCAACTTCATAAGTTAAATTTAAATTCCAAAACTTAAATTCCTGGGTAAATTTCAAATCAATTTGAAATCATAATGCCAATTCAAAACCTTTGAATTTCTAAACAACTTGTTTTCTCAAAACAATTCAAATTAAAATCTTTGGTAGTAATCCACCACTTAGAACTCGAAAATCACACCGATGATACTGCGCAGTCATCAACGGAATTATTTTCCAGCGACACAAGTGATTTCAATACTATATCATTTCAAAACCCTTATTAAATCATCCATTTTGAAAACATCTCAAAATTTCCCAGGAACTTAAAATTTCCTTATTTTAATTCCAAATCTGATTTGAATTCATATCTAATTCATCTTATTTCATATACTTTACTTATATGATTCTGATTGGTTATATATAACCATTTCACTTTAATAATCTTATTCGGTTATAATACAACCAATATATCCACTATATTAAAATTTTGATATATATATCTTCTCTATATCAAGATATACCTTGGGTAAACTTATTTTAATTTACCCTCTTTTCAAAACATATCGTGTCGACCCATCGTATTCGAGTGTTTATTTACTCCTACTGATACAGTGGATCAAACTGATCGACCAGAACTCATAAACAACTCAGCCAATGAATCTCCACAATATAAAACCATTTTTATATCAAATACAAATACACACTCGTATATATACACTCAAACTCAATCTAGGGTATTACTAACCCTATCTCTACCGAGTCACGCCACAGAGCCAAGTAATTCTTAACTTAAGCTCTGATACCAACTGTAACGACCCGGATTTTCGGCGACTTTGGTTATCGACGTAAGCACGACGTCGATAACCAAAACATCGAAAAATCCCGGTAATTAATGAAAGAAATTAGAAGGTGAGAATAGATAAGATAGAAACTTAGAATAGAAGAAGAAGAAGAAGAAGAACACAACATCAGAGTAACACGAACCTCACAGCGGAACGAATAACATATAATAGATAACATACCTTTGAAATATAACAGTTATGTATACAATAGCACTTATCAGAGTACAGCACTTACAACACAGCGGAAATAACTATAGCTATATGATCTTGAAGCCTCCTGCTCCATGCTCTTCCAGTATATCTGTAAATTCCTGACAACTTGACTGCCCGTACAAAATTAGGCACCCAAGAGTTTAGGGAAAACAAAACAAATAAACTCCGGGTCAGTCATGGGACTGGTATGAGTAAAACAGTTTAAACAGGTATATGAACAAGTAAACGATATCTCATAAGACCACGCCGTAGAACGGAACGGGTTTTTCCCTTATGAGAATCCAAAATATCTTTATATCAAAAACCTTTTTATATTATAATAATGTCTATGTACAAATAGATATCAACTAGCAGAAACGCTTTCATCTCACGTTCTACATATATTGTATACAGTCAAAACCGCAAGCACGTATTGGGTAATGGATTTTCAACTATGACAAGGTATGGAATCACCTTCCGATCAGTGTACTCTAGGAACGATACACTGGAGTTCAACAAGAACGTCTTGCAACTCAGCCACACATGACCGACCACTCATTTCGCTTGAGTGTATCGAATGTACATCACCAACGGTTGGGATCAGCAACCGTTCCCGTATATATATATATATGGGACAGCATAGATAGATTAAAAGAAGCAAATGAATATTCACTAGATAGGTGATTATACACCCTACTTCGGTGCGACCGACTTAGCCATGCTACCTGCCCGATTTCTGTCTTTTACCGGTTGATGAGGCTAGAAGCTACGCTTTATCATCACATCAGATTCACTTCGAATGCCACATTGTCAGATCCATCGAAAATCACTAATTGACGTCTACAACAATACATTACGTGTCAGCTAAAAGAAGTTTCCTTCTCCGCTTCCACTCTTGGTATGGTTGAAGAAATCAATGTACGTGACCTTTCTGGAAATACTATGTCAGACATCCATCTTCATTCGCTTAGAAATGTCACATCGTCATACCCGCCAAATCACAAATTGACTTTTCCAAAAATAACACGGGTATACAGCTAAGAAAAACGAATTCCTCCACCACCAAACGTGAATACGTTTGAATAGATCAACTTACGCGATCCATTGGATATACTCTGTCAGACCTTCGTCCATACAAGTTGTCCTGGGACTGGACAAACCGAAGGCACTATTCTGTAAACATGATAGCCCTTGCATTTTACTCCGTCTTCAATTATCTTTGGCATATATGATTCGCAACGCTTATGCCAATACAGAGTGGTTCTATGGATAATGATCCAACCGGTCTCTCCATATTAACAACGTTAAAATGGTCAAAACTTCGATAGTCTGTGATTTAACTATCAAATGAAAACATGCCCGTGTACAAACAACGATCTAAATTCCAAATGGAATGTCAATCGATCAATCATCATGTATATCTATACATTTCCTTACTTTCTATATTTAGAAAATATTTTTATCAACATTGGAAAACATTTCCATTGTTTATTTACGTATCACTACCACAACTATCAGACTCTAACTATAAACTAACAAGAGAACAACTTCCTAAGTATAAACCCCGAGGGCCGAAACCAACATCAGATCGATACCCAGGAAATCATTCAACTTATTAATCTCTAGTCAGATTCTAATTATGCTTAACTTTATATTCTTTAACTCCATTCGCTCAACTCTAGATCACAGCGATCACAATGGTTACGCCTGATTCACTAAGGAAACATCCGAACGCCGTAGGCTATTTACAGCCCTGCGAATTACGCTAGCAGTCGTGCTAAATGGCAACTCATCCTGAATAACTATGTTTGTTTTAACTCTAACTGTTTAACTCTAACTGTTTAACTCTAACTGTTTAACTCTAACTGTTTAACTCAACTGTTTAACTCTAACTGTTTAACTCTAACTGGTTAACTCTAACTGATTAACTCTATTTGACTAACTCGACTTGACTAACCCCTTTCGAATAACATATTCGATTAACTAACTTCGAATACCATATTCGATTTCTCCTTTCGAATACCATATTCGATTAACTAACTTCGAATACCATATTCGATTTCTCCTTTCGAATGTCTATATTCGATTAACTAACTTCGAATACCATATTCGATTTACTTTATTTACTTTATAAAGATTTCCTTTTTAACAACGTTTTATTCATTGGAAAAGATTTACTTTTAAATAACGGTTCTACCCTTTAAAAATGATTTCCCTTTTTATAATGTTTCCTTTCCAATTCTATTTGTAAATGGTTTACAAATATTTCCTTTTCAAATTTATTCTTGAAATATTCTAACTCCTTAAATTCTCTGAAAAATTCGCCATAACCTCCTTTGTATCGGAAGCATCGGGAAAATCCCCAAACTCGCCACACAGGCCTTTCCATTCAAAAAGAAAATGGTTTGAAATTATTTCCTTTTTGAATATCTCCTTAAATTCTCTTTCGATATTTTATGGTACTTAACACATCAAATCACGATGACCAATCTCATTCAAACCCATATAATCAACCACAGGTTTTAACTACATCATATATCATAATATATGAAAAACAATAAAATAACTGTTGAGGAATCCAGTCGGATTCCTCCAACCTATTTCCCTGCATCCACAGATGTTACACAATATGATTATCATCATTTTCAGTTCAATATACATTATTCTGATAGCAGAATCAATATATAAATATTTAACGGTTTATATATATATATTCGTATATATATATATATATATATATATAATTTCCACTAACTGACTAGCAGTTCAATCAATCAACCAACACATAGTAAATCAGACAATTTCTAACAGTTCTAAGGATACAACATGAAATTATAAACTGTTTAGAGTTGGTGAGATTTACTCACATTGGCGCGTTAATCGTTAAATAACGGTTTGCGTTATTTGATTGCGACGGACAATTTATTTCGCCATAAATTGTAACGAGCTCGGATTCACTCCCAGTCAGTCTCATTGTGTTGCTCCCGTCCATACGATCCCAACGCAACTGACGGTTTGAAATTCTGATTTCATATGACCGAGATATTCAATTACGAAGTTAATACCCATTTAATTAAAATTTAAAACATGGATTTTATTTAAAATAAAGGCCTTAACCTTTAAAAGCCCATCGGCCCACTTACCATTTAAATACCCGACCGCTACAGTCTCCTCCCCCAAATCAACAGACCGAAAGCTGCTCCTCTTCAACACCACACAGCCGATAATCCTCCTCCCATTACTCCTCCGTTCTTCCATCGATTCACGCACAATCACTACCACCGAATGGCTCTTCTCGAGCACTCCACCATCGCCCTAACTTCCATCAACTCGCACCCTTCATACTTCAACCGAAATCGAAACTAAAATCACCACTAACCTCTCCATCAAATTCTCTTCGATCCCCTTACTGTCAAACTCGCTCCATCAAATTTCCACTACACAACACCCCAATTTCCTATGTTATCCCCAACGTCCGCCCCACTTATCCAAAAACAAAATCAGTTCCCTCGATTTCAACTCCAAAACAAGGAGTCGGCCAAACCTAGCTCACGCAGTACACTAAGTCGGACGGAAATCGTGATCGAGTGCCCCAAAAGAACATCAGATTGTGGAGGATGGTTTCAGGAATATAATTATATTTATAATAGGATTTATAACATTTTCTACATTTTTCTTTGGATTAAATTCCTGTGGTAGTTTGGTTTTTTTTTTATACGTATTTATATGCTGTTTGGGTTGGTGAAGTTTGTGGTTGGAATTGGATGAGGCGTGGCCTTCATTTTGATTGTGGAATGAGGAAATTTGGTTTAGGAAAGTATTTATATGATTTTAATTTACTTGGTAGGTGCTGTTATAACTGCTGAAACAAAGGTCCACGTTGAGGTAACGAGCAACCACGATAGTTTCCTATATGAGTGGATTTGAATACAAGTTATCGCTTCAACTGATGTGTGTAGAGTAGTACTGCATTTGAAAGGACGGGTTGAAGACTTAGGCTCTATGGATTCCATATTATAATTATTTACTTTTATTTTATAAGAGTAACTTGTTATATCTATTGACCCGATTGCAATTTCACGTGGATTAACCAACAAATTGGTGGATATACATATAAGTTACTTTATAAAGTTGGTGTATACCATTACATAAAATTCCATGAATTTACGAACAACCATCGACAGAAGTAAAAATATCAATGAGACGAGCGATGTCCCACGATCCCAAAAATATAAAAATACCGGTAGATTGACTCATATTGTGAAACCCCAATATTTCTGATACAGGGTGCAAAACACTCCAATATAAAAGTTGCCTATTTAATTAATTAAAAATTACAGTAAAATTCTAAAAATTAAATTATCGCTATTTCCCAAAAGGACCTTGTCTAAATTCAAAGCCGATCTCTAGTTATATCGAATAAACCGTAATGGTCGATAATCGATTCTATAGCGACTTTTCTGAAATTTGATTTGGATGTAAATCAAAATCTACACGACGAAATCCCGATTTTTCTCTTCCACTAGAAAGATATATTCCACCAGCTCCACATGTTTCTTATTTCACAGAAATCCGGTTTAAAACGAATCCTGTACATTCAGTTGAAGTTCAAATTGCCAAATAGCGAACTTCAGCGCCATTTCGAGCTCTATTTTAATTATATTATAATTATACGTTCAAACTGTCGTCGATTGAATATATTCGTCAATATAATTCAACTCTAAGCTGAATTACATCTTAGGGATGACCCCTTTCACAGAATATTGCGATGTCCAATATTTTTGATTATTTCTGGATTGAATATATTATTTAATAATTTAATTTAATTAAATATTTACTATAATTCAATTAACGACGATTTAATTCCCTAAATCACTATTTATATAATTAAATAAATTAATTATATATATCTCTAAAAATGCGGGTCATTACAGCATCATCAAGAATGGCCTTCCTTAAGTCTTCGTCTTGTGGTACACAAAGTCTATTATCCCTTCGTAACCAACCCTTATCGTCTAGGGTATACCTACGAAGATGGCTAGACGACTCCCCTCCTTTGAGCTTTTCTACTATCTCAACCAACTGGGGGTTGTCTTGCTGTGCCTCACCAACTCGTCCTAGAAGTGTAGGTCTAACCTCCAAGGATGCTAACAAACCAGGTACTAGGTCAACGGAGGGTCTAAAGTCAAACATGGAGATGAATTCTAAGCTTCGTCGTTCAACAAACAACGGACTCAAGGACAACCTTTTCCTACTTAAGGCGTCTGCTACCACGTTACCCTTGCCCGGGGTATATGCTATTTCAAAATCGTAGGAGGCTAGGAATTCCATCCACCGTTGCTGCCTTAAATTCAAATCCTTCTGAGAGAATAAGTATTTTAATGATTTGTAGTCAGTGAACAGTTCGAATTTCTCATCAAGAAGATAGTGACGCCAAGACTTAAGCGCGAAAACAATTGCGGCTAACTCAAGGTCATGCGTAGGGTAATTCTTTTCATGAACCCTCAACTGCCTTCCACCATAGGCTATTACTCTTCCCTCTTGCATGAGGACCGCGCCAAGTCCCGTCCCACAAGCATCAGTATAGACGGTAAACAGTTCATTCCCGTTTGGCAGCACTAAGACTGGGGCTGAAGTTAAGGCTCTCTTTAAACGTTGAAACGCATCATCACAATCTTCGTCCCACGTAAAAACCAGGTTCTTCTTCGTTAACTATGTTAATGGAGCTGATATTTTTGCGAAGTCTTTGATAAACTTCCTATAATAGCCAGCCAACCCCAAGAAACTTCTTACTTCGGTTACATTTTTAGGGACCTTCCAATCTTGGATGGCCACCACCTTTGCGGGATCCACTGCTATCCTTTCCTTGGAAACCACGTGCCCTAAGAACCGTACTTCTTTCCTCCAGAAGTGACACTTAGAAAATTTTCCCTTAAGGTTATGTGCTCGAAGGGTTTCCAACACTTCCCTAAGATGTAAGGCATGCTCTTCTTCATTCCTAGAAAAGACTAAGATGTCATCCACAAAGACTACCACGAATTTGTTAAGGTACTCCCTAAACACCCTATTCATCAAAATATGCGGGGGCGTTTGTCAAACCAAAGGGCATCACTAGCCATTCATAGAATACATCAGGAGTCCTAAAAGCAGTCTTATCTATACTATCCTCAGCCACTCTCAGTTGATGAAAGCCAGTGGCTAAGTCCAACTGCGAAAACACTGAGGCGCCAACTAACTGATCAAAGAGATCGTCAATCCTCGGCAGTGGGTGTCGGTTCTTTTTAGTAAGCTTGTTTAGTTCTCTATATTCCACACAAAGTCTAAGGGACCCATCCGCCTTTGTAGCAAATACTACTGGAGCACCCCACTTTGATATACTACGTCTTATGAACCCCTTCTCAAGCTACTCCTTCACTTGCTTATTGAGTTCCCTCCTTTCACGAGGAGCCATGTGGCGCACTGGCAAAGATACGGGTTTAGCATTATCCACAAGATAAATTCAAAAGTCTATCTCCCGCTTTAGAGGTAAGCCCTTCACCTCCTCAAACACATCCGGATATTCCCGGACCACCTCTACCACTCGCAAATTCTCTACAGACGCGTCAAGCGATTCAAGATAACTTAGCATAACGGAATTTATGGGACTACAAAAGATGTCGAGAGCATTACCAAGGGGAGTCACAAGCCTAACTACTCTCCTTTCACGATCAAGAATGGCCCCATTTCTAGATAACCAGTCCATTCCTAAAATTAGCCCATAGCCCGTGAAGCCCAATACATAAGCATCACATCTAAATTCAACGCTAAGTACAGAGATTTTCAAATCCAAACATATCATGGTCAAATGAGCCGAACCCCCAATTGGATTTGAAACAACCAAGGGATCCTCTATTAAACTGGTGTTCAAGTGCAGTAATTCAACTAATGATGCAGAGATAAACGAATGAGATGCGCCAGAATCGAATAAGGTACGGACAGTATGATCAAACAGAAAAACTAAGCTTTCAACAGAAATTGTTCTACCTCTTTCTTGCAGCGGTGGGACCGCAATAGCCTGAACTTGCCCCATTGCCTGCCCTGGTGCCATAAGAGCCTGCACCTGTCCTCCCGAGGTAGACCCTGCCCTCTGGCCCTTCTTTGGGCAGTCCTTCACCAAATGTCCCGCATCTCCACAATGAAAACAACCAGTCTTCTTTTTCTTTCTACAATCTTTGCTGAGATGGCCAGGCGTCCCACAATTGAAGCATCTCTTCTTCCCTTTGCCATTATTGTTTTTACCACCCTTCTTATTTTGCTGTTGGGGTTTCTTCTGATCCCCTTTCTTTTCAACTGCCTTATCCTCATGCATAAGTGCCATTTCTACTAGCCTTTCAAAGGTGGCTCCCATAGGGATGTGGGTCATAGCCAACCCTTGCAACGGTTCATTCAAGCCTCTAACGAACCTCAAAGCTTTCTTCTCTGGCGTGTTCACCAACTCCAAGCCAAACCTTGCTAACTGATTAAATTTATTGACATACTCCTTCACTGATAAGCTCCCTTACTTTAATGTCAAGAATTTTTCCATATTTAAATTCTCCTCTGCCCTTGAAAGAAACTTTGCCTCAAACCTTCGTCTGAAATACGCCCATGAATCAACTGGACGTTCCCCGTTAGTGACCTCCCACCAAAACGAGGCCTCTCCCTTCATTAACCAAGCAGCTAAACGGACTTTCCTCCCATCTTCCACTTCAAAGATATCCAACAATTCCTCAGTCTCCTTAAGCCAGTCTCTGGCCTCCACAAACGTCTCAGTCCCTTGAAAAGTTTTTCCTCCCATAGCCTTAAATTCCTTGCACGTCTTTGCAAAAGTGTCAACACGAGGAGGAGGAGGAGGAATGGGTGCAACTGGGGGTGGAGGAACATCTGCTGGGCTTGCAGTGGTGGCCCTAGCCTCCAAATATCTCCTAAACCACCCTGGAACCGTCACACCTTCTGGGAGATTAAGATCTTCAGCCATGCTGAAAGGAAAAAGGAAAGATTCAAAATGGAGAATTCGAAAGATAAAGATAAGGATATGGCTATTTGGGATTATGTTTTTCATTAAAACTTTCTCTAAATAACATGTTTTTGAAAGCACTTCTTCCAAAAATACTTTAGAAAAATATTTTTCTAAAAATTTTATCTGTTCTGGTAACCTTATGCTCTGATACCACGTGTAACACCCCACGTCCATTAATGTCACTCACAAAGGGAATGCATTAACTTCTATGGAGGTTTTAGGTGAATATAGAACAGTAAAATTTCAACAAGACAGATATAAAATAGTACTTGGAAATTAAAAAACTTTATTTCAATTGCACCAGAAGTCAAAACATGTTTGATTACATCATAACACCATAATCAAAGTCAAGTACAATATCTATCTTGATAAAACAAGTACATAATCCCATTACATAAATAGCCATTAAAAAGAAAGATAACAAGCTGGACTTTACTTCAGCAGTCCAAGCTTTCCAGGAGATAAGCAATCCAATCAGACTCCACTGGAACTTGGCCCAACCTGAGGACCTGAAGGGAGAAAAAGATGAAAAAGAGGGGGGTCAGACATAAAGTCTGGCGAGTATGATAATTCTACAATACTATTATCAAAATAACTGGACTAAGGCATAAGCTGGAAAACAAGGAAATGTCTATGAAAGAGCAGATTAAGGACATAGACAATCGCTAAAGGAAACGTTATAGGCGCTCCTAAATACTAAAGGATAAACACTATACTGCACCACACCAGTCACCTTAAATATTGATTCCACTTAGCTTCACTTAGAAACTTTCTTAATGGCTTTACGTACTTCTAGCTGACTACATAGGTGCCGCCTGCCCCTATCTCCACTAGGTGTACCTCACTTTCCATTTTTCAATCGACTCCCTACTCGTAGATACCCGTGCTGGCCCCACAGTGGGGTGTATCATTCCCCTAAAGTGGCAACCCGATATAACGGAGATGCATGGCTTGTACCTACACGATGCAACAACGTCTAACCTACCAGCCCGGGTCCACACACGCATATGAAACCCGTTGGATTTGCGTTGCCACCGCTCCCTGTTTTGGCCTCTTATAGTCAAACCCAGTATGCGTGTCCCGTCCTCGACTTGGGTCGAGCCCACAAAGATACGTTTTGGGATACTGGTTGAAATGGGCCCCCATTATTTCCCACAAGCATTCCACCTAAGCTTGTCCCATTAGTCCATCCACTTAACCCACTTAGTCATGTTCATTTACATGTGTATTTGGTTAAGTCTAATCGTATTTCAAATGCCTCTAAAGGCAACCACTAGATTCCTCATGCCACCCAAGGCACCTACTTAACCCCCATGTCCCACCTTACATGATTATCTGGCTAAGTATTTCTTAATTCATTAAGGCCATAACCTCATAAAGACCTCTCACATTAGACTGACATTTATGGCAGCTGGATTTGCCGGGCGGGTCCGGGCAGTCTTACACCATAAAAGAGTCTAACCTCGTGTCTTTACAACTATTATGCTTTAGTTTGGGCCTAGGACCTCTCACATTGGGCCGACATTTGTGACTACTGGATTTGCCGGGCGGGTCCGGGCAGGTTTACGTCACAAACGGGTCCAACCTCGTGTCCTAAGCATTGATTATTATTAATAATCCACTTTCCCCAATTTTAATAATTCCCTACTTGAATTATTAATTAATTCCAAATTTAACAATGTCCATAATTGACTCAATTATGGACATCCATTTAAGGCATGCAAAATCATATCAATTGCACCCCAATTTATTAATTTCCTAATATTACCCATACCCCACGTTTGAACGTTTATTCGCAAAATGTATGCTAGACCCGATTAGTCTAACTCATAGCATAAAAGAAAATATTCACAACAACAACATATATATGTGACTAAATAAATCATAACAAGGGGTAAAACTTGCATACATTACAACTTGCATAAGGTTGTACATGTCATGGATCTAAGGGTGTCAACTTATTCATAATTCACATAATATGATTTTGATCAAATTTCATAAACTTGTATAGGACATGTGTGAATCAACATCATTAACAATATGGTTTTATATGGGTACACCTAACTCAATAGGCAAATTCCCAAAAATCAAAATTCATTTAATCATAGATTCATGTATATGGGTACACCTAACTTAATAGGCAAATTCCCATATTCAAGATCCAATTAATTTGTAGATTCATGTATATGGGTACACGTAGCCCAATAAGCAAATTCCCATAATCAAGATCTATTATAAAAAAACATAAACTTTAAACATGATCCAATTCGCATAAATACTAACATCATGATTTTACAACTTGTATGATTCAACACAACTTAACATGACATCATTATCATATAACATAAGTATTTCAACATATGTGATAATATGAGATCTACAACATATATAAGATTTACAACATAGCATATCATAATTTGCAACATAGCATGATATGATTTACAACATAGCATAGCATGATTAATCACATATGACATAGCATAGGATTATTTACAACATAATCACTACAACATAACAACATATATATGATAACATAATAGCATAACAAGAGATCCACAACATAATTTACAAATACATAACAATTCATATCACTTTCTTGTGATCCATTCATAACTTAATGAGATTATTTTATAATAATATTGTGAGATTCATCATACTCACAATTTTAAAGAAGAGAAATAGAAAGAGAGAGAGATTTTGATTTGATTTGAGTAGATTTAGTTTGTAGATTATGCCTTCTTCTTCTTTAATTTGTGACGGCTATGCTGAACTCCATGGCAACGACATGTCGGTAGCTCTCCAATTTTTCAAGTGATTTAGTGTTAGAGTCTACCCACTTATTTATAGATGTTAGGATTCATTTAGGCCATTAGATTTAACCTAGAAATAACCGCAGCCATTCAGACCAGATGGGGTTTATCTTATTGACTCAGCAATGAATCAGAAGTGACTCAGCAAACACTCAGCAAATTAATAAACTTCTATTCATGTTTACATTAACTGCCCATATATATATAAATATATATATATATACACACACGCACCTATTCATGAATTCAAATTAATCCATAATTAACTTATGACCATTTCTACACATTAATTTTCCAATTAATGTCTTAATTCCATTTTTCGCCTTTTAAGGCAATTCACATATCTAAAATTTGTTATATGCATTTTTAAGGCTATTTCATGCAAATTCTCAATATTAATTCTTTTAATTTGTGAATATTAGTATTAACAGAAATACGGGGTGTTACAATATATATATATATATATATATATATATATATATATATATATATATATATATTGGCGTACATATTGTTAACCTATTATTTAAAACTACATTTGGACTTAAATGTTATGATTATATATCTATGATGATAAATATATTTTATAATCTGATTTCAAAATCACAAGAAATACGATTTCCTGTTTATTTCAGTTTTATACCACATATATAAATTAATGTATCATGATGCTATATAAATATCTAGGTCATTTTAAATTATTGCTACAAGTATGAATGTGTATGTGTATCTTGACTAGTGTCAATACATATAATACGTATATTTCTTATATTCTAGGTCAATGAATTCATATACATTCATGTTTGGAACTCTATCTATATGTAAATTACTTTTTAGCACAATAACGTGTAATCTATTTCTTATTGAGATAAGTTCATGCACACACACACACACACACACACACACACACACATATATATATATATATATATGATATATAAAGACATATTTACATCCTGTTATATGTAGATACATCTAAAATTGCATGTTGTAGTTCACTTTGTAGATATACGTATCAATAGTAAGATAATTGTTGTTTTACTCAGATATATATATACTTTGTAAAAGTTACATAAACATGTTGTAATTGTCATAGAAACATGTCGGTGTAACATCTTTAAATTGCACAAAATTCAAGCATGGTTGATAGTGTGAATATGTTTGAATCCTAAAATTGTATTTATTTCGTGTACAAGATTTATTTGGTTGCTTATATTAGCATAATTATGTGTGCTAAACTGTTAACATAATGACCTTAATTAGGTTTCCAAATGAATTATTATGATACTTGACTTCGTATATGTTAATTATGGAAGATCTGAGTGTATATGTAGATATGCACACACAAATCTTACCTTTAAAACATTAAATCAAAATTTGTTTGATTATAAGCAGTAAATGTTGTTGACTGGAAAATCTAGGCAATATCTTTAAGCTTTGGTCATATAATGATCTATATAACAGTCTATGTATCTAAGCATAGATTAACTATATTATAATACTTAATCTAAATCATATACATATATATTTATATGTATATATATGCAATTTATCACACGACAATATGCATGATATATATATATATATATATATATATATATAATATACATATGCATGGCAATGGACCAAAATATACATATGTTAGTCATATATTGATAATTACGTGAATTATACAGATTGACTGTTAATTTGTTTGTATGTTAAATGTGATTCTTTTTTGTACATCCATAAAGATGCAGAAATGGGTCTACACATTTTATTAATGAAAGGATATTGACTCCTGAAATTGTGATAAATGCATTTGTCCACTAGTATAAGATATAGTTTAATATTGTTCACTTATATATTATGATATATATGTGGTTGAATTTAAACAGTAATTATATACATATACATATTTGATATATATACATATATATATATATGTGTGTGTGTGTGTGTGTGTGTGTATAAAGCATACATGATGCACTGTTATTTTCGAATGGATGTAGATCTGAAATTAAACATATGTGGATAAATCTTTGCAGAGTTAAGCCTACGGTTGGATCAGTATGACTGAACCAGTGTGCTCAATAAGATGGCAAATATGATGCAATACCCTTGGCTATCACTGAAACAAGAAGTAAGTGTGCTTTTAAATATTTTGTAGTTTGACTGCTTTTTGTATAATTTATCACAACACACACACACATATATATAAATATAAAATGTTGTAATGTGAATTAAAGCCTGATCATTCCATAAAGACCATATCATGTAAAACTGTATGCATAGATATGATTTGATTTGATTGTATTGTTTTTAGTTGGACTAATCTAACTAGTTTTATGTTATATATATATATATATATATATATGTGTGTGTGTGTGTGTGTGTGTGTGTGTGTGTGTGTGTGTGTTGTACTGGAAATTTGGGCAGACTAAATGTTATACATGTGTTACAGGTATTATTTTTTACTGTTTATATGGTTTTGGGTTCATATGCTCTTAAATCTATTATATGGTATTAATGTAATTGTGGATAAGTAAATTGCTTGTATTAGCATATGGATATTGTTGAAATATTTAAAAATGTTTTGATGCACATATAAATATTGTATTAGTGTATACATATTGATATGAATGAGAAGTCCATAAGCTATGTAAAACGTGAGCATGTGTTGAATTATATATTAATATGGAAGTAGAATTGATTAATTAAAATTCATATAATAATCTCTTTTTCTAGAGTTAAAATAACCAATATTTTGAAATATTCAAAAACAAATATAGACATGATCCCTGTACATTGCTGAATTTAAATATACATATATGTTTCATATATTTTATTTAAATCCAATTAATTATGTTAATATAAACTACATATATATTTTGATATATTCAAATATATAACTCTAATATTGTTCGCCACTACTAATTATAAATTCCCTTTGAAGAAAATTTTGTTATATTAAGTCATGGTGAAGTCTTCCAATAGTGCACCCCTCAATGTCAATCTCATTAGATGTAACTCGCCAAAGCATTGTGAACCTTTTATTTTGGTTATATGCGGTAGGAGTAATTGTGGTGCTTAGACTGTATTATTGGGTCTGATTTAACTAAGGCTACATTATAGGATTATGGCCTTGGAGACAATAGCATGAATTATTCTATATTTTGAGCAAATGAATAATAATGAACAAAATGTTCATCATGCGATCCAAGAGTTATATACACGATATAATTGACATAAGATGTCTACCTAAAAGGTTGGGTTTGGGGTGTTTGCCAAAGCTAGGTCAAAGCATGACTAGATATGGATCTTGGAACACCATTATATATATATATATATATTGATATATATATACACACACACACATAAACAGAGGGATGTTAATTTGAGTGGGGGCGTATTTTAGTTTAAAATTATAAATTAATATAAATATAAATATAAATTGGGATTGTCAAAACTTTGTATTTATATATTAAAGAATCGGTTATTATTTATTATATATTGTAGATATTAAATAACAAATAAAACCGATAATTTAAATTAATTATTGAGACGGATAAATTGAATTAAATCAAATTTCTTGACTAACATTGAAATTTGAGGATTGTTCTCAAACAAATTAAAACGTTATTGTTTTAACAAATATAGAGGATCTAAAATGAAAGTTGAAGTATGACTTCAACTGAATAAGATATAAATGGTATAACAACCTACTTTTGCATATCTAGTATTAGATACTAGATATGGATCACATAACTGTATGTAAATTTACAGAAATTGCAAAATAAGTAGAAATCTAATTAAAGGACAAGTGGAATTACGATTTGAAATGAAGCAAATTTTGCTGGATTATCCATAAGAAGTTGATTCTTGTTCTATATGCTGGCTTAATTAAACAAATAAAATAATTGTTATTATGAAATTCCATTTAAAATAAATGTTATAATAGATCTTATTTAGACAATTTTAAATTTCATTGTAATAAAAGAACAATTGTTATTCATTTTATTTAAATGAAATATCTTATGGAATTTCACGAATAGTTAATGATCTTTATAAAATGTTAACTATAATGTGCTCAACATAAATGCTAAGCGGATTAAATTTAGTGGTTTGAATCCAACACACCTTTAGCATTGTCAGTTAGCCCATATAAACAAGAAAAACATGTCAAAGCTGCATAATGATGGAATTTGGATGTCATTTGATTTCGAATCATAGAAGAATGCAAATCTTGTTTATAAGGCAAAATAACTGAATCATCTTTCACTTGACACAGTGAATGGGCAAGTGTGTATTGGGTATCACACATAATGATGTATATGGAGCAAGGAATACATTAGCTATAGGTAGGTTTTATTACTTCATTACATTTACTGATGACATCGGTAGATATAGATATGTGCATATTATGAAACACATATCAAAATCCTTTGAAAATTTTAAAGAATTCAAAGTGTGAAGGTAAAAACCAATTACGATAGAAAATAAATTCTCTTCAAATAGATCAAAGAGAATATTTAAGCCAATTATTTAGTCACTATCCAAATGAGTTGGAATTGTTTCACAACTCACTCCATCAAGAATATCGTATTGGAATGGTGTGTCTGAAAGGAGAAATCGCATCTTATAAGATATAATACAATTAGTGATAAGTCATAAAGATCTTCCAATAAATTAAATTTAAAACAATTTCATTTAATCCTATTAAATCGATTTTAAAAACCCCATATAAGATATGGACTAGGAAACATTCTAGTATGTCTAATGCGAAAATTTGGGACCTAAGGCATTTATTAAACTTCCTTCCTCTGATAAGATCGGACCCAAATCATATAACTATATTACGGAATATCCAAAAGAAACAAATGGATATTATGTCTATAAATCCTCTAAGAATAAAATGTTTATTGCTCGAATTGGTATCCTTTGAAAACAGAGCCAGTCTCTGAAATACCGATGGGAATGAAATAGAACTCGAAATGTCTCGAAAACAACAAGATACATTTAACCTTGTATAGACACGAAATTGAGTGGGAGAGACACAATAATTCTAATGTTATATATTGGTACCACATTAATTATTGTGAATAATGTTAGTTTTAAAATAAAAAATAGATATTGATTCTGAAAAAGAAAATGTTTGGATTAAGAAGTTCATAATTGAACTTGATTCATTGTTGATCCAATTATTTACATTGCGACAACAATTTGGCTATTGCTCAGGCCAAAATCTTAAACTCGTTATCAATCCAAACATAAATATTAAAGAAATATAATTCTTATGTGAAGTTGTTCACAGAGGAAATGAATGTATCTGTAAAGTTGCAAAAGTTGTAAATGTTGAAGACATAATGAATTAAACTCTGCCGCAGTTGAAATTTAATACTCATGCTAGTTTCATGAGTATATGATACATGAATGATTGACTCTGTGCAAGTGGGAGATTGTTAGATTTTATGCCCTAGAGGCAATCTATAACAACCCTGATTTTCAGAACCAATTTAAATTTTTTTATTTTAGCTAATGTAACGGATTTTGAATATTTAAAATGATTTATTATAAATAATAATGACTAAAAATTTATGTAAATCAAAGTTAGAATGTATAAATTTATTTTAATTATAAAACGAGCCTGAAATGATACGGTAGTTTGAAAATTAGATTTTAAATTTCAAATGAATGTACATAATTCAAAATAAATCGGATTTATGTAAAACCAGAAATATTTGAATCTGTTTAAATATATCTTTCTAAAGAATGTGAAAAATCCAGATTTCATAATATAAATAAAAAGTTATGTCCAGTTTAAAATTTAAAATAGTCATTATGGAATTTATATATATTTAATATAATATATAGCCCTTAAAAATAGCCATTTTCCAAACGACCTCCGTTTTCGACGAAACCACTTTTGTTGGATTCAGAATGTCAAATTATTGCTAGATTCCAATTTTCATAATTTTTGGAATAGACATGTGAGCGTGGTGAATTTAAACGTGTTCCGCACTTTAAGTTTGGATTTAATCGACTGGAAAATGACCATTTTTTAAACTGTCTTCAAATTCGACGAAATTAGTTTTGTTAGGACTGCATCGTCAAAATACAGCCAGATTTATTTGCGGGAATTTTTGGAGTCAGTATATGGCCCCTGTAAATTAAAATGTACGTTAAAATCAATTTTGAATGTTATATTAATTTATATTTTAAATAAAAGAAAAACTGATCAAAATAGTTGAATTGGCTTTCGGGACATATCCCATTGTGTCCGGGATGGGGGTAATTAGCTAGGGGCGACAATCGTTGGGTTCGATTTGGATTTCGAATGAAAAAATAACTTTTTAAAATTAAATTAAATAAAAAAAATATAATTAAACAAGTCAACCCCTCTAACTTACTCCCCCCCACCCCCGTTCACTTCAAATCGAACAAAGAAAGAAAATAAAAAAACCCGACGATGACCATTCGTCCAACCACCGCGCCGCTGGACCCATCCACCACCGCCGTCGATCCGCCCCCTCTTCCTCTGATCAGCCCCCCTTCCTCCTCCGCCCCCTCTCTCTTCTTCCTCGATCCAAACCCCTTAAATCCCATAAAACAACGACCGTGGGTCCCATTTCTGCTGTCGCCGGTCAGTGCAGCACCACCTCCGACCCCACGCCCCCTCCTTAACCCTAACTCCGACCAGTGGACCCCCTCTCCACCAAAGATTCAATTTTTGCAAAAGAAAAAGGTGAGTTTTTTAATATATGTTAGTTTAATTAATTTTTATATATATAATGTTATTTAAAAATTAGTTTTTTTATACATGGAATTGTTTTATATAGAAAACTGATTTATAAAAAATGATTTTTATTATATGAATAGCATCATAAAAATATGATTTTTATTATTATAGTAGAAATATAAAATTCTGATTTTTATATTTTAGTAGCGAAATAAAAATTTAATTTTTATATATATAATAGCAATGTAACAATACGATTTTTATATGTACTAGCGTTATAAAAATAGGATTTTTATACATGTTGTAGCGTTATAAAAATACGATTTTTATATATGTAGTAGCGTTATAAAATACGATTTTTATGTATGTAGTAGCGTTATAAAAATATGATTTTTATATATGTAGTAGCATTATAAAAATATGATTTTTATATATGTAAAAGCGTTATAAAAATGTGATTTTTTTATATATATTATAGCATTATAAAAATGTGATTTTTAAATATATATAGTGTTGTTAAAAATATGATTTTTAATATAAGTCGCGTGAAACAGATTACGCTGGAACCGACCGGAGACAAATCCAAAATCCTCCAATTAAAGAATGACGAAATGGAAACCAAAGGTGAGAACACCTTCTCACTCTTATTTTGTTTATAGTAAATATATACTAGGATGCAAACGGTGCTTAGTAGCACCCGACAACTTTGATTGAAACCATGGATGTTTGGTTGTTCGTTTTGATTGATTTATTTGTTTGAATTTGGTTTGGGATGTAAATGGAATTGATTGAATTTGGTTTGCGTATGGCGCGAGCCAGTATTAGGCGAGAGATAAGGCTAGACCTTATTCCGGTTCTAGTATCTTGCCGTTATGCTGCCGAAATTTTCTAAAAAGTGTTAGAAAAATTTAATTAGTTGAAAATATTATTTTTAGCTTATAACTGCGATAAATAAAATAATTATTGGATAGCCAAAATTAAGTTTACACATCCATTTACAAGTCAGACGACTTATTAATGCTCGCCTATTTTTGTGATATCGATTGGGTCGATAATTTTTACACATCGTCCAAGTGCATAAATAATATTCAGTATTTGTTGGTTTAAACCCCACATGGGTATTGGGATGATATTTTACGTACACTAATCGCAATTGTTTAGTTGTATGTCAGTCGATTGGTTGACAGACTGTTATAAGCGTTAATCATATATATTTAATGCTTTTGCAATTGTGTAAGGCACTCTGGATGATGGTTGATTGTGTATCATGGTTGTTGTATACATGTGTTTTCTGAAATCCATATAAATAAGATTATAGGGTAATTGACTATGTCTGATTCCAATTCAGGAATAAAGAATATTTTAAAATAATATTTAGTAAAAGATCAAAATATGATTTTGGATGGACAAGAAAATATTGAAATATGTGAAGCCGTATTGATTAGTTATGCGCCATTTTGACACGCACAATATTTATATCTATTTTATTCATTTTTATAATGAATATCGGAAGAGGAAATGATTTCAAAATCTGATATTTTGAAAATATTATCATTTATATATTATAATGATATAGAATGTTCAATTTTGATTTAAAATTGAAAATGAATTTAGAATCGTTTTAAAACGAATTTATAAACGATTGATAAGATACATTTTAAATGGAAATCGATGAAATATATAATATATATATATATATATTATATATATTTAATGGCCTGAAAAGAATACGTCGTGCCGCGACCGTTCGCGAATTTCGACCATTGACTTCGAATTGATATTACGGGAGATCCGACCGTTGGATTCTCCTAAAACCGGAACTGCTGGGTTCGTATCGAAAATATCTTTCCAATGAATATAAGAGATTTGAAATCTAACAGTTGGATTTGGAATTATGTCCAAATCAAATTTGGAAAAGGTCGCTGTAAGTGCAGTTCGATGACCGTTTATGGAAATCGACTGAAAGGGCCTTAATAAAATTATTAAAAATATTAATAATTTGTGTAAAATCAAAGTAAATGATTTGGAAAGAATTGGGATGAAAAATTCCATGTTTGTAAAGATAAAAATATATTTTTATCAAAATAAACAAGTTATTAACCAGATTTGAAATCCAATAATTTTTAAATAAAATAAATTGGATTTGTGAATGGTTTTAATATAACTAGAATTTTCCAATGAATAAATTGGAATGGAAATAATCTTCAAAATATTTTGATATTGGATTTCATGGCTATACGGATATTGTTATGGGAATTTGGAAGATAGATATATATCGTTATTCCCCATACGGTATGTGTTGGTTTCAGAATTTGATATTGAATATAAGCTGATATAATTTCTATTTAGAGCCTTATATTTGATATTAAATTGGATTTTGGGTTTGTCATGAATGTTGCCTTCATTAACACTGTTCTTAAACCCAGTTGAGAAAAGAATAAATCTTTTAATTAACATTTAGAGAAGTTTACCAATTAACTAACATTTAATTGAAATTGAAATGAAAGTCAATTGTGGGTTTATCATGAACTGTGTTTTAAACGACATTCATTCTTTAACCGATTAACAATGAAATGTGATTTGGAATTTATAAATCTTTTATTGACAAAATAAATTGGAATGGAATGGAATTCGATTTGGTAATAATCAAAGTGAGCTTCTATGGGGGAAGAATATTAATATATATGGAATTTAAAAGGCTTTTCATTATTCCATTTATGTTATTAGTCAGATACGGAAATTGATATCGATTATATATTGATCTGTTTTCCGTGGAGATTCCTTAATTAATGGAATGTGATTTTGGGTTTATTGTGAACTGTGTTTTAAATGACATTAGTTCTTTAACCCCGTAAAGACAGGATTACATGTCTAACATTGTATTTCAAACTGTATTCGTTGATCTCTGCTAAATATGTATCTGTTTGGTGGTGGAGAATTTATTCTCTTGCTTAACACCCTTCTCTGAGACGTACGAGCTTAGAGGTTATATATCGGCAGAAATCAATGGTATAGTGTAGATTGTCAATGTGGCATGTTTGATTTCCCAAAGTTAAATAATTGTAAATAATGATTATTGGAAGATTAAAACTAAGTGAAGTTTTAATGAATCTTTAATTAGATTGGAAAGTGAATGCGATAATTTAAATTATCAAATTTGGGAAATGATCGAGAATGGAGTACCATCAGTTTTACTACAGGCGATAGTTAAATCTTTAATTATATTTGAACATGAAATGGTAATTAAATTTTACCGATAACGCTGCGGTGTTAGATATGGTGTGCTACCAGTTTAGCTCCATGGGATGAATAGGTTGGGATTGGGAAATATAGTAAATGATTACTTTGGTAAGGTTCGCTAATCCCGACTAGTTTGGAAAACCTTAATTTGTTTTAAATTGTGAAAATTTTATTTGGCTAAAAGAATATTTTGGGTTGGAATGAGGCGTATGTTGTGTGTTTATATCACTTGATTATAATATATGCGGGTTATTCGGAAAGGCTGGGTTTATACCCATTCTGAATAACTGATTCAACAATAAGTCAACGATGAAGACGGTGGTTGAAGACCAGAGTTCTTCACATCGTTTGGTTGATTATTGATGTCTTGATTGGGTTGTACACCCAAGACAAGGTAATAAGTGGTGATCGTCCAGACGTAATTGGAGATCGACCAGATATGCGAGTACCTCTCTCCTGTATTGGATATATGGGATGAGGAATAAGGTGCCTTCGGTTTCGTTCAGACCCAGAACGAACTGGTAAACGGATGTGTGTCTGACATTGGATTTTGTTCTGCGTTGATTGATCTCTAGTAAATATATATCTGTTTGGTGGCGGAGAATTTATTCTCTTGCTTAATACCCTTTTCTAAGACGTACGAGCTTAGAGGTTATATATCGATAGACATAAGTCGCATGGCGTGAATTGCCTGTGTGGCATGCTGAGATGCAAATAATCAAGACTTCTGTTGAAAAGAAGAGTCTTGTGGTTTATGATCAAAGCACGGATTTAAATAGCATAGCTTTGTGTATAGCGTCAGTTCTCGAGCCTCACACCTCGATATGAGTCAAAAACGGGACAAGGGACTGCAGGGAGTGCAAGACGTTTCCTTCTAGCTATGGGTGGTGTCATGGTATGGAGCCCAGACATTTATATATTTTTACCTATGTGGATGATGGATAGCAAGGTGCCTCAGATATATCGATTACTACGTAGCCAATGGATAGGTCCTATAGGACCGGGAAACGTGTGTTTCGGAATTGCCAATCCTCAAACGTAAGAGTGGACCGGCCCTGAAGCATCCAAGGGTTGCCCAGAGTGTGTAACCCTGAGGCATTTGCTAGAGTGTCTCTAGCCGGTGAGAAGTACATCCCTTGCCTCGACTCAAGACCGAAATGAAATTTCCAATACGTGACATTTCGGTTTTAGTTGTAAACCTATATGGCGACTTAGTAGAATGGGATACTATGCCGTCTATGATTGATACATTTATATTTGAAGTTGTTTGATACACTATACACTTATAGTAATATCAAAATGATTTATTTTAAAACGTACCAAGCATGTTTGGCTATTATATGGTAAAATTCTATCCTCCGGCTTGCGTTGCATTGTGTGACAGGACCTGAGTCTTATAATAGCTTCATTTTTCGAAAATCATTGCGTTGTTTACAAACTGTTTGATGCACTGGTATTTTTAGGAGAAGACCCGTTCCGTGTTATGCGGCGTGGTCCCTTGATTTACTTTATTTTTAATGTAAAGTTTTAAATAACTGTTTTAGTTCTCACACCAGTCACATGACTGACTCGGAGTTTATTGTTTTAACCTAAACTCTGGGTGCCCCTATTTTCCACATGGGCAGCTAGTAGTTTTGTTTTTGCAGATTTATTTTTACAGATCCTAGTTT
This sequence comes from Allium sativum, assembly GCA_030737875.1. NCBI lineage: Eukaryota > Viridiplantae > Streptophyta > Magnoliopsida > Asparagales > Amaryllidaceae > Allium > Allium sativum. The sequence continues at coordinate 358,247,842 of CM060925.1, forward strand.
ACAGCTGGAGCTATATTCGGAATGCTCTGTATCCGAGTATTACTTTCAGTTGTGTTATGTATTATTTTTCCGCTGCTTTGTAATTTGAATCTCTGATATTTATTAAATGTATATTATTTATTCATACTCTGTTATATTCTTATACTCTGATGTAATTGTTGTAATAAGCAATGAAATGTTCTTCTGTTTGTGTTCTGATTTGTCATGTTCTCAACTCAATCCGGGCTTTCCCATAAGGGCGAGTTTGGGGTTGTTTCACAATCCATTTGATGTGATTAATAACATTGTTGATGTTATTGTTTTATTTGGAATAAAATATCCTATTATGTTATGTTTACTACGTAGTATAAATATTAACATAATTGAAGTCCTTAGAATAATAATACGGAATTATATAGTTCGAGTAAGACTTGAATTTGAGATTATATAGTATATATTAAGTATTACAATTCTTAAATGTCCCTAGTCAAGTTTTATTGTTTAAAAAGGACAACAATAAAACATTGAGACTAGTATGTTGATTGACTGATGATAACATCTCAATGATCATTAATATACATGATATTAATTTCAGGACATATATCCGTATTGGAGAATATTGTATTAGGCTAACCCACCGTGAGAAAACTACATGGAATATAGTTAAGTGACAGTGATGTAATGGTCCTCAGACCTAAAATCATTAAAAATTTATTCGAGAATATTTCTGTTTTGTTATCATCGAAAGTTACTTGTAGCAGAGTAGACGATAAAGGTGATTATTAGATACATCTCGAATCGAATGAAAATTATGAATGATCTAGATGGAATCAACCATACGATATATTCGTAGTGATATCCATGGGCCTCTTAATTGAGTGAGACTGTGAAATGCATGGTCGTGCTCAAGTATTGATTTGTTTTAAAATGTCTACTCATCGATCATGATAAACGGATTAAATTATAAAAAGGGTGATATGTTCCATGCCTCGAGTTTAATTTTGGATATACTGGTTAAAAGTATTATATTACATTGATACACTGGTCACGGAAAGGTTGTATCGAATCGTTGATCTTATTATAACTTGGGTAACAACGATGTATTACTAGATGTCGCTCACATAAGAACATATCAAAGGATGAAAACAGCTCATAACAAAAGGATATTCAAATATTGACTTCTTCTTAGTTTTGAATTGGTATGAGGGTTTAATACTGCCCCTTTCATATCTCGTTTTATATGATAAAATAGGGTCCGACCTATGTTTTAAGGGTTAGACTTAGAGAAACAAAAGATATAAAAATGGGGATAAACCCTAGAAATCTAAAATCAGCTAGTGCCGAGATTTCATCCATCTTCAATTCATTTGTCGAAGACGAAGGAGCGTTTGTGGACTCCTCTAGAGGCGGCGGCTTCTCCAGTCACGCTATGATTTGATTCAATCTCCGTATTCAATTCAATCTCCTGAAATCGTGAAGAAGCCGAAAGGTATGAAGCTCGATTTACAAATTATTCAATAGACCCTGATTTATTTTGGTTGAATCTCATTTATTTGCAATGAATTGCACTCAAAAATCTTTCACTTATCCGATGGGTTGATGCTACAGACATAACGTCTAATAGAGAAGCAACATGAATCATGTATATATCTTATCACTTTATTTATAATTGGTTTTCTACATATAAAATATCATAATACTATATATCTACATGTTAATTTGTTATATATATGCAATAAGATTAATTACCGCTTGGTTCCTGTATCCATAAATTCTACCCCACTGCTCGGATCTGTAGCATTGTCGAATGAATCATCTTCCTCATCCCATGTCAACTCATCGTGACCGGATCCCTCAAGCAACTATGCCTATGTGTAACACCCCGTATGTTGAATAACTTGCTATAAGATAAAACAGGGCAGAATTAAACTTTAAAATTTGAATCAGGGGAAACGGGCTATGCCATTGCGTTCGTCTCGGAAAAATACGCGAAATAGAGTCCGAGTTTTCGAAAATCGGAGTCCGTATGACCCCGATAAGGCCCAAAGAAGTTTTCAAAAATTTAAAAACAGATTTTCAGAAGTGGCGGGAAAAATCCCGCCAGACCCAGGGGTCGACCTGGGGGTCGACTGGGGAGTCGACCTCCCCCCCAGGTTGACTGGGGAGTCGACCCTAGGGTCGACCTGGGAGTCGACCTCCCTGGTCGAGCCCAGGTGACCTGGGTGCATCAGTTTGGCTTTTGGGCTGGGTCTGGTGGCTTGTGACGAGATTGACGGCTCTAATCTAATTTACGGTTAATCTAAGGGCCTAAAACACCTAACTAATCTATAAATATACCCTAAGACTACCCTAATTCATACTAAAAATAGTTACAACACCGTTATGCCGTCAAAATGCAACTTGAAGGAGCCTCTATCAATCTAAAGAGGAAGATGGCTTCTCAAATCAATCTCTAATCAACTCTAGCAACTTAATCTTCTTCTTAGGAGTGCTAATCAACAAGTTGTGAGTTTTCTATAGCCTTAATGACCAATTATTGAAATGATTATGATAGGATATAATGAGGTTATGGCTATGAATGTGGATCAATGCAAGTTATGCAAGTTGTATGCTATGTGTTAATGATGTTATGCATGTTATGAAAGTTATGTGCTATGTGTTAATGATGTTATGCATGTCATGCAAGTTATATGCTATGTGTTTGTGATGTTATGCAAGTTATGCAAGTAATATGCTACATGTTTGAGATATTATGCAAGTTATGCAAGCCATATGTTACATGTTCATGATGTTATGCAAGTTATGCAAGTCACATGTTACATGTTCATGATGTTATGCAAGTTATGCAAGCTATATGCTATATGATCATGATGTTATGCAAGTTATGCAAGTGTTCATGATGCTAGTTGCTATGATAAACATTGATCCACTATGACACCATGATTATGCAAGTTTGGTGTATGATTATATGCAAGTTCACATATGACATGTTATGCAAGTATGGTGTTTGATTATATGCAAGTGACATGTGCAAGTTTACACCTTAGTATGATATGCATACATATGCAAGTTAACCCCTTTACATGTCATACATACATATGCAAGTTTCCCCCTTTGTATGACATAAGAAACTTATGCAAGTTAACCTCTTTATGACATATGTGATTCATGCAAGTTTGGGTTGATTATTTATGCTAGTTGGGTTTGATGCTATATGCATGTTGACACCTTTAAACCCATGTTGATGCTAATGTGTTATGCAAGTTGAACCCATTGTATTTGTGATGAATCTTCCCTTTTATGTCGTGTTAGAGATTTACGTGGGGAACAATGGGGTTAATATACATGTTAATGAAATGGTGTGAAATTGGTATGATTATGCGTACCATAAAGAGGATGGACATAATTGAGTCAATTATGTACATCGTTAAAAATTGGAATTAATTAGGGAAAATTAATTCGAAATATGGGAGTGATTAATTAGGTGTAATTAATCGACTAAGACACGAGGTTGGATGTAACACCCCACACCCGCTATGGTCACTCGCTAAGGGAATGCCATAACATCGCTGGAGTATTTTAAGTGAATATAGAACAGAAAAATTACAACAAGACAGATATAAGTAATACTTGAAAATTTTAAAAACATCATTTCATTGCAGCGGAAAGTAAAACATGTTTGGTTACATCACAAAACCATAATAAGAGTCAAGTACAAAATATCCATCCTGATAAATAAAAGTACATAATCCCAATACATGAACTGATAGCCATAAAAGAAAGGGTAAGCTGAGCTCTACATCTATGGTCCAAGCTCCAAAAGAGAATAAAGCAGCCTAATCAAAGCCCACTCGTACTGGGCCCACTCTGATAACCTGAGGGTTGGGAAAAAAGATAAAAACAACGGGGTCAGACATAAGTCTGAGCGAGTCCTATAACTTTAACAATACAATCATTAAAGTAACCAGAGAAGACATAAGCTTGATATACGGTGTCGTCTGGGGATGAATGGCTACACTAAGCAGCTTGGTAGACTTAGGATAAACTAAGAAACGTAAAGATGCATCTACCCTTCCAAAGGTAAATTAATAAACTGCACCACACCAGTCATTCCTAACTTAAAGGTTGATCCCACCCATGGACTTATAAAATTAACTTAATAGTTCTCGCGTACCCCTAGGTGACTAAGTAGACGCCACGGGGCCCTACAATCCACTAGGTGTACACACTACTTCCCATTCGATCGGCTCCCTAACGTAGATACCCGTGCTGGCCCCACCGTGGGGTGTACCATTCCCCAACGTGGCAACCTGATAAAACTAACGGTGCACGGCTTATATCTACATGATGCAACAACGTCTTATTTACCAGCCCGGGTCCACACACGCATATGAAACTCGTTGGTCATGCGTTGCCACCGCTAACCCATTTTTGCCTCTTATAGTCAAGCCCAATATGCGTGTCCCATCACTCGATTAGAGTCGAGCCCACTAAGACACGTTTGGGATATTGGTTGAAATGGGCCCCCACAAGCTACCACCTAAGCTTGTTATTTTATCTAGTGTATCCCACTTAACCCCTGTTATAATCATGCCCACCTACATGTTAAGGTTTGGTTAAGTCATCTAATCATATATCAATTGCCACTTAAGGCACCAACTAGATTTCCACATGCCACCCAAAGCACTTACTTAACCCTTTACCCATGTTTAATTACATGTTCCTCTTTGGTTAAGTATTCTAATCGTATTTTCTATTGCCACCCAAGGCAACCCACTAGATTTCCACATGCCACCCAAGGCACCCACTTAACCCCTCATGTCCCTCTACATGCTAATATGGTTAAGTGTTTCTTAATTAATTAAGATCATGACCTCATAAAGACCTCTCACATTAGACCATCTTTTATGACTGCTGGATATGCCGGTTGGTTCCGGGCAGACTTCTGTCATAAAAAGGTCTAACCTCGTGTCTTTACTTTAATCACGTATTTAATTTATGACTAAGACCTCTCACATTGGGCCAATCATTTGTAGCTGCTGGATGGCCGGTTGGTTCCGGGCAGACTTCCGCTACAAAAGGGTCCAACCTCGTGTCTTAGTTGATTAATTACACCTAATTAATCACCCCCATAATTTGAATTAATTATGCCTAATTAATTACACATTTTTAAGAATACGGGTAGACCTAACTCAATAGGTAAATTCCCAATTCCATAGTATGGGTAGACCTAACTTAATAGGTAAATTCCCAATTACGTCCATTTAATTTGTGGTATGATTAATCATACCCATTTCACATCATTTTATTAACATGCATATTAACCCCATCGTTCCCCGCGTAGTTCGTTCTCATAACACGACATAATAAAGGGAAGATTCATCACAAAGGTCATGGGTTTTGCCAACATAGCATGTAACTTTATCATGGGTTCAAAAAGGTGTTAACTTGCATATATGAACATACATTAAACCCAACTAGTATTTAACCCAAACTTGCATTATGCATATCATAAAAGAGACAACTTGCATATGAACTTGCACATAAACTTGCATATGAACTTGCATCATAACTTGCGTATGAACTTGCATCATAACTTGCATATGAACATGTATCATAACTTGCATATGAACTTACATCATAACTTGCATATGAACTTGCATATAAACGTGCATCATAACTTGCATATGAACATGTATCATAACTTGCATATGAACTTGCATCATAACTTGCATATGAATATGTATCATAACTTGCATATGAACTTGCATCATAACTTGCATATGAACATGTATCATAACTTGCATATGAACTTGCATAACATGCCATACTTAGAGACAAACTTGCATATATTATGCATATCATAAAAAGAGACAAACTTGCATAAAACCAAACACTTAGCATGCATAAAATCAAATACTTAGCATGCATAAAACCACATACATAGCATGCATAAAACCAAATACTTAGCATGCATAAAACCAAATACATAACTTGCATAACATGTTACATATAGACTTGCATATAATCTCCCATATAGCTTGCATAACATGTTACATATGAATCAATGTTCAACATAGTGTTTTGCATCATAAAACATAGCATTAAACTTGCATATAGCACACAACATACACTATACTAAACTTGCATAAACACATTGATTCCACAAACATAGCCATATCTTATCATATCCTATCATAATCAATTTAACAATTGATTGTTAAGTCTACAGAAACTCACCAAAACCAAGATTAGCAAACTTATGTAGTAGAACTAGTTGCTATACAAGAAGAAGATGATGATTAGATGTTGATTAGCTTGCAACTTTCTTCATAAACTAGTGGAGGTTCCTCTCAAGTTTGATTTTGGCGGCATGGTGGCATCATTTCTATTTTTAGTATGAATTAGGGTAGTATTAGGGTGTATTTATAGATTAGGTGAGTGTTTTAGGCCCTTAGATTAACCCTAAATTAGATTAGGATGCTTTGATTTCGGAACCTTCCAGAAACCAGCCCTAAGACCAAGCCCAAACCCCAAACCCCAAACTGGTGCACCCAACCACAGAACTCTCTAGAAACTATGCAGGTTTCTGGCTCGACACGGGCGCACTTCCCAAGTGCGCCAGTGTAAAAATGTGTTGGCGCACTTCACAAGTGCGCCAGTGCATTTTTTTGTGTTGGCGCACTTCATAAGTGCGCCAGTGCATTCTGGCTAGTTTTTCGGTTTTTCTGCCTAACTTCGTTCGTCCATATCTTCTTCATACGGACTCCGATTTTCGAAAAATCAGACTCTATTTCGCGTATTTTTCCGAGACGAACGAAATGGTGCAACCCGTTTTCCCTAATTCCCACATCTGGGATTAGTTATTCTTTAATTTGTGAATTTTAGCATTAACCGAAATTCGGGGTGTTACATTCTCCCCTCCTTAAAGGATTTCGTCCCCGAAATCTCTAAGCTAAGGAGAATGCATATCCTACCATCCAAACAACCATCTACTCAATCCATCAAACACGGTCATCCATTGTCCTTAAAACAGTTTCTAATGATGTATGAGCATATGCAAAAAGTGTGTGTAAATGTTCCCTATCTAATGTATGAACATATGCAAACCATGATAGTGCCATGCATCCATTATGTATGCGAGAGAACCCTATCGACACATACAATATCTACATGAGTGCACAATCATTCACCAAAATGCATCATCCATATGATAACACAATCATTATACATCCATAAATATAGCTTCCTACACACAATTTTATGCAATATGCCATATGAAGTGATTGAGCCGATCTAGTGTCTAGAGTGTGTGTATATGCATCCACGAGCAACCACTAGCAACCACTTGCATCCACACGCATCCATCAAACATAACATGTCTCAAACACATGTTTCAACCATAGATTTACCCTATCTAAAGGTCATAGGTACTAGCGAGAGGATATACTAAAGATAAGATAAGTACTAGACAAGCGATAAAGGAGAAGTTAAAAGACATACTCTCAAAAAGAAATGGGTACAAAGAACGCATCTTCGCTTCCGTCTCCCAAGTAGCATTGCTTTCGTCTTCTCCCCATTGCACTTTAACTAGCTGAACTTCTTTGTTCCTCAACTTCCTAGTTTCTGACCCAAGGATGCGAGTAGGAGCTCGTCGAATCGTCGCATCACGCTCTACCTCTACATTTTTAAGCAAGCTCGGCTCTACCACCTCTGCGGTCTCATGTAAGCACTTCCTCAAATGTGATACATGGAATACATCATGAACACCACTAAGTCTGTCGGGCAACTCCACCCTATATGCCATCCGTCCAATCCTTTCCTTAATAGGAAACGGCCCAACAAACCTCGGTGCTAACTTCCCAACGGACCCAAAGCGAACAACATTTCTCAACGGAGATACTTTGACAAAAACCATGTCCCCAACCTCAAACTCAAGATCCGTCCTTCTCCGATCCGCATAAGATTTATGTCTATCTTGCGCTGCCTTCATCCTTCTTCGAATCAAATCAATCTTCTCTGAAGTCTCTCTAACCATATCTGGCCCAAGCAAGATCTTATCCGTAGATTCCCACCAACATGTAGGAGATCGACAAGGCCTTCCATAAAGAGCTTCGAAAGGAGCCATACCAATACTGGACTGAAAGCTGTTATTATATGCGAACTCCACCAATGGAAGATGATCTTCCCATGTACCACCAAAATCTAAGATACAAAGCCTCAAAAGGTCTTCTAGGACACGATTCACCCTCTCAGTCTGGCTGTAACGACCCGCATTTTTTGGGTAATTATTTAATTTATTTTATTATTTAAATTATTGGGTTTGATTTAAATATTTGAATTTATTGATTTTCTTTTGAATAAATTATTTAAATAAATAATAAAATAATATTTTAAACTTCCAAACTGTCGGAAAATAGTGCGTTGGCAAAATAGTGTGGAAAGGCAGTTTGAAATGATCTAATATTGGTCTATATTGAGTTATATCGACGATTTCGGCTAGTTGACGACGACGTAATATATATAGTTTATAATTTAATTAAATAACGAGCTGCAGCGGCGCGGTAGTTCGTGTTTTGGCGTTTTGAATTTTAATTGGCTGTACAGGGCCCAAATTAAGTCGGATTTTCTCGAAACAAGAAACATTGAAATCTGTTGAACTATATCTACCTAACAGAAGTGAAAAATCAAGATTCCGCGTTATATATTGCGAGTTATGTCCAAATTAAATATTCAGGAAAGCAGCGGCGTAATCGTTTATCGACCGTAACGGTTTATTTGAAATAACTCCATATCGGATTCGAATTTGGACAAGGTTCTTTTGAGACATAGTGTTAATTTAATTTTTAGAATTTTACTGTAATTTTTAATTAATTTAATATGCAACTTCTTATTTGAAGTATTTTGCACCCTTAATCAGCATTTTGGGTTTTCACAATATAAGTCAATCTACCGGTATTATTACATTTTCGGGATCGCGACACCTCGCTGATCACGACTGTATTTTTATTTCAGTCCGCAACGCTCATATAACCGTACATAGTGGTGTGGGTAACTTTATTTGAATGGTTAACTGGTCAAACGGACTCAAAATTCAACGAAACAAGTTTCATACGAAACCTTAGGAAGAGGTCTAGTGAAACGTCAAGACCTCATATTTTTAGGATTTTTCTGTAATTTTAAGGAATTATTGCTCGGTGTTTTTCATCGATATTTTCTAAAGGATTTTCACAAACGACCTCGGAATTCGACGAAACTTGTCCCATTGGATCCGGAACATGATTTTATGTTAGGAATAAGTGTCTTTATCTCAACTGAAGCTCGTATGAAGTGTTTTTTTTACGATTTCTCCACGACGAAGTTTCGTATACTATTTTATTAATATAATCATCCCATTCTTTCTTTAGCTTTTCCTTTCTTGTTGCTTTCCTGTACGCTTAACATACCTGTACGCTCAACATACCAAAGCAACCAACGGTGATACCCAAGGACCGTGCTACCCAAGGAACCATGATACCCAAGTAAAAAAAATATATATATATAAACATATAAAATACATACGAGCCTTCACTGTTAAGTTTTTCTCAAAAACCAACGTGCTATGTTGCACAGCTATTCTATTGAGTCTACCCCATTTTCTTTTACACTACTGCATATGTCTGTACCTACACCTATATATAAATATTATCCTTGATCCCCAAGTATCCGTGGCTCCCAGGTCTTCGTGACTGCCAAGTATCCGTGACCCCCACGCTTACCCATACTATAAATAACCCAGGCTTCTTTTCCTTTTGAAAAAAAAAGGGCGAATAATAAAAAGATAAAGAAGTAAGTGGAGTATGGGTTTTACAAAGTGACGTTGGGACTTGAGAGCAAAACGAAAGAAAAATGGAAGGGGAAGCGTTGGTCTTGTGTGAGCTACAGGGAGGTAGTAGCTTTAGGGGGGTGGTCCTTTCGCTGGGTTGAAGGAAAAAAAAAAAGAGAGAGAAGAAGAAGAAGAAGCTGTTGCATGGAGGGGGAGCAAGAAAGCGGGGGACGTGGGAAGAAAAGGCAAGAAAAAGGTGGCGGCGTGTATGGGGTTTGGCAATAGTGGACTTTGAACATCGGCGGTGGTGTGTTCAAATGGATGGAGGAACTGGTATCGGTTTTTACCTGTTGGGATGAAGAAGACGCATTAATTACTATGCTGACGTGGACAGTTAAGCAAAATTGGGCTCGTTGGGACCGTGACGACGAGCACTACGTGTGCAAAATGATCTGAACTGAAATCGAGGCAGTTGAAGATCCGTTTAATTTTAAACGTCAGTTTGAAATTATACGGTATAACGTATTAACCGTCAATCGACAAGACTGGTGAGTTAATTCTCACATTTTTCTGGACTACTATGATGTGATAAATCCATTTAAAAATAAATACTGTTTGATTGGCTGCATTGGTTGCTTATGGTCGATTAACTGGTTGCTATTTGTTAGATTATTGCCGTTAATTTATTTATTTATTTAAATTATAATATTATAACCATTTGTGATGCAGAGAAGGACAGATTGGAGGGATCCGACCGGATTCCTCAAAATAACTTGTGTGTGTTGTTTATTTTTATACTGGTTGCACATAACTGTTTGAACCCCAATTGACATCAAAACCTGTTGATTGTTGAATTGATGTGACCGTTGATGTGATTTTTAGTCGGTCAACAGTGGTTGGCAGTGAGGGTTTAAATCTATAGTTTTCAAAACATCGTTTTGCCGTCAGGCGAACAAACGCAGTTTCAAGTTATAAAATTTATTTTATAACTAAATTAAATCTTTGGGGTTTATTTTATTTTATTTTTAATGAATAAGAAGTTTTATAAAAATATTTATAATTAGAATCATGTTTTACAAACATGATTATTTATAAGTTATACAATGAATTTTACGTTGTTTACGAACAGAAAAGTAAGGAGCTAGTATATGAATCAGTAAACTAAATAAATGTTTATACAATAAGCAAAGTGATGTTTTTTAAATAAATTAAAGTATTTATTTATGTTATATGGAAAAATGTTTATAATTTTCCTTATATGTTTATAATCAGTGTCAATAGAGATTTTTAATACTGCAGTCGAAGCTAACATACAGTTAGTGAAAAGGAATAATTGTTCTTACAAAACAATTAACCGATGTTTTAAATTAATTAAGTTATTTAATTAATTTAAGAAGAGAAATTGAATAGAAGTCAGTTAGCCACTTAACTGAGGGTTATGGTTGGCAAGAACCAACTGTTTATCCTGTTATTTATGAACTGCAGTCATTCATGAACTGCAGTCAGGAACTAACCTACGGGTTAGTGAAATGAAATAATTGTTTTTTTTATAATCAAATAACTGATGTTTTAAATTTATTAAGTTATTTAATAAATTTAAGGAAGAAATGATAACGTAAATCAGTTAATGGTTAACTGATATGTACGGTGGGCGAAAATCAACCGTTTAAAGTTGGAGTTTGACGATTGTGTCAATTTGTTTTAAATTGATCAAATCAAAGAGATTGACATTTAAAAGACTTGAAATTTCCTTTAAAATAAATATAAGTTATGGATAGATTAGTATGAAAGGGATTTGAATTTATTTCAAATCGTATAAACAAGATTTGTAAATATGGGTGCAACCTAAGGCGTACATTCCAATCAGAGTTTTGCTCAATTAAGAAAAAGAAATTAATATGAAAAGTGGGTTTTCAAATGAAAGAAAATGGCTTATAAAACCAAGATAAATGGAAATGGGAATAACATATTGGATTATTGAGATGGTTTGACATTGGTTTTAAATTATAAGCTTTTATCTATCTTGAGATAAGAACGTTGTCGATCAAGGTCTGAGAGGTAATTGGAATACCCCAACTTGAACGGCTCCGCTATTATCGAGAGATGACATTTGTTTGTAATGTATAGAGAAGTGATTATCGAGATATTTTGCGATAAATGGAATTTATCATTTATTTAAAACAAACCTTTAAAAATGGATTAGCATCGAAAGGAATTGAATCTAATTCAAATCGTATAAACGAGTATGAAAAAGGGGTTTTACCCAAAACAAGGATTTTAAAACAAGCGTTCACCTGGGAACGAGATTAAGCGAAGTGGTTTAATCATGATAAGAAAGAGATTTTGGTAATTAAATATTTTTCGTTGATTGAATAAGAATATAACGATATGAAAATGATAAAGAAAAAGGGAAAGTGGATTTATAGAACTATAACCAGGATTTCAAATCAAAGAGGAAGTAAAAAGGGTTTTGAGGTAATTATACGATGTTAACGACCAAAAGAAATAAAGGATGATTTATAAAAGATGGCATTATTTCCAAACAAAGGAAATAAAAAGAGAAGCTTGGTAAGTATGTTGTGCTAGAGCAAGTAGCGAGTAATGTTTTCAAGTAACGAAACCCATAAGAGTTTTGTTAAGATAAAGTTATGAAGTCGATTATAAGAAATCGATAAATTGGTTTTATGAGATATTTCATATAAAGGACCTGAGCTGCCAGTCCACTGAGATACACTGTTATGATATGATAGTTAAATCACCGACTATCAAAGTTTGGCCTTTTATCGATGGTTGGTACGGAAAGACCGGGATCGAATTTATATTCGAAAACCATTCCGACCAGCAAATACGTAACGTCGAAGATATCAGAAGATGGTCGAGATGGAGCATTGAAGACCGTTGATCTTCATGAGCGGAAGAACTACTCGTTGGATTTCTAAGGGTCGCTCCCGAGGATATTCTAACTTGTGATTCTGTCGGGACTGGAATCTTCGGATTGCAAGGACTTCTCGCTACTGATCTATAGGGTGATACCTGGGATGCGGTAGGAGAGTACCTTCGGTTCATCCTGTTCCTGGATGACTTGTATGGATGGATGTCTGACAGAGTATTTCCAAAGAGGTCACGTACATTGATTTCTTCAACCGTACCAAGAGTGGAAGCAGAGAAGGAAACTTCTTTAGCTGACACGTAATGTATTGTTGTAGACGTCAATTAAGTGATTTCGATGAATCTGACAATGTGGCATTTGAAGTGAATCTGATGTGATGATAAAACGTAGCCTCAAGCCTCATCAACCGGGAAATGACAGAAATCGGGCAGGCAGCATGGCTATGTGGGTCGCTCCCATTAGGAGGTATAATCACCTATCTAGAGAAATTCCTTTTGCTTCTTTAATCTATCGATGCTGTCCCTTTTCGGGAGACGGTGGTTTGAGCCCAACCGTCGGTGATATACATTCGATACACTCAAGCGAAATGAGTGGTCGGTCATGTGTGGGCCGGGTTGCAAGACGTTCTTGTTGAACCCAGTGTATTCGCCTCTAGAGATACACGTTCGGAAGGTGGACCCATACCTTGTCAAGTTGGAATCCAATATCCAATAAGCGCCCGGGGTTTTGATTTGTATACTATATATGGGGAGCGTGAGATGCAAGCGTTCCTCTAAATTGATATTTACTTGTATTTAGACACTATGATAATATCAGAAAAAAGATATTGATTTCAAAAACGTTTTGGGTTATAGTAAGGTAAAAACCGTCCGTGTTTATGTGTGGGCTGGTCTTACTATTATCCTTTTATTTCAGAAAGGATTTTCAAAAGTTAAACAAGTTGTGTGTGCTGTGAATTTATTACTGAAAGTATTCCAGACTGACCCGGTGTGTTTTTGTTTTAAATCAAATGTGCTCGGGTCAGACCAAGCATATTTACAGGTTAGGTTCCGCTACAAGTTTCAGAGTTGGAAGCAGGAGGGTTCACCGTTAGTTATACAAGTATTTCCGCTGTGATTGATGTATGTTTACTCTGATAAATGGTATGTATATATACAGTCTTCTTTTCAAAGAGATTTGTTATATTATATTTACTCGTTCCGCTGTGAGATTCTGATGGGTTCTTCTTCTTTCTTCTATTCTAAAATTTCTTTCTTCCTATTTCTCATCCTCTAACCTCTTTCTATTAATAGTTTGGGGTTCGATACTTGGATTTTTGACAAGTAATACGGGATTAAGTATTGTTGTTGAAAATTCGAGCGTCGAATTTTCCCGGGCCATTACAGTTGGCATCAGAGCTATTGGTTTAGTGATAACCTTGGCTCTGTGGCGTAACTCGATAGAGATGGGGTTAGTAATGCCCTAGATTGAGTTTGAGTGTATATATGAGAGCGCGTATTTGTAATTTCTTATAAAATTATTTTTAAATAGTTTTGCCCCCATTATATTTTTGTTATAAATATATTTTCTCAATTGATTATAAAATGGATTTGTTTGAATAACTTGAATAAGAATTCAAAATTGAATATTGAACTGAAATAAAGGAATTTCGCTTGTGAAATCGAGTAAAGGATAATTGGATGGAATTAACCCAATGGATGTGAAAAACAAAGTAAAAGCAATGAGAAATATTAACCAAAATGGTTTGGGTGAATTAAATGCCTTGGTTGTTGTTTGATATTGAATGGAGTATATAGAAATTACCAACTGTTGGTTGAAACCAATCTGAACTGATCAAGTAAAGAAATTAAACCAAGAGTAATTAATTTGAATGGATGTTTAAATAAATAATGGGATTGCTAAGTTGTCGTTATAATTAAATCCATCAGAATTGAATAAGGTGATATGGTTATTTCAAACTGTTTGGAATGGTTTATATGGTGATATTTGGATCAAATTGGCATTGGTTTGAATACTAATGGATTTCATTGAAGTTAAGAACATGTACAGAGTTAATCCAAGAGAATACTGGAGTAAATTGAACCCAGTTGGCGTGTTAGTCAAACAGCATGAGCATATATATCGCTTATCGAATAATAGCGCTCGCAAAAAGGTACGCCTACGCAAATATGGAATTTTTGGGTTTTGTTTGGATTTTGAGTTTTTCCGACCCTGATGGTCGATGTATAGATATTTCTTGAACCTGCGATATTGCAGATGTCCCTCCGTACATGGGAGACTCTGCCGAAATTTTTCCAGAATTTAAGGTGTTAGAATATTTTTGAAATTTTTAGAAAATTTCGTTATTTGAAATAATTTGGTTTTAAAACCCAGTTGGGTTAGATTTGAAATTAGAAACAGAGTTTAATTAAATATATTTTTCGTAAAGATAACGAGTTTGACACCTACTTCTACCTTAGCAATTTCGAGGACGAAATTATTTTAAGGGGGAAGGAATGTAACGACCCGCATTTTTTGGGTAATTATTTAATTTATTTTATTATTTAAATTATTGGGTTTGATTTAAATATTTGAATTTATTGATTTTCTTTTGAATAAATTATTTAAATAAATAATAAAATAATATTTTAAACTTCCAAACTGTCGGAAAATAGTGCGTTGGCAAAATAGTGTGGAAAGGCAGTTTGAAATGATCTAATATTGGTCTATATTGAGTTATATCGACGATTTCGGCTAGTTGACGACGACGTAATATATATAGTTTATAATTTAATTAAATAACGAGCTGCAGCGGCGCGGTAGTTCGTGTTTTGGCGTTTTGAACTTTAATTGGCTGTACAGGGCCCAAATTAAGTCGGATTTTCTCGAAACAAGAAACATTGAAATCTGTTGAACTATATCTACCTAACAGAAGTGAAAAATCAAGATTCCGCGTTATATATTGCGAGTTATGTCCAAATTAAATATTCAGGAAAGCAGCGGCGTAATCGTTTATCGACCGTAACGGTTTATTTGAAATAACTCCATATCGGATTCGAATTTGGACAAGGTTCTTTTGAGACATAGTGTTAATTTAATTTTTAGAATTTTACTGTAATTTTTAATTAATTTAATATGCAACTTCTTATTTGAAGTATTTTGCACCCTTAATCAGCATTTTGGGTTTTCACAATATAAGTCAATCTACCGGTATTATTACATTTTCGGGATCGCGACACCTCGCTGATCACGACTGTATTTTTATTTCAGTCCGCAACGCTCATATAACCGTACATAGTGGTGTGGGTAACTTTATTTGAATGGTTAACTGGTCAAACGGACTCAAAATTCAACGAAACAAGTTTCATACGAAACCTTAGGAAGAGGTCTAGTGAAACGTCAACACCTCATATTTTTAGGATTTTTTCTGTAATTTTAAGGAATTATTGCTCGGTGTTTTTCATCGATATTTTCTAAAGGATTTTCACAACCGACCTCGGAATTCGACGAAACTTGTCCCATTGGATCCGGAACATGTTTTTATGTTAGGAATAAGTGTCTTTATCTCAACCGAAGCTCGTATGAAGTGTTTTTTTTACGATTTCTCCACGACGAAGTTTCGTATACTATTTTATTAATATAATCATCCCATTCTTTCTTTAGCTTTTCCTTTCTTGTTGCTTTCCTGTACGCTTAACATACCTGTACGCTCAACACACCAAAGCAACCAACGGTGATACCCAAGGACCGTGCTACCCAAGGAACCATGATACCCAAGTAAAAAAAAAAAAAATATAAACATATAAAATACATACGAGCCTTCACTGTTAAGTTTTTCTCAAAAACCAACGTGCTATGTTGCACAGCTATTCTATTGAGTCTACCCCATTTTCTTTTACACTACTGCCTATGTCTATACCTACACCTATATATAAATATTATCCTTGATCCCCAAGTATCCGTGGCTCCCAAGTCTTCGTGACTGCCAAGTATCCGTGACCCCCACGCTTACCCATACTATAAATAACCCAGGCTTCTTTTCCTTTTGAAAAAAAAAGGGCGAACAATAAAAAGATAAAGAAGTAAGTGGAGTATGGGTTTTACAAAGTGACGTTGGGACTTGAGAGCAAAACGAAAGAAAAATGGAAGGGGAAGCGTTGGTCTTGTGTGAGCTACAGGGAGGTAGTAGCTTTAGGGGGGGGTGGTCCTTTCGCTGGGTTGAAGGTAAAAAAAAAGAGAGAGAAGAAGAAGAAGAAGCTGCTGCATGGAGGGGGAGCAAGAAAGCGGGGGATGTGGGAAGAAAAGGCAAGAAAAAGGTGGCGGCGTGTATGGGGTTTGGCAATAGTGGACTTTGAACATCGGCGGTGGTGTGTTCAAATGGATGGAGGAACTGGTATCGGTTTTTACCTGTTGGGATGAAGAAGACGCATTAATTACTATGCTGACGTGGACAGTTAAGCAAAATTGGGCTCGTTGGGACCGTGACGACGAGCACTACGTGTGCAAAATGATCTGAACTGAAATCGAGGCAGTTGAAGATCTGTTTAATTTTAAACGTCAGTTTGAAATTATACGGTATAACGTATTAACCGTCAATCGACAAGACTGGTGAGTTAATTCTCACATTTTTCTGGACTACTATGATGTGATAAATCCATTTAAAAATAAATACTGTTTGATTGGCTGCATTGGTTGCTTATGGTCGATTAACTGGTTGCTATTTGTTAGATTATTGCCGTTAATTTATTTATTTATTTAAATTATAATATTATAACCATCTGTGATGCAGAGAAGGACAGATTGGAGGGATCCGACCGGATTCCTCAAAATAACTTGTGTGTGTTGTTTATTTTTATACTGGTTGCACATAACTGTTTGAACCCCAATTGACATCAAAACCTGTTGATTGTTGAATTGATGTGACCGTTGATGTGATTTTTAGTCGGTCGACAGTGGTTGGCAGTGAGGGTTTAAATCTATAGTTTTCAAAACATCGTTTTGCCGTCAGGCGAACAAACGCAGTTTCAAGTTATAAAATTTATTTTATAACTAAATTAAATCTTTGGGGTTTATTTTATTTTATTTTTAATGAATAAGAAGTTTTATAAAAATATTTATAATTAGAATCATGTTTTACAAACATGATTATTTATAAGTTATACAATGAATTTTTACGCTGTTTACGAACAGAAAAGTAAGGAGCTAGTATATGAATCAGTAAACTAAATAAATGTTTATACAATAAGCAAAGTGATGTTTTTTAAATAAATTAAAGTATTTATTTATGTTATATGGAAAAATGTTTATAATTTTCCTTATATGTTTATAATCAGTCTCAATAGAGATTTTTAATACTGCAGTCGAAGCTAACATACAGTTAGTGAAAAGGAATAATTGTTCTTACAAAACAATTAACCGATGTTTTAAATTAATTAAGTTATTTAATTAATTTAAGAAGAGAAATTGAATAGAAGTCAGTTAGCCACTTAACTGAGGGTTATGGTTGGCAAGAACCAACTGTTTATCCTGTTATTTATGAACTGCAGTCATTCATGAACTGCAGTCAGGAACTAACCTACGGGTTAGTGAAATGAAATAATTGTTTTTTTTATAATCAAATAACTGATGTTTTAAATTTATTAAGTTATTTAATAAATTTAAGGAAGAAATGATAACGTAAATCAGTTAATGGTTAACTGATATGTACGGTGGGCGAAAATCAACCGTTTAAAGTTGGAGTTTGACGATTGTGTCAATTTGTTTTAAATTGATCAAATCAAAGGGATTGACATTTAAAAGACTTGAAATTTCCTTTAAAATAAATATAAGTTATGGATAGATTAGTATGAAAGGGATTTGAATTTATTTCAAATCGTATAAACAAGATTTGTAAATATGGGTGCAACCTAAGGCGTACATTCCAATCAGAGTTTTGCTCAATTAAGAAAAAGAAATTAATATGAAAAGTGGGTTTTCAAATGAAAGAAAATGGTTTATAAAACCAAGATAAATGGAAATGGGAATAACATATTGGATTATTGAGATGGTTTGACATTGGTTTTAAATTATAAGCTTTTATCTATCTTGAGATAAGAACGTTGTCGATCAAGGTCTGAGAGGTAATTGGAATACCCCAACTTGAACGGCTCCGCTATTATCGAGAGATGACATTTGTTTGTAATGTATAGAGAAGTGATTATCGAGATATTTTGCGATAAATGGAATTTATCATTTATTTAAAACAAACCTTTAAAAATGGATTAGCATCGAAAGGAATTGAATCTAATTCAAATCGTATAAACGAGTATGAAAAAGGGGTTTTACCCAAAACAAGGATTTTAAAACAAGCGTTCACCTGGGAACGAGATTAAGCGAAGTGGTTTAATCATGATAAGAAAGAGATTTTGATAATTAAATATTTTTCGTTGATTGAATAAGAATATAACGATATGAAAATGATAAAGAAAAAGGGAAAGTGGATTTATAGAACTATAACCAGGATTTCAAATCAAAGAGGAAGTAAAAAGGGTTTTGAGGTAATTATACGATGTTAACGACCAAAAGAAATAAAGGATGATTTATAAAAGATGGCATTATTTCCAAACAAAGGAAATAAAAAGAGAAGCTTGGTAAGTATGTTGTGCTAGAGCAAGTAGCGAGTAATGTTTTCAAGTAACGAAACCCATAAGAGTTTTGTTAAGATAAAGTTATGAAGTCGATTATAAGAAATCGATAAATTGGTTTTATGAGATATTTCATATAAAGGACCTGAGCTGCCAGTCCACTGAGATACACTGTTATGATTTGATAGTTAAATCACCGACTATCAAAGTTTGGCCTTTTATCGATGGTTGGTACGGAAAGACCGGGATCGAATTTATATTCGAAAACCATTCCGACCAGCAAATACGTAACGTCGAAGATATCAGAAGATGGTCGAGATGGAGCATTGAAGACCGTTGATCTTCATGAGCGGAAGAACTACTCGTTGGATTTCTAAGGGTCGCTCCCGAGGATATTCTAACTTGTGATTCTGTCGGGACTGGAATCTTCGGATTGCAAGGACTTCTCGCTACTGATCTATAGGGTGATACCTGGGATGCGGTAGGAGAGTACCTTCGGTTCATCCTGTTCCTGGATGACTTGTATGGATGGATGTCTGACAGAGTATTTCCAAAGAGGTCACGTACATTGATTTCTTCAACCGTACCAAGAGTGGAAGCAGAGAAGGAAACTTCTTTAGCTGACACGTAATGTATTGTTGTAGACGTCAATTAAGTGATTTCGATGAATCTGACAATGTGGCATTCGAAGTGAATCTGATGTGATGATAAAACGTAGCCTCAAGCCTCATCAACCGGGAAATGACAGAAATCGGGCAGGCAGCATGGCTATGTGGGTCGCTCCCATTAGGAGGTATAATCACCTATCTAGAGAAATTCCTTTTGCTTCTTTAATCTATCGATGCTGTCCCTTTTCGGGAGACGGTGGTTTGAGCCCAACCGTCAGTGATATACATTTGATACACTCAAGCGAAATGAGTGGTCGGTCATGTGTGGGCCGGGTTGCAAGACGTTCTTGTTGAACCCAGTGTATTCGCCTCTAGAGATACACGTTCGGAAGGTGGACCCATACCTTGTCAAGTTGGAATCCAATATCCAATAAGCGCCCGGGGTTTTGATTTGTATACTATATATGGGGAGCGTGAGATGCAAGCGTTCCTCTAAATTGATATTTACTTGTATTTAGACACTATGATAATATCAGAAAAAAGATATTGATTTCAAAAACGTTTTGGGTTATAGTAAGGTAAAAACCGTCCGTGTTTATGTGTGGGCTGGTCTTACTATTATCCTTTTATTTCAGAAAGGATTTTCAAAAGTTAAACAAGTTGTGTGTGCTGTGAATTTATTACTGAAAGTATTCCAGACTGACCCGGTGTGTTTTTGTTTTAAATCAAATGTGCTCGGGTCAGACCAAGCATATTTACAGGTTAGGTTCCGCTACAAGTTTCAGAGTTGGAAGCAGGAGGGTTCACCGTTAGTTATACAAGTATTTCCGCTGTGATTGATGTATGTTTACTCTGATAAATGGTATGTATATATACAGTCTTCTTTTCAAAGAGATTTGTTATATTATATTTACTCGTTCCGCTGTGAGATTCTGATGGGTTCTTCTTCTTTCTTCTATTCTAAAATTTCTTTCTTCCTATTTCTCATCCTCTAACCTCTTTCTATTAACAGTTTGGGGTTCGATACTTGGATTTTTGACAAGTAATACGGGATTAAGTATTGTTGTTGAAAATTCGAGCGTCGAATTTTCCCGGGCCGTTACACTGGCCGTCCGTCTGAGGATGAAATGCGGTGTTCAGACACAATTGAGTCCCTACTGCTTCTTGCAAACTTTTCCAGAACTCGCTAGTGAAGATAGGATCTTGATCACTCACTATACTAGAGGGTACCCCATGCAATCGAACTATCTCTCGAAGATATACTGAAGCTAGCCATGGAGCAGTCCTCTTGCTCTTCACAGGTATGAAATGGGCGCTCTTAGTAAGTCTATCTACCACAACCCAAATTCCTGTATTACCCTTCCTCGATCTCGGTAATCCATCGAGACACTATCCCACTTCCATAGCGGAACTTCCAAATGGGTGAAGCAACCCATCGGGTTTCTTCTGCTCTGCTTCCATTTGCTAGCACACCAAGCATCTAGCGACATACTCGGCCACATCTTTCTCCATACCGGCCCAAAAAGAAAACTCGCTTCATGTCTTGGTACATCTTGTCCCTACCAGGATGAATGGTTATCTTTGACCGATGTGCATCATCAAGTATAGCCTTCCTCAGACCCTCGTCTTGCGGTACACAAAGTCTACCATCTCTACGCAACCACCCTTTACCATCTAGGGTGTACCTACTCAAATGGCTGGACGACTCCCCCCCTTATGAGCTTCTCTACTAACTCAACCAACTGTGGGTCGTCTCGCTGTGCCTCGCCAATCCGCCCCAAAAGAGTAGGCCTAACCTCCAAGGAGGCTAGCAAACCGGGTACAAAGACAACGGAAGGTCTAAAGTCAATCATAGAATTAAACTCCAAGCTTCGCCATTCCACGAACAATGGACTCAAAGACAGCCTTTTTCTGCTCAAGGCGTCTGCCACCACGTTACCCTTGCCAGGGGTATACGCTATCTCAAACTCATAGGATGCTAAGAATTCCATCCACCTTTGTTGTCTTAAGACAATGCGCTCAAAGAGTCTCCAACACTTCCCTAAGATGTAGGGCATGCTTTTCTCCACTTCTAGAGAAAATCAGGATATTCTCCCATGCAAAATCGTCACAACTATCCATCTCTCACGCAGACCACCTTAGTCGAACTCGACATCCCCCAAATGCAAGCCCCAAAGGCCTAAACTGTAAAATAACCTTAGTCGAACCCGTATTTTCAATAACCTGTTATAACATAAATGGAGGCAGAATTAAACTGTAAAATCTGAATCAAGGGAAACGGGCTATGCCATTGCGTTCGTCTTGGAAAAATACGCGAAATAGAGTTTGAGTTTTCGAGAATCGGAGTCCGTATGACCAAGATATGGCCTCGCGAAGTTTCACGAAAAATTCCCAAATTAAAGTATACTTAATTAAGTGAAATGGGTTGCGCAGAGAAATATATATATATTGATATATATATATATATATATAATTGAAAATTAAATAAATAAATATGCAAAAATGTTCAAAACAGCGAATTGGGAGAGGGGAATAACCGAACCGACCGATTTTTGAGGTCGACCCGAGCTCGCTGGGTCGACTAGGGGTTAATCCAGGGTGTTTGGCTGTCAACCCGTGGGCCGATTCGCTCAAATGCAGATTTTGCATTTGGATGGTTCTCATGGTTCATCTTTAATCTAAAGGCCCTAGATGGTTCCTACACTTGACTTCTTCCCCAAGACATGCTTTGATGGCTTGGATTGAATCTAGGTTTAATCCTATGGCCTAAAACACTTGCCTAATCTATAAATAAGACCCTAACCTATCCTAAATCCTCATTATTCATTCATGCAACTAAACTATGGCAAAATTTTACCTCTCATGGCCTCCACTCTCTTCATAAAATTTCTAAATGGTTTTTATGAGAGATTTTCCATGCATACAAGTGTTTTCAAGCTTGTATGAGTGTCATTAGCTTGCATTCAAGTCAAGTTTCTATCTTTGCATCATAAAGCAAGGGTTTTGATCATTTTGGCTCAAGGGTTTTTATGTTAGAGCTTGCATTTTGGGTCTATTTGATTGCATAAGGGCTTTGTCATATCTTTTGTGCCTTCATAGCAATGTAAGCCCTTTCCCTACTCTTAGATATTAACTATGAAGTTAAATGTTCATGTTGCAAGTTTGGGTTTGATCATTGAGTATGATACATGCTATCATGTCATGCAAGTTTATGAAGTCATTATCTTGATCTTGTGAGCTAAAAGCTACAACCTTTATGTTGAAATGTTGCATTAGGCAACATGAGAACCCTCATAACCTTTATGTCAACTTGCATATGAAGTCATAACCCTTATATGATGATATATGCGAGTTACTAGTCATCATCCCATATCTTTTGTCACCATGATTCGCTTATGTGCCAAGTTTGGGTTTATGCATGTTTTGAGGCTTAAGAATGTAACATGCAAGTTAATGAATACATTTGTGCCTCATTTGCCACCATGATTAACTTGTGGCTTAATATCCATTTTTGTCATGCCTTTGCCAAGTCTCTTCTTTTAATCCATTACGTTGTCGCGAACGTATATGCGAGTTTAAAAGCGTTGGGTTATGTTATGGGTAATTTCTAATGACATGAAAATACAACTTGAAAACATGACTTGAAATATAACATGGAAGTTGACATGTAAGTATGCATAAAAACATAAGCTTGGGAATTTACCTATTTAGTTAGGTCTACCCTTTGGGAATTTACCTATTAAGTTAGGTCTACCCAAATGCTTGAAAACTTGTAACATGTTTTGGGAAACATGATGGACATGACACTTAGATAATATAAGTGTGGCCAACTCGAGGTTGGGTTGAGTTTGCAACGTAAAACTACCCGGAACCGACCGGCCTAACTAGTAGTTGCAAACAATAGGACCCAATGTGAGAAGTTGGTCATGTTGTGCTTGAACCCGAGGTTAGACCAAGTTGTGGTGTAAAGCTACCCGGAACCGACCGGCTTAACTAGTAACCACAACAAAGTCTAATGTGAGAGGTGAAGGTGCATTAAGTAATTAATGCCACATGATAGGGTTATGTTAATTTGATTAATGACTCTTAACCAAATATGACATGGACAAATGGGTTAAGTAATTTGATTAGGCTAATGATACTTAACAAAACATGACAAGGTTGGGTAGGTTAAGTAAATTGATTTGCCTAATGACACTTAACCATTTTTATATGACTAGTGGATGGGGTTAAGTTAACCAACACTTAATCAATCCAACGCGATAACTTGGTAAGGTTAAGTAAGTTTTCTTAATGACGCTTAACCGAAAAATACAGTTAACGAATGGGGTTAAGATTAGACTCAACTAGTCTAAACATGGAAATCGGATGGGGTTAAGTTAGCCTAGACTTAATTAATCCCACTTGGTAGTTTAATGGGGTTAAGTTAAACACTTAACTAATCTAAACATGATGAATTGATGTGGTTAAGTTAACTATACTTAACCAATATAACTCGTGAATTTATTGAGGTTAAGTTAACCTATACTTAACCGATCTAACGTGAAAACATGATAAGGCTAAGTCACGAATCGCTTGAATACACTTGACCGATTTGACTGAGTAAATTGATTGGGTCAAGTTAATATATACTTAACCAATCTAGAATGATAATTGGACGAGGTTAAGTCGTGAATTGCTTAATACATACTTAACCAACGTGAGTATGGTTTGTAGGGTTAAGTCTTGGACTTGGATACTTAGCCAATTTTGACATGTTTTGAAGACGGGTTAAGTCTTGGACTTGGATACTTAGCCAATTTTGACATGATTGGTAGACGGATTAAGTCATGAACTTAAGTGACACTTAATCCATTATGTAAACCCTAGTTCTGAGGATAGGGGATAACCGTAGTTAACAAGGATAACGGGAATAAGGCTAAGTGGTAAACCTTAGTTGAGGAATAACTAAGTAATGATTCTTAGTCAAGGAAATTTAGACCAGTTCATAGATAGATGAGTAACCTGATACGGTAGGTCATCGTTTAAGTATACGAGTAGGAGCAAGTATCTGATTTAGATAAAGGCTCCAGCGAACTGGGTAACGAAGCAGCGGCTTGGGGGAACGTGAGGGTATTCTTGGTATCCCTCTATGAGCTGCCAGGTGATTATACTAGGCTCATGAGAGGTTAAGGTCTGCGTTAGAAGAACCAAGAGTATGCCTTGGTTGCTATGCGAGCGACCTAAAGACGGTGATGGATAGGGGATAGTCGACGATACACGGTCGTACCCTAGATAGCATTTCGTCAGACTACCTACCATCTTTGGTCAAGCGTGTACGTACGGAAAGGCAGAGAACACCCAATAGACCATAATTGCTATCTAATTATGGTTGCGGTAAGGCTAGGATTGTGGGTTGGCCAGTAGTGTGTTCTCATACAGGATTTATCCTGTCTTGTCTTTCACTAGTTGAGGGAGGGGTTGCGTGGGACCATAGCCACGTATAGAAAAACAGACCTTAGCATCTGCATCGGCAGATAAATCGAAACCTCCCGACCGAGTCCTGTATTTCTCGATCTGCCCTGTGACAGGACTCGGATGGCACGATGTGATACATGTGCATACAGTCATGGAAAACGATTCACGATGAATGCGTGGGAAAAAGGGCGCGGTTGACGGTTAGCGTAAATCCCAGTGGCCCTGGGTGGTTGAACCAAAACCGAGATACGAAAACGTGCAATAGGTAAGCGTAATCCCTAGTGGCCCTAGGTAGCATAAGTCCTAGTTGTACAAACGATAATTCATGTTGGAAGACCCTAGCTAGGTTTAGGGTAACAGTCCAAACCGATCTTAAGGATCATGGAACTATGTTAAAGTAATGTAGAATCTCATGGGAAAGCCCGTATGGTCTACGGCAAGGGACTGAACATTTACATGGAATAAAACATACAAGTTGAGTAACCTATATATGCGATATATTAGGTTGACATGGACCATTACACGACTTTTGAGTGAGGGTCATTCTTGGTTAATACATGATACGGTGGGGATACTAGTACGGTAGGTGCAGAGCTAAAATGCAGGATAGATATCATGGGACGTTATACGTGATAGATATCTTGGGGATATTATACTTGATAGAAACCTGACGATGTGATACCTTGTTTTATCTTGACATCGTAATTTATCATGACACCTTAGTTTATCTGAGTTCAGTAGTTCATCCTGTTATTTTGATTTAGCTTATCTATCTTGTCATCATGCTTATGTTCATCTCAGTTTCTCATGTCAGTTAACTTTACTAGTTTTTATGCTAATAGTAGATAGGGCTTACTCAGTCTTTTTGACTGACCCGTTTTGTTTCGCCTCTTTTCTTCCGTTCCCCCCCAGGTTACAGGGAGGAAATACTGTTGTTTAGTTCGGACTTCTTCTGCTTGAAGGTCATCATGGATGGCTTGGACTTTTCTTGGCTAATGGCTACTTTACTGTTTTTACTTGGGGAATAATTTATAAAAATGTCTTTATGCTTCTTTACTATTGCAAGACAGGTTTTGATGTACTCTGATGTAAAAGGCTTTAAACCTTATTTATTCATGTTATGAAAGTTTGATTTTACTTCCGCTATTTTTATATGTTCTGTCTTGTGATATTTCTATGCATATTTACCAATAATGCCCCTCTAAAGCTAGTGCATTCCTTTGCGAGTGACCCTAGCGGAGGCGGGGTGATACACGTGGTATCAGAGTAGAAGGTTACCAGACTGGGCAAAAGTTTTTAAAGACCTTCTGAAAACTATTTGAAAAAAAAAACCGTTTACAAAGAAGCATTTTTCAAGAAAATTTTCTTTTAAAAGAAAAAGACTATTCCCCAAAGGCCATTAGCACTATCCTTGTTTCCTTAATTGAGTCTCTTTTCCTTTCTTTCCTCCATCTGTAGTCACAGTAGTTTTAACTGCGACTAGTCTTTTCTACCTACGAAAGTGCTTTCCATACGATGGAGGTGGTTCTCGAGAGACCAGTGGCCGCGTTATAAGAAAGGATCGTGAGAAAGAAGGATAAAGGATACGAGCTTAAGGATGAGCAACTTGTTGGTATGGCTTAGTCCTCAAAGGAGGGAGAAACATGAACAATGAAACCCATGATGAGAGAGTACCTTTGGCTTGGTAAAACGGGGCGGATAGTTAAGTATTATGGGACAAGGACAAGATCATCGGGAGGGCAGTAGTATGCTCTCATTTCTAGAGTACCTCGGAAGGAGGGTAACGATCTTGTTAAAGGTTTAGCTTTTCTTCTCTATCATCCCGTTAGGACTTCGTTGTTCGTATCATTTAAGTCTGCTTCGATAGTTGAGTCTCTGCACCTTAAGTACTAGCGTAATAGAGAATCCCATTTTTATCTCAAAGTCCTATTGGAGAATCAGTCCATTTATACATGACTTGTTTGGATTTGGGAATGTCTATGCCAAGTGTTGAGTTTGGAAATAATGCTTATGTTTATAAGCTATGGATGGATTCTAGGGATGAAGTGGTTATCCAGTAGGGGGTGCCACTCTCGGTTTTGATAGGAGGGTAGTTAGACCTTTTGACTAGCCTTGGAAATGCCCTCGAAGTATCGGGTAACCTTTTTGAGGTTCTGTCATGACTAGTTACTTAGAATCCCTTGATGCCTTTATTGGAAATTTGAAGCCCGATCGAGTGGTGTTCGCCAATAAGACGGATGGTTTACTTCATTTATGCATGGGTTATAGAGATCACCCTAGTAAGTGCGCATGATAACCTGATTGACATCTGTTTACTTTCAAGAGAAAGTTCTTCTACATGGAATGCCTTATAGTATATAAACGAGATCCAAGATTCACTAGTGAATTTTGGAAAGCTTGCATGAGATCATGAGTACGCAGTCATGTTTGCGCCAAGTATTCTAGAAAAAGGATAAGTGCAAGTGGAACGAGAGGCGACGAAGAAATGAGTTTCAGCTCATGTTATGGAAGCAGGAAATAAGAAGCTACGAAATCGCGAAGTTAAAGGGCGGTCAAGGCACAATGGAAGTAAGCCCGAGGAAAGACGACTTTGATGGTCAAAGACTAGATACGCGCATGATATCTCTTTTTGGGAGTATATCCTTGATCCCTGTTTTCTGTAGAGCTTACTTGTAGGCTATCTTTTGTGGACATCCTCTCGGTCCTATTCTCCGTTACAAACCCTGTAAGGAGTTTGTCCTGTTTATCTTCTCGACCCTGTTTCAGGGAATTCTAGGTAGAACCCTATGGATGTAAACATGTATTTGAAACATGTTATGATTGATATGGTTGCAAGTGGTTGCTCGTGGATGCGCGAATACACATTAGATACTAGCTCGACTCGATCACATTTCATATTGCATATGCACGAGTATTTATACTTGTTTATGGATGAAATCGAATGTATTATCATGCGGTTGTTGCATATGAATGAATGATTGTGCACGCAGATAGTATCTATATGACTAGGACTATTTTCATACATGTTGGATTCATGGCACTATACATATTTTGCATTAGAAAGATTATTCAGGCCTGATCATTAGCATTAGCTAAGGAACATGTACACACACGTTTTGCATATATTCATACAGCATTAGAAATCATCTAAGGACAATGGTTGCTTTTGGATGATATTTTGAGTAGATGGATGATGGATGGTAGGATATGTTCTTCCTAACTTGGAGATTTCGGGGACGAAATCCTAAAAGGTGGGGAGAATGTAACAACCCGCATTTTCAATAACCTGTTATAACATAAATGGAGGCAGAATTAAACTGTAAAATCTGAATCAAGGGAAACGGGCTATGCCATTGCGTTCGTCTCGGAAAAATACGCGAAATAGAGTCTGAGTTTTCGAGAATCGGAGTCCGTATGACCAAGATATGGCCTCGCGAAGTTTCACGAAAAATTCCCAAATTAAAGTATACTTAATTAAGTGAAATGGGTTGCGCAGAGAAATATATATATATATTGATATATATATATATATAAATGAAAATTAAATAAATAAATATGCAAAAATGTTCAAAACAGCGAATTGGGAGAGGGGAATAACCGAACCGGCCGATTTTTGAGGTCGACCCGAGCTTGCTGGGTCGACTAGGGGTTAATCCAGGGTGTTTGGCTGTCAACCCGTGGGCCGATTCGCTCAAATGCAGATTTTGCATTTGGATGGTTCTCATGGTTCATCTTTAATCTAAAGGCCCTAGATGGTTCCTACACTTGACTTCTTCCCCAAGACATGCTTTGATGGCTTGGATTGAATCTAGGTTTAATCCTATGGCCTAAAACACTTGCCTAATCTATAAATAAGACCCTAACCTATCCTAAATCCTCATTATTCATTCATGCAACTAAACTATGGCAAAATTTTACCTCACATGGCCTCCACTCTCTTCACAAAATTTCTAAATGGTTTTTATGAGAGATTTTCCATGCATACAAGTGTTTTCAAGCTTGTATGAGTGTCATTAGCTTGCATTCAAGTCAAGTTTCTATCTTTGCATCATAAAGCAAGGGTTTTGATCATTTTAGCTCAAGGGTTTTTATGTTAGAGCTTGCATTTTGGGTCTATTTGATTGCATAAGGGCTTTGTCATATCTTTTGTGCCTTCATAGCAATGTAAGCCCTTTCCCTACTCTTAGATATTAACTGTGAAGTTAAATGTTCATGTTGCAAGTTTGGGTTTGATCATTGAGTATGATACATGCTATCATGTCGTGCAAGTTTATGAAGTCATTATCTTGATCTTGTGAGCTAAAAGCTACAACCTTTATGTTGAAATGTTGCATTAGGCAACATGAGAACCCTCATAACCTTTATGTCAACTTGCATATGAAGTCATAACCCTTATATGATGATATATGCGAGTTACTAGTCATCATCCCGTATCTTTTGTCACCATGATTCGCTTATGTGCCAAGTTTGGGTTTATGCATGTTTTGAGGCTTAAGAATGTAACATGCAAGTTAATGAACACATTTGTGCCTCATTTGCCACCATGATTAACTTGTGGCTTAATATCCATTTTTGTCATGCCTTTGCCAAGTCTCTTCTTTTAATCCATTACGTTGTCGCGAACGTATATGCGAGTTTAAAAGCGTTGAGTTATGTTATGGGTAATTTCTAATGACATGAAAATACAACTTGAAAACATGACTTGAAATATAACATGGAAGTTGACATGTAAGTATGCATAAAAACATAAGCTTGGGAATTTACCTATTAAGTTAGGTCCACCCTTTGGGAATTTACCTATTAAGTTAGGTCTACCCAAATGCTTGAAAACTTGTAACATGTTTTGGGAAACATGATGGACATGACACTTAGATAATATAAGTGTGGCCAACTCGAGGTTGGGTTGAGTTTGCAACGTAAAACTACCCGAAACCGACCGGCCTAACTAGTAGTTGCAAACAATAGGACCCAATGTGAGAAGTTGGTCATGTTGTGCTTGAACCCAAGGTTAGACCAAGTTGTGGTGTAAAGCTACCCGGAACCGACCGGCTTAACTAGTAACCACAACAAAGTCTAATGTGAGAGGTGAAGGTGGATTAAGTAATTAATGCCACATGATAGGGTTAAGTTAATTTGATTAATGACTCTTAACCAAATATGACATGGACAAATGGGTTAAGTAATTTGATTAGGCTAATGATACTTAACAAAACATGACAAGGTTGGGTAGGTTAAGTAACTTGATTTGCCTTATGACACTTAACCATTTTTATATGACTAGTGGATGGGGTTAAGTTAACAAACACTTAATCAATCCAACGCGATAACTTGGTAAGGTTAAGTAAGTTTTCTTAATGACGCTTAACCGAAAAATACGGTTAATGAATGGGGTTAAGATTAGACTCAACTAGTCTAAACATGGAATTCGGATGGGGTTAAGTTAGCCTAGACTTAATTAATCCCACTTGGTAGTTTAATGGGGTTAAGTTAAACACTTAACTAATCTAAACATGATGAATTGATGTGGTTAAGTGACCTATACTTAACCAATCTAACTCGTGAATTTATTGAGGTTAAGTTAACCTATACTTAACCGATCTAACGTGAAAACATGATAAGGCTAAGTCACGAATCGCTTGAATACACTTGACCGATTTGACTGAGTAAATTGATAGGGTCAAGTTAATATATACTTAACCAATCTAGAATGATAATTGGACGAGGTTAAGTCGTGAATTGCTTAATACATACTTAACCAACGTGAGTATGGTTTGTAGGGTTAAGTCTTGGACTTGGATACTTAGCCAATTTTGACATGATTTGAAGACGGGTTAAGTCTTGGACTTGGATACTTAGACAATTTTGACATGATTGGTAGACGGGTTAAGTCATGAACTTAAGTGACACTTAATCCATTATGTAAACCCTAGTTCTGAGGATAGGGTATAACCGTAGTTAACAAGGATAACGGGAATAAGGCTAAGTGGTAAACCTTAGTTGAGGAATAACTAAGTAATGATTCTTAGTCAAGGAAATTTAGACCAGTTCATAGATAGATGAGTAACCTGATACGGTAGGTCATCGTTTAAGTATACGAGTAGGAGCAAGTATCTGATTTAGATAAAGGCTCCAGCGAACTGGGTAACGAAGCAGCGGCTTCGGGGAACGTGAGGGTATTCTTGGTATCCCTCTATGAGCTGCCAGGTGATTATACTAGGCTCATGAGAGGTTAAGGTCTGCGTTATAAGAACCAAGAGTATGCATTGGTTGCTATGCGAGCGACCTAAAGACGGGGATGGATAGGGGATAGTCGACGATACACGGTCGTACCCTAGATAGCATTTCGTCAGACTACCTACCATCTTTGGTCAAGCGTGTACGTACGGAAAGGAAGAGAACACCCAATAGACCATAATTGCTATCTAATTATGGTTGCGGTAAGGCTAGGATTGTGGGTTGGCCAGTAGTGTGTTCTCATACAGGATTTATCCTGTCTTGTCTTTCACTAGTTGAGGGAGGGGTCGCGTGGGACCATAGCCACGTATAGAAAAACAGACCTTAGCATCTGCATCGACAGATAAATCGAAAGCTCCCGACCGAGTCCTGTATTTCTCGATCTGCCCCGTGACAGGACTCGGATGGCACGATGTGATACATGTGCATACAGTCATGGAAAACGATTCACGATGAATGCGTGGGAAAAAGGGCGCGGTTGACGGTTAGCGTAAATCCCAATGGCCCTGGGTGGTTGAACCAAAACCGAGATACGAAAACGTGCAATAGGTAAGCATAATCCCTAGTGGCCCAAGGTAGCATAAGTCCTAGTTGTACAAACGATAATTCATGTTGGAAGACCCTAGCTAGGTTTAGGGTAACAGTCCAAACCGATCTTAAGGATCATGGAACTATGTTAAAGTAATGTAGAATCTCATGGGAAAGCCCGTATGGTCTACGACAAGGGACTGAACATTTACATGAAATAAAACATACAAGTTGAGTAACCTATATATGCGATATATTAGGTTGACATGGACCATTACACGACTTTTGAGTGAGGGTCATTCTTGGTTAACACATGATACGGTGGGGATACTAGTACGGTAGGTGCAGAGCTAAAATGCAGGATAGATATCATGGGACGTTATACGTGATAGATATCTTGGGGATATTATACTTGATAGAAACCTGACGATGTGATACCTTGTTTTATCTTGACATCGTAATTTATCATGACACCTTAGTTTATCTGAGTTCAGTAGTTCATCCTGTTATTTTGATTTAGCTTATCTATCTTGTAATCATGCTTATGTTCATCTCAGTTTCTCATGTCAGTTAACTTTACTAGTTTTTATGCTAATAGTAGATAGGGCTTACTCAGTCTTTTTGACTGACCCGTTTTGTTTCACCTCTTTTCTTCCGTTCCCCCCCAGGTTACAGGGAGGAAATACTGTTGTTTAGTTCGGACTTCTTCTGCTTGAAGGTCATCATGGATGGCTTGGACTTTTCTTGGCTAATGGCTACTTTACTGTTTTTACTTGGGGAATAATTTATAAAAATGTCTTTATGCTTCTTTACTATTGCAAGACAGGTTTTGATGTACTCTGATGTAAAAGGCTTTAGACCTTATTTATTCATGTTATGAAAGTTTGATTTTACTTCCGCTATTTTTATATGTTCTATCTTGTGATATTTCTGTGCATATTTACCAATAATGCCCCTCTAAAGCTAGTGCATTCCTTTGCGAGTGACCCTAGCGGAGGCGGGGTGTTACACGTGTTATCAGAGTAGAAGGTTACCAGACTGGGCAAAAGTTTTTAAAGACCTTCTGAAAACTATTTGAAAAAAAAAAAACCGTTTACAAAGAAGCATTTTTCAAGAAAATTTTCTTTTAAAAGAAAAAGGCTATTCCCCAAAGGCCATTAGCACTATCCTTGTTTCCTTAATTGAGTCTCTTTTCCTTTCTTTCCTCCATCTGTAGTCACAGTAGTTTTAACTGAGACTAGTCTTTTCTACCTACGAAAGTGATTTCCATACGATGGAGGTAGTTCTCGAGAGACCAGTGGCCGCGTTATAAGAAAGGATCGTGAGAAAGAAGGATAAAGGATACGAGCTTAAGGATGAGCAACTTGTTGGTATGGCTTAGTCCTCAAAGGAGGGAGAAAGATGAACAATGAAACCCATGACGAGAGAGTACCTTTGGCTTGGTAAAACGGGGCGGATAGTTAAGTATTATGGGACAAGGACAAGATCATCGGGAGGGCAGTAGTATGCTCTCATTTCTAGAGTACATCGGAAGGAGGGTAACGATCTTGTTAAAGGTTTAGCTTTTCTTCTCTATCATCCCGTTAGGACTTCGTTGTTCATATCATTTAAGTCTGCTTCGATAGTTGAGTCTCTGCACCTTAAGTACTAGCGTAATAGAGAATCCCATTTTTGTCTCAAAGTCCTATTGGAGAATCAGTCCATTTATACATGACTTGTTTGGATTTGGGAATGTCTATGCCAAGTGTTGAGTTTGGAAATAATGCTTATGTTTATAAGCTATGGATGGATTCTAGGGATGAAGTGGTTATCCAGTAGGGGGTGCCACTCTCGGTTTTGATAGGAGGGTAGTTAGACCTTTTGACTAGCCTTGGAAATGCCCTCGAAGTATCGGGTAACCTTTTTGAGGTTCTGTCATGACTAGTTACTTAGAATCCCTTGATGCCTTTATTGGAAATTTGAAGCCCGATCGAGTGGTGTTCGCCAATAAGACGGATGGTTTACTTCATTTATGCATGGGTTATAGAGATCACCCTAGTAAGTGCGCATGATAACCTGATTGACATCTGTTTACTTTCAAGAGAAAGTTCTTCTACATGGAATGCCTTATAGTATATAAACGAGATCCAAGATTCACTAGTGAATTTTGGAAAGCTTGCATGAGATCATGAGTACGCAGTCATGTTTGCGCCAAGTATTCTAGAAAAAGTATAAGTGCAAGTGGAACGAGAGGCGACGAAGAAATGAGTTTCAGCTCATGTTATGGAAGCAGGAAATAAGAAGCTACGAAATCGCGAAGTTAAAGGGCGGTCAAGGCACAATGGAAGTAAGCCCGAGGAAAGACGACTTTGATGGTCAAAGACTAGATACGCGCATGATATCTCTTTTTGGGAGTATATCCTTGATCCCTGTTTTCTGTAGAGCTTACTTGTAGGCTATCTTTTTTGGACATCCTCTCGGTCCTATTCTCCGTTACAAACCCTGCAAGGAGTTTGTCCTGTTTATCTTCTCGACCCTGTTTCAGGGAATTCTAGGTAGAACCCTATGGATGTAAACATGTATTTGAAACATGTTATGATTGATATGGTTGCAAGTGGTTGCAAGTGGTTGCTCGTGGATGCGCGAATACACATTAGATACTAGCTCGACTTGGTCACATTTCATATTGCATATGCACGAGTATTTATACTTGTTTATGGATGAAATCGAATGTATTATCATGCGGTTGTTGCATATGAATGAATGATTGTGCACGCATATAGTATCTATATGACTAGGACTATTTGCATACATGTTGGATTCATGGCACTATACATATTTTGCATTAGAAAGATTATTCAGGCCTGATCATTAGCATTAGCTAAGGAACATGTACACACACGTTTTGCATATATTCATACAGCATTAGAAATCATCTAAGGACAATGGTTGCTTGTGGATGATGTTTTGAGTAGATGGATGATGGATGGTAGGATATGTTCTTCCTAACTTGGAGATTTCGGGGACGAAATCCTAAAAGGTGGGGAGAATGTAACAACCCGTATTTTCAATAACATGTTATAACATAAATGGAGGCAGAATTAAACTGTAAAATCTGAACCAAGGGAAACGGGCTATGCTATTGCGTTCGTCTCGGAAAAATACGCGAAATAGAGTCTGAGTTTTCGAGAATCGGAGTCCGTATGACCAAGATATGGCCTCGCGAAGTTTCACGAAAAATTCCCAAATTAAAGTATGCTTAATTAAGTGAAATGGGTTGCGCAGAGAAATATATATATATATTGATATATATATATATATATATAATTGAAAATTAAATAAATAAATATGCAAAAATGTTCAAAACAGCGAATTGGGAGAGGGGAATAACCGAACCGGCCGATTTTTGAGGTCGACCCAAGCCCGCTGGGTCGACTAGGGGTTAATCCAGGGTGTTTGGCTGTCAACCCGTGGGCCGATTCGCTCAAATGCAGATTTTGCATTTGGATGGTTCTCATGGTTCATCTTTAATCTAAAGGCCCTAGATGGTTCCTACACTTGACTTCTTCCCCAAGACATGCTTTGATGGCTTGGATTGAATCTAGGTTTAATCCTATGGCCTAAAACACTTGCCTAATCTATAAATAAGACCCTAACCTATACTAAATCCTCATTATTCATTCATGCAACTAAACTATGGCAAAATTTTACCTCTCATGGCCTCCACTCTCTTCATAAAATTTCTAAATGGTTTTTATGAGAGATTTTCCATGCATACAAGTGTTTTCAAGCTTGTATGAGTGTCATTAGCTTGCATTCAAGTCAAGTTTCTATCTTTGCATCATAAAGCAAGGGTTTTGATCATTTTGGCTCAAGGGTTTTTATGTTAGAGCTTGCATTTTGGGTCTATTTGATTGCATAAGGGCTTTGTCATATCTTTTGTGCCTTCATAGCAATGTAAGTCCTTTCCCTACTCTTAGATATTAACTATGAAGTTAAATGTTCATGTTGCAAGTTTGGGTTTGATCATTGAGTATGATACATGCTATCATGTCATGCAAGTTTATGAAGTCATTATCTTGATCTTATGAGCTAAAAGCTACAACCTTTATGTTGATATGTTGCATTAGGCAACATGATAACCCTCATAACCTTTATGTCAACTTGCATATGAAGTCATAACCCTTATATGATGATATATGCGAGTTACTAGTCATCATCCCATATCTTTTGTCACCATGATTCGCTTATGTGCCAAGTTTGGGTTTATGCATGTTTTGAGGCTTAAGAATGTAACATGCAAGTTAATGAACACATTTGTGCCTCATTTGCCACCATGATTAACTTGTGGCTTAATATCCATTTTTGTCATGCCTTTGCCAAGTCTCTTCTTTTAATCCATTACGTTGTCGCGAACGTATATGCGAGTTTAAAAGCGTTGGGTTATGTTATGGGTAATTTCTAATGACATGAAAATACAACTTGAAAACATGACTTGAAATATAACATGGAAGTTGACATGTAAGTATGCATAAAAACATAAGCTTGGGAATTTACCTATTAAGTTAGGTCTACCCTTTGGGAATTTACCTATTAAGTTAGGTCTACCCAAATGCTTGAAAACTTGTAACATGTTTTGGGAAACATGATGGACATGACACTTAGATAATATAAGTGTGACCAACTCGAGGTTGGGTTGAGTTTGCAACGTAAAACTACCCGGAACCGACCGGCCTAACTAGTAGTTGCAAACAATAGGACCCAATGTGAGAAGTTGGTCATGTTGTGCTTGAACCCGAGGTTAGACCAAGTTGTGGTGTAAAGCTACCCGGAACCGACCGGCTTAACTAGTAACCACAACAAAGTCTAATGTGAGAGGTGAAGGTGCATTAAGTAATTAATGCCACATGATAGGGTTAAGTTAATTTGATTAATGACTCTTAACCAAATATGACATGGACAAATGGGTTAAGTAATTTGATTAGGCTAATGATACTTAACAAAACATGACAAGGTTGGGTAGGTTAAGTAACTTGATTTGCCTAATGACACTTAACCATGACTAGTGGATGGGGTTAAGTTAACCAACACTTAATCAATCCAACGCGATAACTTGGTAAGGTTAAGTAAGTTTTCTTAATGACGCTTAATCGAAAAATACGGTTAACGAATGGGGTTAAGATTAGACTCAACTAGTCTAAACATGGAAATCGGATGGGGTTAAGTTAGCCTAGACTTAATTAATCCCACTTGGTAGTTTAATGGGGTTAAGTTAAACTCTTAACTAATCTAAACATGATGAATTGATGTGGTTAAGTGACCTATACTTAACCAATCTAACTCGTGAATTTATTGAGGTTAAGTTAACCTATACTTAACCGATCTAACGTGAAAACATGATAAGGCTAAGTCACGAATCGCTTGAATACACTTGACCGATTTGACTGAGTAAATTGATAGGGTCAAGTTAATATATACTTAACCAATCTAGAATGATAATTGGACGAGGTTAAGTCGTGAATTGCTTAATACATACTTAACCAACGTGAGTATGATTTGTAGGGTTAAGTCTTGGACTTGGATACTTAGCCAATTTTGACATGATTTGAAGACGGGTTAAGTCTTGGACTTGGATACTTAGCCAATTTTGACATGATTGGTAGACGGGTTAAGTCATGAACTTAAGTGACACTTAATCCATTATGTAAACCCTAGTTCTGAGGATAGGGGATAACCGTAGTTAACAAGGATAACGGGAATAAGGCTAAGTGGTAAACCTTAGTTGAGGAATAACTAAGTAATGTTTCTTAGTCAAGGAAATTTAGACCAGTTCATAGATAGATGAGTAACCTGATACGGTAGGTCATCGTTTAAGTATACGAGTAGGAGCAAGTATCTGATTTAGATAAAGGCTCCAGCGAACTGGGTAACGAAGCAGCGGCTTCGGGGAACGTGAGGGTATTCTTGGTATCCCTCTATGAGCTGCCAGGTGATTATACTAGGCTCATGAGAGGTTAAGGTCTACGTTATAAGAACCAAGAGTATGCCTTGGTTGCTATGCGAGCGACCTAAAGACGGGGATGGATAGGGGATAGTCGACGATACACGGTTGTACCCTAGATAGCATTTCGTCAGACTACCTACCATCTTTGGTCAAGCGTGTACGTACGGAAAGGCAGAGAACACCCAATAGACCATAATTGCTATCTAATTATGGTTGCGGTAAGGCTAGGATTGTGGGTTGGCCAGTAGTGTGTTCTCATACAGGATTTATCCTGTCTTGTCTTTCACTAGTTCAGGGAGGGGTCGCGTGGGACCATAGCCACGTATAGAAAAACAGACCTTAGCATCTGCATCGGCAGATAAATCGAAAGCTCCCGACCGAGTCCTGTATTTCTCGATCTGCCCTGTGACAGGACTCGGATGGCACGATGTGATACATGTGCATACAGTCATGTAACAACCCGGAAAATCTGGGCCAGTTTAAAATTTTTATTTTGGCAATTATAGCGAGTTTTGATTATTTAAAATGAATTATTTTAAATAATATCGTCGAGAAAATTTATTTTGAATAGAATTCGACGTATATACTATATACGTCGTCGTTAGAATATATAATAATTATATATAATTATAAAAGGAATTGAAAATGGCGCGGTAGTTCGAAAATTCGATTTCTAATTTCAAATGAATATACAGAATTCAATATAGGTCAGAATTGAACGAAACAAGAAATATTTGAATCTGTATAACTATATCTTTGTAACGAAGTTAACAAACTGAGATTTCATCTTAGAAATGATAAGATATGTCCAGTTTAAAATTAGAAATAGTCGCTGTGGAATTTATATATATTTTTATATATATAAGGCCCTTAAAAATAGCAATTTTGCAAACGACCTCGGATTTCGACGAAACCAGTTTTGTTGGGTCCGTGATGTTAAGTTATTGCTAGATTCCAAATTTCATAATTTTTCGAATCAATATGTGAGCGTGGCAAAGGAAAACGCGTTTGACCAGTTTTAGTTGATTTTAATCGACTGGAAATTGGCCATTTTTCAAACGGTCTCAGAATTCGTCGAAACTAGTTTTGTTAGGACCGTATCGTCAATACGAAGCTAGAAAATATTTTTCTGGAATTTTTCTAGTTAGTATGTGACCCCGGTAATTTGAAATGTGCGTTTAAAATTCAATATAATGATTTGAATGAAAATTCAAACGGAAACTGATTGTAACAATCAAACCAGCTTACGATACATATCCCATTGCGTTCGGAATGGGGGTATTTGGCTATGGGCGACAGTTGTTGAGTGCAGATTGGGGTTCATATGAAAAGTCAACACTCATGGAGAAAATAAATAAATTAAATTATAAAATAACCCCCCCCCCTTATCCTCTCAGTCCACATCAGAAAGGAAAAAAAAAAAAAATATCCCGACGAGATCGTTGACGCCGACTCCGCCCTCCCTGGCACCACCGCCTCCACTTCTTCCCTCCCCCCCCCCCCCCGCTCATCTCCTCTCCCTCGCGAGACCACCCAGCTTCCCCAATCGAAGCTCCAAATCGAAGGAGGGCTGAACCCTAGCCCATTCAAAACCGCCGCGTCGGAGGGCCCCACGACCACCGAAAGGCCAGCACCACCTCCCCCCCCCCCCGACCACTCGACAGCGCACCACCCCTGTAAGTTTTTTTTTAATTTAATTTATTTTTATTTTATTTAAAAACAGAAATGTTAAAACCTGATTTTGATTAAAAAATGTAAACCTGATTTTATTTTAAAATTTGAAAACTGATTATTTTAAAATTTGAAAACTGATTATTTTATTTAAGTTTTAAAAACTGATTATTTGAAAACTGATTATTTTAAAATTTGAAAACTGATTATTTTATTTAAGTTTTAAAAACTGATTATTTTAAAATTTGAAAACTGATTATTTTAAAATTTGAAAACTGATTATTTTATTTAAGTTTTAAAAACTGATTATTTGAAAACTGATTATTTTAAAATTTGAAAACTGATTATTTTATTTAAGTTTTAAAAACTGATTATTTGAAAACTGATTACTTTAAAATTTGAAAACTGATTATTTTATTTAAGTTTTAAAAACTGATTATTTGAAAACTGATTATTTTAAAATTTGAAAACTGATTATTTTATTTTTGTTTTGAAAACTGATTTTTATAGGAAGTAAAACTGATTTTATTTTGAAAAGGAAAATGATTTTAAACTGAATTTAAAATGAAAAAGGATATATTTTTATACCGTAGGAAGAGTAAAAATATGATTTTTACTCATGAAGAGTAATAAAAACATAATTTTTATTATATTACTAACGATGTAAAAATAGAACTTTTATCTATATAGTAGAGGTATAAAAATATGATTTTTATATGAAAAACTTTGAAGTAAAAAAATTCGATTTTTATATATTGAACTTTGAAGTAAAAATTCGATTTTTATATACTGAACTTTAAAGTAAAAATTCGATTTTTATATATTGAACTTTGAAGTAAAAACTCGATTTTTACATATGTAGTGAAAGCGGACAACGAAGGTGACAAAAAGGCGAAACGACGAATACTTCTGCAAACGAAGAGCCGTGGAGCTAGGATAGCTATATGTGAGAATTTCTCACCTTTCAATTTCATTTCTATATATATATATACTAGGATGCAGACGGTGCTTAGTAGCACCCGACACAATCGTCCACAGACCATGGACTTGTTTGTTTGGTTGCATAGCTTAGTTATATGATTTGATTTGAATTTGGTTGTTTGGTGAATTTGATGGATGTGTGAATGGCGTGGGCCTCCACTAGACCGGGGATAAGGCTAGGCCTCGTCCCGTTTCTAGTATCGTGCCGTTATGCCGCCGAAATTTTCTAAAATATGTTAGAAAATAAAAATATCATTTTATTGTGTAAATGAATTGAATAGAAATTCATAGGTTGAAATAAAATGTTTTACCGTTAAAAATATAATTTTTAACGTGAATGTGAATAAATGAATAGTTATAAACAAATCGGCCGATTTGTTTGTATATACACTGATTTAACTGATATTGATTGGGTCGATAAATTTCACACATCGCCCAACTGCACAAATAAAATCTGTGTTTGATTGTTTGAAACCCCACACGGGTGTTGGGATGAAATTTGAAGTTCACTCATCCTGATTGATTAAATATGTCGATCGATTGATTGACAGGCTGTTATAAGCGTTAGATATCTATATTTGATGCTTATACAATGTAGTGCACTTTTGTTGATGGTTGATTATTTTTCAATGCTATTATACATGTGTTGTATGAAAATCCATATAATTAACTTTATATGGTAATTGATTGGGCCTCATTCCTGTTTTAAAATAGAAATATTTGAAATAGAAATATTTGAAATAGAAATATTCGAAATGGAATATTTGAAAATATCAATATATGAAGCCGTGTTGATTAGATTGACGCCATTTTGACGTGAACGATATTTATATCGATTTTATTCATTTTAAAATGAATACTACGAAATGAATTGAAAACGATTTCGAATAGAAATGAATTGAAAACGATTTCGAGTAGAAATGAATTGAAAACGATTTCGAATAGAAATGAATTGAAAACGATTTCGAATAGAAATGAATTGAAAACGATTTCGAATAGAAATGAATTGAAAACGATTTCGAAATGAATTGAATTGAAAACGATTTCGAAATGAATTGAATTGAAAACGATTTCGAAATGAATTGAATTGAAAACGATTTCGAAATGAATTGAATTGAAAACGATTTCGAAATGAATTGAATTGAAAACGATTTCGAAATGAATTGAATTGAAAACGATTTCGAAATGAATTGAATTGAAACGAATTCAAATTGAATTGGAATTTGAATTAAATAGAAATGGATTTTAAAACGAATTTATAAAGAAGAATTCAATTTTGATTTGAATTGAAATGGAAGTTGAAAAAGTTTTTGAAACGAATTCAAAACTATTTATATAATTCGTTTTAAATAGTAATCGACGAAATATATATTATATATATTATATATATATGATATAATGGCCTGAATAGAACGCGCCGCGCCGCGGCAGTTCGCGAATTTCGACCATTGATTTCAAACGGACATTACGGGAGATCCGACCGTCGGATTCTCCTAAAACCGGAACCGTTGGGTTCGTATCGAAAAGAGCTTTCTAACGAATATTAGAAATTTGAAATCTAACGGTTGGATTTGGAATTATGTCCAAATCAAATTCGAAAAAGGTCGCTGTAAGTGCAGTTCGATGGCCGTTGTTGGAAATCGACTGTACGGGCCTTGATAAAATTATTAAAAATGGTAATAATTTGTGTAAAATCATAAGAAATGATTTAGAAAGAATTGGGATGAAAAACTCCTTATTTGAAAAGATAAAAATAGATTTTTATCGAAATGAACTAGTTTTGAACTAGAAATATAATTCTATTTATTTTTAAATAAATAAACTGAATTTGAAAAGGGTTTTAAAAGTAACCAGAATTTCCAATGATTGCATTGGAGTGGATTGGAATCGAAATTGTCTTCGGAATATTTCGATGTTGGAATTCGTGATTATACAGGTGTTGTTATGGAAATTTGAAAGATATATTTATATCGTTATTTTCAATACGACATTTGTTAATCGTAGGATTTGATATTGAATATAAGCCGATATATTTTCTATTCAGAGCCTTATATTGAATATCAAATGTGATTTGGGTTTGTCGTGAATGGTGTCTTCACTAACACTGTTCTTGAGCCCAGTTGAGAAAAGATTAAATCTTTTTATTTAGATTTAATGAAGTGTACCAATTAAAAATGATATTTAATTGGAATTGAATTGGTATTGATTTTTGGGTTTATCGTGAACAGTGTTTTAAATAACACTTGTTCTTTAACCCGATAATTAATGGAATGATTTTTGGGTTTATCGTGAACAGTGTTTTAAATAACACTTGTTCTTTAACCTGATAATTAATGGAATGTGATTTTGGGTTTATCGTGAACCGTGTTTTAAATGACACTGATTCTTTAACCCAGTCGAAGATTAAAACTAAGTGGAGTTTTAATGAATCTTTAATTAGATTGAAATGATCGAAAATGGAGTATCACCAGTTTTGCTCCAGGCGATAGTTAAATCTTTAATTAGATTTGAACGTGAAATGGTAATTGAATTTACCGATAACACTGTGGTGTTAGATATGAAGTATTACCAGTTTTACTTCATGGGATGAATAGGTTGGGATTGGGAAATTAAAATAAATGATTACTTCGGTAAGGTTCGCTAATCCCGACTAGTTTGAATGGAGATTCAAAAATAGAATAAAGAATAAATTCAAGGAATTTATCTTGGATAAAATTAATGGGAACCTTTTCCTATGAATGTGAAATTTAGAAACTAACTGTCGGTTAGCCAAGCAGAAGGGTTTTCTGGATATTGATCTGATGTTGGTTTCGGCCTTCGGGGTTAATATTTGGGGGATTATTCTCTTGATTAATTTACGGTTAGTGACTAATGAATTGGAATGAGGCGTATGTTGTGTTTGTGTAACACTTATTTAAAATATACGCGAGTTATTCAGAAAGACCGGGTTTATCCCATTCTGGATAACTGATACGACGATAAGTCGAAGATGAAGACGATGGTCGAAGACCGGAGGTCTTCACGTCGTTTGGGTGATAACTGATGATCTTGATTGGGCTGTACACCCAAGAAGATGGAAACAGTTGGTGATCGTCCAGA
Organism: Allium sativum; assembly: GCA_030737875.1. Taxonomy (NCBI): domain Eukaryota; kingdom Viridiplantae; phylum Streptophyta; class Magnoliopsida; order Asparagales; family Amaryllidaceae; genus Allium; species Allium sativum. The sequence continues at coordinate 358,291,679 of CM060925.1, forward strand.
CGTACTTGAAGATCGATGGATATGCGGGGTACTAGGTGCCTCCGGTTTCGTTCAGACCCAGAACGGACTTGTAAATGGACTGTGTGTCTGACATTGGATTTTAGTCCGTGTGATTGATCTCTATTAAATATATATCTGTTTGGCGGCGGAGAATTTATTCTCTTGCTTAACGCCCTTCTCTGAGACGTACGAGCTCAGGGGTTATATATTGATGGATATCAAACGCATGGAGTGAATTGCCTGTGTGGCATGCCTAAGTGGCAATTGATCGAGGCTTCTGTTGAAAAGCAAAGTCTTGTGGTGATGATCAAAGCAAGGCCTTTGTGGCGTAGCTTTGTGTAACGTTTACCTCGCGTGTTTCACACCCGGTATGAACCAAAAACGGGAGACGGACCTCAGGGAGGGCATGCGTTTCTTTCTAGTTAGAAGTGGCGTCAGTGGTTTTACACGCCCTGACGAGTTTGACTTATGTGGTTGTTGCTGTTGCGAGGCGCCTCGGTTATATCGGTTTCGGCCGATGCTTCTGGTCGGCTGACGGACCAGACTTACACCCCATAGGGTGGGGAAACGTAGTGTTCAGGCATTTTAATCAACATCGGTGGACCGGCCCTGTCGCTCCAAGGGTCGATGCGCTCTGACCCTGTGGCTCGGGCTAGAGAGTCACGAATCGGTTGGGGACTATCTTTTGCCTCGGTTCATAGACGGAAATCCAATTTCCAAATACGTGCCATTTGCGGTTTTATTTGTAAACCTATATATGGCGACATAGTGGTATGGGGCATTCATGCCGCCTATGATCGATACTTATGATTTGAAGTTGTTTTATACACTATGCACTTATTATAGTATCAAATGATTTGTTTAAACGTATCAAGCATTCTTTGGCTATTATAAGGGAAAACCCTATCCGCCGGCTTGCGTTGCATTGTGTGATAGGACCTGGGTCTTATAACAGCTTCATTTTTCTTTATTTAACATTGCGCTGTTTGTTTTATGCACTGGTATTCTTGGGAGGAAACCCGTTCCGTGTTATACAGCGTGGTCCCTTGATTTACCTAGCTTTGAAAATAAAGATTTATAACTGTTTTAGTTCTCACACCAGTCACATGACTGACCTGGAGTTTATTGTTTTAACCTAAACTCTGGGTGCCCTTATTTTCGACACGGGCAGCTAGTAGTTTTGGTTTTGCAGATTTATATTCACAGGATCCTGGTTTACAGCTGGAACGATATCCGGAAAGCTTTGTATCCGTATATCTACTTCTAGTTGTATATTGTATTATTTTCCGCTGCTATGTATTTAAATGTAATTTAAATCTCTGATATTTCTGTGTAATATTTATTCATACTCTGTATATTCTTGTAATCTGATGCATTGTTGTAATATACAATGAAATGTTCTTCTGTATGCGTTCTGTTGTGGCTTGTTCTCGAACTATCCGACGCTTTCCTTTACGGGGAAGTTACGGGTGTTCACAGTTGGTATCAGAGCTTTGGTTTACAAAGCTAGAGAACAAGACACATTAGAACCATACGAAAGAATTCATCAGATATTGGATTAGTAATATCCAATGGGAATGACTCGTTAGAGATGGGATCAGTAGTATCCTAGAACGAGTGTGAAGAGTATATTTTTCAAATGAAAACATTCTTTGTTTTGAAAATTTAAATCAACTATTCGTATTTGATTATTTATTTATATTGATTTGGACAATGCAGTATATAAAGATTTTGGGTATACGTCTGATCCACGTGTATTCGAAGTTTTAATATACTGGATAGATATAGATTCACACTCTAGTCGCCCGAAGGTGATTCTGATGATTGTAGCTACATCATCAGAATTAATATTCGAGAGTCGAAGGTGTGATATTTATATACTTCCTATTGACTGGTGTGAGAACCAAAATTAGATAGGGCCTATTGTTGTGAATTGGCATCAAAAACATGATTTTCTTTATATGTAGTAAAATTATGAATTTGAAACTCTAATTCACTAATTGATTGATGTTTGTGTTGTTTGTTTATTTGTTTGCTAATTTTGAACCATTTAGCCTAATTGTATCAAATATTGAACGATATTGAAAATTAGTCGCATTTGCTTGCATATACATATATATCATTGAACAGGTCATAGCAAGGAGGCTAGAGCAGAGAATAAAATTTGTTTGCCCGACAAATAGGTACATGTTTACTACATAATTTACTGTTTTGTTTGGGTGATGATGATTTTATGAGCCTATTGGCTAGCCGCTTGGCTTTTTCTTTTTCTTTTTGAGATCTGAAGGACCGGGGAAGCTATTTGAAATTCCCCGATGCTCCCGGTGCAGGGGAGGTTATGGCGAAATTTTTCAAAAATTTAGGGTGTTAGCCAAATTTTTGAAATTTTAGAAAATTCTCAGAAACTGAAAGGTTAGAGAATGGAAGCCTGATCGAGCGTAGAGTTGATTAATCAAACCACTTTCGACTTTGTTCCTTTTCGGGGACGAAAAGTTTTAAGTGGGGGAGATTGTAACAACCCGGAAAATCTGGGCCAGTTTAAAATTTTTATTTTGGCAATTATAGCGAGTTTTGATTATTTAAAATGAATTATTTTAAATAATATCGTCGAGAAAATTTATTTTGAATAGAATTCGACGTATATACTATATACGTCGTCGTTAGAATATATAATAATTATATATAATTATAAAAGGAATTGAAAATGGCGCGGTAGTTCGAAAATTCGATTTCTAATTTCAAATGAATATACAGAATTCAATATAGGTCAGAATTGAACGAAACAAGAAATATTTGAATCTGTATAACTATATCTTTGTAACGAAGTTAACAAACTGAGATTTCATCTTAGAAATGATAAGATATGTCCAGTTTAAAATTAGAAATAGTCGCTGTGGAATTTATATATATTTTTATATATATAAGGCCCTTAAAAATAGCAATTTTGCAAACGACCTCGGATTTCGACGAAACCAGTTTTGTTGGGTCCGTGATGTTAAGTTATTGCTAGATTCCAAATTTCATAATTTTTCGAATCAATATGTGAGCGTGGCAAAGGAAAACGCGTTTGACCAGTTTCAGTTGATTTTAATCGACTGGAAATTGGCCATTTTTCAAACGGTCTCAGAATTCGTCGAAACTAGTTTTGTTAGGACCGTATCGTCAATACGAAGCTAGAAAATATTTTTCTGGAATTTTTCTAGTTAGTATGTGACCCCGGTAATTTGAAATGTGCGTTTAAAATTCAATATAATGATTTGAATGAAAATTCAAACGGAAACTGATTGTAACAATCAAACCAGCTTACGATACATATCCCATTGCGTTCGGAATGGGGGTATTTGGCTATGGGCGACAGTTGTTGAGTGCAGATTGGGGTTCATATGAAAAGTCAACATTCATGGAGAAAATAAATAAATTAAATTATAAAATAACCCCCCCCCCCTTATCCTCTCAGTCCACATCAGAAAGGAAAAAAAAAAATTATATCCCGACGAGATCGTTGACGCCGACGCCGCCCTCCCTGGCACCACCGCCTCCACTTCTTCCCCCCCCCCCCCCCCCCCGCTCATCTCCTCTCCCTCGCGAGACCACCCAGCTTCCCCAATCGAAGCTCCAAATTGAAGGAGGGCTGAACCCTAGCCCATTCAAAACCGCCGCGTCGGAGGGCCCCACGACCACCGAAAGGCCAGCACCACCTCCCCCCCCCGACCACTCGACAGCGCACCCCCCCACCTCTAAGTTTTTTTTTTAATTTATTTTATTTTTATTTTATTTAAAAACAGAAATGTTAAAACCTGATTTTGATTAAAAAATGTAAACCTGATTTTATTTTAAAATTTGAAAACTGATTATTTTAAAATTTGAAAACTGATTATTTTATTTAAGTTTTAAAAACTGATTATTTGAAAACTGATTATTTTAAAATTTGAAAACTGATTATTTTATTTAAGTTTTAAAAACTGATTATTTTAAAATTTGAAAACTGATTATTTTATTTAAGTTTTAAAAACTGATTATTTGAAAACTGATTATTTTAAAATTTGAAAACTGATTATTTTATTTAAGTTTTAAAAACTGATTATTTGAAAACTGATTATTTTAAAATTTGAAAACTGATTATTTTATTTAAGTTTTAAAAACTGATTATTTGAAAACTGATTATTTTAAAATTTGAAAACTGATTATTTTATTTTTGTTTTGAAAACTGATTTTTATAGGAAGTAAAACTGATTTTATTTTGAAAAGGAAAATGATTTTAAACTGAATTTAAAATGAAAAAGGATAGATTTTTATACCGTAGGAAGAGTAAAAATATGATTTTTACTCATGAAGAGTAATAAAAACATAATTTTTATTATATTACTAACGATGTAAAAATAGAATTTTTATCTATATAGTAGAGGTATAAAAATATGATTTTTATATGAAAAACTTTGAAGTAAAAAAATTCGATTTTTATATATTGAATTTGAAGTAAAAATTCGATTTTTATATACTGAACTTTAAAGTAAAAATTCGATTTTTATATATTGAACTTTGAAGTAAAAACTCGATTTTTACATATGTAGTGAAAGCGGACAACGAAGGTGACAAAAAGGCGAAACGACGAAGACTTCTGTAAACGAAGAGCCGTGGAGCTAGGATAGCTATATGTGAGAATTTCTCACCTTTCAATTTCATTTCTATATATATATATATATACTAGGATGCAGACGGTGCTTAGTAGCACCCGACACAATCGTCCACAGACCATGGACTTGTTTGTTTGGTTGCATAGCTTAGTTATATGATTTGATTTGAATTTGGTTGTTTGGTGAATTTGATGGATGTGTGAATGGCGTGGGCCTTCACTAGACCGGGGATAAGGCTAGGCCTCGTCCCGTTTCTAGTATCGTGCCGTTATGCCGCCGAAATTTTCTAAAATATGTTAGAAAATAAAAATATCATTTTATTGTGTAAATGAATTGAATAGAAATTCATAGGTTGAAATAAAATGTTTTACCGTTAAAAATATAATTTTTAACGTGAATGTGAATAAATGAATAGTTATAAACAAATCGGCCGATTTGTTTGTATATACACTGATTTGACTGATATTGATTGGGTCGATAAATTTCACACATCGCCCAACTGCACAAATAAAATCTGTGTTTGATTGTTTGAAACCCCACACGGGTGTTGGGATGAAATTTGAAGTTCACTCATCCTGATTGATTAAATATGTCGATCGATTGATTGACAGGCTGTTATAAGCGTTAGATATCTATATTTGATGCTTATACAGTGTAGTGCACTTTGGTTGATGGTTGATTATTTTTCAATGCTATTATACATGTGTTGTATGAAAATCCATATAATTAACTTTATATGGTAATTGATTGGGCCTCATTCCTATTTTAAAATAGAAATATTTGAAATAGAAATATTTGAAATAGAAATATTCGAAATGGAATATTTGAAAATATCAATATATGAAGCCGTGTTGATTAGATTGACGCCATTTTGACGTGAACGATATTTATATCGATTTTATTCATTTTAAAATGAACTACGAAATGAATTGAAAACGATTTCGAATAGAAATGAATTGAAAACGATTTCGAGTAGAAATGAATTGAAAACGATTTCGAATAGAAATGAATTGAAAACGATTTCGAATAGAAATGAATTGAAAACGATTTCGAATAGAAATGAATTGAAAACGATTTCGAAATGAATTGAATTGAAAACGATTTCGAAATGAATTGAATTGAAAACGATTTCGAAATGAATTGAATTGAAAACGATTTCGAAATGAATTGAATTGAAAACGATTTCGAAATGAATTGAATTGAAAACGATTTCGAAATGAATTGAATTGAAAACGATTTCGAAATGAATTGAATTGAAACGAATTCAAATTGAATTGGAATTTGAATTAAATAGAAATGGATTTTAAAACGAATTTATAAAGAAGAATTCAATTTTGATTTGAATTGAAATGGAAGTTGAAAAAGTTTTTGAAACGAATTCAAAACTATTTATATAATTCGTTTTAAATAGTAATCGACGAAATATATATTATATATATATTATATATATAATATAATGGCCTGAATAGAACGCGCCGCGCCGCGGCAGTTCGCGAATTTCGACCATTGATTTCAAACGGACATTACGGGAGATCCGACCGTCGGATTCTCCTAAAACCGGAACCGTTGGGTTCGTATCGAAAAGAGCTTTCTAACGAATATTAGAAATTTGAAATCTAACGGTTGGATTTGGAATTATGTCCAAATCAAATTCGAAAAAGGTCGCTGTAAGTGCAGTTCGATGGCCGTTGTTGGAAATCGACTGTACGGGCCTTGATAAAATTATTAAAAATGGTAATAATTTGTGTAAAATCATAAGAAATGATTTAGAAAGAATTGGGATGAAAAACTCCATATTTGAAAAGATAAAAATAGATTTTTATCGAAATGAACTAGTTTTGAACTAGAAATATAATTCTATTTATTTTTAAATAAATAAACTGAATTTGAAAAGGGTTTTAAAAGTAACCAGAATTTCCAATGATTGCATTGGAGTGGATTGGAATCGAAATTGTCTTCGGAATATTTCGATGTTGGAATTCGTGATTATACAGGTGTTGTTATGGAAATTTGAAAGATATATTTATATCGTTATTTTCAATACGACATTTGTTAATCGTAGGATTTGATATTGAATATAAGCCGATATATTTTCTATTCAGAGCCTTATATTGAATATCAAATGTGATTTGGGTTTGTCGTGAATGGTGTCTTCACTAACACTGTTCTTGAACCCAGTTGAGAAAAGATTAAATCTTTTTATTTAGATTTAATGAAGTGTACCAATTAAAAATGATATTTAATTGGAATTGAATTGGTATTGATTTTTGGGTTTATCGTGAACAGTGTTTTAAATAACACTTGTTCTTTAACCCGATAATTAATGGAATGATTTTTGGGTTTATCGTGAACAGTGTTTTAAATAACACTTGTTCTTTAACCTGATAATTAATGGAATGTGATTTTGGGTTTATCGTGAACCGTGTTTTAAATGACACTGATTCTTTAACCCAGTCGAAGATTAAAACTAAGTGGAGTTTTAATGAATCTTTAATTAGATTGAAATGATCGAAAATGGAGTATCACCAGTTTTGCTCCAGGCGATAGTTAAATCTTTAATTAGATTTGAACGTGAAATGGTAATTGAATTTACCGATAACACTGTGGTGTTAGATATGAAGTATTACCAGTTTTACTTCATGGGATGAATAGGTTGGGATTGGGAAATTAAAATAAATGATTACTTCTGTAAGGTTCGCTAATCCCGACTAGTTTGAATGGAGATTCAAAAATAGAATAAAGAATAAATTCAAGGAATTTATCTTGGATAAAATTAATGGGAACCTTTTCCTATGAATGTGAAATTTAGAAACTAACTGTCGGTTAGCCAAGCAGAAGGGTTTTCTGGATATTGATCTGATGTTGGTTTCGGCCTTCGGGGTTAATATTTGGGGGATTATTCTCTTGATTAATTTACGGTTAGTGACTAATGAATTGGAATGAGGCGTATGTTGTGTTTGTGTAACACTTATTTAAAATATACGCGAGTTATTCGAAAAGACCGGGTTTATCCCATTCTGGATAACTGATACGACGATAAGTCGAAGATGAAGACGATGGTCGAAGACCGGAGGTCTTCACGTCGTTTGGGTGATAACTGATGATCTTGATTGGGCTGTACACCCAAGAAGATGGAAACAGTTGGTGATCGTCCAGACGTACTTGGAGATCGATGGATATGCGGGGTACTAGGTGCCTCCGGTTTCGTTCAGACCCAGAACGGACTTGTAAATGGACTGTGTGTCTGACATTGGATTTTAGTCCGTGTGATTGATCTCTATTAAATATATATCTGTTTGGCGGCGGAGAATTTATTCTCTTGCTTAACGCCCTTCTCTGAGACGTACGAGCTCAGGGGTTATATATTGATGGATATCAAACGCATGGAGTGAATTGCCTGTGTGGCATGCCTAAGTGGCAATTGATCGAGGCTTCTGTTGAAAAGCAAAGTCTTGTGGTGATGATCAAAGCAAGGCCTTTGTGGCGTAGCTTTGTGTAACGTTTACCTCGCGTGTTTCACACCCGGTATGAACCAAAAACGGGAGACGGACCTCAGGGAGGGCATGCGTTTCTTTCTAGTTAGAAGTGGCATCAGTGGTTTTACACGCCCTGACGAGTTTGACTTATGTGGTTGTTGCTGTTGCGAGGCGCCTCGGTTATATCGGTTTCGGCCGATGCTTCTGGTCGGCTGACGGACCAGACTTACACCCCATAGGGTGGGGAAACGTAGTGTTCAGGCATTTTAATCCACATCGGTGGACCGGCCCTGTCGCTCCAAAGGTCGATGCGCTCTGACCCTGTGGCTCGGGCTAGAGAGTCATGAATCGGTTGGGGACTATCTTTTGCCTCGGTTCATAGACGGAAATCCAATTTCCAAATACGTGCCATTTGCGGTTTTATTTGTAAACCTATATATGGCGACATAGTGGTATGGGGCATTCATGCCGCCTATGATCGATACTTATGATTTGAAGTTGTTTTATACACTATGCACTTATTATAGTATCAAATGATTTGTTTAAACGTATCAAGCATTCTTTGGCTGTTATAAGGGAAAACCCTATCCCCTGGCTTGCGTTGCATTGTGTGATAGGACCTGGGTCTTATAACAGCTTCATTTTTCTTTATTTAACATTGCGCTGTTTGTTTTATGCACTGGTATTCTTGGGAGGAAACCCGTTCCGTGTTATACGGCGTGGTCCCTTGATTTACCTAGCTTTGAAAATAAAGATTTATAACTGTTATAGTTCTCACACCAGTCACATGACTGACCTGGAGTTTATTGTTTTAACCTAAACTCTGGGTGCCCTTATTTTCGACACGGGCAGCTAGTAGTTTTTGTTTTGCAGATTTATATTCACAGGATCCTGGTTTACAGCTGGAACGATATCCGGAAAGCTTTGTATCCGTATATCTACTTCTAGTTGTATATTGTATTATTTTCCGCTGCTATGTATTTAAATGTAATTTAAATCTCTGATATTTCTGTGTAATATTTATTCATACTCTGTATATTCTTGTAATCTGATGCATTGTTGTAATATACAATGAAATGTTCTTCTGTATGCGTTCTGTTGTGGCTTGTTCTCGAACTATCCGACGCTTTCCTTTACGGGGAAGTTACGGGTTTTCACAAGTCATGGAAAACGATTCACGATGAATGCGTGGGAAAAAGGGCGCGGTTGACGGTTAGCGTAAATCCCAGTGGCCCTAGGTGGTTGAACCAAAACCGAGATACGAAAACGTGCAATAGGTAAGCGTAATCCCTAGTGGCCCTAGGTAGCATAAGTCCTAGTTGTACAAACGATAATTCATGTTGGAAGACCCTAGCTAGGTTTAGGGTAACAGTCCAAACCGATCTTAAGGATCATGGAACTATGTTAAAGTAATGTAGAATCTCATGGGAAAGCCCGTATGGTCTACGGCAAGGGACTGAACATTTACATGGAATAAAACATACAAGTTGAGTAACCTATATATGCGATATATTAGGTTGACATGGACCATTACACGACTTTTGAGTGAGGGTCATTCTTGGTTAACACATGATACGGTGGGGATACTAGTACGGTAGGTGCAGAGCTAAAATGCAGGATAGATATCATGGGACGTTATACGTGATAGATATCTTGGGGATATTATACTTGATAGAAACCTGACGATGTGATACCTTGTTTTATCTTGACATCGTAATTTATCATGACACCTTAGTTTATTTGAGTTCAGTAGTTCATCCTGTTATTTTGATTTAGCTTATCTATCTTGTCATCATGCTTATGTTCATCTCAGTTTCTCATGTCAGTTAACTTTACTAGTTTTTATGCTAATAGTAGATAGGGCTTACTCAGTCTTTTTGACTGACCCGTTTTGTTTCGCCTCTTTTCTTCCGTTCCCCCCCAGGTTACAGGGAGGAAATACTGTTGTTTAGTTGGGACTTCTTCTGCTTGAAGGTCATCATGGATGGCTTGGACTTTTCTTGGCTAATGGCTACTTTACTGTTTTTACTTGGGGAATAATTTATAAAAATGTCTTTATGCTTCTTTACTATTGCAACACAGGTTTTGATGTACTCTGATGTAAAAGGCTTTAGACCTTATTTATTCATGTTATGAAAGTTTGATTTTACTTCCGCTATTTTTATATGTTCTGTCTTGTGATATTTCTGTGCATATTTACCAATAATGCCCGTCTAAAGCTAGTGCATTCCTTTGCGAGTGACCCTAGCGGAGGCGGGGTGTTACACTAGCAAACCGGGTACAAAGTCAATGGAAGGTCTAAAGTCAATCATAGAATTAAACTCCAAGCTTCGCCAGTCCACGAACAATGGACTCAAAGACCGCCTTTTTCTGCTCAAGGCGTCTGCCACCACGTTACCCTTGCCAGGGGTATGCGCTATCTCAAACTCATAGGATGCTAAGAATTCCATCCACCTTTGTTGTCTTAAGACAATGCGCTCAAAGAGTCTCCAACACTTCCCTAATATGTAGGGCATGCTTTTCTCCACTTCTAGAGAAAATCAGGATATTCTCCCATGCAAAATCGTCACAACTATCCATCTCTCACGCAGACCACCTTAGTCGAACTCGACATCCCCCAAATGCAAGCCCCAAAGGCCTAAACCAATATCAGACAAACACCCAAGGGATACCTCCTTCGAATTCAGACGACCTACGTGAGATGATTCTAGTAAAAACGGCTAAATAATTAAGCCCTTGTCCAACTCTGGATGTCCTTGCCAGTCTTGCTCCAAAACCACCGTTTATCCCATAACTGGCTTTGCTCAACCTATTGAGCACGTACGAAAACTTATTTCGCTCCTAGAAAAGACCAAGATGTCATCCACCAAGATCATCACGAACTTATTTAGGTACTCCCTGAACACCCTTCTCATCAAATCAACAAAGTATGCGGAGGCGTCCGTCTAACCAAATGGCATCACCAGCCACTCATAAAACCATCCGGAGTCCTAAAGGCAATCTTCTCTATACTATCCTCAGCCACTCTCAACTGACGAAACCCCGTGGCTGAGTCCAACTGCGAAAATACTGAGGCGCCAACCAACTGATCAAAGAGATCATCAATCCTCGGCAATGGGTGTCTATTCTTCTTTGTGAGTTTATTTAGTTCTCTTTAGCCTACACAAAGTCTGAGAGACCCATCCGCCTTCGTAGCAGAAACTACTGGAGCACCCCACTCCGATATACTTTGTCTTATGGACCCCTTCTCAAGCAACTCCCCTACTTGCTTATGGAGTTCCCTCCTCTTGTGAGGAGCCATGTGGCGCACTGGTAAAGATACAGGTTTAGCATTGTCTACCAGATATATTCGGAAGTCAATCTCCCGCTCCGGAGGTAAGCCCTTCACCTTCTCAAACACATCCGAGTATTCCCGGACCACTCTAACAGATCGCAAACTATCGACCGACGTGTCAAGCGATTCTAGATAACTTAGCATAACAGATTCCATGGGATTACAAGAGATCTCGAGAGTGTTACCCAAGCGGGTCATAAGCCTAACAACTCTCCCTTCAAAATCAAGAACGACACCCCTACTGGATAACCAGTCCATGCCCAAAACTAACCCATAGCTCGTGAAGCCCAAAAAGCATCACATCTACTCTCAACGCTAAGTATAGAAACTTTCAAACCCAAACACTTCATGGAGCCCCAATTGGGTTTGAAACAACTAAGGGATCATCTACTAACTGGTGTCTAAGTGCAGTGACTCAACTAACAATGATGAGATAAACGAACTCGATACGTCAGAATTAAATAAAGTTCGAATCGGATAATAAAGAAATCCAAATTCCAACCTAGACGGTCTATCCCCATTTGGTACCCTAGTCGTGAGGGAATACAACTACCCTCTAGGAGATTCCGTACCTTTCCCTTGCCTCTTTGGACAATCCTAATAAGGTGTCCTATTCCTCCCAAAAGGATAACTACTCGCCTTCTTCATCCTATTCTCCACTCGTAACCTCCCACCAATGAGGTTTCATCCTTCATTAACCAAACAACTATTTGAGCCTTCCTCCCTTCGTCTATCCAATAGATACCTACCAGTCCTCCTCCTTCTTGAACCAACTTCTAATCTGACTAACGTCTAAGTCCCTTGAAGTGGTTTTCCATTCTTATCTATCTTAGAAAGGTCATCTATACGCGGAGGGGAAACTCAAAACGAGAGAGGAAGAGATTCAAAACGGAGAATTCGAAAGATATAGATATGGCTATTGGGGATTATGCTTTTCTTTCAAAAACTTTTCTTTTAAAAGACATGTTTTTGAAAATACTCCTTTCAAAAATATTCTTAGAAAATAGTTTTTCTAAAAATTTTATCTGTTCTGGTAATCTTAAGCTATGATACCACGTGTAACACCCCACACCCGCTATGGTCACTCGCTAAGGGAATGCCATAACATCGGTGGAGTATTTTAAGTGAATATAGAACAGAAAAATTACAACAAGACAGATATAAGTAATACTTGAAAATTTTAAAAACATCATTTCATTGCAGCGGAAAGTAAAACATGTTTGGTTACATCACAAAACCATAATAAGAGTCAAGTACAAAATATCCATCCTGATAAATAAAAGTACATAATCCCAATACATGAACTGATAGCCATAAAAGAAAGGGTAAGCTGAGCTCTACATCTATGGTCCAAGCTCCAAAAGAGAATAAAGCAGCCTGATCAAAGCCCACTCGTACTGGGCCCACTCTGATAACCTGAGGGTTGGGAAAAAAGATAAAAACAACGGGGTCAGACATAAGTCTGAGCGAGTCCTATAACTTTAACAATACAATCATTAAAGTAACCAGAGAAGACATAAGCTTGATATACAGTGTCGTCTGGGGATGAATGGCTACACTAAGCAGCTTGGTAGACTTAGGATAAACTAAGAAACGTAAAGACGCATCTACCCTTCCAAAGGTAAATTACTAAACTGCACCACACCAGTCATTCCTAACTTAAAGGTTGATCCCACCCATGGACTTATAAAATTAACTTAATAGTTCTCGCGTACCCCTAGGTGACTAAGTAGACGCCATGGGGCCCTACAATCCACTAGGTGTACACACTACTTCCCATTCGATCGGCTCCCTAACGTAGATACCCGTGCTGGCCCCACCATGGGGTGTACCATTCCCCAACGTGGCAACCTGATAAAACTAACGGTGCACGGCTTATATCTACACGATACAACAACGTCTTATTTACCAGCCCGGGTCCACACACGCATATGAAACTCGTTGGTCATGCGTTGCCACCGCTAACCCATTTTGGCCTCTTATAGTCAAGCCCAATATGCGTGTCCCGTCACTCGACTAGAGTCGAGCCCACTAAGATACGTTTGGGATATTGGTTGAAATGGGCCCCCACAAGCTACCACCTAAGCTTGTTATTTTATCTAGTGTATCCCACTTAACCCCTATTATAATCATGCCCACCTACATGTTAAGGTTTGGTTAAGTCATCTAATCATATATCAATTGCCACTTAAGGCACCCAATAGATTTCCACATGCCACCCAAAGCACTTACTTAACCCTTTACCCATGTTTAATTACATGTTCCTCTTTGGTTAAGTATTCTAATCGTATTTTCTATTGCCACCCAAGGCAACCCACTAGATTTCCACATGCCACCCAAGGCACCCACTTAACCCCTCATGTCCCTCTACATGCTAATATGGTTAAGTGTTTCTTAATTAATTAAGATCATGACCTCATAAAGACCTCTCACATTAGACCATCTTTTATGACTGCTGGATATGCCGGTTGGTTCCGGGCAGACTTCTGTCATAAAAAGGTCTAACCTCGTGTCTTTACTTTAATCACGTATTTAATTTATGACTAAGACCTCTCACATTGGGCCAATCATTTGTAGCTGCTGGATGGCCGGTCGGTTCCGGGCAGACTTCCGCTACAAAAGGGTCCAACCTCGTGTCTTAGTTGATTAATTACACCTAATTAATCACCCCCATAATTTGAATTAATTATGCCTAATTAATTACACATTTTTAAGAATATGGGTAGACCTAACTCAATAGGTAAATTCCCAATTCCATAGTATGGGTAGACCTAACTTAATAGGTAAATTCCCAATTACGTCCATTTAATTTGTGGTATGATTAATCATACCCATTTCACATCATTTTATTAACATGCATATTAACCCCATCGTTCCCCGCGTAGTTCGTTCTCATGACACGACATAATAAAGGGAAGATTCATCACAAAGGTCATGGGTTTAGCCAACATAGCATGTAACTTTATCATGGGTTCAAAAAGGTGTTAACTTGCATATATGAACATACATTAAACCCAACTAGTATTTAACCCAAACTTGCATTATGCATATCATAAAAGAGACAACTTGCATATGAACTTGCACATAAACTTGCATATGAACTTGCATCATAACTTGCATATGAACTTGCATCATAACTTGCATATGAACATGTATCATAACTTGCATATGAACTTGCATCATAACTTGCATATGAACTTGCATCATAACTTGCATATAAACTTGCATCATAACTTGCATATGAACATGTATCATAACTTGCATATGAACTTGCATCATAACTTGCATATGAATATGTATCATAACTTGCATATGAACTTGCATCATAACTTGCATATGAACATGTATCATAACTTGCATAACATGCCATACTTAGAGACAAACTTGCATATATTATGCATATCATAAAAAGAGACAAACTTGCATAAAACCAAACACTTAGCATGCATAAAACCAAGTACTTAGCATGCATAAAACCACATACATAGCCTGCATAAAACCAAATACTTAGCATGCATAAAACCAAATACATAACTTGCGTAACATGTTACATATAGACTTGCATATAATCTCCCATATAGCTTGCATAACATGTTACATATGAATCAATGTTCAACATAGTGTTTTGCATCATAAAACATAGCATTAAACTTGCATATAGCACACAACATACACTATACTAAACTTGCATAAACACATTGATTCCACAAACATAGCCATATCTTATCATATCCTATCATAATCAATTTAACAATTGATTGTTAAGTCTATAGAAACTCACCAAAACCAAGATTAGCAAACTTATGTAGTAGAACTAGTTGCTATACAAGAAGAAGATGATGATTAGAGGTTGATTAGCTTGCAACTTTCTTCATAAACTAGTGGAGGTTCCTCTCAAGTTTGATTTTGGCGGCATGGTGGCATCATTTCTATTTTTAGTATGAATTAGGGTAGTATTAGGGTGTATTTATAGATTAGGTGAGTGTTTTAGGCCCTTAGATTAACCCTAAATTAGATTAGGACCCTTAGATTTCGGAACCTTCCAGAAACCAGCCCTAAGACCAAGCCCAAACCCCAAACTGGTGCACCCAACCACAGAACTCTCTAGAAACTGTGCAGGTTTCTGGCTCGACACGGGCGCACTTCCCAAGTGCGCTAGTGTAAAAATGTGTTGGCGCACTTCACAAGTGCGCCAATGCATTTTTTTGTGTTGGCGCACTTCACAAGTGCGCCAGTGCATTCTGGCTAGTTTTTCGGTTTTTCTGCCTAACTTCGTTCGTCCATATCTTCTTCATACGGACTCCGATTTTCGAAAACTCAGTCTCTATTTCACGTATTTTTCCGAGACGAACGAA
This sequence comes from Allium sativum, assembly GCA_030737875.1. Lineage (NCBI taxonomy): Eukaryota > Viridiplantae > Streptophyta > Magnoliopsida > Asparagales > Amaryllidaceae > Allium > Allium sativum. Next base: position 358,307,478 of record CM060925.1, read on the forward strand.
ATGGTGCAACCCGTTTCCCCTAATTCCCACATCTGGGATTAGTTATTCTTTAATTTGTGAATTTTAGCATTAACCGAAATTCGGGGTGTTACATTGGACCCTTTTGTAGCATAAGACTGCCCGGAACCGACCGGCAAATCCAGCGGCTACAAATGATTGGCCCAATGTGAGAGGTCTTAGGCACAAACTATATACATCACAAGTGTAAAGACACGAGGGTAGACTCGGTTATGGCGTAAGGCTGCCCGGACCCGACCGGCAAATCCAACTGCCATAATAGATAGTCTAATGTGAGAGGTCTCTACAATGGTTACGTTCTTAATCAATTAAGAAACACTTAACCATATTAACATGTAGAGGACACGAGGGGTTAAGTGGGTGCCTTGGGTGGCATGTGAAAAATCTAGTAGTTTCCTTGGGTGGCAATAGTAAATACGATTAGAATACTTAACCGAAGTGGAACATGTAATTAAACATGATTAAAGGGTTAAGTAAGTGCCTTGGGTGGCATGGGAAAATCTAGTGGTTGCCTTGGGTGGCAATAGAATATAAGATTAGAATACTTAACCAAAGTGGGACATGTAATTAAACATGATTAAAGGGTTAAGTGGGTGCCTTGGGTGGCATGTGGAAAAATCTAGTGGGTTGCCTTGGGTGGCAATAGAGAATATGATTAAATGACTTAACCAAACCTTAACATGTAAGTGGGCATGATTATAAAAAGGGGTTAAGTGGGATGAACTAGATTAAATGACAAGCTTAAGTAGTAGCTTGTGGGGGCCTTGAGTGGCAATTGAAATAAGATTAAATGACAAGCTTAAGTAGTAGTGTGGGGGCCTTGAGTGGCAATTGAAATATGATTAGATGACTTAACCAAACCTTAACATGTAAGTGGCATGATTATAAAAAGGGGTTAAGTGGGATGCACTAGATAAAATGACAAGCTTAAGTAGTAGCTTGTGGGGGCCCATTTCAACCAGTAACCCATATGTATCTTACTGGGCTCGACCCATGTCGAGGACGGGACACGCGTACTGAGCTTGACTATAAGAGGCCAAAATGGGGTAGCGGTGGCAACGCGAGTCCAACGGGTTTCATATGCGTGTGTGGACCCGGGCTGGTAGGTAAGACGTTGTTGCATCGTGTAGATATAAGTCGTGCACCATTTTCGGGTTGCCACTTTGGGGAGTGATACACCCCACTGTGGGGCCAGCACGGGTATCTACGGTAGGGAGCCGATCGCTTGGGGAGTAGCAGGTACACCTAGTGGAGATAGGGGCAGACGGCACCTATGTAGTCAGCTAGGGGTACAAGAGACTACTATTAAAAATTACTAAGTGGGGTACGCCTAGTGGAGATAGGGGCAGACGGCACCTATGTAGTCAGCTAGGGGAACATGGAACTACTATTAAAAATTACTAAGTACACTTAGTGGGATCAACCTTTAAGTAGGAATTACCCTTGGGTGGGTAGAACTGGTGTGGTGCAGTGTAGGAATTACCCTTGGGTGGGTAGATCTGGGGTGGTGCAGTGTAGTATTTATCCTTTGGTGGATAGGCGGGTCTTTACCGTTATCTTAGTTTATCCTAAGTCTAGTTGTCTACTTAGTGTAGTCATTTATCCCCAGTCGTACCATACCAGGTTTATATCATACCCTAATTACTTTAATGATTGCATTGTTAAGGTTATAGGGCTCACTCAGACTTATGTCTGACCCCGTTGTTTTTATCTTTTTCCCCAACCCTCAGGTTCTCAGAGTGGGCCTAGCACTAGTGGGCTCTGATCAGATTGCTTTATCTATCTTTTGGAGCTTGGGCTCTTGAAGAAAAGCTCGGTATCTTTTCTATTATGGCTACTAGTATGTAGTGGGATTATGTACTTATGTTTTAACGAGATGGATATTTTGTACTTGACTCTTGTTGGTTTTTGAGATGTAACCAAACATGTTTACCTTCTGCTGCAATGAAATGATGTTTTAAATTTCAAGTATTACTTATATCTGTCTTGTTGTAATTTTTCAGTTCTATATTCACTTAAATACTCCACCGAAGCCAAGGCATTCCCCTTGTGAGTGACCTTAGCGGGAGTGGGGTGTTACACATGGTATCAAAGCTCAAGGTTACCAGAACAGATAAATTTTTTAGAAAACTATTTTCTAAAAACATTTTTGGAAGAAGTATTTTCAAAAACATGTCTTTTAAGAGAAAAGTTTTTGAAAGAAAAGCATAATCCCCAAGTAGCCATATCTTTATCCTTCGGATTCTCCGTTTTGGATCTCTTCCTCTTTCTCTTTTTGAATTTCCCCTCCGCGTATAGATATCTTTTTAAGATAAGTAAGGACTTCCGTATGAAGGACGGAAGAACCACTTCAAGGGAATAAGTCGTTTGCCTGGCTAAGAAGTTAGTCCAAGGAGGTGGAGGGCTTATGGGTACCGTTAAGATGGACGAGAGAGGAAGGTTCAAATAGCTATTAGGTAAATAAGGGACGAAACCTCATCGTGGTAAGAAGGCCATGAAAGGAGAATGTGAAGGGGAAGGCTAGTTGTTTTGGAGAAATAGGACACCTTATTAGGGTTGTACAAAAAAGTAAGGACGAAGTACAAGATCTTTTGGAGGGTAGATGTATTCCCTCACGACAGGTATACCTGATGGGGGTAGAACCGTCTAAGTTGAAATTTGGTTCTCTCGATCATCCTGTTCGAACTTTATTCGACTCTGGCGCACCACATTCGTTTATCTCATCATCATTAGTTGAGTCACTGCACCTAGACACCAGTTTGGTAGATGATCCCGTGGTTGTTTCAAACCCAATTGGGAGGGCTCCACTTATTTGTCCATGATATGTTTGGGTTTGAAGATTTCCATACTTAGCGTTGAGTTTAGAGGTGATGCTTTTGTTTGGGCTTCACGGGCTATGGGTTGATTTTGGGCATGGACTGGTTATCCAGTAATGGTGCCGTTCTTGATTGTGTAAGGAGAGTTGTTAGGTTCATGACCCGCTTGGGTAACACACTCGAGATCTTTTGAAATCCCATAGATTCCGTTATGCTAAGTTATCTTGAATCGCTTGACGCTTCGGTCGAGAGTTTGCGATCTGTTAGAGTGGTACGGGAATACTCGGATGTGTTTGGGGAGGTGAAGGGCTTACCTCCGAAGCGGGAGATAGACCTCCGAATATATCTGGTAGATGATGCTAAACCAGTATCTTTGTCAGTGCGCCACATGGCTCCTCTTGAGAGGAGGGAACTCCATAAGCAAGTAGGGGAGTTGTTTGAGAAGGGGTTCATAAGACGAGGTATATCGGAGTGGGGTGCTCCAGTAGTTTTAGCCACGAAGGCAGATGGGTCCCTCAGACTTTGCGTAGACTAAAGAGAACTCAACAAGCTCACAAAGAAGAATAGACACCCATTGCCAAGGGTTGATGATCTTTTTGATCGGTTGGTTGGCGCCTCAGTGTTTCGCAGCGGGATTTGGCCATGGAGTTTCATCAGTTGGGAGTGACTGAGGATAGTATAGAGAAGACCGCTTTTAGGACTCCGGATGGTTTCTATGAGTGGCTGGTGATGCCATTTGGTTTGACGAACGCCCCCGCATATTTTGTTGATTTGATGAGTAGGGTGTTCAGGGAGTACCTAAACAACTTCGTAGTGGTCTTTGTAGATGACATCTTGGTCTTTTCTAAAAGCGAAATAAGTTTTCGTGTGTGCTGAATAGGTTAAGTGAAGCCAGTTATTTGATCAACGGTGGTTCTGGAGTAAGACTGGCAAGGACATCCAGAGTTGGACAAAGGCTTAATTATTCAGCCGTTTTTACTAGTATCATCTCACGTAGGTCGTCTGAATTCGAAGGAGGTGTCCCTTGGGTGTTTGTCTGATATTGGTTTAGGCCTTTGGGGCTTGCACTTGGGGGATGTCGAGTTCGACTAGGATGGTCTGCGTGAGAGATGGATAGTTGTGACGATTTTGTATGAGAGAATATCCTGGTTTTCTCCAGAAGTGGAGAAAAGCATGACCTACATCTTAGAGAAGTGTTGGAGACTCTTCGAGCGCATAGTCTTGAGACAGTAAAGGTGGATGGAGTTCTTAGCATCCTATGATTTCGAGATAGCATGGTGGCGGACGCCTTGAGCGGAAAAAGGTTGTCCTTGAGTCCATTGTTCGTGGAACGACGAACCTTGGAATTTATCTCGATGTTTGATTTCAGACCTTCCGTTGACTATATACTCGGTTTGCTAGCATCCTTGGAGGTCAGACCTACTCTTTTGAGACGGATTGGCGAGGCATAGAGGGACGACCCACAGTTGGTTGAGTTGGTATAGAGGCTCATAAAAGGGGAGTCGTCCAGCCATTTGAGTAGGTATACCTTAGACGATAGGGGGTGCTTGCGTAGAGACGGTAGACTTTGTGTACCGCAAGACGAGGGTTTAAGGAAGGTTGTTCTTGATGATGCACATCGTTCTAAGATGACCATTCATCCCGGTGGGGACAAGATGTACCAGGACATGAAGCGAGTTTTCATTTGGGCCGGTATGAAGAAAGATGTGGCCGAGTATGTCGCTAGATGCATGGTGTGCCAACAGGTGAAAGCAGAGCAAAAGAAACCCGGTGGGTTGCTTCACCCATTGGAAGTTCCGCAATGGAAGTAGGATAGTGTCTCGATGGATTTTATTGATGGGCTACCTAGATCGAGGAAGGGTAATACGGGAATTTGGGTTGTGGTAGACAGACTTACTAAGAGTGCCCATTTCATACCCGTGAAGAGCAAGAGGACTGCTCCATGGCTAGCTTCAGTTTATCTTTGAGAGATAGTTCGGTTGCATAGGGAACATGACGTATTCCATGTGTCACATTTAAGGAAGTGCCTACATGAGACCACAGAGGTGGTAGAGCCGAGCCTGCTTAGGGAAGAAAAGGTAGAGCGTGATGCGATTATTCGATGAGCTCCTACCCGCATCCTTGGGTCAGAGATTAGGAAGTTGGGAAACAGAGAGGTTCGACTAGGCAAAGTGCCAAGGGAAGAAGAGGAGAGTAATGCTACTTGGGAGACAGAAGCGAAGATGCGTTCATTGTACCCATTTCTTTTTGAGGGTGTGTCTTTTAACTTCTCCTTTATCGTTTGTCTAGTACTTATCTTATCTTTAGTATGTCCTCTCATTGGTACCTTTGACCTTTAGATAGGGTAAAACCTATGGTTGAAACATGTGTTTGAGACATGTTTTGTTTGATGGATGCGTGTGGATGCAAGTGGTTGCTAGTGGTTGCTCGTGGATGCATATACACACACTCTAGGCACTAGATCGGCTCAATCACTTCATATTGCATATTGCATAAAATCGTGTGTAGGTAGCTATATTAATGGATGTATAATGGTTGTATTATCACATGGATGATGCATTTTGGTGTATGGTTGGGCACACATGTAGAGATAGTGTGTGTCGATAGGGTTCTTTTGCTTACATATTGGATGCATGGCACTATCATGGTTTGCATTAAGGAGGTCAACTGAATTAGTAGACCGCCTAATTTTGCATTAAGACAGGGAACATATACACACACTCTTTGCATATGTTCATACAACATTAGAAACTTTAAGGACAATGGATGCCAGTGTTTGATGGTTTGAGTAGATGGTTGTTTGGTTGGTAGGATACGTTCTTCTTGACTTAGAGATTTCGGGGACGAAATCCTTTAAGTAGGGGAGAATGTAACACCCCGTATGTTGAATAACTTGCTATAAGATAAAACAGGGCAGAATTAAACTTTAAAATTTGAATCAGGGGAAACGGGCTATGCCATTGCGTTCGTCTCGGAAAAATACGTGAAATAGAGTCTGAGTTTTCGAAAATCGGAGTCCGTATGACCCCGATAAGTCCCAAAGAAGTTTTCAGAAATTTAAAAACAGATTTTCAGAAGTGGCGGGAAAAATCCCGCCAGACCCAGGGGGTCGACCTGGGGGTCGACTGGGGAGTCGAACTCCCCCCCCCCCCCAGGTCGACTGGGGAGTCGACCTCCCTGGTCGAGCCCAGGTGACCTGGGTGCATCAGTTTGGATTTTGGGCTGGGTCTGGTGGCTTGTGACGAGATCTGACGGCTCTAATCTAATTTAGGGTTAATCTAAGGGCCTAAAACACCTAACTAATCTATAAATATACCCTAAGACTACCCTAATTCATACTAAAAATAGTTACAACACCGTTATGCCGTCAAAATGCAACTTGAAGGAGCCTCCATCAATCTAAAAAGGAAGATGGCTTCTCAAATCAATCTCTAATCAACTCTAGCAACTTAATCTTCTTCTTAGGAGTGTTAATCAACAAGTTGTGAGTTTTCTATAGCCTTAATGACCAATTATTGAAATGATTATGATAGGATATAATGAGGTTATGGCTATGAATGTGGATCAATGCAAGTTATGCAAGTTGTATGCTATGTGTTAATGATGTTATGCATGTTATGCAAGTTATGTGCTATGTGTTAATGATGTTATGCATGTCATGCAAGTTATATGTTATGTGTTTGTGATGTTATGCAAGTAATATGGTACATGTTTGAGATATTATGCAAGTTATGCAAGCCATATGTTACATGTTCATGATGTTATGCAAGTTAAGCAAGTCACATGTTACATGTTCATGATGTTATGCAAGTTATGCAAGCTATATGCTATATGATCATGATGTTATGCAAGTTATGCAAGTGTTCATGATGCTAGTTGCTATGATAAACATTGATCCACTATGACACCATGATTATGCAAGTTTGGTGTATGATTATATGCAAGTTCACATATGACATGTTATGCAAGTACGGTGTTTGATTATATGCAAGTGACATGTGCAAGTTTACACCTTAGTATGATATGCATACATATGCAAGTTAACCCCTTTACATGTCATACATACATATGCAAGTTTCCCCCTTTGTATGACATAAGAAACTTATGCAAGTTAACCTCTTTATGACATATGTGATTCATGCAAGTTTGGTTTGATTATTTATGCTAGTTGGGTTTGATGTTATATGCATGTTGACACCTTTAAACCCATGTTGATGCTAATGTGTTATGCAAGTTGAACCCATTGTATTTGTGATGAATCTTCCCTTTTATGTCATGTTAGAGATTTACGTGGGGAACGATGGGGTTAATATACATGTTAATGAAATGGTGTGAAATTGGTATGATTATGTGTACCATAAAGAGGATGGACATAATTGAGTCAATTATGTACATCATTAAAAATTGGAATTAATTAGGGAAAATTAATTCAAAATATGGGGGTGATTAATTAGATGTAATTAATCGACTAAGACACGAGGTTGGACCCTTTTATAGCATAAGACTGCCCGGAACCGACCGGCAAATCCAGCGGCTACAAATGATTGGCCCAATGTGAGAGGTCTTAGGCACAAACTATATACGTGACAAGTGTAAAGACACGAGGTTAGACTCGTTTATGGCGTAAGGCTGCCCGGACCCGACCGGCAAATCCAGCTGCCATAAGAGATAGTCTAATGTGAGAGGTCTCTACAATGGTTACGTTCTTAATCAATTAAGAAACACTTAACCATATTAACATGTAGAGGACATGAGGGGTTAAGTGGGTGCCTTGGGTGGCATGTGGAAAAATCTAGTAGTTGCCTTGGGTGGCAATAGAAAATACGATTAGAATACCTAACCGAAGTGGAACATGTAATTAAACATGATTAAAGGGTTAAGTAAGTGCCTTGGGTGGCATGGGAAAATCTAGTGGTTGCCTTGGGTGGCAATAGAAGATAAGATTAGAATACTTAACCAAAGTGGGACATGTAATTAAACATGATTAAAGGGTTAAGTGGGTGCCTTGGGTGGCATGTGGAAAAATCTAGTGGGTTGCCTTGGGTGGAAATAGAGAATATGATTAAATGACTTAACCAAACCTTAACATGTAAGTGGGCATGATTATAAAAAGGGGTTAAGTGGGATGAACTAGATTAAATGACAAGCTTAACTAGTAGCTTGTGGGGGCCTTGAGTGGCAATTGAAATAAGATTAAATGACAAGCTTAAGTAGTAGTGTGGGGGCCTTGAGTGGCAATTGAAATATGATTAGATGACTTAACCAAACCTTAACATGTAAGTGGGCATGATTATAAAAAGGGGTTAAGTGGGATGCACTAGATAAAATGACAAGCTTAAGTAGTAGCTTGTGGGGGCCCATTTCAACCAGTAACCCATATGTATCTTATTGGGCTCGACCCATGTCGAGGACGGGACACAAGTGCTAGGCTTGACTATAAGAGGCCAAAATGGGGTAGCGGTGGCAATGCGAGTCCAACGGGTTTCATATGCGTGTGTGGACCCGGACTGGTAGGTAAGACGTTGTTGCATCGTGTAGATATAAGCTGTGCACCATTTTCGGGTTGCCACTTTGGGGAGTGATACACCCCACTGTGGGGCCAGCACGGGTATCTACGGTAGGGAGCCGATCGCTTGGGGAGTAGCAGGTACACCTAGTGGAGATAGGGGCAGATGGCACCAATGTAGTCAGCTAGGGGTACAAGAGACTACTATTAAAAATTACTAAGTGTGGGTACGCCTAGTGGAGATAGGGGCAGACGGCACCTATGTACTCAGCTAGGGGAACATGGAACTACTATTAAAAATTACTAAGTACACTTAGTGGGATCAACCTTTAAGTAGGAATTACCCTTGGGTGGGTAGAACTGGTGTGGTGCAGTGTAGGAATTACCCTTGGGTGGGTAGATCTGGGGTGGTGCAGTGTAGTATTTATCCTTGGGTGGGTAGGCGCGTCTTTACCGTTATCTTAGTTTATCCTAAGTCTAGTTGGCTACTTAGTGTAGTCATTTATCCCCAGTCGTACCGTATCAGGTTTATATCATACCCTAATTACTTTAATGATTGTATTGTTAAGGTTATAGGGCTCACTCAGACTTATGTCTGACCCCGTTGTTTTTATCTTTTTCCCCAACCCTCAGGTTCTCAGAGTGGGCCTAGCACTAGTGGGCTCTGATCAGATTGCTTTATCTATCTTTTGGAGCTTGGGCTCTTGAAGAAAAGCTCGGTATCTTTTCTATTATGGCTACTAGTATGTAGTGGGATTATGTACTTATGTTTTAACGAGATGGATATTTTGTACTTGACTCTTGTTGGTTTTTGAGATGTAACCAAACATGTTTACCTTCTGCTGCAATGAAATGATGTTTTAAATTTCAAGTATTACTTATATCTGTCTTGTTGTAATTTTTCAGTTCTATATTCACCTAAATACTCCACCGAAGCCAAGGCATTCCCCTTGTGAGTGAACTTAGCGGGAGTGGGGTGTTACACTATGCCTCCTGAAACTTTGCATGTATGCAAAAACAATTATAGTTGAAATATATCAAAATGTTTTTTAATTTAACATAGCTAGTAATTACTAAACTTATCGATGTAAGTAATAGAACTTAAAATATACATACATATGCACTTTTTGCCCTTTCCTGATTATCCCATCGATATGTAATGTTGCCAACCTCATCTATTTGTCTTGATGCATGGGTGTGAGCAAATATGTCCATGTAGGACACGGGATGTCCACGAGCTCGTTCCTACAATAGATAATTTATATAATTTAATTCCACATAGCTAATTACTGAACTGATCAAAATAAAAATGTAATAACTGATAAATTTACCAAGTTTTCGCAGTGATGCTGGAAAGACTTGGATCCCCCATGATGAGTTACCGGGTTCTTGCTTCTATTTGCTGAGTTCCTCGCCGACTCCGCTTGCAAATTTACATTGAGTAATACATTTAATAATTGCATAATAATTAATTTATTCTGAATTCTTCACTATTCCACCAGTTAACCCATTTACCCCATATACCCATGTCCATCCAGTTTGGTTTATTCTCCGATTTCTTTAATTCTGACATTTTCTCCCTGTAATTTTTAGCGACCTTTGAATTCCAGTGACACGGAACTAGGTTAACGTCGTCCTCTTACAGATCTACTGGACCCTATACAATGAGAAAATATTACTAATTGTTCATTTATACTTAATCATATTGTAAAGCGGTATAAACTTACAAGAAAATCCTGCAAAATGGCCTCTCTGATGGGGTCAGGGATCTTACTCCACTTAGGCCAGAATGTGATAACCCGTAACTTCCCCGGTAAGGAAAGCACGAATTGCTTTGAGAACAACACACATCAGAACACAAACAGAAGAACATTTCATTGTTTATTACAACAATTCCATCAGAATACAAGAATATACAGAGTATGAATAAATATTACACAGAAAATATCAGAGATTTAAAATACATAGCAGCAGAAAAACAATACAAAACACAACTGAAAGTAATACACGGATACAGAGCTTTCCGAGCATCGTTCCAGCTGTAAATCAGGATCCTGTGAATATAAATCTGCAGAACCAAAACTACTAGCTGCTCGTGTCGAAAATAAGGGCACCTAGAGTTTAGGTTAAAACAATAAACTCCAGGTCAGTCATGTGACTTGTGTGAGAACTAAAACAGTTATTAATTTTATTTTAAAGTTAGGTAAATCAAGGGACCACGCCGTATAACACGGAATAGGTTTTTACCCCAAGAATACCAGTGCATAAACAAACAGCGCAATGCTAAATAAAGAACAATGAAGCTGTTATAAGACCCAGGTCCCATCACACAATGCAACGCAAGCCGGAGGATAGGGTTTTACCTTATAACAGCCAAAAATGCTTGGTACGTGAAATTTCATCTTTTATTTCTTAATCAGACTCCAACCGTAAATTAGTAAGAGAATGATTCCCTAAGTATTAACCCTGAAGGTCGAAACCAACATCAGACCAATACCCAGGAAACCACCCATCTTAGCTCGTTTCCAGTTAGTTTCTGATTTTATATACAATCATAAATATCAATCATAGGCGGTGTGAATGCCCCCATACCACTATGTTGCCATACTAGATTCTACAAAAAAAACTGAAATATCTCGTATTGGAAATTGGATTTCCGTCATGAGTCGAGGCAAGGGGTAAGCTCCTCTCCGCTTCGAGACACTCTTGCAAATGTCTCAGGACTACTCTCCCTGGGTAACCCTTGGAACCTACAAGATCGGTCCTCCCTTACGTTTGAGGATTAATTATCCCTGAACACACGTTTCCCGGCCCTATAGGACCTATAATTGAGGCGCCTCGCATCCAACAACCACAAAGGTGAAAATAATATAAATGTCAGCCAGTTTAAGCACTGACACCACCATAGCTAGAAAGAAACGTCGTGCACTCCTTGGGTCCTTATCCCGTTTTTGACTCATACCGAGGTGTGAGGCTCGCGAATTCACGCTATACACAAAGTTGCGCCACACAAGCCGTGATTTGATCATTAACCACAAGACTTTGCTTCTCAATAGAAGTCTTGATCATCTGCCACTTAGGCATGCCACACAGGAAATTCACTCCATGCGACTGATGTCCATCGATATACAACCTCTGAGCTCGTACGTCTCAGAGAAGGGCGTTAAGCAAGAGAATAAATTCTCCACCGTCAAACAGATGTATATTTAATAGAGATCAATCAGCACAGAATAAAATCCAATGTCAGACACACAGTCCATTTACAAGTCTGTTCTGGGTCTGAACGAAACCGGAGGCACTTTCCTCGCATATCCATCGATCTCCAAGTACGTCTGGACGATCACCAACTGTTTCCCTCCCATTGGGTGTACAACCCAATCAAGATCATTAGTAATCACCCAAATGATGTGAAGACTTCTAGTCTTCAACCACCGTCTTCATCTTCGACTTATCGTCTAATCGGTTATTCAGAATGGGTATAAACCCGGCCTTTCAGAATAACCCGCGTATATAATAAACAAATGGTACACAAACACAACATACGCCTCATTCCAATTCATCAGTCACTGACCGTAAATTAGCAAGAGAACAATTCCCCAAATATTAACCCCGAAGGCCGAAACCAACATCAAATCAATATCCAAGAAACCATTCTTCTTAACTAACCTACAGTTAGTTTCTAAATTTCACATCCTTAGGGAAAGGTTCCCATTAATTTTATCAAAGATAAATTCTTTTAAATTTATTCTTTAATCTAACTTTGAATATCATTTCAAACTATTCGGGATTAGTGAACCACACCGAAATAATTATTTATTTTATTTCCCAATCCCAACCTTTTTATCCCATGGAGCAAAACTAGTAATACTCCATATCTAACACCACGGTGTTATCGGTAAATATTAATTACCATTTCATGTTCAAACCTAATTAAAGATTTAACTATCGCTTTGGAGCAAAACTGGTGATACTCCATTCTCGATCACTTTAATCTAACTAAAGATTCATTAAAACAACACTTAGTTTTAATCTTCTCAAAAATCAATATCTTGTCTTTAACTGGGTTAAAGAACCAATGTCATCTAAAACACGATTCACGATAAACCCAAAATCACTTTCAAATTCAATTCCAATTAAATATTATTTAATTGGTACACTTCATTAATCTAAATAGAAAGATTTTATCCTTTCTCAACTGGGTTCAAGAATAGTGTTAATGAAGACACCATTCATGACAAACCCAAATCACATTTGATATTAAATACAAGGCTCAGAATAGAAAATATATCAGCTTATATTCAATATCAAATTCTACGACCAACAAATATTGTATTGGAAATAACGATATAAATATCTTTCAAATTTCCACAACCATATCTGTATAATTACGAAATCCAACATTGAAATATTCCGAAGATAATTTCGATTCAAATCCATTCCAATTCGTATATTGGAAATTCTGATTATTTTTAAAAACCCTTTCAAATTCAATTTATTTATAAAAATAATAATTGGATTTTAATTCTAGTTCAAAACTAGTTCATTTCGATAAAAATCTATTTTTATCTTTTCAAATATGGGATTTTTCATCCCAGTTCTTTCCAATTCATATATTATGATTTCACACAAATTATTAATATTTTTAATAATTTTATCAAGGCTCGTACAGTCGATTTCCATCAACGGTCATCGAACTGCACTTACAGCGACCTTTTCCAAATTTGATTTGGACATAATTCCAAATCCAACCGTTAGATTTCAGATTTATAATACTAATTGAAAGCTCTTTTCGATACGAACCCAACGGTTCTGGTTTTAGGAGAATCCGACGGTCGGATCTCCCGCAATATCCATTCGAAGTCAATGGTCGAAATTCACGAACTATCGCGGCGCGGCGCGTTCTATTCAGGCCATTATATATAATATATATATATATATATATATATATATATATTATATTTTGTCGATTTCCTTTTAAAACGTATTTTATAAATCGTTTTAAATTTGTTTTCGAAACGATTTCAACTTCATATTCAATTTCGAATCAAAATTGAATATTCCACATTATCGATATACAAATGATAATATTTTCAAAACGTTTTATTTTGAAATCACTTCCTTTTCTATAATTATTATAAAAACGAATATAATCGATATAAATATCGTTCGCGTCAAAATTGCACATCTCTAATCAACACGGCTTTATATTTTTCAATAACTTCGTTATTCTATTCAACAAATGAATATTTATTCTACTCAACACATGGATCTATATTTCTTTCAACACATGACTAATCTCAGCACATGAGTACTATCAACACATGACTATTTTTATTTTAAAATACTCTTTATTTTCCCAATTGGAATGAGGCCCAATCAATTACCATATATTGTTAAGTATATGGATTACATACAACACGTGTATATAATAGCAATGATAAATAATCAACCATCATCCAAAGTGCACCACACAACTGCATAAGCATTAAATATAAATAATTAACGCTTATACAGTCTGTCGACCAATCGATCGACATACAACTAAATAATTGGGATTAGTGTACGCCAAAAATCATCCCAACATCCGTGTGGGGTTTCAATCCACAAACACTGAATATTATTTGTGCAGTTGGGCGATGTGTAAAATTTATCGTCCCAATCAATATCCTTCAAATAGGTGTACATAAACAAACCGTCCGGTTTGTAAATGAATATTTATTTATTCACATTCACGTTAAAATTATATTTTTAACTATATTAATTTATTTTAACACATGAAGGTTTTATCATCCATTACACATCAACATCACAAACAAACTTCACAACACATCAAACAAGCATACAAGTCATCCATGGTCTGTGGACGACGGGTGTCGGGTGCTGCTAAGCACCGTCTGCATCCTAGTTTATATTTTAACTAGAAAACATGATTTAAAGTGAGAAGTTCTCACCGACTACCTAAACCAAACGCAACGACTCTTCATATGTAGAAATCTTCATCGTGCTCGCCTTTTGTCAATTTCATTGTAATGACCCAGATTTCCATAACATCAGAGTTGACTATATGCATCATACATCCAACCCAAATATCACGAAAATACGAAACATTTTTTTTAGAAGAAAGAGATAGAAGAAGAACAGAAATAACAACACAGAATCTCACATCGCAGCGGAACAAAATATAATATATTATAACTTTTGAAATACAAAATCTCAACTGTATAACATACACTTATCAGAGTACAACACTTACAACACAACGGACAACTATAACTGGATAACGCTGAAGCTTCCTACTCCAAGCTCCTTTAGATATATCTGAAAAATCCTAAACTACTTGACTGCCCGTACAAATTTAGGCACCCAAGAGTTTAGGTAGAACAAAACAAAATAAACTCTGGGTCAGTCATGGGACTGGTATGAGTAAACAATTTAAAACAGTTTCAGAAAACTAAATGATATCTCATAAGACCACGCCGTATAACACGGAACGGGTCTTTCCCTTATGAGAATCCAAACACTTGACTTAACATTTCAAAATCCCTTTTGAAAGGAACGATAGCTTTATATCAAAACTCCTTTGATATTATAATAGTGTCTAAATCAAGTAAATATAATCTAGTGGAACGTTTGCATCTCACGTTCCACATATATATACAAATCATAAACCGCAAGCACGTATTGGGTATTTGATTTCCAACTATGACAAGGTATGGAACCACCTTCCGCTGGTATATCTCTAGAGGAGAATACACCGAGTTCAACAAGAACATCTTGCAACTCAGCCACACATGACCGACCACTCATTTCGCTTGAGTGTATCGAATGTATATCACCAACGATTGGGATCAGCAACCGTTTCCCGAATGGGATAGCATCGACAATAGATTTTTAGAAGTAAATGAAACTCTAGATCAGGTGATTATACACCCTAATAGGTGCGACCTACATAGCCATGCTGCTTGCCCGATTTTTGTCATTTACCGGTTGATGAGGCTAGAAGCTACGCTTTATCATCACACCAGATTCACTTCGAATGTCACATCGTCAAATCCATCAAATCACCGATTGACGTCCTCAACAGTACATTACGTGTTAGCTAAAAGAAGTTTCCTTCTCCGCTTCCACTCTTGGTACGGTTGAAGAAATCAATGTACGTGACCTTTCTGGAAATACTCTGTCAGACATTCATCCATAAAAGTCACCCAGGAACAAGATGAGCCGAAGGTACTATTTCTATTTATAGAAAAAGTCCTTGCACTCTACTCCGTCTTCGATTATCTTTATATAATCTGATTCGCACGCTATTGCCAATACGGAGTGGTTCTTCGGATAATAATCCATCCGGTCTCTCCATAATGACAATGATGGTCAAAACTTCGATAGTCTGTGATTTAACTATCGAATAAAAACAAGTGTTTCGATAGTCGATGATTTAACTATCGAATAAAACAAGTGTTCATCCAAACATCCAACAATCACTGAGCCTTTAATTAATATCCCATTAATTAAATCTCTTCTCTATTTCTTTATCAATATTTGTTAACCAAATATTTTCAATAACCATATTGGTCTGTTACGTTATTTGGAAAACATTTCCGAATATCGCCTTCCTTAAATTTTTAGCTTTAGAAATATTTATTATTCTATTTCCAAGCTTACATTTATTTGGGTTAAATCGGATGTTGTGTAAAACATCGTTACGACAAACCAAATACTATATTCAACTAACTCTTATTCAATATTGATCTTCGAGCCTGAAATCTTACTGTTTATCTGTTAATAATGAAATCAATCAAGCTGGGGTATAACTACCTCTCAGACCTTGACTGAATAACATTTATAACGTCAAAACAGATATGACTACTTACTCGAATAATCAATACCATACAACTACTTCTTCACTTTTAAACACATATATATTTTCTCTTTCTATTCTTACTAGATTTTATTCTTATACTTCCTTTTTGATTATACTATTCTATTTCTAAATTCGCTTCCTTATCAACTTCTATATGTTGATACGTTGATTTCAAACTATCAAATTATCTTAAAAATATTCTATCTCCTTAAATTCCTGGAAAAATTCGCCATAACCTCCTTTGTACCGGGAGCATCGGGAAAATCCCCAAACTGCCACACAGGCCTCTCTAATCAAAAAGAAAAAGGAAAAGCCAAGCGGCTTGCCGATACAGCGCATAAAATCTCATATATGAATTAACTACGTACCTTTTTGTTGGGCAATCTATATATATACACCTTCTAACACTTTATTCCAAACCTGTCTTCTGTATCTATACCTGCTTAATCTATTTAACTATACCAAATCGTTTTAACTCAATTTGTTAAATAAATTTGTTACTTAACTCTTCAGTCTATTTCACCTTCATATTTGACCATGACATGTTCAAATATATTTTAACTGCATATTAACAAATTCTAATTGTACTCATACTCTCGTTCCCTTATCGACTTCTTATTCAAATTCCAATTCAATTCTATTTGAATTATTTTTATTTAAACTTCATTTGAATTCTAGTTTCAAATTCTATAGTTTAAAGTACATTTGAATTCTATATTCAAATTCTATAGTTTAAAGTCCATTTGAATTCTATATTCAAATTCTATTTGAATTCTCTGCATTATTTATAAACAACGTTTATAACTTTACTTAAAATCCCCCATTATATATTTATAAACAAAGTTTATAAATTCAATTCAAATCCCATCTTTTCCATTTATAAACAGAGTTTATAAATTCCAATTCAAATCCCATCTTTTCCATTTGTAAACAAAGTTTATAAATTCCAATTCAAATCCCATCTTTTCATTTATAAACAAAGTTAATAAATTCAATGCAAATCCCGTCTTTTCATTTATAAACAAAGTTTATAAATTCCAATTACTTGTTTTATATACCTTCAAACAAGTTAATATTTTCTATAGTTTTATTTAAAATTCAAATTCTATTTATAAAAATAAATTTTCCTTTTTAAAATCTCAAATACCCTTTTCGATATTTTTATAGATCAATATTCAAGCCCCATTAATATTTTAAACAATCGAATCAACCAATTTTCAATCATTTGATTTTTAACACATCATATATGAATATATATGAAATCAAACAAACAACAGATAATGTATATTTCTGAGGAATCCAGTTGGATTCCTCCAACCTGTTTTCCTGCATCCACAGATGTTAGTCAACATAGTAATACCCATCCTGCATCGAGGCAGGATATCGCGGTATGAAGGTCATCCACTAATTATAGCGTGGGGCGTATAGGGTAATCATCCGCTATGAAACTGCGGGCATCCGCTAATGAGACTACGGGAATCCAATCCAACCATCAACCCAATATATATATAATAGTCAACCAATCCTAAATAACTAATATATTTAAAACAATCAGACAGCATTCAAACAAGCAACACACAATTATTTTTAACGAAATAAAAATAATTCTAATTAAACAGGTGAGTGAGAATTTACTCACCGTGATTTTCCTTTGTCGAGTATCCAATACCATTCGATTAATTTAAATTCTTTGTTAATTCTGATTAACTCCAAATGTGTTCTTCATGCTTTTCCAACCTTGTATACATTAAATATATCGTACATAAGAATTTTAACTATATAAAATTAAGCGACTTAACTAAATAAATTATTAAAGTTATACCTTAATCCATCTAATTTAACTTATAAATTTATTTATTTAAGAACAAATTATAAAATTAACGACTTCATTAATTTTGATTTAAATCCCCTGGTTAGCTCCTTACCCCTCATGTCCAAAGTTAACCAACTACTTTGCTAACCATTCAATGTTATTCTCTAAAGCATATAACATAATTCTTTAATGGTTAAAAATAATAAAATTACCTTAATTATTATCATTAAAATAAATTAATTACCTTGTATTAATTCTAACTCTTCTTCCTCCCTTTGAAAAACTACCTGGAGCAAATTAGCAAGGTCGAACTCAGTTCCTTTCCCGGATTTTGAAACTGAAAAACGAAACCAGCTCCTTTAAACATTCCATCGAACACCTACGCCTCATTCATCCATTCCATACTTTTCCACTACTGAACCACGTTCTCTAAGAATATGAAGGAATGGATCGCATCATCGACTCGCCCGATGACGGATCGCACGCTATCGACTCGCCGACCATCAGATCGCGTCTCGACGGATCCCCCCTATTTCATCAGCGAAACGACACCTCTATGCGATCTGATCCATGCATATGTTGTTGCCCAGTATTGATCGATCCGATCCCCTGATGCGTGGCGAACCCTCTGACCCGTTCAAGCGTGAGCTAGTCTTCAGCGATCCGAGACGCACGGATCTAGCAACACGTGTCCCTAACCGTCATTTGGACCAATTCTCCCCATCTGCACGATCCGATTTTCAAGCAGATCGCGACACCTATCCACAACGGCTAATTTGACTATTTCCTCAACGGTGGCGATGCGATCCGATGTTCTCGGGATTCGTGCCATGTGTAACCACGACCCGCCTGACAAAATCAGCTATAAATAGCCCGAAGCTTGGCATTTTTTGGGATCTTTTTGGCAATATTGAATACTGAATCCGCCATTGTTGTCAAACTACTGAAATACTGAGAGAAATCCTTGATTGTATTAGCTTTCAAAGTATAATCAATAATATATAAAGTGGACGTAGGCTCGTTAACGCCGAACCACTATAAATTATGTGTGTTATTTCCTTTTTTCTCATTCTTCAGTTGAAACTCTATAAGCTTCAGAACAATTTGGGTGTTAGGTCCAAATTTTGATCTAACATTTTGGTGCTTTCACTGAGAAGACAATCCTAAAGTTTCACTATTCGGTTCTTTGAAGGTTCCAGCGATTCGGATATCATGGCTAGAAAAAGATCTAAGGAAGCACGAGCTTCGCAAACCAACGAAACGATTGAAGAGAGTGTGCACGAGCAGGGCAATGAAGAAGCTTTGGATCGCGGGGCGCAGGGGGCGAACCGATCCGACGAAGACACCATGCTCCGAGTCGATGAGAACGAAGCGATCCGGACTGCTGAAGGGGTTGTTACTCGATCCCGAGGAAATGCCTCGCACCCTCCGCACACTGCGACTGCGAATCGACCTCAAGGGGGCGCTGCGAGCCGCCACCCACGAACTGCAGCGATCCGAATTGATGATCAGACCACAACTCGACCTGGAAAGAAGCCTATGGCTCGCTCCTATCGTCCTGGCCCCTCTGCTCGACCCGACTCAAGTTCTTTGCGCATAAGAGAAGGTGATGACGATCAATATGATCCTGCTGCTCCTGTTACTGAGGGGGATCTCTCTCGCTTTTCTGAAATGTGGGAGAGGTTGTTTGATGAATTGGCCGCCCAAAGGCAGGAAAGCTCCGTCCTGCGACAAAATCTGATTGCTATGGATAGAAGACTTGATGAGCTAGCAAGGCAAAGAACACCGCCGGTTCGCCCACTCACCCCAGTATATTCTTCTTCGTCTAAAGAATCTCCGAGACCTCCGCGACGACCGTATGAAAGAGCCGAAAACATAGAGCAGCTTTGGTTCGGAACCCTGCCATCACAGGAAGAAGAAGCACTAGGGGCGGGGCCCTCAAATCGTAATGTGAACAATCAAGCCACAGCTTCCAAAGCTCAAGATGTGGGTAGTCCCGTACGTAACAGACCACCTCAGCCCCGTCGCCGCACACATACTCATGATAACAGGGGGCAACGAAGCCCTATCCGAGCCCCGGATTTCGTGACTGCTCCCGAAAGAGAAATTAGAGAACCTCGCCGAGCCAGAGGCACTGACCCTGAACCTCCTTTGACCAGTGCGAATGTTGCAGCCATGATCCACCAGATTCTGGCAGATAGCCGTGGATAACGGAATGAAGATTGGGGGATCGACCGCAGTCACACCCCTTTCACTAACAATATTTTGGATGCGACTTTTCCAAGGCGTTTTAACATGCCACAAATGAACCGATATGCTGGTAGGTCTGATCCTGTCCAGCATATGATGAGATACTCTTGGTCAATGACCACTACCGCAGCCTCTGACGCTGTTAAGTGCAAAGCGTTTCCCATATTCTTGGAGGATATGGCTTTGTTATGGTTTACTCGCTTGCCGGCGAGATCGATTTCTAGCTTCAGGGAGTTGAGTGAGAATTTCGTAGAACAATTCCGTATCTACGCACAAAAGACAAAAAGTGTGATCGATTTGTTCCTTGTCAAGCAGCGACCAGGCGAGAGTTTAAGGGTATACCTGGATCGTTTCAATTTGGCCGCTACTGAGGTTAAAGATCCCCATGAACCGACCATTGTCGCAGCACTGATTGACGGAGTAGATAAGGACACTGAATTCGGGAGGTACCTGGCAGGCAAACCGCCCCACACCAGAGAGTTATTCTACGAGAAAGCCAACGTACATTTACGCCGGGAAGAGGTATATGCTAACCGAAAGGCAAAAACAGCCAATAAGGAGGAAATCCAGAGCAATGCCGCCATTAAGCAGACAGGAGATAGCTCGGGGAAAGTTGAAGTAAATGTCAGAAATCAGAATCAGGGTGGTCGTCAGCCTGGTAACAACAATAATACTGGTAACGGCAACAACCGGAAGAGGAACCGAGGGAACGACTCCCAGAGAAGGACTCGTCCCAGGGCCTTTGAAAGTTATACACCAATAAATGATACTCTGGAAAATATCTTCATGGATGCGTATGAAGTCCTCCAGAATAAGAGGCCACCTACCAGAGAGTCGACGGAGAAAGAGCGTGAAACAGGGAAGTTTTGCCTCTTTCATCAGATTCACGGCCATTCGACGAATGAATGTCGTCACCTAAGAGATGTAGTCGAAAGGCTGCTTCGAGAAGGAAAGCTAGATGAATACAGAGTAACGCCCAGGGACAGAGGGCAAGCAGTGCAGGCCCCAAATCAGAACCAAAATCAACTTGCTGCTAGGCCGACTGCCCAGCAAAAGGGAAAGAACATTGTTATCAATACCGTAATCGGAGGACTTTATCTCGCCGGGCATAGTTCCAAGGCATTGGATCAATACGTCAATGCAGCCAAACAACACCTCGAGGTAGGGGAGTGTAGCAACCCTGAGGACAGTATCCCGGTGAAGCAGCAAAAGATGATGACCGACGATGTCGTCTTCTGAGAACGAGAAAGCATTGGAGTTCATGCTCCGACAGAAGATCCATTTGTAATTACAGTACCTATTGGTCCAGCCACTGTCCATAAGGTTTTAGTGAACAATGGGAGTTCTGTCAACATTCTTTTCAAAAGGACATTTGACCAGATGAACCTCGAAATAAAAGACTTGAAGCCCTGTCAAGGATGGATCCGTGGATTCAACGGAGCATCTACCGCTCCAATGGGTTATGTAGAGTTACCAGTTACACTTGGGGAAGGAGAACGCCAGAGAGTGAGAATCCTTCCCTTCGTGGTTTTGGATATTGAATCGCCTTACAATGCCTTTTTGGGCCAACCGGCCCTCGCAAAGTTTAGAGCCTGTATAGCCCCCTGGTGCTTGTTATTGAAATTCCCCACAGAAGCTGACATTGGTATCATCAGAGGGGATCAAGTTGTTGCGCGAGCATGTTATGTTGCCGAACTAAAGTTACTTCGTAGTGGAGGGGATATTGAAACTAAAGGCACCGCTCCCCCTTCGGGGGCGCAGACCTTATAGCAACCAAAGAGGATAGTCGTTGGAGAGTCGCCCAGAGAGATGCCCGAGGATATAGATCCCAGAGAGGATCAAGAACCAGGGGGCAGATAGGCGACTCCCAACGAGACAACTGTGGATGTACCAATCGATGACAGTGACCCGGAGAAGGTCCTTAAGATTGGATCCCAGTTAAATCTGAATCTCGCTAAAGAATTGACGGATTTCTTAAAAAACAATTTGGATGTATTTGCTTGGACCCACGCGGACATATGTGGGATATCTCCATCAATCATGAGCCATTCCTTAAGCATTGACCCTAAACATCCTCCAGTAAAGCAAAAAAGGCGAATGCTGGGCCCAGAGAGGTCCGCTGCCTTGAAAGAAGAAGTTGGAAAGCTAAAGAGTAATGGATTTATCAGAGACTCGACCTACCCAGACTGGATTTCGAATCCAGTCCTGGTAAAGAAGGCCAACGGGAAGTGGCGAACGTGTATCGACTTCTCGAATTTGAACAAAGCCTGTCCAAAAGATAGTTTCCCGTTGCCCCGGATTGACCAGTTGGTAGACTCGATGGCAGGACATGAGCTTCTCTCATTTATGGATGCTTATTCAGGATATAACCAGATTCCGATGCATGTTCCAGATCAAGAGCACACTAGTTTTATCACTGATCTGGGATTATATTGTTATGTAGTGATGCCCTTTGGCTTGAAGAATGCGGGCGCTACATATCAACGCTTAGTCAACAGAATGTTTTATAACCAGATTGGGAAAACAATGGAAGTATACGTCGACGATATGTTGGTTAAGTCCAAGCAATCTTCTCAACACACTACTGACTTGGCAGAGATGTTCGGCATTCTTCGAAAGTACGGAATGAAACTCAACCCGACCAAATGTTCGTTCGGTGTTGCCTCTGGAAAGTTTTTGGGATTCATCGTCAGTTCCCGTGGTATTGAGATTAATCCAGACCAGATCGCGGCAATCAGAGACATTCAGGAACCTAGGCAAATTAGGGATGTGCAAAGCCTTGCCGGAAAAGTGGCCGCACTAAGCAGATTTATCTCTAGGGCTACGGATAAGTGCATCCCATTCTTCGAATTAATAAAGCGAGGAAAACGCCACTTCAAATGGACACCCGACTGCGTAGAAGCGTTTCAGAATTTACTCAGGCACCTGGAGAAACCCCCGATATTATCTAAGCCAATAGATCACGAGGACTTATTCGTGTATTTGGCAGTGTCATCCCATGCGATCAGCTCAGCGTTGGTAAGGGAGGAGGATAAGGTCCAAAGACCTGTGTATTATGTGAGCAAAAAATTGACAGCAGCAGAGCGTAATTATCCGCGAATAGAAAAGTTGGCGTATAGTTTGCTGATCGCCTCTAGAAAGCTTCGACATTATTTTCAGGCGCATCCTATCACCATATATACCGATCACCTGCTCAAGCAAGTCCTACAGAGACCAGAGGCATCTGGAAGGTTACTCAAATGGAATATTGAGCTAAGTCAATTTGATTTGAACTTTCAGCCTAGACGGTCAATTCGGGGGCAAGTGATAGCCGACTTCATAGCAGAGTTCACTGTCCCAGAGGAAGATATAGCAAACGAAGAAGTTGATCCTTCAAAATTACTTTTCGATCCCAATGCATGGGGATTGTATACTGATGGCACTACGAATGATGAAAGATACGGCACTGGGATAGTGCTTGAAACCCCTGAGAAACGATTGATAACCTATGCAATCCGAATGGACTTTCATGCCACTAACAACGATTCCGAATATGAAGCTCTGATAGCTGGATTAAAGATTGCAAAGGAACTAGAAGTCACAAAGCTGAGCATCTTCTGCGACTCCAAGTTAGTTGTGAACCAAGTCATTGGAAAATTCCAAGCTAAAAGTGCAAGATTGATTTTATACTTAATGAAAGTGAAAGAATTGCTGAAAGATTTTGATCACTACAACATATCTCATATTCCGCGGTCAGAGAATCAGCAGGCAGACAAGTTGGCAAAGATGGCTAGTTCCGACGATCCTGAAATGACTGGGCTAGCCCCCGTTGAAGTACTTCGGTCCCCTAGCATAGATCAAATGGAAATCGACCTAGTACTAGAGACGGAACCAGAAAGGGAGTCCTGGATGACCCCTCTAAAGAATTTCCTGATGAACGGAACGCTTCCGACCAAGAAAAGCGAGAGGCGTAAAGTAATTCGTAAAGCCGCCCGATATGTTCTGCAAGGCGGAGTTCTTTACAGACAAGGGTTTTCAATGCCCCTCCTTCGGTGTGTAGCCCACGATGACATCAAACGTGTGCTGCAAGAAGTCCACTAAGGCGAATGTGGCGACCACACTGGAGGGAAAACTTTGGCAAAAAAGGTGTTGCGGCATGGTTATTTCTGGCCTACCATGAACAAGGATGCAGCAAGATACGCACGACGGTGTGATGCGTGCCATAGATTTTCAAAGATACCTAGAGCACCTCCTAGTCAGTTAAAAATGATGATGAGTCCATGGCCTTTCGCTATGTGGGGAATTGATATCATTGGAAGTCTCCCCATAGCAAGGGGCGGAGCAAAGTTCGCTATTGTGGCCGTAGATTATTTCACTAAGTGGGTCGAGGCTGAACAACTAACTACAATCACAACCAAACGAGTGATCAACTTTATCGTGAGAAACATCATCTGTCGATTTGGGATTCCAAAGATTGTAATAACAGATAATGGAACTCAGTTCGATAGTGTTGAATTCAGAAACTTCTGTCAAAGATAACACATCGAGAATCGATACACCTCTATGGCGCACCCGCAATCGAACGGACAAGTCGAAGCGGCAAATAAAGTAATTAAGTCCATTCTGAAAAGAAGAATGAAGCGGGCTAGAGCCATGTGGGCTGACGAATTGCCCTTGGCACTATGGGCCTACAGGACAACCTATAAATCGGCAACAGGACATACCCCGTTCTCCCTTGCTTTTGGAACGGAAGCAGTCATCCCGGTTGAGATAAAGGTACCTTCTCACCGGGTGACTTATTATGATCCAATGACCAATAATGAATTGCTCCTTGAGTCCCTGGATATGATCGAAGAAAAGAGGGATGAAGCAGACCTGCGTGCCTTGAGATGCAAACAACAGGTCGCCCGATATTACAACAAAAAGGTTCGAGCCCGAACATGGGAACCCGGAGACTTGGTTCTGAAACGTGTCTTCCCACCCCCAACTCATATGGGAGCGAAGTGGGAAGGACCGTACTCCATTCTGAGCAAGCTTGATAATGGAACCTTCAAGCTGGCAACCGTAGATGGAAAGGAAATCCCCAGAGTGTGGAATGCCCAACATTTACGGCCATATTTAACATGAAAGTTTCAAATTTATTCTTTTGCTTTGTTAAAAAACCATGTACAAGGCATGACTTGCCTAGAATAGTCTGATTCCTTAAAGCAAAAGATTATAAAGTGGACGTAGGTCATGATTCGACCGAACCACTATAAAATATTGTGTGTCATTTACCTTTATTGCATCTTTATTTATCTGCCTATTTATTTTTATGGAAATCAAAAGAATAATGCAGGTATTCAAAGTCTGTTGCCAACCGTTCCTCCCGTAGATTGTTTGGGGGAACTCAAAGCCTTGGCAAGAGCTCCAACTGCTTGTCCGACTGGTTTCAATCCTCGAAGTTTAGATTAAAATATACGCCTAGGACGAGTTCAATGAACATACATGATTGCAGACTGCTTGATCCGTGACTCTAACTCTCCAGAATAGAAAGAGAGTATAAAGGACGCGAAGATGACGTCCACGAAACATGGCGGTGAACCATGATCGGAGCCGCCTGAGCAAAAGATTAACCTCGGCGATAGCCAGGAGAATATAAAAGCGTCTCCGATTGAGCACTGAGAAAGAGCTACTTCCCCGCTGCAGGATCGAGGAGCGAATGAATCGCTGAGCTCGAACTCTAACTCTCCAGAGAGAGAGAGAGAGTATAAAAGCGTCTCCGATTGAGCGTTGAGAAAGAGCTCCTTCCCCGCTGCAGGATCGGGGAGCGAATGAATCGCTGAGCTCGAACTCTAACTTTCCAAAGAGAGAGAGAGAGTATGAAAGCGTCTCCGATTGAGCGCTGAGAAAGAGCTCCTTCCCCGCTGCAGGATCGGGGAGCAAATGAATCGTTGAGCTCGAACTCTAACTCTCCAGAGAGACAGAGAGTATAAAAGCGTCTCCGATTGAGCGCTGAAAAAGAGCTCCTTCTCCGCTGCAGGATCGGGGAGCGAATGAATCGCTGAGCTCGAACTCTAACTCTCCAGAGAGAGAGAGAGTATAAAAGCGTCTCCGATTGAGCGCTGAGAAAGAACTTTTTCCCTGTTAAAGGATCGGGGACCAACTGAACTACTGAATTCAAACTCTAACCGTGGCAATCGTCAGGAGAGTATAAAGAAGTTCGTAATTAAGCACTGAGAAAGGTGTCGGAAATTCGGTGCCACAAGAGCAATTATCCTATGAAATCTTCTAAGTCCCCCATATTCAGAAATAGGGGGCAACCTGCCAACAAGGCTAACCAATTCTTAGTAAACCCCCGTCAGGCGCTATGAAAACAACTGATTGGGGGCACATATACTCATATACATATACTGAACTTTAAAACAGCAACGCAGCATGAAAATTTTTCCTTGGCTATCTGTTGTTTGACTGATTTCTAATTATTATTAGATGGCCTATGACTAAGCATGGAAAGTTTATTTGAATACACGTACATAAGGATGCAAAAAGAGATAAACTTTCATTTATATACTGCGAACCAACAAAGTGAAAAACAGCCTAGAAAAGAAAGTGAGGGCCAGTCACACAATTACACTTCCTGGTCAGTGGAAAACCTAAAGACAAAATATCAACAAACATACTATTTACGCTTTGGCCTCTTCTCTTGCTTCTGCCTCTCCAGCCTCTCCTTGTCGGCATCAGATGGATCCCCTTTCTTCCTCTTCCTTTTATCTATGAGGGGAACATCCGACTCCTCAGAAGATTCCTCTTCCACCTCTTTTCTCTTACTTCTACCAGAGAGGGAAGCCGGGAAATCATCGGGGTTTGCAAAGTGAAGCTGTCGGCTGATGGATTTGGGCTGAATCTTCACAATCATCCCAGTTTTGGGATCGAATTCTGCAAGAGGGACTACGTCCAAAGCCTCATCTCCCACCTTCTTCGAAGCCAACTCTTTCTCCTGTCTGGCTTTTCGGCTGGCCAAGGTTTCCTCGTCGTCATCGTCGGCCTTTTTGGCACCGATAATGTCTTCTTCGTCATTTACATGGCGACCATCCATGTCTTTCAAGGCTTCGATGGTCTCAGCATCTTTGGGTACATCAGTGTTAGGTGTCGGGATGCTTCTTTCTGCTGTTGTGACCTCGGCCTGCTTTGATACATCAATACCAGCACCTGGCATGACAGCCTCCTTCTCCACTTCCTTTTCTTTTTCAGCACCCTTGTCGACGGGCTCGCCACCTGTATCGGAAGGAACGCACATTACTAATTCAATTGGTTGTTCTACCATACGACGATAATTCACAATTGCTTTGACAAATTGTGGGGAAGAGAGAGAAATACCTTCAGTAGATGCTCCTTCTTGAGTAGTTGCAGAGGCTCCAATGACCATGGGCGTTCGACCCAAAGGGATTAATGGATCATCGGGATGGTATTCCTCAACCCCGGAGGTCTTGGGCTCCACAGCCGAACTCGAGCCCTCATCAGCTTTGCCTTTACCCTTAGCCAGGGCCCTCTCCTTTTCCATCTCCGCCAGAATCAAGCGGCGACCCTTTGCCAGGTCCTCGGGCTCATTGTCTCTTAGGATGCTCTTCATCAATTCATCCTCATCGATTTCTTCGACCCCCAATTTATGTTTTTCACCCTCCACAATGGCATCCCATAAGTTGGCCAAAGTAACATGGTAATCCGGGATCCACGAAATGTTGCGAGTTTTGAGAACCTTGCCAAGGAAATCAAAAATCTTCTCTTCAAACCCCTCAATCTCCTTCTCTCTTGCGAGGAGCTTGTTGTTAGAAGCAGTGGCCAATTCGATGGCACTTTCAACGTTCTTTTCGGCGAGGGCTTCCCTTCTCTCCGCATCCGAGACCTGGTCATTTAAAATCACCTTTTCTGCTTTAGCCAAAGCCAAACTTTCTTTTAAACTCGCTTTTTCTGCCTCCCAAGCAGCCCTCTCAGCTTCAAAATGGCCTTGTGCTGTTTTCAACTCGATGTTGGCCATTTTGAGATCTTTGACCTCCTTCTTTAAGGCCATTTTCTCTTGGCTATTGGAGTCCAGTTCCAAATGGAAGCATTGCTTAGCATTTTCTAATTCAATCTTATAATTTTCAACGTCCCTCCGTGCTAAAGCAAGCTGGGATTGAGCATCTTCCAGGTCCTTCTCCATCTTGGTCCTGGCCCTCTCGTTGTTCTCAAGTTTCGCCTTGGATCTATGTGCTTCTATTTCAAGTGATCGGATGACTTCAGAAAGGTTAACGGCATGTTTTTTCATCATCTCATATTGCCTGGCAACATGGCGGATATGCCCGACAACTTCGCTATACCAGTTCTTGGGGACCGGTTCCAAGGCTGGAACAAATGTCATCCGGTCAAAGAATATGTCTGGGAATTGTTCCCGAAGCTTTTCCAGCCTGCCTTGAATCTCGGGACCATGCATGTAATCCCGTGACCCTGGAGCAGCCAACTCTGGCTGGCTGGAGGGGACGATGTCACTCCTCTCCTTTTCAGATTCTTTGGATGCATCCTTGCCCTTACCTTTAGGTTCTTGATGCCTTTTTGACGACCGGCTGTGGGAAGGTGCACTCTTTGGAGGAGTTAACTCTTTAGGAAGTTTCTTTCCCCTTGTAGGAACTGCCGGAAAGCTGGAAGGCTTGGTAGAAGTCGATTTAGGTGGAGACCGTGGTTGCGAAGAAGCCGACCTGTGAGAAGGACCACGAGAGCGCTCAGTATCCGGACGAAGGCTGGGTGTGCCCTCACGAAGAGAACGATACGAGTAAGATTTCCTACGAGACATCGTTCCTGCAAAAAAGGAAAGAGCATATTAAAACTTTGAATACCCATGACATAAGAGTGCAGGGTCAGATAGTGTGTGTGATGTGTGCATCCCATATAATTCCCCCTAACAGACCCGGGCCTGGAGACAGGCTCATCTGACCAGTTTCTCGTCCTCTAGTTGGAGCGATGGTCTCTTCAGAAGCAGGGAAGAAAGGCCCCTCTCCAAAGTCCTTCTCCGTATATACATCATCGGGTAGAGGGATTTTATTCAGCTCGTCAAATAATTGCTCTTCTGTCAAATCACCGGGAGCAACGGTTTCAATTGGAGCAGAAATAGGAATTTCCTTGGACACGTCACCGCGGACCTCATCTCCTCTGTATATGTTCAGGTCTTCATCGTCTTGGATGACTATCGGAGAAGGACTCTTGCGAAATTTAGTTGTTTCTATCGCTTGTGAAGTTCCCTCTCCCTCTGTTGGGGGCACGTACTTATAAGGTTTGCCGCCAGTGCCAAGTCCAAATCTTCTATCCAGAAGACGATGCTTATGAAGATTGTCATCAGTAATGCATTTTTTGATCCTCAGAAAGTCGGATCTGCTTTGTAAAAGAATGGATAATCGATTGTTGTATAATGGACCCTCCGTTTTCGGGAAGACATGATCTGTTTGAAACAAAGAAAAAGGGGGAGAATGTTAACGCCTAAACTTCTTGAACAAGATATTCGATTAGAAGCTTAGAAGTTTACTTGATTTGAGCCATCTTCGTGAGCATCCGGCCTGTTTCCTTATATAAAACCAATCAGACTTAGGATCCCTATATTGCTATATCCATCGTACAGAACCTTCCTATTCACCACCGATTCAAAGAAAGAGAAATTTGGAGTTGCCGAAGAATGGTGCTTGAAAAGAAAGAAGAATGTCAAATCTTTGAATTTAAGTTCGGCATGTAAGATCTCCGCGTATGCAATGTATAGGGTATATAGTGATGCATAGGCGTTCGGATGGAGTTGCATCGGAGCAATTCCCAGTCGTCTTAAAGTTTCGATGGAAATCGGAGGGAACGGAGGGATAGCTCCTACCAAGCACATGGTTCGGCTAATCGCCATATATCCTTCCGGAGCTAGGTGGGGTCTATCTTCGCTTCCGGGCGTCAAGACATCATCCCAAGGAATCCCGTGCCTCAAGCAGATTCTTTTAAGCTTTATATCGTCGAGCTTAGCTGCTAAAGAATCGGAAAATTTATCTATCCCGAGCGCCCCAGGAATCTCGTCGGGGGCTCTCCCATCTATCTCAGAATCGTCGCTAGACGAAGTACTTTCGGACGGATCTGATTCCGTGGCCTCGTACTCAGATCCAGAATCTTCACCTCCTGGATTAGTGGGAGGAATTTCAGGGTTGTATTGTTCAGGAACCTCGGATTCCGCTTCTGTTGCGGATCTTGAAGAAGAGTGATCATTCGACATTACTGCTAGGACGAGAAAACATGAACAATGAGATTAATACTACCCGATCCCCATGTGTGCAAGTGCCGGTGTGTGTACTTGTGTGTGCATTGAAAATAAAGCGTGAAAGCAATCGAGATCATCGAAATATTAGTCGTCATATGCAGCCGAATTATGTAGTCATTTAGTCCAGAAAGTTCAACATCAGGGCCCTAGCCTAACTGTTCAGAATTTTATGGTGACAAGGCGTCGATTAAAGTTTGAAATTTCTTCGCATCGTCAACTATGAGTCGGATCGCAAGGCAGAGGGATCGCCCCCTTTCGGATCGCAAGGCAGAGGGGTCGCCACCCATCGAATCGTAGGACAAAGGGATCGCTCCTTCACGAATCGTTGCAACCCCCATGATACGCGCCTTTGCTGCCACCACGATCTTCCGTCTCGCCACTCGCCTTCATCCTCTTCCATTCCTCTCCTTGCCCACGATCCGAACCGGCCTTCCCTCTTCTCCTTCCTCCTCCTTCGTCTTCCTCCTCTCCTTCCCATCCTTGAACTCCGAACCCTACGCCCATCAGCCATGGCGTCTCCATGGATTCCCCAGAGGATCGCAAATTTCCATCGATTTTCCTCGAATTATTTGAAAAAGTTTGTGAAACAACAACGTTTACGAATAAGAATGCTCTCGGTGGAATTACCTTTCTAAAAGTTGGAAAAGTAATTGGATTTTTGAAGGATTGAAATACTAGGGTTCGTTCCTCAACAGTACAGGCGAAACGAAACGGTAGAAAAAAGAAGGAAGAAAGTGAAGAGGGGGGTCGGCTTATATAGGCAAAAGGGCGACCGTTTGTCTCCCATTCTTTGTCCTATTTGATCCACGAAAATAGGTAGGCCGCGAACCGAAAGCCCACCATGACTCGAGGAGGAGCCAGTTTCGTTCCAAAGCCCAAGTACATACCAAAGAACGAGACGAACGGTTCGAATGTCTTGATAAAGGACCACGACTAGAATGTGCGATACGAGTCAATAAATTCAGCAATGAAGGCTCTGAAAAATCCCAGAAAAGGAATTGTTCACTGTTTCGCGACTCGATGTGAAGGGACGATTTTATGGCTTCAAAGCATGTTCCATCATCTATAAAACATACTTCAAGGGGGCAAAATGTTGGCTCACTTTTTGACCAAGCCACCCAGGATCATTCATGAGAAGGAAGCATGAAACCACGTTCTCTAAGAATATGAAGGAATGGATCGCATCATCGACTCGCCCGATGACGGATCGCACGCTATCGACTCGCCCACCATCAGATCGCGTCTCAACGGATTGCCCCTATTTCATCAGCGAAACGACACCTCTATGCGATCTGATCCATGCATATGTTGTTGCCCAGTATTGATCGATCCGATCCCCTAATGCGTGGCGAACCCTCTGACCCGTTCAAGCGTGAGCTAGTCTTCAGCGATCCGAGACGCACGGATCTGGCGACACGTGTCCCTAACCGTCATTTGGACCAATTCTCCCCATCTGCACGATCCGATTTTCAAGCAGATCGCGACACCTGTCCACAACGGCTAATTTGACTATTTCCTCAACGGTGGCGATGCGATCCGATGTTCTCGGGATTCGTGCCACGTGTAACCACGACCCGCCTGACAAAATCAGCTATAAATAGCCCGGAGCTTGGCATTTTTTGGGATCTTTTTGGCAATATTGAGTACTGAATCCGCCATTGTTGTCAAACTAATGAAATACTGAGAGAAATCCTTGATTGTATTAGCTTTCAAAGTATAATCAATAATATATAAAGTGGACGTAGGCTCGTTAACGCCGAACCACTATAAATTCTGTGTGTTATTTCCTTTTTTCTCATTCTTCAATTAAAACTCTATAAGCTTCAGAACAATTTGGGTGTTAGGTCCAAATTTTGATCTAACAAGTTTAAAGTCCATTTGAATTCTATATTCAAATTCTTTTTGAATTCTCTGCATTATTTATAAACAACGTTTATAACTTTACTTAAAATCCCCCATTATATATTTATAAACAAAGTTTATAAATTCAATTCAAATCCCATCTTTTCCATTTATAAACAGAGTTTATAAATTCCAATTCAAATCCCATATTTTCCATTTATAAACAAAGTTTATAAATTCCAATTCAAATCCCATCTTTTCATTTATAAACAAAGTTTATAAATTCAAATCCCATCTTTTCATTTATAAACAAAGTTTATAAATTCAATTCAAATCCCGTCTTTTCATTTATAAACAAAGTTTATAAATTCCAATTACTTGTTTTATATACCTTCAAACAAGTTAATATTTTCTATACTTTTATTTAAAATTCAAATTCTATTTATAAAAATAAAATTTCCTTTTCAAAATCTCAAATACCCTTTTTGAAATTTTTATAGATCAATATTCAAGCCCCATTAATATTTTAAACAATCGAATCAACCAATTTTCAATCATTTTATTTTTAACACATCATATATGAATATATATGAAATCAAACAAACAACAGATAATATATATTTTTGAGGAATCCATTTGGATTCCTCCAACCCGTTTTCCTGCATCCACAGATGTTAGTCAACGTAGTAATACCCATCCTGCATCGAGGCAGGATATCGCGGTATGAAGGTCATCCACTAATCATAGCGTGGGGCGTATAGGGTAATCATCCGCTATGAAACTGCGGGCATCCGCTAATGAGACTGCGGGAATCCAATCCAACCATCAGCCCAATATATATATAATAGTCAACCAATCCTAAATAACTAATATATTTAAAACAATCAGACAGCATTCAAACAAGCAACACACAATTATTTTTAATGAAATAAAAATAATTCTAATTAAACAGGTGAGTGAGAATTTACTCACCGTAATTTCCCTTTGTCGAATATCCAATACCATTCGATTAATTTAAATTCTTGGTTAATTCTGATTAACTCCAAATGTGTTCTTCATGCTTCTCCAACCTTGTATACATTAGATATATCGTACATAAGAATTTTAACTGTATAAAATTAAGCGACTTAACTAAATAAATTATTAAATTTATACCTTAATCCATCTAATTTAACTTATAAATTTATTTATTTAAGAACAAATTATAAAATTAACGACTTCATTAATTTTGATTTAAATCCCCTGGTTAGCTCCTTACCCCTCTTGTCCAAAGTTAACCAACTACTTTGCTAACCATTCAATGTTATTCTCTAAAGCATATAACATAATTCTTTAATGGTTAAAAATAATAAAATTACCTTAATTATTATCATTAAAATAAATTAATTACCTTGTATTAATTCTAACTCTTCTTCCTCCCTTTGAAAAACTACCTGGAGCAAATTAGCAAGGTCGAACTCAGTTCCTTTCCCGGATTTTGAAACTGAAAAACGAAGCCAGCTCCTTTAAACATTCCGTCGAACACCTATGCCTCGTTCATCCATTCCCTACTTTTCCACTACTGAACCACCATACCTCATCACACCATCAACAGTTGAAGCGAACCATCAGATTTTCCCTGATACCACTCGAACTCTCCCCCCAACCACTTACTGTTATAAACGCGATATCCACTTTGACCCCTTATACTCCATCGCGACTTCAGTTTTTGACCTTCCAGAAATCGCACTCCCTAATACCACTCAGGTGTTCGAACCCCCTACGGTACACTAGCAGACCCACTCACCCCCTTATCTCCCTTCTGAATCGCCTGCGGTTCCTAATCACAACTCGCGAAGCCCAAGTTCAACGATTCCCAAAACGTTTCGCACTGTCCAGGATTGAATCGTGAGAAGTTTTCGATTTTCGATTTTGGGTTTGTTTTGATTTTCAAATGAGGAGTGGGCCGTTTAATTTTCTTTTAAGGGAATGAACAGAAGAAAATAGAAAGGAGAAATGGGAGGGCCATCGTGATTTTATACAGGAAGGGTGGGGTTTTGTTTTGAGCAGCGAGGCAAAATTTTTGTGGAGTGGAAGAGGAGAATGTGTTCCCCTTTTCTCCTTTTGATTTGTGCGGCCCTTTCTTTTCCTCCTTGTTTTATTTCTATCAACAACAAAAGAAAATTTATTTTATTTTAATTAGTTTTAAAAACTGTATCCTTTAATTAAAATACTCCCGGGTCCTGAACTCCTTTCTGAACCCAAGCACTGTCCTTCTTAGGGTTAAACCACTATTCTGAACCCACTGGAATAGGTCACGAAGTTCAATTCGATCATCTGTGAAAGATATTAATTTAAATTGATATAAATCAAACTTTAAAACAATAAATTTTACGAAAATAAATTAATATTATTATTCGAATTCAAACAGAAGTCTAAACTATATTAAATTCAGTTATAAATCTCGAACTGAATTATATTTTCACATAACGATGATTAAATATATATTCGATATTAAATCGAAATTGATTATTAAATTAATAACTTAATAAAAATTCCATTTATATTTATTCACCCAATATTTAAATCCATATTAAATATTTTAAAATTAACCCATGAGAATCCGGGTCATTACAATCTTCCCCACTTAAAATAATTTCGTCCTCGAAATTGCTAAGGTAGAGAAAGTGCTACAAACCATTTATCCTTTCAAAACTTATTTATGTTGATACTCAACATTTCAACTTCCTTACGTAATTATCTTTCGAGTAAATCCCTATTCGATAACTCCTCCCTTCGAATAACTATATTCGATAATCTCTCTTCCGAATAACTAGATTCGAAAACCTTTCTTCGAATAAACTACATTCGATTTACTCTATTTAATTTACTCTTATCAATTAACTCTATTGGATTTAACTCTTATCGATTAACTCCATCGAATAACTAAATTCGATAACTCCTTCGAATGACCAATATTCTACAACTCACTTTGATTAAACTAATCGATAACTCTTTTCGATTAACTATAATCGATAACTCATTTCGATTAACAAATAATCGATAATTCCTTCGATTAACTAATAATTGATAACTCCTTCGATTAACTAATAATCGATAACTCCTTCTAACTCTATTAGAATAAACTATATTCGATAACTCCTTTTAACTCTATTCGAATAAACTAATATTTGATTTAACTCCATTCGTTTGACGCTAGATCGCAGCGATCACAATGGTTACGCCTGATTCCCCTAGGAAACATCCGACCGCCCTAGGCTATCTGCAGCCCTGCGAATTACGCTAGCAGTCGTACGAAATGGCAACTTATCCTGAGTAACTATGTTTGACCAACTCTATCTCAATAACTATATTCGATCAATTTTAATTGAATAACTAACATTCAATTTAATCCTAATTCGATTAACTACGTTCAATTAACTCTACGGATTAACCCTAACAGATTAACTCTAACTGGTAAATTCTTACTCTACTCGATTTATTCTAACTCTAATCGACTTCTCATATTCGAAGAACTCCTATTGGATAACGTTTATTCATTTATAAAGATTTACTTTTAGTAACGGTTCTTCACTTTATAAATGTTCTCTTTAATAACGTTACTTCACTTATACAAGTGTTGTGTACCCCTTCTATTTAAAACAATCGGTGCTAAAAACCAATATCTCTTCTCTATATAAGTTCAAAATTATATATTCCATCTATCGAATGATAAATATTTAATTTAATTTATAAACTGTTATTTATAAATTAATCTTTATTATTTATCCGTTAAGAACAGATTTCCATTTTCTATTCATCTTCTGAATATTCCTTTGATTTATTTCTATTTATTTAACAAATAAATATCTCATTTATAACATTCTATTTATTTTCTATAAATAAATATTTCCATTTACTCTATTTGTAAATGTTTTACAAATATTCCCTTCTAAATTCTATTTGTAAATGTTTTTACAATTATTTCTCCTTCTATTTGTTTGCACATAACTTCCTTCGTATTTGTGTTACAAATATATTTCCTTTATTCACACCCAATTCATATTTCATTCACATTGATTTTACTCAATTTATTCATTTTGATCCATTTAACTTACTTAAGTTAAATTAAATTTCAGTCATTCAAATTCCCATTAACTAGTTGCTAATTAACCGTTTTGCCTATTTCACCCTTTTTATTTGAATATAACTTATTCAAATATACGTCAACTTAATTATAAACTAATCTAATTATAATTTCAACTCGAGTTATATATTCGATTTCGAATATAAATCCTCAATCTCTTTCACTTATTCAAAAACCCAATTTCGATTCAAATTTCCTTTAACTAATTATTCTCCAATTTAGTTAATTCTATTTAACCATTTAAAACATGATTTTTGTCTTAAAAATCATTTCACTTACTTCACTGGAGTTCATGTTTATTTTATATCTCCAGCCTGGATTTTTTTCTAATGCCAATTCGGATTTTATTTCCTAAAAATCCTTTTATTTATTTAATTAAACCGTTATGGTTTTATAATGGTTCTAGCGCTATTTTTCTAAAAATTTGATTTTGACATAACTCAAAATCTATACGACGAAATCTAGATTTTTCTCTTTCGTTAGAAAACTATTGTTCAACCGGTCCCGACGATTCTTGTTTCAAAGAATTCCGACTTTAATTGAGTTCTGTATACTAAATTGAAGTTCGAATCGCCAATTTACGAACTGTCTCGCTACGACGAGCTCGTTTTAATTATATTTATAAATATAAACGTTCTAACTTTGTTCATAATAATTTCAACTCCATTTTGATATATTTTTAATATATACCCAATCCATTTCATAATATTCCCGATCTATTTCACTTCTAATATTCAAATCCTATATATTTACAATATTCAAATTCCATTTGAATCTCTTTATTCAAACTCTATATTTGAATTTCCTTCTATTCAATTTCTATTTGAATTTCTTCTATTCAAATTCTATTTCAAATTCTTATCTTCAAATTCTATTTGAATTTCTTATCTTCAATTCCTATTTGAAATCCTTTGTTCAAATTCTATTTAAATTCCTTTGTTCCATTTCTATTTGAAATCTTTTGTTCAAATTCTATTTAAATTCCTTTGAATTCAAATTTTATTAAATTTCACTTTGAATTCAAATTCTATTTAAACTCATTTTATTTAAAATTCTATTTCAAACTTTATATTTTCTTTGAATTCTAATATTCAACCTCCACTTTATATTCTCTTGGAAATACTATTTAACCAAATTCCATTTGAATTCTAATATTCAAATCTCTATTTGACCTTTCTTTATTCAAATCCATTTGAATTCCTTTGAATTCAAATTCCATTTCAATTTTTCTTATTCAATTTCTATTTGAATTTTCTTTATTCAAACTCATTTGAATTCCTTTGAATTCAAATTCTATTTCACTTCTATTTGAATTATATATATATATATATATTCAAATTCCTTTATTTTACTTCTATTTGAAATCTATATTTCAATTCCCATTTCACTTCTATTTGAAATCTATATTTCAATTCCCATTCCAAAATTCCTCTGAAGTAATATAAATATATACATATATTTATATATATCCCAAATTCAAAACATTTGAATTTTCAAACAACTTGTTTCTTCTCAAACAAATTTCCATCAAAACTTTTCTAAGGCAGCAATTCATCACTTAGAAACTCGAAAATGAACACTGATGATGTTGCGACCATTATCAGAATTATTTTCCAGCTACTGAATGAGTTCAGTGCTTTATTTCTTTCAAAACCCATTTAGAAAAATATTTTCCCAACTCCCAGGATTTTAAATTCTTAATTCTGGTTTGAATTCAATTTCAATTTATCTCATTTGTATATTTGATTTCATATACAAATTCCATTGGTTATATATCTATATAACTATTTCTATTTTATAATCTAATTCGATTATAATCCTAACAATCAACTTAACTATTTGAATACAATATCGTGTCCAATCTTCTGTTCAAGTGTTAATAAACTCCTATAGACATCGTGGCATCCCACGATTCGACCAAAATTCATAATCCACTCAACAGACTAGTCAACACAATATAAACAGTTTTTATATCAAATAACAAATACGCTCTCTCGTATATATATACACTCAACTCATTCTAGGATACTACTGATCCTATCTCTAATGAGCACATTCCAACAAGCCTAGGTATTCGCTCAACCTAAGCTCTGATACCAACTGTAATGACCCAGATTTCCATAACATCAGAGTTGACTATATACATCATACGTCCAACCCAAATATCACGAAAATACGAAACATTTTTTTTAGAAGAAAGAGATAGAAGAAGAACAGAAATAACAACACAGAATCTCACATCGCAGCGGAACAAAATATAATATATTATAACTTTTGATATACAAAATCTCAACTGCATAACATACACTTATCAGAGTACAACACTTACAACACAACGGAACAACTATAACTGGATAACGCTGAAGCTTCCAACTCCAAGCTCATTTAGATATATCTGAAAAATCCTGAACTACTTGACTGCCCGTACAAATTTAGGCACCCAAGAGTTAGGTAGAACAAAACAAAATAAACTTCGGGTCAGTCATGGGACTGGTGTGAGTAAACAGTTTAAAACAGTTTCAGAAAACTAAATGATATCTCATAAGACCACGCCGTATAACACGGAACGGGTTTTTCCCTTATGAGAATCCAACACTTGACTTAACATTTCAAAATCCCTTTTGAAAGGAACGATAGCTTTATATCAAAACTCCTTTGATATTATAATAGTGTCTAAATCAAGTAAATATAATCTAGTGGAACGTTTGCATCTCACGTTCCACATATATATACAAATCATAAACCGCAAGCACGTATTAGGTATTTGATTTTCAACTATGACAAGGTATGGAACCACCTTCCGCTGGTATATCTCTAGAGGAGAATACACCGAGTTCAACAAGAACATCTTGCAACTCAGCCACACATGACCGACCACTCATTTCGCTTCAGTGTATCGAATGTATATCACCAACGATTGGGATCAACAACCGTTTCCCGAATGGGACCGCATCGACAATAGATTTTTAGAAGTAAATGAAACTCTAGATCAGGTGATTATACACCTTAATAGGTGCGACCTACATAGCCATGCTGCTTGCCCGATTTTTGTCATTTACCGGTTGATGAGGCTAGAAGCTACGCTTTATCATCACACCAGATTCACTTCGAATGTCACATCGTCAAATCCATCAAATCACCGATTGACGTCCTCAACAGTACATTACGTGTTAGCTAAAAGAAGTTTCCTTCTCCGCTTCCACTCTTGGTACGGTTGAAGAAATCAATGTACGTGACCTTTCTGGAAATACTCTGTCAGACATTCATCCATACAAGTCACCCAGGAACAGGATGAGCCGAAGGTACTATTTCTATTTATAGAAAAAGTCCTTGCACTCTACTCCGTCTTCGATTATCTTTATATAATCTGATTCGCACGCTACTGCCAATACGGAGTGGTTCTTCGGATAATAATCCAACCGGTCTCTCCATAATGACAACGATGGTCAAAACTTTGATAGTCTGTGATTTAACTATCGAATAAAAACAAGTGTTTCGATAGTCGATGATATAACTATCGAATAAAACAAGTGTTCATCCAAACATCCAACAATCACTGAGCCTTTAACTAATATCCCATTAATTAAATCTCTTCTCTATTTCTTTATCAATATTTGTGAACCAAATATTTTCAATAACCATATTGGCCTGTTACGTAATTTGGAAAACATTTCCGAATATCACCTTCCTTAAATTTCTAGCTTTAGAAATATTTATTATTCTATTTCCAAGCTTACATTTATTTGGGTTAAAACGGATGTTGTGTAAAACATCGTTACGACAACCCAAATACTATATTCAACTAACTCTTATTCAACATTGATCTTCGAGCCTGAAATCTTACTGTTTATCTGTTAATAATGAAATCAATCAAGTTGGGGTATAACTACCTCTCAGACCTTGACTGAATAACATTTATAACGTCAAAACAGATATGACTACTTACTCGAATAATCAATACCATACAACTACTTCTTCACTTTTAAACACATATATATTTTCTCTTTCTATTCTTACTAGATTTTATTCTTATACTTCCTTTTTGATTATACTATTCTATTTCTAAATTCGCTTCCTTATCAACTTCTATATATGTTAATACGTTGATTTCTAACTATCAAATTATCTTAAAAATATTCTATCTCCTTAAATTCCCGGAAAAATTCGCCATAACCTCCTTTGTACCGGGAGCGTCGGGAAAATCCCCAAACTGCCACACAGGCCTCTCTAATCAAAAAGAAAAAGGAAAAGCCAAGTGGCTTGCCGATACGGCGCATAAAATCTCATATAGGAATTAACTACGTACCTTTTTGTTGGGCAATCTATATATATACACCTTCTAACACTTTATTCCAAACCTGTCTCCTATATCTATACCTGCTCAATCTATTTAACTATACCAAATCGTTTTAACTCAATTTGTTAAATAAATTTGTTACTTAACTCTTCAGTCTATTTCACCTTCATATTTGAACATGACATGTTCAAATATATTTTAACTGCATATTAACAAATTCTAATTGTACTCATACTCTCGTTCCCTTATCGACTTCTTATTCAAATTCCAATTCAATTCTATTTGAATTCTTTTTATTTAAACTTCATTTGAATTCTAGTTTCAAATTCTATAGTTTAAAGTACATTTAAATTCTATATTCAAATTCTATAGTTTAAAGTCCATTTGAATTCTATATTCAAATTCTATTTGAATTCTCTGCATTATTTATAAACAACGTTTACAACTTTACTTAAAATCCCCCATTATATATTTATAAACAAAGTTTATAAATTCAATTCAAATCCCATCTTTTCCATTTATAAACAGAGTTTATAAATTCCAATTCAAATCCCATCTTTTCCATTTATAAACAAAGTTTATAAATTCCAATTCAAATCCCATCTTTTCATTTATAAACAAAGTTAATAAATTCAATTCAAATCCCGTCTTTTCATTTATAAACAAAGTTTATAAATTCCAATTACTTGTTTTATATACCTTCAAACAAGTTAATATTTTCTATAGTTTTATTTAAAATTCAAATTCTATTTATAAAAATAATTTTTCCTTTTTAAAATCTCAAATACCCTTTTCGATATTTTTATAGATCAATATTCAAGCCCCATTAATATTTTAAACAATCGAATCAACCAATTTTCAATCATTTGATTTTTAACACATCATATATGAATATATATGAAATCAAACAAACAACAGATAATATATATTTCTGAGGAATCCAGTTGGATTCCTCCAACCTGTTTTCCTGCATCCACAGATGTTAGTCAACATAGTAATACCCATCCTGCATCGAGGCAGGATATCGCGGTATGAAGGTCATCCACTAATTATAGCGTGGGGGCGTATAGGGTAATCATCCGCTATGAAACTGCGGGCATCCGCTAATGAGACTACGGGAATCCAATCCAACCATCAACCCAATATATATATAATAGTCAACCAATCCTAAATAACTAATATATTTAAAACAATCAGACAACATTCAAACAAGCAACACACAATTATTTTTAACGAAATAAAAATAATTCTAATTAAACAGGTGAGTGAGAATTTACTCACTGTGATTTTCCTTTGTCGAATATCCAATACCATTCGATTAATTTAAATTCTTTGTTAATTCTGATTAACTCCAAATGTGTTCTTCATGCTTTTCCAACCTTGTATACATTAAATATATCGTACATAAGAATTTTAACTATATAAAATTAAGCGACTTAACTAAATAAATTATTAAATTTATACCTTAATCCATCTAATTTAACTTATAAATTTATTTATTTAAGAACAAATTATAAAATTAACGACTTCATTAATTTTGATTTAAATCCCCTGGTTAGCTCCTTACCCCTCTTTTCCAAAGTTAACCAACTACTTTGCTAACCATTCAATGTTATTCTCTAAAGCATATAACATAATTCTTTAATGGTTAAAAATAATAAAATTACCTTAATTATTATCATTAAATTAAATTAATTACCTTGTATTAATTCTAACTCTTCTTCCTCCCTTTGAAAAACTACCTGGAGCAAATTAGCAAGGTCGAACTCAGTTCCTTTCCCGAATTTTGAAACTGAAAAACGAAACCAGCTCCTTTAAACATTCCATCGAACACCTACGCCTCATTCATCCATTCCATACTTTTCCACTACTGAACCACCATACCTCATTACACCATCAACAGTTGAAGCGAACCATCAGATTTTCCCTGATACCACTCGAACTCTCCCCCCAACCTCTTACTGTTATAAACGCGATATCCACTTTGACCCCTTATACTCCATCGCGACTTCAGTTTTTGACCTTCTAGAAATCGCACTCCCTAATACCACTCAGGTGTCCGAACCCCCTACGGTCCACTAGCAGACCCACTCGCCCCCTTATCTCCCTTCTGAATCGCCTGCGGTTCCTAAAAACAACTCGCGAAGCCCAAGTTCAACGATTCCCAAAACGTTTCGCACTGTCCAGGATTGAATCGTGAGAAGCTTTTGATTTTCGATTTTGGGTTTGTTTTGATTTTCGAATGAGGAGTGGGCCGTTTAATTTTCTGTTAAGGGAATGAACAGAAGAAAATAGAAAGGAGAAATGGGAGGGCCATCGTGATTTTATACAGGAAGGGTGGGGTTTTGTTTTGAGCAG
Organism: Allium sativum; assembly: GCA_030737875.1. NCBI lineage: Eukaryota > Viridiplantae > Streptophyta > Magnoliopsida > Asparagales > Amaryllidaceae > Allium > Allium sativum. Next base: position 358,350,641 of record CM060925.1, read on the forward strand.
CGAGGCAAAAATTTTGTGGAGTGGAAGAGGAGAATGTGTTCCCCTTTTCTCCATTTGATTTGTGCGGCCCTTTCTTTTCCTCCTTATTTTATTTATGTCCACAACAAAAGAAAATTTATTTTATTTTAATTAGTTTTAAAAACTGTATCCTTTAATTAAAATACTCCAGGGTCCTGAACTCCTTTCTGAACCCAACCACTGTCCTTCTTAGGGTTAAACCACTATTCTGAACCCACTGGAATAGGTCACGAAGTTCAATTCGATCATCTGTGAAAGATATTAATTTAAATTGATATAAATCAAACTTTAAAACAATAAATTCTACGAAAATAAATTAATATTATTATTCGAATTAAAACAGAAGTCTGAACTATATTAAATTCAGTTATAAATCTCGAACTGAATTATATTTTCGCATAACGATGATTAGATATATATTCGATATTAAATCGAAATTGATTATTAAATTAATAACTTAATAAAAATTCCATTTATATTTATTCACCCAATATTTAAATCCATATTAAATATTTTAAAATTAACCCATGAGAATTCGGGTCATTACATTCATTGTCCGTAGCCACTACATATATAAAAATCACATTTTTATATTGTTGCTATGTATATAAAAATTCTATTTTTATACTGCTACTATATAGATAAAAATTCTATTTTTATAATGGTGTTCATATAATAAAGATTATATTTTTATCACGCTATTCTCTATATAAAAATTATATTTTTATATCTACTTCTAATATAAAGATCGAATTTTTATATCTACGCTATAAAAATCACATTTTTATTTCAACATATATATAATAAAAATCAGAATTTTATTTCGCTACATATATAAAGATCAAATTTTTATCATCTGTATATCGTAAAAATCATATTTTTAATATCAACATTATATAAAAATCTTATTTTTAATATCTACATTACATAAAAATCATATTTTTGTATCGATGTCTATTTTAAAAATCGAACCTTTATCACATAAAAAATTATATCTTTTTGTTAAAAATATAAAAATCTGTTCTTTTTGCATGTACAAAGCTATTCTTTTCTTATTTATAAATCTAAACTTGTTCATTGTAAAAATATCATGTTCACATCTCGCTACTCACATATATAAAATAAAACAAAGCAGAAAACTCACAACGTCGGATCTGGAAATTGGGTAGGCTGTCTTCATTTGAACGCAGGCAGAGGGGAGGTTTTTCTGGTTGTCGGTGGTCCCAAGCGTTGGAGGAAGGACGAGGGTGGCTGGGGTGTTGGCCGCGGCGTCCTAACTTTGGGGGGAAAAAGGGTTTCTAAATCGAAGAAGAGGGGGGAACGTCCATGGAGGCGCCGGCTAGAGGAGGGAGGGGGGCGAGGTCCCGGCGACGACGATGCTGCCTGGGGCGCGACGATGGAAGTCGGCGGGGTCTGGGAGATTTGGGGTAACGGGTTTGGGTTTTTTTTCTTTCGATTTTGATTTCTGAAGGGGAAAGAGAAAAGAAAGGGAGGGGGCCATATATATATATATATATTATTTATTTTATTTTATTTATCTCCAAAAAGAAACTTTTTTTCGAACTCAAAATCGAACCCACTGACTGTCGTCCCTAGCGTATTACCCCCATTCCGAACACAATGGGATATGTATCGCAAGCTGATTCGATCGTTTCGATCAGTTTTCGTCAAAATCAAAATATAACTCTATATATTGAATTTGAACGCGCATTTCAATTTACTGGGGCCACATACTCACTCTAAAAATTTCCAAAAAATATTTTCTAACTTCATATTGACGATACAGTCCTAACAAAACTAATTTCGTCAAATTCTGAGACCATTTGAAAAATGGCCATTTTCCAGTCGATTAAAATCAACTCAAACTAGTCAAACGCGTTTTCCTTTGCCACACTCACATATTGATTCGAAAAATTATGAATTCTGAAATCTAGCAATAACTTGACATCACGGATCTAACAAAAGTGGTTTCGTCGAAAACCGAGGCCATTTGCAAAATTTCCATTTTTAAGGGCAAGAATTCTATAGCGACTATTCTGAATTTTCAACTGGACATAACTTTTGATTCCCGCTATAAAATTTTGATTTTTCGGATTCGTTGGAAAGATATTCTCAATTAGATTCTAATATTTTTGGTTTCGCTAAAATCTGTATTATTTTGCACCCGGTGCATTCATTTGAATTTTGAAATCGAATTTTCAAACTACCGCGCCATTTTCAATTCCTTTTATAAATAAAAATAATTATTTATATTCAACGACGATCTCAATAAATATATACGTTCTATTTCTATTCTAAATAAATTTCTTTTCACTATTATTTAAAATAATTCAATTTAAATATTCAAAATTCATTAAAATTGCCAAAATAAAAATTTTAAATTGGCTCAGAATTTCCGGGTTGTTACACAGAAATTAGTCATCCTACTCATATATGTCTGCTTGGAAATTCCCAAAACCACTTCCGATGGCTCCAACTCAAATCTTGTGTGTTAAATGTAAACATAACTTTAGAGAATTACATGTATATGATGTACAAAAAAATTTATTACTATACTACTAATTTTGATACTAACACCTGATCAGCCTTAGGCTGCAAATAAACAACTGGACGAACTTGCCACTACACTCACCAAGCGAGCGGAAAGAGCTATGTCCTCGTGAGCTAGACATAATACATGTCGCATATACAAACACACGCACACACAAAATTCATAATAATTATGATTTGATGAAACATTAAAAAATATATTACATGCTATACATGTATCATACTGTGTGTGTTGTGTGCGTGAGTATACATTTGTTGTCAATAAAATTGTTTAACTTGGATAAATAATTGTAAACATTACCGGAAATTCCTCATTCATCGTCGTTTTCTGATTTAGATCGGTTTCGTATTCTATGTCGTTTTCCTCTGCACTCTCAAATGCTTCGACTAATGCATTGCCTCATCATTCAATGGTCTGAAATCAGTTTAATCGTTCGTAATTGCAATTTCAACATTTTTTTGGAGATCTGCTTGACAGGCTTTTTTGTCTGAAATATTCTTTCCATCGAATGTAAATCTTGCCTTGGTTTTAAAAACTACAAACTATTCTGCTTTATCTCTTTTTAGAGATGGATAAGGGTTGTAATAAACTTGTAGGGTTTGTTTGGCTAGTAAAAAGAGTCTTACTTTTGATAACTTGGATGCATGTTAATACCAGAATGTGGAACATTGCTGAACCAGTTGCATCTAAACAAAAAAATATCATCCTTGGGTCTTGTAAAATATGTCAATTGCAAAATCTGGGTTAACAACCATAAAAATAATTTATATAATGTAACAACGCATATTTTCTATATACTTAAAACTTGAAGTTAATTAAATAAACTGAGTAATAATGGTTAAAATTTAAATTTAAATGATTGTATTAATGAAGTAACTTACGTTAAGTATAAACAAAAACTAAAATTAGTTATGTTGATTTAAAATTGGAATTTTGAATTCAATATCCATGAATTTGAATAGGATTGGTATTATTTAGATTTATAACTAAAATTGAATGTTATTTCTAAATAAATGATTTCAGGGACTCAAAATTTATAAAATTGATTCATAAAATTTATTTAAGTTATAATTCAATTAAAATGGAATTTAGTAAATATTTAAATTGAATTAAAACAGTTAAATGAATAATTGAATACTAATTAATTAATTGTGAAATTTAACGATTTTGGCAACTGCCTTGGAATTCAGCGAAACCAGCGCCATCAGATCCGGAATGTGGGTTTTTTAGAGTTCCAAAATTCGTTACAATCAGACTTGTCATTTGGCTATATTGGATAAAATGTGAAAGGAATCAATGTAAATGGATAATTGTTTGTTGTAACATTAGGCCTTCTATAATTATATAAATAAAACCCTTTTACCACTCCATCAGCCATTTCAACGTACATGTATTTTTTCCATTGACTCTTTTCTCTAATGGCTGAAAACAAAGCTCCAAGCCCTAGAAATAAAAATACAAGCTTAAAAATCAAATCTCTATAAAACCTAGCAAATTATATACCAAATCGAAGGCCTCGACGATACGAAGCTACGGGTACCCTCTGTTTGGACATGCAGTGCCCAGAGTTGCCGGAAATCAATGGTCAAAGCCCTGAATTTCGAAACCTATGAAATCGATTTGGGGTTTTTTGATTTAGGGCCTAATCAGAGAATTGGTCTTCTGGGTTTCGTAGAGGAGGTATATACGAGTGTAATGATGGTGTTGGTTTGTTTTATTGTCGAGTAATTCGCCGGAATTTGGTGTTTTGTGCCGGATTGGGGTTTCTGTTCAACTTGTCGCAGGGGGTTCCACAGTTCGCCGGAGGGGATGTCGCGGCCTGGGGTGGTGCGGCTCGAGATAAGTGTCACGTTGGAGGTGGTCTTAGGTTTTTCGGTGGTCGGAACTAAAGGTGGGAGGCGGCCAAAGTTTCTTGGCTCGGGTGTTCTTCCGTCGATTCACTGTAGCGAAGGAGAAAGGGGCACGAGCGGGATTCTTTTGAAAGGGGTGATGATGTGGCGCATCCGGGTGGGTAAGAATTTAATTTATTAATTTCATATATAATTTGAATTCAAATGATAAAACATGAATAACTTATGCGTATGAACTCGGATTTGGACACGATTGGGTGCTTTAGGATCGTAGCGAGATTGCGGACGATCTAATATTGGTTTGGCTGCGTTTGGAGATTGTGAAATTTTGGGCTTCCATTGGATGTCTGTCTACTAAAGACCCAAAGATGAGTGATTTTCTCACTCACGATTAATTGAATTGTTCCCATATTGATTGAATTAAATTATGAAATAAGTTTGATTGCATGGTTGTGTTTGATTGTTGATGTGTTGCTTAAAATTGGCATGTAAGTGTGTTAATATGCAAATCTAGGTCGATGATTAGTTATTTAAATAAATTAAATTTCTAGTTGGAAATGCTAATACTTGCTAATCCTGAAACAGTTTAGTACTGATCAGTTGAATGGAATGGTTGTGATGGATGTTTGGTTGAAATTTGTTACTGAATTGATATTGACACTGCTAATGCTCCATATTCAGTATATTGTATTGCATGTTATTTGTGACGTTAATCCCTTTCTCACCTTAAATGTTATGGGCATCGAATAAACTAGGGATTAATCGATTAAAAATAAATTAAGAACACAGATTGAAATGATAAATATCTGTGATCCGATTTGGATTAAAATGATATATCCATCCCTGGAATATCGAAGAATTAAATTTAAAATCACTTGGCCATAGGATAGCAAATTATGTATGGACATTGGTTGGTTAAATGATTTTAAAGATTCGAAATTCTATTTGATGGAAAAAAATTATTTAAAGGAAATGTGTCGATTTTTTATAAATTTTATTTTTCCTTTAAACATGAACCTTGAATGTTAATGAGTTTGTCAAGGCAAATTATTCAAACAAATTGAGATTGTAAATGGGATTTTTTTTGTATATCTTATAGTTTCCAAATTTACGGTAAGATGTAAATTGACAATTTCCCATGAATTGAATTTTAAAATGTATGTTGTATGAGGATACTTGAAATTACCTCAAATTTGGCATGAATATGAATTTGAACCCTTTAAATCAAACGGTTTGTTTGAACGATGTTAAAAAATGAGATATGGAAATGTAATGAACTCCATTGAGACTGGAATATGGATTCAACTATTGGAAATTCAGAAGAAAGAAATAATTACGTTTTAAAATTTATTTTATATACATATATATATACATCGCTTGCTCATAAATAAACTATTCCTTTTCTTAAAATTATTTCTTTGAAAACTTTTTAACCAATAAATTAATTTTATTATAATTAAATTTTTCGTTATATTTTATTTCTTGAACTATTTAGAACTTTTAAATTTATGTATATACATAGTGTTTTAAATTATCTTATCTTATTTTAACTATTATATTATATATATTATTATATAAAGATTTTCTTATAAGCATATATTTTTCAAAATTATATTTTATGAATTGTGAATTTCTTCCAAATGGAAAGTGTTTGGATTTAAACCGTTGGTTCAAATGGTGTTCAGATAAATTATATTCTATTTGAATATGAATCAATTTTAAACTAAGTTTTAATATGGAAATGTAAGTTATATTCTACTTGAATATGAATGGATCTCCTAAGGGACTGAAATGAGTTGTAATGAAATATATATATTCTATTTGAATATGAATGGATTTCGAATATAAATCGAATCGAAATAATTATAATCTTTGATATGAAGTATACTCTACTTGAACATAAATCGATTTTGTGAAATATTATATGATTATAATATAATGAAATGAAATATATTCTAGTTTAGAATATAATCGGTTTTGTACGATTCATGATATTTGATATGAAATTATATTCTATTGAATATAAATTTTGGTTCGAGCAAAATATGATATTTTGATATAAAAGCGAACCTTTGTGAAAAATAAAAGAACCGGCCGATGTGGAAAATGTAAACGTTGGTTGTTAGAGAGACCGGAGTCGACAAATGGCATACTCTCTGTCAGTGTCGATACCACTTTAATAACTGTGAACTTTATGATGTATTCGGAATGAAATATGATGACTTGGATGCGATTTTGGATTGATGAAGATGAACGATGATGAAATAGCCTTGACCTTCGAGTCATGATTGAAATGACTAAAACAGGAGCTATACTGTGACTAATTGAGTAGCACCTTTGATTGGACGCACTTCTCCAATACTATTTCTATGACTATGATGATGATTTGGGCCCTTTTTGATTTGGGAGTGTATTCCGAGGTGGGCGGTAGTGGCTGCTATGCGTTACCACTGGTCCGAGAGTGCAATTGGTAGAATCCTACACTGGGAATTGCCTCGAGTGCCTTGGCATATTTATCCTTATCGAGCCCCATACGATTTTGATTAATATCGTACATATGGAGTGCCCTATGATGCCATCGGTTACGGTGGGTTTACGGTACTGTATAGACTACGGTATTATAAACGACGTAAGGGTAAAAATGTAATCCCGCTTATGCTATTTTTATTATGTTTACTTTACTGAATATACATTACAATAATAGTGTATTATACTATGTATGTATTAGTTTAATAGATCCTTGAGTGAAGGAAAATCCTGTAACATCTTGAAACGACCCGAATCCCCATACCCTTTGAGTTGACTAAATACACCACACGTCCAACCCACATTGCACAGAAATACGAATCATTATTAGAAAGAAGTTAGAGGATGAGAAATAGAAAGAAAGAAATATTAGAATAGAAGAAAACGAAGATCATAACTAACAGCGGAACGAATGAAATATATTAGATAACATAACTTTGAAATACAAATCAATAACTGTATATAAACATGCCATTATCAGAGCACAACGGTTATCCCTGGAACAGTTATAAACACATGTTTCCAGATACAACATAGTACACAGCAGAAAGGATGATAGTCTATAGCTAGCTGGTGAAGCCTCCTGCTTCGAGCTCTTCCAAGTAAATCTGAAAAAGAATCCCGACTACTTGACTGCCCGTACAAATTTGGGCACCTAAGAGTTTAGGGAAAACAAAACAAAATAAAACTCCGGGTCAGTCATGGGACTTGTGTGAGTAAACTCCAACCATTAGTTTAACTTTAAAAATCCTTTCAAAAGAAATGATAATCGTAAGACCGATCCAAACATAGACACGGATGTTTTTTACCTTACGATAACCCAAAACATTTTGATATCAAAATCTGGTGATATTATAATAATGTCTACATCAAATAAATAGAATCTAGTGGAACGCTTGCATCTCACGTTCCATATATAATATAAAATCAAAAACCGCAGGGCTCTAATTGGGGATTGGATTTCCAACATGACAAGGTATGGGACCACCTGCTGAAAGTGTATCTCTAGAGGCAAATACACTGGGTTCAACAAGAACATCTTGCAACCCGGCCCACACATGACCGACCACTCATTTCGCTTGAGTGTATCGAATGTATATCACCAACGGTTGGGATCAACAACCGTTTCCCGAAAGGGACAGCATCGATAGATTAAAGAACAAATGGAATTTCTCTAGATAGGTGATTATACATCCTAATGGGTGCGACCCACATAGCCATGCTGCCTGCCCGATTTTTTGTCAATTCCGGGTTGTGAGGCTTGAGGTTTGAATTATCTTCCAGAACATCTGGCCACCATTCACTTTGAATGCCACATCGTCAGATCCATCGGAAATCACTAATTGGTTCCCACAAAAATACTCAGATTGTTAGGCTAAAGAAGTTTCCCTTCTATGCCATCAACTTCGTACGTTTGAAGGAATCAACGTACGTAATCCCTTTGGAAATACTCCGTCAGACACTCGTCCTTACAAGTGGTCCTGGGTCTGGACAAACCGAAGGCACCATCCTATTAATCCATCTTAGGCCATTTCTACTTAGGATTAACAGAACAGCTCTTGCATTTTACTCCGTCTTCAATCGTCTTCAGCATAAGTTGATTCGAACGCTTATGTCAATACAGAGTGGTTTCAGATATTAAATCTGATCCCGGTCTCTCCATATTGACAACAGAGGTATAAAATGAATCAAAACTTTGATAGTCGGTGATTTAACTATCAAAGAGACATCCATACATCCAACGGTCCTATTTCCCAATGGAAATTCTATCGATCAAGCATCAAATAACACTGGGCCCCCGTTTAAATCAATTTCTTATTAAATTTATCATTTCCCATATCTTTCTAGACATTTCTCAAATCCCGTTTAGCCTCTCACGAATTCTAGGAAAAATATTTCCAGTTATTTAAACTCTTATTTTTCCATATTTCAGAAGATATACATTTTTAACGTCGGAGAATATTTCCAACTATTCACATTTCTTATTTTCTATATTTAGAAAATATACATTATTACTATTGGAAAATATTTCCAACTTCTATTTCTAACTTCCCATTAATTTAATCATTTCAGTTTCTAAACTTAGAAAATACTTCTGCTTTATACTTGGGAAATGTTTCCGAAAACCCTTTTTACTCGATTAAACCGATGTTAGATCAAACATCGTTATTATAACTCAACACATTCATTAACCGAACGTATCACGAACCAACCTTATCACCGAATCTTAACCATTTCTCAGTTAATCATGATGTCAATCAAGTTGGGGTATAATTATCTCTCTGACCTTAACTGAACGACATTCTTACTTTGAAATAGTTAAAGCTCACAACTTTAAACCAAACATCGCTTACGCGTCCTGCAGATCTAATCTAAAAACATACATCTTCCCTGGAAAAACCTGATTATAACGATAGCGTTATAATGGTTGTTCCCAAATATTTGTTTTATAAACATTAATTTTAACAACAGCGCTACAAACGCTGTTTAGAATTATAGAACCCCTGTTATAATAATAGCGTTAAGATCGCTACAAAACAGTTATTATAACGGCAGCGTTAAAAATTTGTTATTTAAATTTACAAAACATTTATTTTAATGACAGTGTTAAAATCGCTGTTTACAATTTACAAAACATTTATTATAACATAGCATTATAATCGCTGTTTCGATTACCAAAATATTAACCAATTCCTTTATAACCATTTCAGGCTACGAAACACTTTCACACTTTATTTTTATATCCCAAATCTTGGAATAAAACTCATCGTTTCCATTTTTAAACAATTTTCCATTTCCCTTTCCCATTCAACATCCAATGTGGATTCATATTTCAAATCTAAATTTCATTTATAGATATTTTACTTGCAAAGTATTCCTTTTAAACCATTCACTTAAATCGTGAATATATTTCCTTCATATACCATTTGATTCATATTTAAAAATACTATCTTAAACCAAATTTTTAGTTATAACTTCTATTCAAAATTTCTCACATAAGCCTCATTTCTTTTTATTTTTATCTTTTAAAATCTCGTTTAACATTTTCTTGATAATAGCTAAGTTTTAAATCTCATTTCAAATATTGGTTTCAAAACCCATTTCCATATCGCTATACAAAATCAATATATCCAACGATAAATAATTCAATTAATATATATTCTCCTTCATAAACAAATTATTGATTCCTTCATTTGAACAGGTTTTTTCTATTTTTAACTCTATTAAAAAAATTAAATTTCTATTTTTGAAAATAAAATTTCTTTTTAAAACTCAAGTTCTCTTTTCTATATTCGAAAATATTTTTACGGTATTTAAATACCAAAATTCTAGGCCAGGGGAGCTCAAACACAACAAGGTCAATCACTTAATACATATATCACACCACACATCAAAATCAAGGAAAAACAGTAATATAAATATTGAGGAACCCAGTTGGGTCCCTCCAATCTGTTTCCCTGCATCCACATATGTTAATCAACATCAATAATAATATTTCACATCAATATGAAACATCAGAACTAATAATCGATCAACGATGTAATCATATCAACCAATTTTATCAACTATTCAACCATGCAACCATCACACAATATAAAATTACTGTAAATTAATTTAAAACCCATTTATATAAAAATATAAACGAGGCAGAGTTAGTGAGTTTACTCACCTTGGTTTGCAGTTGACGATTCTGCCTTGGTTTCATTTAAAATCAAACAAACGTCTGACTTTTCCTGAAATTCCAGTAGTTTAGTTCTTAGCCACATCAGCTCCGTCATGAAGATCTTGTCGCTATGATTTCAAAGTGACCGAGTTCGTCTGATTCTGTTAACATGTGTGACCAAGTTATACCCATTATGACTTTAAATTAATTATTTTTCTTAATCAAAATGGTAAATGTCACTAATGTTGTTTTGAAAAATACCGGCTCAACTTAAACCTTTATCTTCTTCTTCAGATCATTAATCTGCACATCGTCAACAGACTCAACACCAAACATCTCGCCTGTTTCTCCACTTTAACCAGAATTTAAAGCCAAACACTCCTTCCCTCAGTTAAAACAAATGATTATCCAGGTTCGAAATCTTGAAATAAGAACCGCAACATTCATACACTCGTTGCCACCTCCTCCATATGTTGGAGCCTCGACCAACTAGTATACCAATCCACGATTCCGACTTCGCATACTTTGAATATCACTTCTGATAAACCAACAAAACAAAGTATTTTTTTATTACCCCCAAGTCACGGTTTCTTCAATGAAAAAGAAATGCATCTCCTCCTTTGAATAAAATAATACGGTTAAACTCTTTTCTTCTTAGGCAAGCACGTCCCCTAGTTTCATCATCCAACTCAACACTGTAAGTTTCAACTGCCAACCACCCTCCTTCATCATAGCAGAACACACAAAAAAAATCAACTGAACCCTTCAACACTACAACACCAGTACACTCTCGAAAATATTACTGCTATATTGGAATCAATACCCACATGTGAACTCAGCTGCTAAACAGCTTCCTCCACAAAAATGAACTTCACATATAACCCTTTTTCTTCCTGTTCGAACAACACAGGCTGACTTTGCCCCTCACGTTCTTTCCCCTTGTCTCCATTATTACTGCGTCCCACATTTACTGCTGTGCACTCAAAAACTAACGAACTAAATGATCTGGCAATTACCTAAAACAACAAATGTAGCTTATACTTATCGATTAAAAAAAACATGAAACTTGCTTTCCCTCCTTCGAACAGAAACCCACATCGCTAACCCTCTTGATCTCACCACTACACATCTCGTCACCTCCAACTACTTCACTTGGCCCCCAAGAGGAGCAGCTCGGACGCAACTACCCAGTTGCAAATGTCGAGACCCGCAAACCCCAAGAGCAACACCAGAAACCAAATCTCTACGCCGAAATCTGCCTTGGTCGCCCCTATCGACGGCAAACTATGCCCTCGTCCACGTTGAAGAAAATGACGAGAGATAAATTTGTGATCGAGTGGTGTAAATTTGGTATGAGTATTCAGAGGAACTGCCAGAGATTTAAGCCCATGTACTTCGATTTTTAATTTTCAAAGTTGTGATTTTCAACACTTTACTGAAAGAGGGACTTTCGGTTTGAGGTAAGAACGGGATTGACAAATTTTGGGGCCTAGGGATTTCAAGACAATAAGGCACTGAAAGTTGTTTATATAGATGATCTTATTGTTATTATATTATAACGAAACTTCGCGATGAAGTATCAAGTAAAACTAACCACATTCGACTTCTGTCTACTGAAAAAAAGCTAATCTTGGTATAAAAAAATATTTTGGACCCAATGGGACAAGTTTCGTCGAAATCCGAGGTCATTTGAAAAAAATTCCTTTATAAAACCAGAAATAAACACGCATTTAATTTTTCCACGATCACTAGATAAATCAAATCAACTTGAAACTTTGATATCCTACAATAATTAATCAATACAAACCCAACGACACCAGTTTCGTCGCATTCTGAGACTGTTTTCCCGGTAGGTTATTTTTACGCGCACCGAAATGCCATTCGGAACACCAAATTTGCCGGTCTCTAAAAATAACAAACTATATACCTATCCTGACTCTAATCGATGATACGAACTCAACGGGACTGGTTTTGTGGCCTAGTTCGATCGTCTGCTCAAGTTACACTCAAATATCCATTTATTAAATTAATTACGCGTTATAGAAAATGAACGGACGTTTGTGGCTACCTGTAATGACCCGGGGTTTCTGCACTGATCACTGACACGGATTGATCGTAAGTATGTAATTACATATACGATTAAAATTTCAAGACTTTAAAATATTTAAACAGGTCAAAGGTATATTAACATTTTTGTTCTTGTATATGATAGCATATTTTAAAGCGTTGTTTAAATTATATTTAACATGTATATGATATATAACACTTTTACATAGCATTTTTTTATGCCATCTTTTAGAAAACACTTGTTTAATTTTTAAAGCCTTTAAAGCATGGTTTTAGCAAACCCTTTGTTTTAAATATGACTAAACACCTTGTATAAAATGTGAGTTAAAACCCCCTCTTGTTCTCAAAGCATATGCAAGAGAAAAATGTGAAATTTTATTTGTTTAAGAAAATCAAAACCCATGCATTTTCTAAACCTATTGTAAAATCATGTTCTTATATATGACCTCATAGATATGATAGCAAATCAAATCTCATTGGCATTAAAACAAGAACATGAATGACAAATCAATGTCATGAAAAGTCATTTGCATCTTTGCATTGGAACTAGGAATTGAATTGTCAAAATCTTTTCACTTCATTCATGAAGCTAGCAAGTAGGAAAAAGTCTAGGCACATGGCAAGATCACTATAAATGATAATATTTTCAGTTTTGCAAGTTCTTTTCTCCTTTTTCAATGTAAATTCTGAAAATATAATTCATGCTACATTTTCCAAAGCCTTAGCTAATTTGTCAAATAAATATATGTATCAAAAGATTTTAAAATCATATCTATGCATCCTCTTCTTGTCTACAATAGTTGGTTTCATGTCATAGATTTTTTCTAAGGATTTTCTTATGTAGCATCACCTCACAACATAGATTTTTATGTACCATAATTTCAGATTTTTGCTTAGCCTTGCAAGGCAAGTTTGAGTTAGAATAGATGCTTGTAAAATCAGGTTTTGATATGTGAAAATCATGATTGAAAACTAATTTAAAACTGAATATTTTTAGTACATAAAAGATCTCAATATTTTGTAATAACCAATGGAAAAGATGGTGGAAAGAGGGATGGTACATTGCACATTGAATGTTGTGTTCTCTCAAGGCCAATGGGAGATATTTGGTACAATGCCTAGGGGCTTAGGAGGTGATGTCTAGGCTGAAATATGCCATGTGAAAACTGATGAGGGTTGGAAAGGATTTTGTGAGAGAAAATGGGTTGTGTATGGTCTTTCAATTGTCATATAAAAAGCTGTTTTTGTTGGTTCACATCAACATTAAATGACCAAGTATTTTATTCATTTTTGCCACTATATAAGGACCTACATACATGCACACAACTCACTCACACCAACACACAATAGTTCAAGGAGATTTAGCAAAGAACAACAAGATTTTTGGAGCTTTTAAGGTGAATAAATCTGCAGTTCTAAATTCTGTTTTTTTTAACCTGCAGTGTTCTGTTTTGAACCATGGTTTAGGTGGCTTTGTTTGCTTTTGGTTGGAGTAACATGTCTTGTATGGTTGCTTGTTGACATGTAGTAAGGATCTCTTGAATTGTCACTAAACTCCTTAAGCATCATGGTATGAAATGTATATTTCCTGTTGATGATCCTGACATGCTAAGATTTGAACAACTTGATCAAACCTAGTAGATCAGTGGGTCTATGGTTAAGGCAGCAAAAATAATTGGTTATACCATGTTTAAACATACATCCAGTCATTTAAAAGTGTTCAAATGTGAGTATACTCGGCCAGAGACTCATCTGGCATGTTAAAACAGACACCAATGAAATAACAGTATCTTCTCTACTGCAAGTTTTCAAAATGGTTTTTCAAATTAAATAAAAACCAGTTTTGATTGTATAATCCTAATAAGCTAACTACATGGTGATTTCTAAAACCGAAATCAAGATTTTTAAGTGGGTAATTCTCGAGAAATTAAATAATGGCCGAAAGTTCAACTTGGATGAACTTCCGGCACACCAATTGACGGAAGGAGTGGTGTTCGGCCTGGAGGATCATGGGGAAGTGTAGATCATGGGAAAAATACGAATTTAATTTTTAATTACATAGGTTTTGCAAATTCAGTTGAAATAGGGTTTTTTTTTAAAAAAAATGTTTTTGGGTGTGCCAGTTTGTGTCGGAATTGCTCAAAGGTGGATGGACTAGGGGGTGCGGTCCGGGGGGGATCTGGGCGTCAGGGTCGGGGGTTGACATGGCCAAGAGGTGGTGACGTTTGGTGGTCGAGGGGAGGAGGTGCGAGGAGTTTTCCTTGGTAATTTTTTAATAGAAGAAGAGGGACCATGGCCAAATTCCATTAAGTTCAAGGGAAGGTGGTTCTGATGGTTTTGATGGGATCCTGTGTCGGAGTGTGGTGTGTGGCGATGGACGCTGGTGGATGGAGGAGTCCCTGGCACGTGTGCACGTGCACAACTGTGCATAAATGGAGGAGAAGAAGAAGAAGGAGGAAAGTGGCACTACCAGTGTTATGTGGTACTGGGCAAAAACCATGGGGTCTGGGCTCGATTCCCTGAGCGCAGCACGGGGTTTTCCACTTGGTACTTTATATTAAAATGGTACTTTGCCAATTCAACTTTAAATGAAGATTTTAAACCAAAATTTTAATTCAAAATTTGTTTTAAATTAAATAAGGGTTTAATTAAAAAGCGGCAAATAAATATTTAAATAAAAATAATATTTTTATTTAATTTACAAGGAAAATAAAGCAAAGGAAGAAGTGAATCAGGATGTTAATGCAGTTTTGTCAAAACTGAAATTTAAAATACTGAAACTTTAAATTAAATAAAATTTAATTTAAAATGAGAATTAAAAGTGATTTTTGATGGAATATTTAAACTATAAAGTCCACGAAAGGAAAATCGATCAAGTGTGAAGGATCGGACGATGTTTTGACAGACGTCAAGCAGTCAGCAGAGGAACTTTAGTTTATAGATTATAAATTTAGTCTTTATTTAAATTTGTTTTCTAAGGAGATATTTATATTTTAACCAGGAAACCGTATGTAAAGTATATGTTGGATCGGTAGTCTTAACATCCGGATACAAGGAACTGATCACAGACAGTTCTGTAATGGATAATAACTATAAATGATATCTAATAGGAACTGATCACAGACAGACCCCTCAATGACCCCCTTTAACAGTTATCCAGCTTCACCGCTCAAACCATAGACCTCGGCTCCACTACCAACAACAACGAGCCAACTCGAAGCTCCTGGACCGAACCCTATGCTCGTGGTCACGAACCAGATAAGTTTTCCTTTTTTCGTGACTTTACAATTCGGTTTTATATTTGTTTTGATTTTAAAGTGAATTGAATTATTTCTTATTTACTATAATTGTTCTTGTGGTCATGGATGTTGCTGAAACCCTCCGTGTGTATATATACCCGCAAATGGATAGAATTGATGTCAAAATCAAACTGAAATCCCCTAGTTTTAGATCTTAGTTGTGCGTTCCTTAGGTGCTATTTTCCTCTTGTCTTAGCTGTTATGATCGAACTGTTATGATCGATGGTTGCGTCTTAGCAGTGTCAAGATTTTTGATGGATTTTGTATTAGTTTCATGGTACCATTAATCTGTCCAAAGGGGCATAGATCGAACTTGTGTATGTATAGATTTTGGCCATGACTTGTTAAATCAATTCTCCTAAATTGTAGCATCTATATTAGGGTTTTAAAGATATGGCAGTCAGTATATCTTATAAGGATTCGATTTGTAACTATATATATATATGAATTTATATATTTCAATTCACTTGTCTGTACAGATTTGAAAAAAACAGTGTAACTCTACATATATATTTATCTATTTCTCTCTGTTTCATGGTTTATGTCATAATACTGTTCCCATGTGTTACTGTTTTATAACATGTTCCTTAGCTGTCCACTACCACTTCTTTAGCTATTTCGAAATCTTATATAGATTTGCTAATATCTACATTGGTTTAGCTAGAAGGGTTTGATGTAAATATACATATTTTTCTGTTCGAAATCTATATAGATTGGACATTATCCTATAGTTCCTAGGACATGTGAATATTTCTGATATCTAATAGGTTTACTGTTTCCCTTTTTATTTGTCTAAAGATTTGATGGTACAAATGTGTATATTTTCTTTGCTGTTTCGATTTACTGTATGACAAGAATCTGAGTTTTAATGTGGTCTTTTCCTAAGTAGAAATCTTTCAACTCCATATATCAATATATAAATATTCCTAGCTATTCATAGATGTGCCTCTCTTTTTTTTTTTTTTCAGGTTGATTTTACTGATGGTGAGAGTGCTGAAATTTCGTGATGGAAATGGTGGTGACTGCACTATAAGCAGTGAAGATTATGTTGGATTTCAAGCACCATACATGGTCTGTTTGAAATCTGATTTTATAAAAAAAAAAAACTTGTTCAAGTTGTGTTGTGATATTGTCATGGAATTGTCTATTCCATTTGAGAATTTTGAAATTGTGATGTATACGTATGGCCGAACAGGATTTGTACCAAGATGTAGATATTTAACTGTTCTTTACTGTTTGTACTTCTTTCTCTCTCTCTCTCTTTTTTTTTGTTGTCTGTGGGTTTGAACCCAAAATGCCGACAAACAGTATAAAATACTTATCACCAAGGCAAGTGGTCCTTGAACTTGACAGATTGAATCAATTATCAACTCACAAGTTGCACTAGTAACAACGTTAGATGTAGAAACTGTATACTTGTTATTTATCACTTAAGTTTGGTATTTTATATGCTCACGTTTTGTGTCAAATTCAGAACAAAGGCATCGACAGCACCTAACTTTATATTGTTCAATCACTTACACAAATAAAGACAAATATATTCTAAAGCACTAATCAAACTTTTCAAGTCAGGGTTTCACTCTAGTTTACGGAAATACCCAACTAGTAAACATAAATTGAAGCATTAATTGTATTGTTTGAAAACAAACCGTCACCAAATTTCTTTTAACCTTTTATTCAACTTCCATGTTATTCCCAAGTCGGTCAATGGATGACCAAAGTATTCAAATCATGCCTGCATGTGTATCCCAAAAATGGAAAATTTCCAAAAACCTTAACAAGAATATGGATGTGGCAAGGTATCTACACCCAACAATTTCCGGCCGAATTATATAGTTTATATTATCTTATAACACACAAGATAATTAATATTTATTCCTTCATCAATGTCGTTTTATAAATGAATTCCATATTAAATCCATTAATATTTTCAAATAAATATTTAAACCAATTTAAAATAATAAATTAAATTGAATATTTGATGGCAAAAATATACGGGACGTTACATTCTTCCCCCCTTAAAATAATTTCGTCCTCGAAATTGTTAAGGTAAGAAAGGACGTTATAAACCCATTAATTAATTATTCCATTCAAACAACTATCATTCAATAACAAACAATTCCAAATCAGCAATCAATCCACAATCAAATCAACCAAATCAACTGAATTCGCGTTCACTATTAATACTTTATTTTGGTTTCACAGATTTGAACATGAATTGGTTAATACCCGATTTATTTCTGTTTGACTAATTCAAATTCCAAATTTAATTAAATTTGACCAAGCTAAGTTCCAATTCAAATTTCAATCAAATTTGAATTTCATTCACATCAATCAAACACACAAACCAATATCTCGATAATTTGAAAAATTATTTCTTTTCTATACAAAAGTATAATTTGGGTAAAATTATTTCATTTACCCTCTTTTCAAAACCATATCGTATCCGTGGACAGTCTAACGCTTCTCAACACTTGAACCGACCAACAAACACAATACAAATCATTTGTAAATAAAATTTACAAGTACGCTCTCATATATATATATACACACACACACACCCAACCTCGATCTAGGGTATTACTAACCCCATCTCTATCGAGTTACACCACAGAGCCAAGGTTATTACTAAACCAATAGCTTTGATATCACTGTAACGACCCAACATTTTCAACCTCGAAAATCGACATAAATACCCTTTACTGTACTCATGTCGACCTTCCTACACTGAAAACACTGGACGTTATTTGAAAGAAATTAGTGGGTGAGGAAAGAAAGAAATATAAGAATAGAAGAAGAAGAAGAGACAACACAACACAGAGTCTCACATCGCAGCGGAACAAAATATAATACCGAAATAAATCTTTATCGATAGCTTTAAAAATACTTACAATATCAGAGTACAGCATATATCTGAACAGTTATAATAACCTGTTCCCATATACAACACACAGCGGAATAGATACTAGATATAATATGTCTGAACACCTCCAGCTTGTCTCTGGACTTCGCATCATCTGGTAACCTGAATCTGTACACCCCGGGCTAACCCGAGCATTTACAAAACACCGGGTCAGTCTGGTGCACTAGAGTGAGATAAACTCGCACAATATTAAGGGTAAATCATCCAACATGATTTTAAAGTTCAAAATTTTTTCCAAATCAAAGGATAATCGTAAGACCAAATCCATACATAAACGCGGACGGTTTTTACCTTACGATAACCCAAAACATTTTTGAAACCAATATCTTGTCTGATATTATAATAATGTCTAAATACAAGTAAATAGAATCTAGTAGAACGCTTGCATCTCACGCTCTACATATATAGTATACAAACAAAACCGCGGGCTCTTATTGGAGGTTGGATTCCGACTATGACAAGGTATGGGACCACCTGCCGATAGTGTATCTCTAGAGGCGAATACACTGGGTTCAACAAGAACGTCTTGCAACCCGGCCCTCACATGACCGACCACTCATTTCTCTTGAGTGTATCGAATGTATATCACCAACAGTTGGACTCAAACCAACGTTCCCGAATGGGCAGAATCGATAGAGTAAGAAACAAAAGGAATTTCTCTAGATAGGTGATTATATACCCTAATGGGAGCGACCCACATAGCCATGATGCCTGCCCGATTTCTGTCATTTCCCGGTTGTGAGGCTTGAGGTCAGAATTTCTTTTACAACACTCGGCCACCATTCACTTTGAATACCACATCGTCAGATCTGCCAGATATCACTAATTGATGTCCACAAACATATTTGGGAGCTACCCAGGTACGTTTGAAGAAATTAACGTACGTGATCCTTTGGAAATACTCTGTCAGACACTCGTCCATACAAATCATCCAGGAACAGGATGAACGGAAGGTACTCTCCTACTGCATCTCATATAGGAATCACCCAATGGATCAGTAGCGAGAAGTCCTTGCAACCCATAGATTTCGACCCCGACAGAACCACAGTACATCTCTCGCTGTAGACCGAAGATTATTAGCAGTCCTTCCATTTACGAAAATCTACGGTCTTCAATGCTCCATCTCGATCATCTTTTGATATCTCCATGTATTTGCTGATTGGAATGGTTTTCGAATATAAATTCGATCCCGGTCGTTCCGTACCAACAATCGTATTGGACAAGTTTGATAGTCGGTGTTTTAACTATCAAAATAACAGTGTTTCAATCATGACAATCCAATGAGATCACTGGTTCAGTATCCGACATCACTTGGCCTTTTTAATTAAACAACGTACATTTAAAACTCTTATATATTTCGATAAATATAGTTCCTCGTTTCTTTATTTATCATAAGATTATACTTTTAAATAGATTCATTCTTATATTTAGTAAAATCCCCAAATCATATCCATCTCTCTGTTTTTACCTTCGTAACAACTCGTAAACAACATTACGAAATATCCTTTATTTATTTCTTGATAGTAACCAGTGCTTATTCATGTTGGATAAAAACCAGCCCTTTACATTATTATTTCGCTAATGGAAATAAATGATCACAAATCCCTTTTCTCATTACAACTAATATCACCCTTAGATAGTTCTGATGTCGTTCAAGTTGGGGTATTTTAATTACCTCTCAGATCTTGATCAACAACGTTTATACCCAAAGGTAAATACGAGTTGTAGTATAAAACCAATACCTCTTCTAATCGCAACGCAAATTCCCTTCAACTATTATATTCAAAAATATGGTTCCATAAACCTTTTTTTCTTTTGAAAATCTCTTTCTCTATTATACCATAAATTCTTAATTCACTTCTTAAGTAACATCACTTTTACCCTGCCTCTTTAACCAAACCCATTTTTGTAATTCAAAATCTCATGATTTACTTCCTTTATCAAATCCACTTTTTCTAATCCCTTTTCATACCCGTTCGACAATCCCTGTCTTGAAACTTATTTTAATCCCCTCCCCTTTCACTTAATCCCTTATTACGTACTTCAATGTACGATTACCACTTTTACACATTAAATCCCATTTGCATACTCCTGATTTATTATAAATCTTTTTGAACTAGATTCCTTTTTCACTTAACTCAAACCGTTAAGAAATATTTGTTTTTAAGCTAATATCTTTGCTTAAAATCCCTTTTCATAACTTGTTACCCAAATTCGGGTTTTAACTATAAAACCTGTTCTTAATTCCCTTTTTCCATTTCATTTGGATTCCTTTAAACTTCCGAGTACCTTTTAAATGAACCTCAAATTAAAAAGTATTTCTCTAACTTATTAACATAATAATTTACTTTGGTCATTAACCACTTCTATAGTTAATTCCTTTAAATATCAAATTTCCAATTTAAAGTCTTATTAAAATCAAAACAATACCATTCGCTTTATCTCTCATTCTCGTATTTGAAAATCTAATCATCATCAGAGTTGACTTTATAAAATTAATAAATCAAATCTTAAATAAAACATTTATTTATTTCCTTTTTATAAACTTATTATTCCAAATAATATATTTCGAAATCTACTTCTAGTAATAAAAATAAATATTTATAACTTTAGTTTTGTCGACTCACCGGGTGGTAAACCGATATAGCAAAATAGTTTAATCTCAGGCCATGTACTGCCGATCACTCAACCAATATCGCTTTTTGGTTAAACCAAACACAGGTTAATTTCCCAATGATCACTAATCAAATAAATCCATTTGGTCAATAGTTTCTATAACAATAAATAATTACTGTTCAACAACAGCCAATTAAACGGCCAGTTCAAACAATTAAATATGCTTATAAACGAACGCGACCCACAGGGTAAGTTCCCTCTATTTGGTCAAATCGTTAGAATAACGATTGGTTAATTTACTGAAATTAAACGACAGTTTAATTCCGTCAATTAAATCAACACACGGATCAATAATTAACTAACAGTCAATTAACAACAAAATAGAGCACAAAAAAATAGAAAACCCAATTTATATAAAATATAAATGGGAAACTGAGTGAGATTAACTCACCCGGTTTTGAATCCATCGATAATTATCTGATTTTTAGTCAGATTAAACAGGTCGTTTAATTCGAATAAGATTCTCAGTTTTTTCCCCGATTCTGACCAACCTCTGCTCCAACTCGAAGATCTCGTCTTTACGGCCCAAACGAGACAGACCGTGCTCAGATCTGATAAGATATGCGCGATATATCTTATAAACAAATTTAATAAAGTAATTAAATTTTAAATGTGCACTTTATATTAAAAAAAACCAGGCCTCTTACCTTTGCCCTGCGGCCAAAAAGCCCACCCATTTCCCTATTCAAAACCCTTCCATCGGATTGCCAATCCACATAAAGAAAAACCGCCGCCTCCAAACAAAATTGAAACCCTAAATCGGATCCCCTTTTTCGTTCAGGGAAATCGAAGTTTTACTTCGTCGCTACACCAACTTCTTCGATCCTCTTCACTCCTTACTCTTGTCGGCCTGCTACCCCTCAACGACCCCCTTTAACAGTTATCCAGCTTCACCGCTCAAACCATAGACCTCGGCTCCACTACCAACAACAACGAGCCAACTCGAAGCTCCTGGACCGAACCATATGCTCGTGGTCACGAACCAGATAAGTTTTCCTTTTTTCGTGACTTTACAATTTGGTTTTATATTTGTTTTGATTTTAAAGTGGATTGAATTATTTCTTCTTTACTGTAATTGTTCTTGTGGTCATGGATGTTGCTGAAACCCTCCATGTGTATATATACCCGGAAATGGATAGAATTGATGTCAAAATCAAACTGAAATCCCCTAGTTTTAGATCTTAGTTGTGCATTCCTTAGGTGCTATTTTCCTCTTGTCTTAGCTGTTATGATCGAACTGTTATGATCGATGGTTGCGTCTTAGCAGTGTCAAGATTTTTGATGGATTTTGTTTTAGTTTCATGGTACCATTGATCTGTCCAAAGGGGCATAGATCGAACTTGTGTATGTATAGATTTTGGCCATGACTTGTTAAATCAATTCTCTTAAATTGTAGCATCTATATTGGGTTTTTAAAGATATGGCAGTCAGTATATCTTATAAGGATTCGATTTGTAACTATATATATATGAATTTATATATATCAATTCACTTGTCTGTACAGATTTGAAAAAAACAGTGTACCTCTGCATATATATTTATCTATTTCTCTCTGTTTCATGGTTTATGTCACAATACTGTTCCCATGTGTTACTGTTTTATAGCATGTTCCTTAGCTGTCCACTA
Source organism: Allium sativum (assembly GCA_030737875.1). NCBI lineage: Eukaryota > Viridiplantae > Streptophyta > Magnoliopsida > Asparagales > Amaryllidaceae > Allium > Allium sativum. Next base: position 358,373,841 of record CM060925.1, read on the forward strand.
CCACTTCTTTAGCTATTTCGAAATCTTATATAGATTTGCTAATATCTACATTGGTTTAGCTGGAAGGGTTTGATGTAAATATACATATTTTTCTGTTCAAAATCTATATAGATTGGACATTATCCTATAGTTCCTGGGACATGTGAATATTTCTGATATCTAATAGGTTTACTGTTTCCCTTTTTATTTGTCTAAAGATTTGATGGTACAAATGTGTATATTTTCTTTGCTGTTTCGTTTTACTGTATGACAAGAATCTGAGTTTTAATGTGGTCTTTTCCTAAGTAGAAATCTTTCAACTCCATATATCAATATATAAATATTCCTAGCTATTCATAGATGTGCCTCTCTTTTTTTTCAGGTTGATTTTACTGATGGTGAGAGTGCTGAAATTTCGTGATGGAAATGGTGGTGACTGCACTATAAGCAGTGAATATTATGTTGGATTTCAAGCACCATACATGGTCTGTTTGAAATCTGATTTTATATATAAAAAAGTCTTGTTCAAGTTGTGTTGTGATATTGTCATGGAATTGTCTATTCCATTTGAGAATTTTGAAATTGTGATGTATACGTATAGCCGAACAGGATTTGTACCAAGATGTAAATATTTAACTGTTCTTTACTGTTTGTACTTCTTTCTCTCTCTCTCTCTTTTTTTTGATGTCTGTGGGTTTGAACCCAAAATGCCGACAAACAGTATAAAATACTTATCACCAAGGCAAGTGGTCCTTGAACTTGACAGATTGAATCAATTATCAACTCACAAGTTGCACTAGTAACAATGTTAGATGTAGAAACTGTATACTTGTTATTTATCACTTAAGTTTGGTATTTTATATGCTCACGTTTTGTGTCAAATTCAGAACAAAGGCATCGACAACACCTAACTTTATATTGTTCAATCACTTACACAAATAAAGACAAATATATTCTAAAGCACTAATCAAACTTTTCAAGTCAGGGTTTCACTCTAGTTTACGGAAATACCCAACTAGTAAACATAAATTGAAGCATTAATTGTATTGTTTGAAAACAAACCATCACCAAATTTCTTTTAACTTTTTATTCAACTTCCATGTTATTCCCAAGTCGGTCAATGGATGACCAAAGTATTCAAATCATGCCTGTATTTGTATCCCAAAAATGGAAAATTTCCAAAAACCTTAACAAGAATATGGATGTGGCAAGGTATCTACACCCAACAATTTCCGACTGAATTATATAGTTTATAGTTTATATTATCTTATAACACACAAGATAATTAATATTTATTCCTTCATCAATGTCGTTTTATAAATGAATTCCATATTAAATCCATTAATATTTTCAATTAGATATTTAAACCAATTTAAAATAATAAATTAAATTGAATATTTGACAGCAAAAATATACGTGACGTTACAATATATGACCTCATAGATATGATAGCAAATCAAATCTCATTGGCATTAAAACAAGAACATGAATGACAAATCAATGTCATGAAAAGTCATTTGCATCGTTGCATTGGAACTAGGACTTGAATTGTCAAAATCTTTTCACTTCATTCATGAAGCTAGCAAGTAGGAAAAAGTCTAGGCACATGGCAAGATCACTATAAATGATAATATTTTCAGTTTTGCAAGTTCTTTTCTCCTTTTTCAATGTAAATTCTGAAAATATAATTCATGCTACATTTTCCAAAGCCTTAGCTAATTTGTCAAATAAATATATGTATCAAAAGATTTTAAAATCATATCTATGCATCCTCTTCTTGTCTACAATAGTTGATTTCATGTCATAGATTTTTCTAAGGATTTTCTTATGTAGCATCACCTCACAACATAGATTTTTATGTACCATAATTTCAGATTTGTGCTTAGCCTTGCAAGGCAAGTTTGAGTTAAAATAGATGCTCGTAAAATCAGGTTTTGATATGTGAAAAGCAAGATTGAAAACTCATTTAAAACTGAATATTTTTAGTACATAAAAGATCTCAATATTTTGTAATAACCAATGGAAAAGATGGTGGAAAGAGGGATGGTACATTGCACATTTAATGTGGTGTTCTCTCAAGGCCAATGGGAGATATTTGGTACAATGCCTAGGGGTTTAGGAGGTGATGTCTAGGCAGAAATATGCCATGTGAAAACGGATGAGGGTTGGCAAGGATTTTGTGAGAGAAAATGGGTTGTGTATGGTATTTCAATTGTCATATAAAAAGCTGTTTTTGTTGGTTCACATCAACATTAAATGACCAAGTATTTTATTCATTTTTGCGACTATATAAGGACCTACATACATGCACACAACTCACTCACACCAACACACAATAGTTCAAGGAGTTTTAGCAAAGAACAGCAAGATTTTTGGAGCTTTTAAGGTGAGTAAATCTGCAGTTCTAAATTCTGTTTTTTTTACCTGTAGTGTTTTATTTTGAACCATGGTTTAGGTGGCTTTGTGTGCTTTTGGTTGGAGTAACATGTCTTGTATGGTTGCTTGTTGACATGTAGTAAGGATCTCTTGAATTGTCACTAAACTCCTTAAGCATCATGGTATGAAATGTATATTTCCTGTTGATGATCCTGACATGCTAAGATTTGAACAACTTGATCAAACCTAGTAGATCAGTGGGTCTATGGTTAAGGCAGCAAAACTAATAGGTTATACCATGTTTAAACATACATCCAGTCATTTAAAAGTGTTCAAATGTGAGTATACTCGGCCAGAGACTCATCTGGCATGTTAAAACAGACACCAATGAAATAACAGTATCTTCTCTACTGCAAGTTTTCAAAATAGTTTTTCAAATTAAATAAAAACCAGTTTTGATTGTATAATCCTAATAAGCTAACTAAATGGTGATTTTTAAAACCGAAATCAAGATTTTTAAGTGGGTAATTCTCGAGAAATTAAATTATGGTCGAAAGTTCAACTTGGATGAACTTCCGGCGCACCAATTGACGGGAAGGAGTGGGGTTCGGCCGGGAGGAGCATGGGGAAGTGTAGATCATGGGAAAAATATGGATTTAATTTTTAATTACATAGGTTTTGCAAATTCAATTGAAATAGGGTTTTTAAAAAAAACTATTCTTGGGTGCGCCAGTTTGCGTCGGAACTGCTCAAAGGTAGAGGGACTAGGGGGTGCGGTCCAGGGGGGATCTGGGCGTCAGGGTCGGGGGTTGACGTGGCCAAGAGGTGGTGACGTCCGGTGGTCGAGGGGAGGAGGTGCGAGGAGTTTTCCTTGGTAATGTTTTAATAGAAGAATGTGGTGGCACTACCAGTGTTATGTGGTATTGGGCAAAAACCATGGGGTCTGGGCTCGATTCCATGAGCGCAACACGGGGTTTTCCACTTAGTACTTTGTATTAAAATGGTACTTTGCCAATTCAACTTTAAATGAAGATTTTAAACCAAAATTTTAATTTAAACTTTGTTTTAAATTAAACAAGGGTTTAATTAAAAAGGGGCAAATGAATATTTAAATAAAAATAATATTTTTATTTAATTTACAAGGAAAATAAAGCAAAGGAAGAAGTGAATCAGGATGTTAATGCAGTTTTGTCAAAACTGAAATTTAAAATATTGAAACTTTAAATTAAATAAAATTTAATTTAAAAGGAGAATTAAAAGTGATTTTTGACGGAATATTTAAACTATAAAGTCCACAAAAGGAAAATCGATCAAGTGTGAAGGATCGGACGATGTTTTGACAGACGTCAAGCAGTCAGCAGAGGAACTATAGTTTATTTAGATTATAAATTTAGTCTTTATTTAAATTTGTTTTCTAAGGAGATATTTATATTTTAACCAGGAAACCGTATGTAAAGTATACGTTGGATCGGTAGTCTTAACATCCGGATACAAGGAACTGATCATAGACAGTTCTGTAATGGATAATAACTGTAAATGATATTTTAATCATGTTGGATTAAAAATAAAAAGAGGGATTCTATCGATATATATATGTAAGAAAAGGAGGAGGAGATGTAAATCAAGTAAAAAGTGATCTAAAGTGAAATTTGACAGATACGAAGTGTGAAGGCTTATTTATAAATCATAATTTAAATCATTTGTAGATAATTAGATTTAGAGGAATACTTTTATGAAAGAATAAATATAAGGATTCATTTTCAGAAGTAACGGACAAGATAGAAAGAAAACCCGTGTGATGCACACGGCAAAATTTACCGTTTTGAAAAGATGATCAATATACCAGATATTGATAAGATATTCATATACTGTTTGATTTGGTTATAACTGTATATACTGATTAGATTATAATCTTGTTAAAATAATAATTTAAAGTGAAAAGATGTTCGTTAATCATTTCAAAGAGACCGGATTTATATTCCACTTTGAATTGATATACGTTGCGCGTCAGAGATATCTAAGATGATGATTTTAAACAATATCTTTGGTCTGTTCAGTCCCGGAACAAACCTGAATGGACGGGTGTCTGACAACGTATATCCATCAGATTTTACACATCGAATTTACGTAAGTATATTATGTTGGTGGCGGAGGAATTCGTTTCTCTTAGCTTTATTGCCCGTGATATATTTGGGAAATCGAATGAGTAATTATGACGGGTAGGACGATGTGGCATTCAAAGAAAATGAACCAGTGATGATGAAACGTAAGTCTAGCCTCAAGCCTCACACCCAGGAAATGACAAAAATCGGGCAGGCAGCATGGCTATGTGGGTCGCTCCCATTAGTGTGTAGTATCACTTATCTAGAGAAATTCCTTTTGTTCTAAATCTATCGATTCTGCCCATTCGGGGATGGTTGCCTCCAACAACCATCGGTGACATACACTCGATACACTCAAGAGAAATGAGTGGTCGGTCATGTGAGGGCCGGGTTGCAAGATGTTCTTGTTGAACCCAGGTGTATTTGCCTCTAGAGATACATCAGTGGAAGGTGCTCCTATACCTTGTCATAGTTGGAAATCCAGTTTCCATAAGTGCCAAGCGGTTTGTATTTGTATACTACATCGGAGAATGTGAGATGCAAGCATTTTCCTAGATTCTAAATTATTTGTGAAACATCTAGACACTATGATAATATCTGGTTTTAAAGTATACAAAGTGTTTTGATCTCATAAGGTAAAAACCCGTTCCGTATTTACGGCGTGATCTTATGAGATATTTTTATTTGTTTTTAAACTGTTTACTCATACCAGTCCCCAGACTGACCCGGAGTTTATTTTCTATGTTTTCCCTTAAACTCTTGGGTATTCATAACGCTTGTTATGAATAGACAAGTGAATCAGGATTTGATGAAACTTGTGAAGCTGGAATGAAGATTATCTGTGTGTTGGTCCATCTATCCACTGTATAATTAAGTCTGTCAGATGATCATCTGTGATATGTATAATTACTGATGTACTATGAATGGGTTGTATCACTAGACATATGATGTTTTTATGTAATATATTCCGCTGTGTTATGTTATAAAGTATTATCTTTTGTGGAAAATTCTGCTGTGAGGTTCTGATATTCTGTGTTTTATCTTCTATCTATTCTCATTTCTTATTAATGGCACAACTTGAGATGTGTTCGAAAGTTGGGTCGTTACACTACCGTGGTCACATACGACATCGGTTTGTCACGCAACTCAACACCGCTCAACAATTTAACGCTACGGTCCCAATGAAATTGATTTCATCGAATTCTGAGTCCGTTTGCAAAACGACTATTTTAAAGGCCTATATTTTAATAACGATTTCCATAGCGATTATTTCAAATTTTGTTTTGGCCATAACTAACCATTTATAATACGAAATCTGAATTTTTCTCTTTCATATGAAAATTATCGTCAATACGGTTCCAACGCTTCTTGTTTCACATAAATCCAACTTATATCGAATCTTGTATATTCATTTAAAGTTTGAATTGCCAAATTATGAACTACCGCGCCGTTACGCCCTCGTTTCAAATATAATTATAAATTATACGTTTAAATATTGTTTTAATAAATAAATTCCTTATAACCCTTTTTAAATTATCAACACAACACTTAAAACCAATTTAATTGTTCAAAATAAAATGGCTAAAAATCCGCGTCGTTACATTCTTTCCCCCTTAAAATAATTTCGTCCTCAAAATTGCTAAGGTAGGAAAAGATGCTACATACCCCATTAACTAGGTCCAAAAATCCTTTTTGTTCACTCCTTAACTTCAGTTTAATTGGACCAATTTATTTCAATTAGGATATTGATTTTTCTTACTAACGAAAATTTTCAAAAATTCTGAAAATTTTCTAACACTTTAAATTCTGAAAAATTTCGGCAGCATCTCCTCTGCACGGCTCAATCGGTACAACCACAACTCGCCTTTCTAGGCCTTCTCCAATCCAAAAAAAATCAAAAAACCAAGTGGCTTGCCCCTATAGGCTCATAAGACCATCAAACCCAAGTAATATCATAAACATGTACCTTTTGTCGGGCATATTTCTATCTCTTGCATTTGCTTCCATTCAAAACATGCTCAACATGTATCCATCCATTCCAATAGATTTCCAAATTAATCCAACTCTTTAGTTTCCATTCCACTCATCAATTCTTGATTAGTTCACTTCCATTGGGTAATTCAAACTTGATTTCCACTCCAAAATCATTTCACTTATTCTGCTTAAGTCCTAATTCCAATAAATAACAATATCCAATATATATTCAACTTGTTCATATATAAGCCGAATTTACTTTATTAATTCCAATTTCAAACATTTCTTGTAACACCCCATGTCCATTAATGTCACTCACAAAAGGGAATGCATTAACTTCTATGGAGCGTTTTAAGTGAATATAGAACAGAAAATCACAACAAGACAGATATGAAATAGTACTTGAAAATTTAAAACTTTATTTATTGCAACGGAAGGTAAAATGTTTGTTTACATCACCAAAACCCAAAGACTAAAGTCAAGTACATAATATCCATCTTGACAAAATCAGAGTACATAATATAAAAAGCATAATCCCATGAATAGCCATAAAAGAGATAGGTTGAGATTTACTTCAGCAATCCAAATCCAAGTGCTCCCAAAGAAATCCAAATCAAGCTTCCCACCCTAAGAACCTGGGCGGGAAAAGGAAGAAAAGAGGTGGAAACAAAGGGGGTCAGACATAAAGTCTGGCAAGTCCGATAACTCCAACAATATAATTATCAAAGTAACCAGGATAAGACATAAGCTTGGTAAATTAGGAAATGACTGTGAATTAATGGCAAGACCAAGCAACCAAAAATAATAGGATGAGCAAAGATAACGTTAAAGGCGCTTCCTAATCAATATAGGGTAATTACTATACTCTACCGTACTGTACTGTACTAACACTAACTGCACCCGTACTAGTCACTCTAGAAACTTGATCCCTCTTGACTAAATAGAATGATGATAGCTTCGTAACTACTAGATGTACCCACAATCCCCAATAGATGTACCCCTTCAATGGTAATTCCATGTACTCCTAGTTGACGTCATAGGTGCCGCCTGCTCCTATCTCCACTAGGTGTACCCCTTTAATGATTAATTAATAATGGTAGCTTCGTGTACCCCTAGCTGACTACATAGGTGTTGTCTGCTCCTATCTCCACTAGATGTACCCACTACCCTGCCCCATTCGATCGGCTCCCTAACTCGTAGATACTCGTGCTGGTCCCACAGTGGGGTGTATCACTCCCCTAAAGTGGCAACCTAATACAACTTAAGGATGCACGGCTTATACCTACACGATGCAACAACGTCTTACCTACCAGCCCAGGCCCACGCACGCACATGACCCCGTTGGAATTGCGTTGCCACCGCTAACCCATTTTGGCCTCTAACAATCAGGCCCAGTAGGCGTGTCCCGTCCTCGACTTGGGTCGAGCTCACAAAGATACTTAATGGCCTACTAGACTGAAAAGGGCCCCCACCAAGCTTCCCACCTAGGCTTGGTCCCCTCTAATACATCCCACTTAACCCCATGTCCACTTACATGTATAAATTTGGTTAAGTGTTTTCTAACTTAACCTAGTCTCACCCTTTTTTTTAATTAACAGGTTGTATTGGTTAAGTCTGTGGGCCTATATACACAAATATTACCCACCTACCCAAGATTTACTTAACCCTCTCACTGGTTCAGACATATTAATTTACGGTTAAGTTTGTGGGCCTATATGTACTAGTATTACCCACCTACCCAAGATTTACTTAACCCACTCATTCCGTACAACCCAGTTTACTTAACCCCCAACTTAAACTTAAGTTCTTACAATCCCTAGGGATCAGATTTGGTTAAGTAGTTCATTTCATTTACCATGTCCATTTTTAATTAATTAATCAATTAATTAAAACCTTTCCCTTCATAGGTGTCAATACCTATTTTATCCAATAATTTGAATTACATGTCATAATTGTTTATATTCAAATTACTCCATTTTTCTAATCGTATTTCTCATGACATCCTCATGTCACCCACATGTCACCCACTAGATTCCTCATGCCACCCAAGGCACCCACTTAACCCCCTCATGTCCCACTACATATTTACTTTGGTTAAGTGTTTCCTAATTTATTACTATCGTAACCCCTGTAGGACCTCTCACATTAGACTGACATTTGTGGCTGCTGGATTTGTCGGGCGGGTCCGGGCAGTCTTACACCACAAACGAGCCTAACCTCGTGTCCATACAATTGTTACGCATTTAGTTTGGGCCTTTGACCTCTCACATTGGGCTACCATTTGTGGCTGCTGGATTTGCCGGGCGGGTCCGGGCAGTCTTACACCACAAATGAGTCCAACCTCGTGTCTTAGGCAATTAATTATACATAATTAATTTCCCCCAATATTTGAATTACTTTCCCTATTCAAATTACAAATCATTTCCATATTTATTTATGTATAAATATGTCACCTTAATTATGTCGACTATTTATGGTACATAAATTGTACCAATTTACATCTCAAATTAATTTCATGCCTTTTTAGGCATTTGTGCCAATTCTCAATATTTAATATCCCTATTCAAATTCAAATTAATCTATGTCCATAATTAAACTATGTCCATTACTACACATTAATTTTCCAATTAATGCCTTCATTAAATTTTTCGCCTTTTAAGGCAATTCACCTTAATTAATATCTCAAATTCGTTATATGCCTCATTTACATGCCAATTTACATTTATTAACATAATCAATATTTTCATCCCATATTTGGATTAATTATTCCTAATCAAATATGTTAATAAAATTCCAATTATCTTTATGACCATAATTCACATTAATTATGTCCATATATCACTTTGCCAATTAATATCTCAATTTACATATATGCCTCTTTTAAGGCTATTACATGCCAATTCACATTTATTAACATAATCAATATTTTTCCCATAACCCCCGCGGCGTCCGTTCGCATAGAATATATGATAGACTAAGAAATAGTTTAACACATGAAAAAGGGAAAAACACCACATATTCACATAACAAACAAAATAGGCCTAACTTGCATATGAGAATTTACCACATAACTTGCATAAAATCATAGATCTAAACATAGGCCTAAAAGGTATGAACCTGCGTGTTATGAATAAGATTTTCATCACAAAATTTACATAGGCAATAACCACAAACTTGCATAACATGATTCATATTCCAAACTCATATTTTTATATAAACTTGCATATGTGATTTATGCAACGTAACAATGGTGTAAATTTACCTCTAAACATATAAACTAGCATGTAAAGATTTAGCATATAACTCATACATGTCATAGCCTAACTTTTGATCTAAAATAGATGTCATAATCTTTACTAACTTGCATGTGATTTATGTCTAAATCAACATCTAAACTTGCATACATACATATGATCTATCACATGAATCAACATAACCAAACTAGCATTTAAACAACATGATGATTTGATTATACATAAGCCAATCATAGAATTACAACATAGATCACAACTTTACAACATGTATGATAACATCACAATTTAACAACATAATCATATCATACGGTCAATAATTCACATCATATCCATATAATCCACAATTATATCAAATCTTACTTAATTTAATAATTATCTTGATTAGAGAAATCGAACTTGCCTTTCGTGGTTAAAGAATTATGAACAATTGATCAAACTTGATGCAGAATTGTTGTAGCGACGTTAGTTGATTCGTTGTTGAAGCTCCAAGCATGAATTAGGTTGAATTGATTAGCTATCTTCCTCTTTAGTTGGCGGCGGCTACACTGAGTTCCATGGCGACGGCATAACGGCTTTTGTTTCAATTTTAATTAGGTTTAGGGTTAGCATTAGGATGTATTTATAGGTGTAGGAAGTTATTTAGGACCATTAGATTAACCCTGAACCATGAGAACCAACCAAATGCAAAATCTGCATTTGAGCGAATCGGCTCATGGGTTGACAGCCAAACACCCTGGATTAACCCCTAGTCGACCCAGCGGGGCTTGGGTCGACCTCAAAAATGGGCCGGTTCAGTCATTCCCCCCTCTCAATTTGCTATTTTGAACTTTTTCGCATATTTATTTAATTAATTTTTAATTTTTATATATATATATATATATATATATCAATATATATATATATATATATTTCTCTGCGCAACCCATTTCACTTAATTCTTTTCTAAAAATTAAGTATACTTTAATTTGTCAATTTTAATGTTATAAAATTACGGGGTGTTACATTCTCCCCTCCTTAAAGGATTTCGTCCCCGAAATCTCCAAGTCAAGAAGAATGTATATCCTACCATCTAATCGTCCATCTACTCAACCATCAAACACCAGCATCCATTATCCTTTAAAGACTTCTAATGCTTTAATGTTTACATGCACAGTGTGTGTATATGTCCATATCTAATGCAAAATTAGGCGGTCTACTGATTCAGTCGACCTCCTTAGTGCAATTCATGATAGTGCCATGCGTCCAATATGTATGCAAAAGATTCCTAATGATACATATTAATTCTATATGCGTGCACAACCATCCACCCGAATGCAGCAACCATATGATAATACAACCATTATACATCCATTTTACTAAATACATCCATATATATGCAATATGCAATATGAAGTGACTGAGCCGATCTGGTGCCTAATAGTGTGTGTATATGCATCCATGAGCAACCACTAGTGAACACTTGCATCCACTTTGCATCCATCATACATAACATGTCTCAAACACATGTTTCAACCATAGGATTTCCCTAACTGAAGGTCAAAGATACTAGCGAGAGGACATACTAAAGATAAGATAAGCACAAGCTAAGCGATAAAGGAGAAATTAAAAGACATACCCTCTAAAAGAAAAGGGTACAATGAACGCATCTTCTCTTCCGTCTCCCAAGTAGCGTTACTCTCATCGTCTCCCCATTGTACTTTGACTAGTCTGACCTCTCGATTTCTCAACTTCTTGATCTCCGACCCAAGAATGCATGTAGGATCTCGTCGAATCGTCGCATCACGCTCTATTTCCATCTCTCTAAGCAAGCTCGGCTCCACTACCTCCGCAGTTTCGTGTAAGCATTTCCTCAAATGCTATACATGGAATACGTCGTGTACACCACTAAGTCTCTCAGGCAACTCCTCTTATCCGCATAGGATTTCTGCCTATCTTGCGCTGCCTTCATCCTTCTTTGAATCAAATCAATCTTCTCCGAAATCTCTCTAATCATATCGGGCCCAAGTAAGCTCTTATCCGTAGATTCCCACCAACGTGTAGGTGAACGACAAGGTCGTCCATAAAGAGCTTCAAAAGGTGCCATGCCAATGCTAGACTGAAAGCTATTATTATATGCGAACTCCACCAATGGAAGATGCTCTTCCCATGTACCCCCAAAGTCTAGGATACATAGCCTCAAAAGGTCCTCTAAAATACGATTCACCCTCTCGGTTTGGTCGTCCGTCTGAGGATGATATGCGGTGCTCAAACATTACTGAGTCCCTACCGCTTCTTGTAAGCTCCTCCAAAATTCGCTAGTGAAGATAGGATCGCGGTCGCTTACTATGCTAGAAGGAACACCATGCAAACGAACTATCTCTCGGACGTATACAGAAGCTAACCATAGAGCAGTCCTCTTACTCTTCACGGGAATAAAATGGGCGTTCTTAGTAAGTCTATCTACTATAACCCAAATCCCCGTATTACCCTTCCTCGATCTTGGTAATCCATCAACAAAATCTATCGAGATACTATCCATGTGAACTCATCGCAACTTTCCATCTCCCACGCAAGCCGTCCTATTCGAACTCGATATCCCCCAAGCACAAGCCCCAAAGGCCTAAACCAATATCAGACAAGCACCCAAGGAATACCTCCTCCGATTTCAGACAGTCTACGTGAGATGATACTAACAAAACAAATAATTGGGCACTTAACCGACTCTGGCTGTCCTCGCCAGTCTTGCTTCAAAACCATCACTAATCACCTAACTGACTTTGCATTATCCCCTAGGCACACACGAATACCTCGTGCCTCTAGGTAAACCCCGCACTTCATCGAAGACGTCACTATACTCACGGACCACACGAAAAGATTCCAAATCACCGTTGGATACGTCAAGAGATTCGAGACAGCTAAACGTCACTGAAACCCTAGGGTCACAAGAAATATGAGGGTCTTTCCATAATGAATCAATAGTCTAACTACCCTCCTTTCATTATCTAGGATGGCACCCCGCCTGGGTAGCCAATCCACCCCTAGAATCAAACTATAGCCCGTGAAACCAAGGACGAAGGCGTTGCATTCAAATCCAACGTCCAAGATAGACACTCTCAAATCCCGACAAACCATTGAAGGATGAGCCGAACCACCAAAAAGATTTGAGACTAGGATGGGTTCCTTAACTAGACTAGTATTTAGGTGCAGTTTTTTCAACTAACGAAGCAGATACTAACGAGTATGAAGCGCCAGAATCAAACAAAGTTCGAACAGGATGACAAAGTAAACCAAATTTCTACCTGGACGGTCCTACCCCTATCAGGTATACCAGCCGTGAGGGAATATAAATACCCTCCAGAAGATCCTGTACTTTGCCCTTGCCTCTTTGGACAATCCTAATATGGTGTCCTATTTCTCCAAAAGGATAACTACAAGCCTTCTTGTTCACATTCCCCATTCGTGACCTTCCACCAAGATGAGGTTTCGTCCTTCATTAACCAACAGCTATTTGAACCTTCCTCCCATCGTCTACCTTAAAGGTATCAACAAGCCCTCCACTTCCTTGAACTAACTTCTAGCCCATCAAACGTCTAAGTCCCTTGAAGTGGTTTTTCGTCCTTCGTATGGAAGTCCCTATTTATCTTAGAAAAAGCATCTATACGCGGAGGGGAAATCCAAAAAAGAGAAAGAGGAAGAGATTCAAAATGGAGAGTCGAAGGAAGGATATATGGCTCTTGGGGATTATGTTTTTTAAAACAAACCTTTCTTTCAAAAATACTCTTCTACAAACATATTTTTGAAAGTATTCTTTATAAAAATGCTTTTGAAAAATAGTTTCTCAAAATATCTTATCTATTCTGGTAACCTTCAGCTCTGATACCACGTGTAACACCCCATATCCATTAATGTCACTCACAAAAGGGAATGCATTAACTTCTATGGAGCGTTTTAAGTGAATATAGAACAGAAAATCACAACAAGACAGATATGAAATAGTACTTGAAAATTTAAAACTTTATTTATTGCAACGGAAGGTAAAATGTTTGTTTACATCACCAAAACCCAAAGACTAAAGTCAAGTACATAATATCCATCTTGACAAAATCAGAGTACATAATATAAAAAGCATAATCCCATGAATAGCCATAAAAGAGATAGGTTGAGATTTACTTCAGCAATCCAAATCCAAGTGCTCCCAAAGAAATCCAAATCAAGCTTCCCACCCTAAGAACCTGGGCGGGAAAAGGAAGAAAAGAGGTGGAAACAAAGGGGGTCAGACATAAAGTTTGGCAAGTCCGATAACTCCAACAATATAATTATCAAAGTAACCAGGATAAGACATAAGCTTGGTAAATTAGGAAATGACTGTGAATTAATGGCAAGACCAAGCAACCAAAAATAATAGGATGAGCAAAGATAACGTTAAAGGCGCTTCCTAATCAATATAGGGTAATTACTATACTCTACCGTACTGTACCGTACTGTACTGTACTAACACTAACTGCACCCGTACTAGTCACTCTAGAAACTTGATCCCTCTTGACTAAATAGAATGATGATAGCTTCGTGTACTACTAGATGTACCCACAATCCCCAATAGATGTACCCCTTCAATGGTAATTCCATGTACTCCTAGTTGACGTCATAGGTGCCGCCTGCTCCTATCTCCACTAGGTGTACCCCTTTAATGATTAATTAATAATGGTAGCTTCGTGTACCCCTAGCTGACTACATAGGTGTTGTCTGCTCCTATCTCCACTAGATGTACCCACTACCCTGCCCCATTCGATCGGCTCCCTAACTCGTAGATACTCGTGCTGGTCCCACAGTGGGGTGTATCACTCCCCTAAAGTGGCAACCTAATACAACTTAAGGATGCACGGCTTATACCTACACGATGCAACAACGTCTTACCTACCAGCCCAGGCCCACGCACGCACATGACCCCGTTGGAATTGCGTTGCCACCGCTAACCCATTTTGGCCTCTAACAATCAGGCCCAGTAGGCGTGTCCCGTCCTCGACTTGGGTCGAGCTCACAAAGATACTTAATGGGCTACTAGACTGAAAAGGGCCCCCACCAAGCTTCCCACCTAGGCTTGGTCCCCTCTAATACATCCCACTTAACCCCATGTCCACTTACATGTATAAATTTGGTTAAGTGTTTTCTAACTTAACCTAGTCTCACCCTTTTTTTTAATTAACAGGTTGTATTGGTTAAGTCTGTGGGCCTATATACACAAATATTACCCACCTACCCAAGATTTACTTAACCCTCTCACTGGTTCAGACATATTAATTTACGGTTAAGTTTGTGGGCCTATATGTACTAGTATTACCCACCTACCCAAGATTTACTTAACCCACTCATTCCGTACAACCCAGTTTACTTAACCCCCAACTTAAACTTAAGTTCTTACAATCCCTAGGGATCAGATTTGGTTAAGTAGTTCATTTCATTTACCATGTCCATTTTTAATTAATTAATCAATTAATTAAAACCTTTCCCTTCATAGGTGTCAATACCTATTTTATCCAATAATTTGAATTACATGTCATAATTGTTTATATTCAAATTACTCCATTTTTCTAATCGTATTTCTCATGACATCCTCATGTCACCCACATGTCACCCACTAGATTCCTCATGCCACCCAAGGCACCCACTTAACCCCCTCATGTCCCACTACATATTTACTTTGGTTAAGTGTTTCCTAATTTATTACTATCGTAACCCCTGTAGGGCCTCTCACATTAGACTGACATTTGTGGCTGCTGGATTTGCCGGGCGGGTCCGGGCAGTCTTACACCACAAACGAGCCTAACCTCGTGTCCATACCATTGTTACGCATTTAGTTTGGGCCTTTGACCTCTCACATTGGGCTACCATTTGTGGCTGCTGGATTTGCCGGGCGGGTCCGGGCAGTCTTACACCACAAATGAGTCCAACCTCATGTCTTAGGCAATTAATTATACATAATTAATTTCCCCCAATATTTGAATTACTTTCCCTATTCAAATTACAAATCATTTCCATATTTATTTATGTATAAATATGTCACCTTAATTATGTCGACTATTTATGGTACATAAATTGTACCAATTTACATCTCAAATTAATTTCATGCCTTTTTAGGCATTTGTGCCAATTCTCAATATTTAATATCCCTATTCAAATTCAAATTAATCTATGTCCATAATTAAACTATGTCCATTACTACACATTAATTTTACAATTAATGCCTTCATTAAATTTTTCGCCTTTTAAGGCAATTCACCTTAATTAATATCTCAAATTCGTTATATGCCTCATTTACATGCCAATTTACATTTATTAACATAATCAATATTTTCATCCCATATTTGGATTAATTATTCCTAATCAAATATGTTAATAAAATTCCAATTATCTTTATGACCATAATTCACATTAATTATGTCCATATATCACTTTGCCAATTAATATCTCAATTTACATATATGCCTCTTTTAAGGCTATTACATGCCAATTCACATTTATTAACATAATCAATATTTTTCCCATAACCCCCGCGGCGTCCGTTCGCATAGAATATATGATAGATTAAGAAATATTTATTGCAACGGAAGGTAAAATGTTTGTTTACATCACCAAAACCCAAAGACTAAAGTCAAGTACATAATATCCATCTTGACAAAATCAGAGTACATAATATAAAAAGCATAATCCCATGAATAGCCATAAAAGAGATAGGTTGAGATTTACTTCAGCAATCCAAATCCAAGTGCTCCCAAAGAAATCCAAATCAAGCTTCCCACCCTAAGAACCTGGGCGTGAAAAGGAAGAAAAGAGGTGGAAACAAAGGGGGTCAGACATAAAGTCTGGCAAGTCCGATAACTCCAACAATATAATTATCAAAGTAACTAGGATAAGACGTAAGCTTGGTAAATAAGGAAATGACTGTGAATCAATGGAAGACCAAGCAACCAAAAATAACAGGATGAGCAAAGATAACGTTAAAGGCGCTTCCTAATCAATATAGGGTAATTACTATACTCTACCATACTATACAGTACTGTACTAACACTAACTGCACCCATACTAGTCACTCTAGAAACTTGATCCCTCTTGACTAAATAGAATGATGATAGCTTCGTGTACTACTAGATGTACCCACTATCCCCAATAGATGTACCCCTTCAATGGTAATTCCATGTACTCCTAGCTGACGTCATAGGTGCCGCCTGCTCCTATCTCCACTAGGTGTACCCCTTTAATGATTAATTAATAATGGTAGCTTCGTGTACCCCTAGCTGACTACATAGGTGCCGTCTGCTCCTATCTCCACTAGATGTACCCACTACCCTGCCCCATTCGATCGGCTCCATAACTCGTAGATACCTGTGCTGGTCCCACAGTGGGGTGTATCACTCCCCTAAAGTGGCAACCCAATAAAACTTAAGGATGCACGGCTTATACCTACACGATGCAACGACGTCTTACCTACCAGCCCGGGCCCACGCACGCACATGACCCCGTTGTACTTGCATTGCCACCGCTAACCCATTTTGGCCTCTAACAATCAGGCCCAGTAGGCGTGTCCCGTCCTCGACTTGGGTCGAGCTCACAAAGATAATTAATGGGCTACTAGACTGAAAAGGGCCCCCACCAAGCTTCCCACCTAGGCTTGGTCCCCTCTAATACATCCCACTTAACCCCATGTCCACTTACATGTATAAAATTGGTTAAGTGTTTTCTAATTTAACCTAGTCTCACCCTTTTGTTTAATTAACAGGTTGTATTGGTTAAGTCTGTGGGCCTATATACACAAATATTACCCACCTACCCAAGATTTACTTAACCCACTCATTCCGTATAACCTAGTTTACTTAACCCCCAACTTAAACTTAAGTTCTTACAATCCCTACAGATTAGATTTGGTTAAGTAGTCCATTTCATTTACCATGTCCATTTTTAATTAATTAATCAATTAATTAAAACCTTTCACTTCATAGGTGTCAATACCTATTTTATCCAATAATTTGAATTACATGTCATAATTGTTTATTTTCAAATATTCCATTTTTCTAATCGTATTTCTCATGACATCCTCATGTCACCCACATGTCACCCACTAGATTCCTTATGCCACCCAAGGCACCCACTTAACCCCCTCATGTCCCACTACATATTTACTTTGGTTAAGTGTTTCTTAATTTATTACTATCGTAACCTCTGTAGGACCTCTCACATTAGACTGACATTTGTGGCTGCTGGATTTGCCGGGCAGGTCCGGGCAGTCTTACACCGCAAACGAGCCTAACCTCATGTCCATAGAGTTGTTACGCATTTAGTTTGGGCCTTTGACCTCTCACATTGGGCTACCATTTGTGGCTGCTGGATTTGCCGGGCGGGTCCGGGCAGTCTTACACCACAAATGAGTCCAACCTCGTGTCTTAGGCAATTAATTATACATAATTAATTTCCCCCAATGTTTGAATTACTTTCCCTATTCAAATTACAAATCATTTCCATATTTATTTATGTATAAATATGTCACCTTAATTGTAATGACCCGCAAATCCGCAACATCGGAGTTGACTATATACATCATACGTCCAACCCAAATATCACAAAAATATGAAACATTTTTTTTAGAAGAAAGAGATAGAAGAAGAACAGAAATAACAACACAGAATCTCACATCGCAGCGGAACAAAATATAATATATCATATCTTTGAAATACAAAATCTCAACTGTATAACATACACTTATCAGAGTACAACGCTTACAACACAACGGAACAACACTATAACTAGATAACGCTGAAGCCTCCTGCTTCAAGCTCCTTTAGATATATCTGAAAAATCCTGAACTACTAGACTGCCCGTACAAATTTAGGCACCCAAGAGTTTAGGTAGAACAAAACAAAATAAACTCCGGGTCAGTCATGGGACTGGTATGAGTAAACAGTTTAAAACAGTTTCAGAAAACTAAATGATATCTCATAAGACCACGCCGTATAACATGGAATGGGTTTTTCCCTTATGAGAATCCAAACGCTTGATTTAACTTTCAAATCCCTTTTGGAAGGAACGATAATCTTTATATCAAAACTCTTTTGATATTATAATAATGTATAAATCAAGTAGATAACAATCTAGTGGAACGTTTGCATCTCACGTTCCACATATATATACAAATCATAAACCGCAAGCACGTATTGGATAATGGGTTTCCAACTATGACAAGGTATGGAACCACCTTCCGCTGGTATATCTCTAGAGGAGAATACACCGAGTTCAACAAGAACATCTTGCAACTCAGCCACACATGACCGACCACTCATTTCGCTTGAGTGTATCAAATGTATATCACCAACGGTTGGGATCAGCAACCGTTTCTCGAATAGGACAGCATCGACAATAGATTTTTAGAAATAAATGAAACTGTAGATCAGGTGATTATACACCCTAATAGGTGCGACCTACATAGCCATGCTGCTTGCCCGATTTCTGTCATTTACCGGTTGATGAGGCCAGAGGCTACGCTTTATTATCACACCAGATTCACTTCGAATGCCACATCGTCAAATCCATCAAATCACCGATTGACGTCCTCAACAGTACATTACGTGTTAGCTAAAAGAAGATTCCTTCTCCGCTTCCACTCTTGGTACGATTGGAGAAATCAATATACGTGATCATCTGGAAATACTCTGTCAGACATACATCCATACAAGTCACCCAGGAACAGGGTGAACCGAAGGCACTGTTTCTATTAATAGAAAAAGTCCTTGTACTCTACTCCGTCTTCGATTATCTTTATATAATCTAATTCGCACGCTACTGCCAATACGGAGTGGTTCTTCGGATAATAATCCAACCGGTCTCTACATATTGATAACGATGGTCAAAACTTCGATAGTCTGTGATTTAACTATCGAATAAAAACAAGTGTTTCGATAGTCGATGATTTAACTATTGAATAAAAACATGTGTTTCGATAGTCGATGATTTAACTATCGAATAAAACAAGTGTTCATCCAAACATCCAACAATCACTGAGCCTTTAATTAATATTCCATTAATTAAATCACTTCTCTATTTCTTATCAATATTTGTTAACCAAATATTTTCAATAACCATATTGGCATTTCACGTTATTTTCTAACTTTAGAAAATATATGATATTTTATAATTGGAAAATATTCCAATTACTTATCTCTTTTCCAATCTCGTTTATTTCTGTACTTAGGAAATATTCTTTATTATATTTCCAAGCTTTAACTTATTTGGGTTAAAACGGATGTTGTGTAAAACATCGTTACGACAACCCAAATACTATATTCGACTATCTCTTATCCAACATTGATCTTCGAGCCTGAAATCTTACTGTTCATTTGTTAATAATGCAATCAATCAAGTTGGGGTATAACTACCTCTCAGACCTTGACTGAATAACATTTATAACGTCAAAACAGATATGACTACTTACTTGAACAATCAATAACATACAACTACTTCTTTACCTTTAAACACGTATACACTTTTTCTTTCTATTCTTACTAGATTTTATTCTTATACTTCCTTTTTGATTTTACTATTCTATTTCTAAGTTCGTTTTCTTATCAACTTCTATATATATCGATACGTTGATTTCTAGTTATCAAACTTCTTTAAAATATTCTAACTCCTTAAATTCCCGGAAAAATTCGCCATAACCTCCTTTGTACTGGGAGCATCGGGAAAATCCCCAAACTGCCACACAGACCTTCTCAAATCAAAAAGAAAAAGAAAAGCCAAGCGGCTAGCCGATACGGCGCATAAAATCTCATATATGAATTTAAATACGTACCTTTTTGTCGGGCAATCTATTTATATACCTTCTAACACTTTATTCCAAACCTGTCTTCTGTATCTATACCTGCTTAATCTATTTAACGATACCAGATCATTTTAACTCAATTTGTTAATTAAATCTGTTAATTAACTTCTTAGTCTAATCCACTTCTATTTATCCAAATCTATTTATTATAAATCCCATTTGAATTTCTATATTCAAATTCCAATTGAAATACTATATTCAAATTCTATAGTTAAACTCCATTTGAATTCTATTATTCAAATTCTATTTCAATTCCTTATATTCAAAGTCCATTTGAATTCTCTGCATTATTTATAAACAACATTTATAAATTCAATTCAAATCCCATATTTTCATTTATAAACAAAGTTTATAAATTCGATTCAAAACCCATATTTTCATTTATAAACAAAGTTTATAAATTCTATTCAAATCCCATCTTTTCATTTATAAACAAAGTTTATAAATTCCATACTTGTTTTATATATTCAAACAAGCTAATATTTTCCCTAGTTCATTAAAAATTCAAATTCTATTTATAAAAATAGAATTCCCTTTTTAAATCTCAAATACCCTTTCGATATTTTTATAAATCAATATTCAAGCCCCAGTGAAATTTTAAACAATCAAATCAACCTATTTTCAATCATTTGATTTTTAATACATCATATATGAATATATATGAAATCAAACAAACAAACAACAGATATATATATATATATATATATATTTGAGGAATCCAGTTGGATTCCTCTAACCTGTTTTTCCTACATCCACAGACGTTAGTCAACATAGTAATACCCATCCTGCTTCGAGGCAGGATATCGCGGAATAGAAGGTCATCCACTAATCATAGCGTGGGGCGTATAGGGTAATCATCCGCTATGAAACCGCGGGCATCCGCTAATGGGACTGCGGGAATCCAACCAATCATCAACCCAATATATATATATATATATACCCTAAATAACTAATATATATTTTAAAAAAATCAAACAACATTCAAACAAGCACAGACAATTATTTTTAACTATATAAAAATAATTCTAAATAAATGGTGAGTGAGGTTTACTCACCAGGATTTATATTTGTTGAATACCATGTTTATTTCCAAATCATCGGCGACGAATCTTCTCGAATGAATTCGCACCTTACTATCGCTGCAAAGCCTTAAGATCTAATACTTCTCCTTCCCTACAAGGCCGTTAACTCCTTGTTTTTGCTGCAGCAAGACAAGAAGCTCTGGGTCGAGCTCTAACTTCCATCGAACACCTTACTGGTGCCATAACTCCCATTCTAATCTGTTAAAATTTGCACCACTGTACAGTGAACTCGACTCCTTCTAACAGTAACATCATCAGACCAGACTCACCATTCAACACCACTGCAAACCCGATCAACTAGCAACACCATTTTGTCAACACTACTTCAATCCCCCATCAGCCTTCATCACCAAACAACTCCTCCCAATATCTTACTGTTGAACCGATCAAAACTCCAATAACAGTACCAATATTTCAACTCCAGAACCTCCCTCAACATCGGACAGCATCGGCCTTATCATGGAATCGCACCCCCAGTTCGAACTCAACAAACGTCGCACTGCCCTATTCGCCTCCATCCCAGATCTCGAGTACGTCCTCCATTGAAATGCGTTGCCACCAGAACCCTAGATTTCTTGTGCATCTCAGACCTGGACATGATGTGAAGCGCGATCGAACTTGGATCGAGTTCGGAGAACTCGTGATGAAGATGGAACTGCGATACCTGATTTCGGTTTCTTTGAATGAAAAGGGTTCCGCCATTTTTGATTTTTTGAGGCGCTGGTAAAATAGTGGAAAGGGGAAAAGTGATTCTGCATTTATAAAGCAAGGCAGCGGCTTCCATTTCTGAAGCTTTTGATTTAATTTTGTGGAAATCAAAGGAGCACGATTTGTTTTTAGTATGTGGTAATAAACAAGGCACACTTTGTTTTGGTTTGTAGGGATAAAGAAGAACACGGGTTTATTTTCAGTCCACGCAAAAAGAACTCACTTTATAATATTTTATTTTATTTTAAATTAAAATGGAAACGGTGTCCTTTAATTTAAAATCCCCTTGACTGCGAACTCCTTTCTGAACCCAACAACTGTCAATTCTAAGGTAATACCACTATTCTGGACACACTGGGATATGTCACGAAGTTTGATTCGATCGTCTGTGGAAGATATTTATTTAAATTGATTTAAATTAAATTCAAAACCATTTATTTCTTCGATAATAATTTAATATTATTACCGTTATAAATTTAAATAAAATTTCCTATAAATTATTTGAACTGTATTTAATTCAAATTAAAATTTGAATTCAACTAAATCCATTTTCGTATTTTGACTATTTAATCTATTCAATATTAAATCGAAATTGATTATTAAATCGATAACTTAATAAAAATTCCATTTATTTTATCCACCCAATATTTAAATCCGTATTAAATAATTAAAATTAACCCATAAGAATCCGGGTCATTACAATCTTCCCCACTTAAACTAATTTCGTCCTCGAAATTGCTAAGGTAGGAAAAGTGCTACAAACCCATTTATTTTTTCAAAACTTATTGATGTTGATACTCAACATTTCAAACTTCCTTACGTAACACTCTTTCGAATAAATCCCTATTCGATAACTCCTCCCTTCGAATAACTATATTCGATAATCTCTCTTTCGAATAATTAGATTCGAAAACCTTTCTTCGAATAAACTATATTCGATTTACTCTATTCAATTTACTCTTATCAATTAACCCTATTAGATTTAACTCTTATCGATTAACTCCATCGAATAACTAAATTCGATAACTCCTTCGAATAACCAATATTCTACAACTCACTTCGATTAAACTAATCGATAACTCTTTTCGATTAAACTATAATCGATGACTCATTTCGATTAACAAATAATCGATAACTCCTTCCGAATAACCAAATTCGATAATTCCTTTCGAATAAATTATATTCGATAACTCCTTTAATTCTATTCGAATAACTAATATTCAATAACTCCTTTAACTCTATTCGAATAACTGATATTCAATAACTCCTTTAACTCTATTCGAATAACTAATATTCGATTTAACTCTATTCGCTTGACTCTAGATCGCAGCGATCACAATGGTTACGCTTGATTCCCTCAGGAAACATCCGACCGTCCTAGGCTATCTGCAGCCCTGCGAATTACGCTAGCAGTCGTACGAAATGGCAACTTATCCTGGGTAACTATGTTTGACAAACTCTATCTCCATAACTATATTCGATCAACTTTAATTGAATAACTAACATTCAATTAAATCTTAAATCGATTTACTATGTTCAATTAACTCTATCTGGTTAACTCTGAATTTGAATAACAAATATTCGATCAATTCTAATTGAATAACTAATATTCAATTAACTAAACGGATTAACCCTAACTGATTAACTCTAACTGGTTAATTCTTATCCTAATCGATTTATTCTAACTCTAATCGACTTCTCCTATTCGAATAACTCCT
Organism: Allium sativum; assembly: GCA_030737875.1. NCBI lineage: Eukaryota > Viridiplantae > Streptophyta > Magnoliopsida > Asparagales > Amaryllidaceae > Allium > Allium sativum. The sequence goes on from CM060925.1 coordinate 358,397,880, forward strand.
ATTGGATAATATTTATTCATTTATAAAGATTTACTTTTAGTAACGGTTCTTCACTTTATAAATGTTCTCTTTATTAGCGTTACTTCACTTATACAAGTGTTGTGTACCCCCCTCTATGCAAAACTATCGGTGTTGAAAACCAATATCTCTTCTCTATATAAGTAAAGACTTATATATTCCATTTATCAAATGATAAATATTTAATTTAATTTATAAACTGTTATTTATAAATTAATCTTTCCTATTTATCTGTTAAAAACAGATTTCGTTTTCTATTCATCCTCTAAATATTCCTTTGATTAAATTCTATTTATTTAACAAATAAATATCTCATTTATAACATTCTATTTATTTTCTATAAATAAATATTTCCATTGAATCTATTTGTAAATGTTTTACAAATATTCCCCTTTTAAAATTCCATTTGTAAATGTTTTTTTTTTACAAATATTTCTCCTTCTATTTATTTGCACATAACTTCCTTTGTATTTGTGTTACAAATACAATTCTTTTATTCACACCAAATTCATATTTCATTCACATTGATTTTACTCCATTTATTCATTTCGATCCATTTAACTTACTTAAGTTAAATTTTCAATCATTCAAATTCTCATTAACTAGTTGCTAATTAACCGTTTTGCCTATTTCACCCTTTTTATTTGAATATAACTTGTTCAAATATATGTCAATTTAATTAAAACTAATCTAATTATATTTTCAACTCGAGTTATATATTCGATTTCGAATATAAATTCTCAATCTCCTTCACTTATCCAAAAACCCAATTTCGATTCAAATTTCCTTTAACTAATTATTTTCCAATTTAGTTAATTCTATTTAACCATTTAAAATATGATTTTTGTCTTAAAAATTATTTCACTTACTTCACTGGAGTTCATATTTATTTTATATCTGCAGTCTGGATTTTTCTAATGCCAATTTGGATTTTATTTCCTAAAAATCCTTTTATTTATTTAATTAAACCGTTATGGTATTATAATGGTTCTGGCGTTGCTTTTCAAAAAAATTGATTTTGACATAACTCAAAATCTATACGACGAAATCCAGATTTTTCTCTTTCATTAGAAAACTATTATTCAACCGGTCCCGATTATTCTTGTTTCACAGAATTCCGACTTCAATTGAGTTCTGTATACTAAATTGAAGTTCGAATCGCCAATTTACGAACTGCCGCACTACGGCGAGCTCGTTTTAATTATATTTATAAATATAAACGTTTTAACTTCGTTTATAATAAATTCAACTCCATTCTGATATATTTTTAATATGTATCAAATCCATTACACATAATATTCCCGATCTATTTCACTTCTAATATTCAAATTCTATATATTTACAATATTCAAATTCCATTTGAATTTCTTTATTCAAACTCTATATTATTTCCTTCTATTCAATTTCTATTCGAATTTTCTTCTATTCAAATTCATTTGAACTCCTTATCTTCAAATTCTATTTTGAATTTCTTATCTTCAATTTCTATTTGAAGTCCTTTGAAATTAAATTCCATTTCAATTTTTCTTATACAATTTCTATTTGAATTTTCTTTATTCAAATCCTATTTAAATTTCTATGTTCAAATTCTATATTTGAATTCCCTTATATTTGCAATATTCAAATTCCATTTGAATTCCTTTATTCAAACTCATTTGAATTCCTTTGAATTTATATAAATATATACATATATTTATATCTATCCCAAATTCAAAACATTTGAATTTTCAAACAACTTGTTTCTTTTCAAACAAATTTCCATCAAAACTTTTCTAAGGCAACAATTCATCACTTAGAAACTCGAAAATGAACACTGATGATGTTGCGACCATCATCAGAATTATTTCCCAGCTACTGAATGAGTTCAGTACTATATTTCTTTCAAACTCCATTTAGAAAAATATTTTCTAAACTCCCAGGATTTTAAATTCTGAATTCATGTTGGAATTCAATTTCAATTTATCACATTTGTATATTTGATTTCATATACAAATTCCATTGGTTATATATATATAACTATTTCTGTTTTATAATCTTATTCGATTATAATCCTAACAATCAACTCAACCATTTAAAAACAATATCGTGTCCAATCTTCTGTTCAAGTGTTTATAAACTCCTATCGACATCGTGGCGTCCCACGATTCGACCAAAATTTATAATCCACTCAACAGACTAGTCAACACAATATAAAACAGTTTTTATATCAAATAACAAATACGCTCTCTCGTATATATATACACTCAACTCATTCTAGGATACTACTGATCCTATCTCTAATGAGCACAATTTCACAAAGCCGAGGTGTTCGCTCAACCTAAGCTCTGATACCAACTGTAATGACCCGCAAATCCGCAACATCGGAGTTGACTATATACATCATACGTCCAACCCAAATATCACGAAAATACGAAACATTTTTTTTTAGAAGAAAGAGATAGAAGAAGAACAGAAATAGCAACACAGAATCTCACATCGCAGCGGAACAAAATATAATATATCATATCTTTGAAATAAAAAATCTCAACTGTATAACATACACTTATCAGAGTACAACACTTACAACACAACGGAACAACACTATAACTAGATAACGCTGAAGCCTCCTGCTCCAAGCTCCTTTAGATATATCCGAAAAATCCTGAACTACTTGACTGCCCGTACAAATTTAGGCACCCAAGAGTTTAGGTAGAACAAAACAAAATAAACTCCGGGTCAGTCATGGGACTGGTATGAGTAAACAGTTTAAAACAGTTTTAGAAAACTAAATGATATCTCATAAGACCACGCCGTATAACACGGAATGGGTTTTTCCCTTATGAGAATCCAAACGCTTGATTTAACTTTCAAATCCCTTTTGGAAGGAACGATAATCTTTATATCAAAACTCTTTTGATATTATAATAATGTCTAAATCAAGTAGATAACAATCTAGTGGAACCTTTGCATCTCACGTTCCACATATATATACAAATCATAAACCGCAAACACGTATTGGGTAATGGGTTTCCAACTATGACAAGGTATGGAACCACCTTCCGCTGGTATATCTCTAGAGGAGAATACACCGAGTTCAACAAGAACATCTTGCAACTCAGCCACACATGACCGACCACTCATTTCGCTTGAGTGTATCGAATGTATATCACCAACGGTTGGGATCAGCAACCGTTTCTCGAATGGGACAGCATCGACAATAGATTTTTAGAAGTAAATGAAACTCTAGATCAGGTGATTATACACGCTAATAGGTGCGACCTACATAGCCATGCTGCTAGCCCGATTTCTGTCATTTACCAGTTGATGAGGCCAGAGGCTACGCTTTATTATCACACCAGATTCATTTCGAATGCCACATCGTCAAATCCATCAAATCACCGATTGACGTCCTCAACAGTACATTACGTGTTAGCTAAAAGAAGTTTCCTTCTCCGCTTCCACTCTTGGTACAATTGGAGAAATCAATATATGTGATCGTCTGGAAATACTCTGTCAGACATTCATCCATACAAGTCACCCAGGAACAGGATGAACCGAAGGCACTATTTCTATTAATAGAAAAAGTCCTTGTACTCTACTCCGTCTTCGATTATCTTTGTATAATCTGATTCGCACGCTACTGCCAATACGGAGTGGTTCTTCGGATAATAATCCAACCGGTCTCTCCATATTGACAACGATGGTCAAAACTTCGATAGTCTGTGATTTAACTATCGAATAAAAACAAGTGTTTCGATAGTCGATGATTTAACTATCGAATAAAAACAAGTGTTTCGATAGTCGATGATTTAACTATCGAATAAAACAAGTGTTCATCCAAACATCCAACAATCACTGAGCCTTTAATTAATATTCCATTAATTAAATCACTTCTCTATTTCTTATCAATATTTGTTAACCAAATATTTTCAATAACCATATTGGCATTTCACGTTATTTTCTAACTTTAGAAAATATATGATATTTTATAATTGGAAAATATTCCAATTACTTATCTCTTTTCCGATCTCGTTTATTTCTGTACTTAGGAAATATTCTTTATTATATTTCCAAGCTTTCACTTATTTGGGTTAAAACAGATGTTGTGTAAAACATCGTTACGGCAACCCAAATACTATATTCGACTATCTCTTATCCAACATTGATCTTCGAGCCTAAAATCTTACTGTTCATTTGTTAATAATGCAATCAATCAAGTTGGGGTATAACTACCTCTCAGACCTTGACTGAATAACATTTATAACGTCAAAACAGATATGACTACTTACTTGAACAATCAATAACATACAACTACTTCTTTACCTTTAAACACGTATACACTTTTTCTTTCTATTCTTACTAGATTTTATTCTAATACTTCCTTTTTGATTTTACTATTCTATTTCTAAGTTCGTTTTCTTATCGACGTCTATATATATCGATACGTTGATTTCTAGTTATCAAACTTCTTAAAAATATTCTAACTCCTTAAATTCCCGGAAAAATTCGCCATAACCTCCTTTGTACCGGGAGCATCGGGAAAATCCCTAAACGGCCACACAGGCCTTCTCAAATCAAAAAGAAAAAGAAAAGCCAAGCGGCTAGCCGATACGGCGCAGAAAATCTCATATATGAATTTAAATACGTACTTTTTGTCGGGCAATCTATTTATATATCTTCTAACACTTTATTCCAAACCTGTCTTCTGTATTTATACCTGCTCAATCTATTTAACGATACCAGATCGTTTTAACTCAATTTGTTAATTAAATCTGTTAATTAACTTCTTAGTCTAATCCACTTCTATTTATCCAAATCTATTTATTATAAATCCCATATTAATTTCTATATTCAAATTCCATTTGAAATACTATATTCAAATTCTATAGTTAAACTCCATTTGAATTATATTATTCAAATTCTATTTCAATTCCTTATATTGAAAGTCCATTTGAATTCTCTGCATTATTTATAAACAACGTTTATAAATTCAATTCAAATCCCATATTTTCATTTATAAACAAAGTTTATAAATTCGATTCAAATCCCATATTTTCATTTATAAACAAAGTTTATAAATTTGATTCAAATCCCATCTTTTCATTTATAAACAAAGTTTATAAATTCCATACTTGTTTTATATATTCAAACAAGCTAATATTTTCCCTAGTTCATTAAAAATTCAAATTCTATTTATAAAAATAGAATTCCCTTTTTAAATCTTAAATACCCTTTCGATATTTTTATAAATCAATATTCAAGCCCCAGTGATATTTTAAACAATCAAATCAACCTATTTTCAATCATTTGATTTTTAACACATCATATATGAATATATATGAAATCAAACAAACAAACAAACAACAGATATATATATATATATTTGAGGAATCCAGTTGGATTCCTCCAACCTGTTTTTCCTGCATCCACAGACGTTAGTCAACATAGTAATACCCATCCTGCTTCGAGGCAGGATATCGCGGTATAGAAGGTCATCCACTAATCATAGCGTGGGGCGTATAGGGTAATCATCCGCTATGAAACCGCGGGCATCCGCTAATGGGACTGCGGGAATCCAACCAATCATCAACCCAATATATATATATATATACCCTAAATAACTAATATATATTTTAAAACAATCAAACAACATTCAAACAAGCACAGACAATTATTTTTAACTATATAAAAATAATTCTAAATAAATGGTGAGTGAGGTTTACTCACCAGGATTTATAGCTGTGGAATACCATGTTTATTTCCAAATCATCGGCTACGAATCTTCTTGAATGAATTCGCACCTTACTATCGCTGCAAAGCCTTAAGATCTAATACTTCTCCTTCCCTACAAGGTCGTTAACTCCTTGTTTTTGCTGCAGCAAGACAAGCAGCTCCGGGTTGAGCTCTAACTTCCATCGAACACCTTACGGGTGCCATAACTCCCATTCTAATCTGTTAAAATTTGCACCACTGTACAGTGAACTCGACTCCTTCTAACAGTAACATCATCAGACCAGACTCACCATTCAACACCACTACAAACCCGATCAACTAGCAACACCATTTTGACAACGCTACTTCAATCCCCCATCAGCCTTCATCACCAAACAACTCCTCCCAATATCTTACTGTTGAACCGATCAAAACTCCAATAACAGTACCAATATTTCAACTCCAGAACCTCCCTCAACATCGGACAGCGTCGGCCTTATCATGGAATCGCACCCCCAGTTCGAACTCAACAAACGTCGCACTGCCCTATTCGCCTCCATCCCAGATCTCGAGTACGTCCTCCATTGAAATGTGTTGCCACCAGAACCCTAGATTTCTTGTGCGTCTCAGACCTGGACATGATGTGAAGCGCGATCGAACTTGGATCGAGTTCGGAGAACTCGTGATGAAGATGGAACTGCGATACCTGATTTCGGTTTCTTTGAATGAAAAGGGTTCCGCCATTTTTGATTTTTTGAGGCGCTGGTAAAATAGTGGAAAGGGGAAAAGTGATTCTGCATTTATAAAGCAAGGCAGCGGCTTCCATTTCTGAAGCTTTTGATTTAATTTTGTGGACATCAAAGGAGCACGATTTGTTTTTAGTATGTGATAATAAACAAGGCACACTTTGTTTTGGTTTGTAGGGATAAAGAAGAACACGGGTTTATTTTCAGTCCACGCAAAAAGAACTCACTTTATAATATTTTATTTTATTTTAAATTAAAATGGAAACGGTGTCCTTTAATTTAAAATCCCCTTGACTGCGAACTCCTTTCTGAACCCAACAACTGTCAATTCTAAGGTAATACCACTATTCCGGACACACTGGGATATGTCACGAAGTCTGATTCGATCGTCTGTGGAAGATATTTATTTAAATTGATTTAAATTAAATTCAAAACCATTTATTTCTTCGATAATAATTTAATATTATTATCGTTATAAATTTAAATAAAATTTCCTATAAATTATTTGAACTGTGTTTAATTCAAATTAAAATTTGAATTCAACTAAATCCATTTTCGTATTCTGACTATTTAATCTATTCAATATTAAATCGAAATTGATTATTAAATCGATAACTTAATAAAAATTCCATTTATTTTATCCACCCAATATTTAAATCCGTATTAAATAATTAAAATTAACCCATAAGAATCCGGGTCATTACATTAATTATGTCGACTATTTATGGTACATAAATTGTAACAATTTACATCTCAAATTAATTTCATGCCTTTTTAGGCATTTGTGCCAATTCCCAATATTTAATATCCATATTCAAATTCAAATTAACCTATGTCCATAATTAAACTATGTCCATTACTACACATTAATTTTCCAATTAATGCCTTCATTAAATTTTTCGCCTTTTAAGGCAATTCACCTTAATTAATATCTCAAATTCGTTATATGCCTCATTTACATGCCAATTCACATTTATTAACATAATCAATATTTTCATCCCATATTTGGATTAATTATTCCTAATCAAATATGTTAGTAAAATTCCAATTATCTTTATGACCATAATTCACATTAATTATGTCCATATATCACTTTGCCAATTAATATCTCAATTTACATATATGCCTCTTTTAAGGCTATTACATGCCAATTCACATTTATTAACATAATCAATATTTTTCCCATAACCCCCGCGACGTCCGTTCGCATAGAATATATGATAGACTAAGAAATAGTCTAACACATGAAAAAGGGAAAAACACCACATATTCACATAACATACAAAATAGGCCTAACTTGCATATGAGAATTTACCACATAACTTGCATAAAATCATAGATCTAAACATAGGCCTAAAAGGTATGAACCTGCATATTTTGAATAAGATTTTCATCACAAAATTTACATAGGCAATAAACACAAACTTGCATAACATGATTCATATTCCAAACTCATATTTTTATATAAACTTGCATATGTTATTTATGCAACATAACAATGGTGTAAATTTACCTCTAAACATATAAACTAGCATGTAAAGATTTAGCATATAACTCATACATGTCATAGCCTAACTTTTGATCTAAAATAGATGTCATAATCTTTACTAACTTGCATGTGATTTATGTCTAAATCAACATCTAAACTTGCATACATACATATGATCTATCATATGAATCAACATAACCAAACCAGCATTTAAACAACATGATGATTCTATTATACATAAGCCAATCATGGAATTACAACATAGATCATAACTTTACAACATGTATGATAACATCACAATTTAACAACATAATCATATCATACGGTCAATAATTCACATCATATCCATATAATCCACAATTATATCTAATCTTACTTAATTTAATAATTATCTTGATTAGAGAAATCGAACTTGCCTTTTATGGTTAAAGAATTATGTACAATTGATCAAACTTGATGCAGAATTGTTGTAGCGACGTTAGTTGATTCGTTGTTGAAGCTCCAAGCTTGAATTAGGTTGAATTGATTAGCTATCTTCCTCTTTAGTTGGCGGCGACTACACTGAGTTCCATGACGACGGCATAACGACTTTAGTTTCAATTTTAATTAGGTTTAGGGTTAGCATTAGGATGTATTTATAGGTGTAGGAAGTTATTTAGGACCATTAGATTAACCCTGAACCATGAGAACCAACCAAATGCAAAATCTGCATTTGAGCGAATCGGCCCACGGGTTGACAGCCAAACACCCTGGATTAACCCCTAGTCGACCCAGCGGGGCTTGGGTCGACCTCAAAAATGGGCCGGTTCGGTCATTCCCCCCTCCCAATTCGCTGTTTTGAACTTTTTCGCATATTCATTTCACTTAATTTTTAATTTTTATATATACATCAATATATATATATATATATATTTCTCTGCGCAACTCATTTCACTTAATTATTTTCTAAACACTCGGAATTTAAATTCCAATTCTAGTTTGAACTTAATCTTGGTTTATCTCATTTGTATAAACTACCCGTATACAAATTATATAACCATTTCAATATTTCATAGTTCCATTGGATTGTAATAACAACCAACACAACCCTATATTATAATATTTCAGAAATTAATCCTTTAATACCAAAACAATCTTTGGGTAACTTATTTTATTCACCCATTTTTAAAAGTCGAATTGCTTGGTTCGAGAGTTTAGAAACACCTATCGATACAGTTGTACATCCTGTATCGACCAGAATTCATAAACCACTCAACAAACCTGCCAACACAATATAAAACAAATTTATATCAAATCTACAAATACGCGCTCATACAAAAACACACAAACTCAACCTAAGGTGTTACTAACCCCATCTCTATTGAGTTACGCCACAGAGCCAAAGTTATCACTCAACCTTCAGCTCTAATACCAAATGAAATGACCTGAATCCCCGTACCCTTCGAGTTGACTAAATACACCACATGTCCAACCCACATTGCACAGAAATATGAATCATTATTAGAAAGAAGTTAGAGGATGAGAAATAGAAAGAAAGAAATATTTGAATAGAAGAAAACGAAGATCACAACTCACAGCGGAACGAATAAAATATATTAGATAACATAACTTTGAAATACAAATCAATAACTGTATATAAACATATATACCATTATCAGAGCACAACGGTTATCCCTGGAACAATTATAAACACCTGTTTCCAGATACAACATAGTACACAGTGGAAAGTATGATAGTCTATAGCTAGCTGGTGAAGCCTCCTACTTCGAGCTCTTCCAAGTGAATCTGAAAAAGAATCCTGACTACTTGACTGCCCGTACAAATTTGGGCACCCAAGAGTTTAGGGAAAACAAAACAAAATAAAACTCTGGGTCAGTCATGGGACTGGTGTGAGTAAACTCCAACCATTAGTTTAACTTTAAAATCCTTTCAAAAGAAATGATAATTGTAAGACCGATCCACACATAGACACGGATGGTTTTTACCTTACGATAACCCAAAACATTTTGATACCAAAATCTGGTGATATTATAATAATGTCTACATCAAATAAATAGAATCTAGTGGAATGCTTGCATCTCACATTCCATATATAATATAAAATCAAAAACCGCAGGAGTCTTATTGGTGATTGGATTTCCAACATGACAAGGTATGGGACCACCTGCCGAAAGTGTATCTCTAGAGGCAAATACACCGCGGTTCAACAAGAACATCTTGCAACCCGGCCCACACATGACCGACCACTCATTTCTCTTGAGTGTATCGAATGTATATCACCAATGGTTGGGATCAGCAACCGTTTCCCGAAAGGGACAACATCGACAGATTAAAGAGCAAATAAAATTTCTCTAGATATGTGATTATACATCCTAATGGGTGCGACCCACATAGCCATGATGCCTGCCCGATTTTTTGTCAATTCCGGGTTGTGAGGCTTGAGGTTTGAATTATCTTCCAGAACATCTGGCCACCATTCACTTTGAATGCCACATCGTCAGATCCATCGGAAATCACTAGTTGGTTCCCACAAAAATACTCAGATTGTTAGGCTAAAGAAGTTTCCCTTCTATGCCATCAGCTTCGTACGTTTGAAGGAATCAACGTACGTTATCCCTTTGGAAATACTCCGTTAGACACTCGTCCTTACAAGTGGTCCTGGGTCTGGACAAACCGAAGGCACCATCCTATTAATCCATCTTAGGCCATTTCTACTTAGGATTAAAAGAACAGCCCTTGCATTTTACTCCGTCTTCAATCGTCTTCAGCATAAGTTGATTCGAACCCTTATGCCAATACAGAGTTGTTTCAGATATTAAATCTGATCCCGGTCTCTCCATATTGACAACGGAGGTATAAAATAAATCAAAACTTTGATAGTCGGTGATTTAACTATCAAAGAGACATCCATACAATCAACGGTCCTATTTCCCAATGGAAATTCTATCGATCAAGAAACAACACTGGGCCCCCATTTAAATCAATTTCTTATTAAATTTATCATTTCCCATATCTTTCCAAACATTTCTCAAAACCCGTTTAGCCTCTCACGAATTCTGGGAAAAACATTTCCAGTTATTTAAACTCTTATTTTTCCATATTTCAGAAGATATACATTTTTAACGTCGGAGAATATTTCCAACTCTTCACATTTCTTATTTTCTATATTTAGAAAATATACATTATTAATATTGAAAAATATATCCAACTTCTATTTCTAACTTCCCATTAATTTAATCATTTCAGTTTCTAAACTTAGAAAATACTTCTTGCTTTATACTTGGGAAATGTTTCCAAAAACCCTTTTTACTCGATTAAACCGATGTTAGATAAAACATCGTTATTATAAATCAACACATTCATTAACCGAACGTATCACTAACCAAACCTTATCACCGAATCTTAACCATTTCTCAATTAATCACGACGTCAATCAAGTTGGGGTATAATTACCTCTCAGACCTTAACTGAACGACATTCTTACTTTGAAATAGTTAAAGCTCACAACTTTAAACCAAACATCGCTTACGCGACCTGCAGATCTAATCTAAAAACATACATCTTCCCTGGAAAACCCTGATTATAACGATAGCGTTATAATCATTGTTCCCAAATATTTGATTTATAAACATTACTTTTAACAATAGCGTTACAAACGCTGTTTAGAATTATAGAACCCCTATTATATTAATAGCGTTAAGATCGCAACAAAACAGTTATTATAACGGCAGCGTTAAAAATTTGTTATTTAGATTTACAAAACATTTATTCTAATGACAGCGTTAAAATCAATGTTTACAATTTACAAAACATTTATTATAACATAGCATTATAATCGCTGTTTCGATTTCCAAAATATTAACCAATTCCTTTATAACCATTTCAGGCTACGAAAAACTTTCACACTTTATTTTTTTTCCCAAATCTTGGAATAAAACTCATCGTTTCCATTTTTAAACAATTTTTCATTTCCCATTCAACATCCAATGTGAATTCATATTTCAGATCTAAATTTCATTAATAGTTATTTTACTTGCAAAGTATTCCTTTTAAACCATTCACTTAAATCGTGAATATATTTCCTTCATATACCATTTGATTCATATTTAAAAATACTATCTTAAACCAAATTTGTAGTTATAACTTCTATTCAAAATTTCTCACATAAGCCTCATTTCTTTTTATTTTAATCTTTTAAAATCTCGTTTAACATTTTCTTGATAATAGCTAAGTTTTAAATCTCATTTCAAATGTTGGTTTCAAAACCCATTTCCATATCACTATACAAAATCAATATATCCAACAATAAATAATTCAATTAATATATATTCTCCTTCATAAACAAATTCTTGATTCCTTCATTTGAACAGGTTTTTTCTATTTTAACTCTATTCAAAAATTAAATTTCTATTTTTGAAAATAAAATTTCTTTTTAAAACACAAGTTCTCTTTTCTATATTCGAAAATATTTTTACGGTATTTAAATACCAAAATTCTAGGCCAGGGGAGCTCAAACACAACAAGGTCAATCACTGAATACATATATCACACCACACATCAAAATCAAGGAAAAACAATAATATAAATATTGAGGAACCCAGTTGGGTCCCTCCAACCTGTTTCCCTGCATCCACAGATGTTAATCAACATCAATAATATTATTTCACATCAATATGAAATATCAGTACTAATAATCGATCAACGATGTAATCATATCAACCAATTTTATCAACTATTCAACCATGCAACCATCACACATTATAAAATTACTGTAAATAAATTTAAAACTCGTTTATATAAAAATATAAACGAGGCAGAGTTAGTGAATTTACTCACCTTGGTTTGCAGTTGACGATTTTGCCTTGGTTTCATTTAAAATCAAACAAATGTCTGATTTTTCCCTGAAATTCCAGTAGTTTAGTTCTTAGCCACATCAGCTCCGTCACGAAGATCTTGTCGCTATGATTTCAAAGTGATCGAGTTCGTCTGATTCTGTTAACATGTGGGACCAAGTTATACCCATTATGACTTTAAATTAATTATTTTTCTTAATCAAAATGGTAAATGTCACTAATGTTGTTTTGAAAATTACCGGCTCAACTTAAACCTTTATCTTCTTCTTCAGATCATTGATCTGCACATCGTCAGCTGTAAAAACCTGTAACTTCCCCATGAAGGAAAGCGCGGATAGTTCGAGAACAAGCCATAGAATAACGCAGACGGAAGAACATTTCATTGTATATTACAACAATACATCAGATTACAAGAATATACAAAGTATAAACGAATAAATATTACACAGAAATATCAGAGATTTGAATTACATTTAAATACATCGTAGCGGAAATAATACAAAACACAACTAGAAGGAGATATACGGATACAAAACTTTCCGGATATCATTCCAGCTGTAAACTAGGATCCTATGAATATAAATCTGCAAAACCAAAACTACTAGCTGCCCGTGTCAAAATAAGGGCACCCATAGTTTAGGTTAAAACAATAAACTCCAGGTCAGTCATGGGACTGGTGTGAGAACTAAAACAGTTATTAATCTTTATTTTTAAAGTTCGGTAAATCAAGAGACCATACCGTATAACACGGAACGAGTTTCCTCCCAAGAATACCAGTGCATAAAACAAACAGTGCAATGCTAAATAAAGAAAAATGAAGCTATTATAAGACCCAGTTCCCATCACACAATGCAATGCAAGCCGGAGGATAGGGTTTTTACCTTATAATAGCCAAGAATGCTTGATACGTTTAAAACAAATCTTTTGATACTATAATAAGTGTATAGTGCATAAAACAACTTCAAATCATAAGTATCAATCATAGACGGCATAAGCGCCCCATCCCACTATGTCGCCATACTAGGCTCTACAAATAAAACCGCAAATGTCACATATTTGGAAATGATAGTCCTCAACCGATTCGAGACGCTCTAGCTCGCCCCTCAGGAACAGCCGCAACTGCCCCTTGGATCGTCAGGGTCGGTCCACCGATGTGGATTATAATGCCTGAACACTACGTTTCTCCGCCTTATGGGGCGTAAATGAGCCAACGAATGGCTCCATCGGACCCGGATCGTCCGATCTAACCGAGGCACCTCGCAACAGCAACAACCACATAGGTGAAAAGTATATAAATGTTAGGGCTAGTAGGTCACTGACACCACCCTAGCTATAAAGAAAACGCATGTCCCCCCTGAGGTCCGTCTCCCGTTTTTGGTTCACCACCGGGGTGTGAGGCTCGCGAATTCACGTTACATAAAACTGTGCCACACGGGCTGCGCTTTGATCATCACCACAAGACTTTGCTTTTCAACAGAAGCCTTGATCATTTGACACTTAGGCATGCCACACAGGCAATTCACTCCATGCAATTGATATCCATCAATATATAATCTCTGAGATCGTACGTCTCAGAGAAGGGCGTTAAGCAAGAGAATAAATTCTCCGCCGCCAACATATATATATTTAATAGAAATTAACCACACAGAATAAAATCCAATGTCAGACACACAGTCCATTTACAAGTTCGTTCTGGGTCTAAACGAAACCGGAGGCACCTAGTACCCCGCATATACCTCGATCTCCAAGTACGTCTGGACGATCACCAACTGTTTCCATCTTCTTGGGTGTACAGCCCAATCAAGATCATCAGTAATTACCCAAACGACGTGAAGACCTCCGGCCTTCAACCACCGTCTTCATCTTCGACACCACGTCGAATCAGTTATTCAGAATGGGATAAACCCGGTCTTTCTGAACAACTCGCGTATATATATAATAAACACGTGTTACACAAACACAACATACGCCTCATTCCAATTCGGAATATTCTTTTATTCAAATATTCTTATATTTTGGGAAAGGTTCCCATTAATTTTATCAAAGATAAATTCTTTAAATTTATTCTTTAATCTTCTTTGAATATCAATTCAAACTAGTCGGGATTAGCGAACCACACCGGAGTAATCATTTATTTTATTTTCCCAATCCCAACCTACTCATCCCATGAAGTAAAACTGGTCATACTTCATATCGAACACCACAGTGTTATCGGTAAATTCAATTACCATTTCACGTTCAAATCTAATTAAAGATTTAACTATCGCCTGGAGCAAAACTGGTGACACTCCACTCTCGATCTTTTCGATCTAATTAAAGATTCATTAAAACTCAACTTAGTTTTAATCTTTAACTGGGTTAAAGAATCAGTGTCATTTAAAACACAGTTCACGATAAACCCAAAATCACATGCCATTAATTATCGGGTTAAAGAACAAGTGTTATTTAAAACACTGTTCACGATAAACCCAAAAATCAATATCAATTCAATTCCAATTAAATATTATTTAATTGGTACACTTCATTAAATATAAATAAAAAGATTTAATCTTTTCTCAACTGGGTTCAAGAACAGTGTTAGTCAAGACACCATTCACGACAAACCCAAATCACATTTGATATTAAATACAAGGCTCTGAATAGAAAATATATCAGCTTATATTCAATATCAAATTCTACGACCAACAGATATCGTATTGGAAATAACGATATATATATCTATATCTTTCAAATTTCCATAACCACATCTGTATAATCACGAAATCCAACATCGAAATATTCCAAAAACAATTTCGATTCAAATCCGTTCCAATTCAATTATCGGAAATTCTGGTTATATTTCAAAACCATTTCAATCTCACTTTATTTATTTTAAAAATAAATAAATTACTATTCTAGTTCAAAACTAGTTCATTTCGATAAAATTCTATTTTTATCTTTTCAAATATGGAGTTTTCCATCCCAATTCTCCACAAATCATTTCTTATGATTTTACACAAATTATTACTATTTTAATAATTTTATCAAGGCCCGTACAGTCGATTTCCATCAACGGCCATCGAACTGCACTTACAGCGACCTTTTTCAAATTTGATTTGGACATAATTCCAAATCCAACCATTAGATTTCAAATTTCTCACATTCGTTAGAAAGCTCTTTTCGATACGAACCCAACGGTTCTGGTTTTAGGAGAATCCGACGGTCGGATCTCCCGTAATATTCGTTTGAAGTCAATGGTCAAAATTCGCGAACTGCCGCGGCGCGGCGCGTTCTATTCAGGCCATTATATTATATATATATAATATATACTTCGTCGATTTCAATTCAAAATGTGCTTTATAAATCGTTTTAAATTCATTTTCAAAACGGTTTCAACTTCATATTCAATTTCAAATCAAAATTGCATTTTCCCTTGCAAATTCGTTTTAAATTCATTTCAAATTGATTTCAATTCAAATTGATTTCAATTCAAATCGATTTTGAATTCAATTTCAGTTCGTTTTCATTTATATTCAATTTCAATTCGAATTCATTTATATTCAATTTCAATCCTATTCGAATTCATTTCAAAACGATTTCAATTCTGTTTCAATTCTATTCGAATTTCAAACCATTTCAGTTTATTTCGAATTTCAAATCAATTCAATTAAATTCGAATTTCAAATCAATTCAATTATTCACTTCAATTTGAATAAAATCGATATAAATATCGTTCACGTCAAAATGGCGTCAATCTATCAACGCGGCTTCATATATTTCTATTTTCAAATATTTCTATTTCAAATATGTCTATTTCAAATATGGAATGAGGCCCAATCAATTACCATATAATGTTGATTATATGGATTTTCTACAACACATGTATACAATAACAACGATGAACAATCAACCATCATCCAAAGTGCATTCTACACTGTATAAGCATCAAATATAAATATTCAACGCTTATAACAGTTTGTCAATCAATCGATCGGCATACAACTAAACAATCGGGATTAGTGTACGTCCAATATCATCCCAATACCCGTGTGGGGTTTCAAACAATCAAACACAGATTTTATTTGTGCAGTTGGGCGATGTGTATAATTTATCGTCCCAATCAATATCAGTCAAATGTGTGTATATAAACAAATCGTCCGATCTGTTTATTTTTATTTCATTTCATATACACGTTAAAAATTCTATTTTTAACTATAAAATATTTTCCACTATAAAATATTTTATTTCATTTCACATCACATCACACAATCAACTACACATCAAAATCAAACAAACAAGCATACAAGCCGTCCACGGTCTGTGGACGACGGGTGTCGGGTGCTACAAAACACCGTCTGCATCCTAGTATATATTTCAACTAGAAAAATAAAATTAAAAGGTGAGAAGTTCTCACGGAGGGTTCCACTTCGCCGTGCTTTGCTTTTGAATTGCTGAATCATCTGAATTTGTTGAAATTCCAATTCAGTCCTTTTCACGCTGTTCACAATAAAAATTATATTTTTATCACTTCATTCAATAAATAAAAATCGTATTTTTATTTCTTCTTTATATATATTTACAACGCTTCTTTCTATATAAAAATTATATTTTTATATTTCTATTATATTATAAAAATCTTATTTTACAACGCTACTATATAGATAAAATTTCTATTTTATCCGCTACTCATATAAAAAAATCGAATTTTTATCACTTCACTATATTTATAAAAATCAAAATTTTATATTGTTGATACATAAACAAAGATGCTATTTTTATCTAAACAAAGATGATATTTTTATCTAAACTAAGACGATATTTTTATCTAAACAAAGATGATATTTTTATCTCCACTTCTTACATTATAAAAATCGAATCTTCATTCTTGATAAAAATCTAAACTTTATGCTAAATAAAAAATCAGTTTTAATGTTAAACAAAAAATCAGTTTTAATGTTAAACAAAAAATCCATTTTAAATGTAAATAAAAATCATAGAAACTCACCGTTGTATCATCGCTCATAGGAGGTGGGGCACTGACCAGCGGTGGTCAACGAGGGAGGAGCGGCGGAAATTTGGGATTGGGTTTGGGTTTTGGGGTCTGTCAGTCTCAAGAGGAGAGGGAAGCGACGCGGGGAGGAGAGGGAGGGGAGATCGGAGGGGGGTCTCGCGGCAAGGGTGGCGGCCTGCTCTGGCGATGGGGGACACGGCGGCCTGGGGTTCTTCGGGTGTCGCGAGGGGGGGCTCGATGTCGCACAGGAGGAGGGAGAGGAACAGTGAAGAAGAGGAGTTGCAGAGGAGGGGGGTGTGTGTGGCGGCGCTCCGCCTGGAGGCGTGGTGGCGGCTCGATCGGAGGAGCGACAGCTCCTCCCTTTTCTTTCTTTTTTTTCTGATTTCTGATTTGAAGAAATGAGGGGGGGCAGAAATTAAAAGGAAGAGAGAAAGGGGGAAATTTTATAATTTTTTTATTTCAAAAAAGTTGACTTTTTATTTCAACCTCGAAACGAGACCCACCGCCTATCGTCCATAGCTAATTACCCCCATTCCGAACACAATGGGATATGTACCATAAGCTGATTCGACTTTTCGATCAGTTTTCGTCAAAATCAACATATAACTCTATATATTGAATTTGAACGCGCAATTCAATTTACCGGGGCCACATACTAACTAGAAAATTCCCGAAAAATATTTTCTAGCTTCGTATTGACGATACGGTCCTAACAAAACTAGTTTCGTCGAATTATGAGACCGTTTGAAAAATGGCCAATTTCCAGTCGATTAAAATCAACTAAAATTGGTCAAACACGTTTTCCTTTGCCACGCGCACATATTGATTCGAAAAATTATGAAAATTGGAATCAAGCAATAATTTGACATCACGGACCGAACAAAAGTGGTTTCGTCGAAATCCGAGGTCGTTTGCAAAATCTCCATTTTTAAGGGCCTGAATTCCATAGCGACTATTCAGAATTTTCAACTGGGCATAACTTTTTATCCCCGCTATGAAATTTTGATTTTTCGGATTCGTTGGAAAGATATTCTCGATTAGATTCTATTATTTTTGGTTTCACTAAAATCCAAATTGTTTTGCACCCGGTATGTTCAATTGAAGTTTGAAATCGAATTATCGAACTACCGCGCCATTTTGAATTCCATTTATAATTATTTATATTCTAACGATGACGTATATAATATATATGTCGAATTCATTCCAAAATAAATTTCCCGTCGATTTTATTTAAAATAATCCATTTTAAATTTTCAAAATTCGCTAAAATTGCTATAAAAAAAAATTAAACTGGCCCAAATTTCCGGGTTATTACATCAAAAGACTCAACACCAAACATCTCGCCTGTTTCTCCACTTTAACCAGAATTTAAAGCCAAACACTCCTTCCCTCAGTTAAAACAAACGATTATCCAGGTTCGAAATCTTGAAACAAGAACCGCAACATTCATACACTCGTTGCCACCTCCTCCATATGCTGGAGCCTCGGCCAACTAGTATACCCATCCACGATTCCGACTTCACATACTTTGAATATCACTTCTGATAAACCAACAAAACAAAGTATTTGTTTATTACTCCCAAGTCACGGTTTCTTCAATGAAAAAGAAATGTAGCTCCTCCTTTGAATAAAATAATACGGTTAAACTCTTTTCTTCTTAGGCAAGCACGTCCCCTAGTTTCATCATCCAACTCAACACTGTAAGTTTCAACTGCCAACCACCCTCCTTCATCATAGTAGAACACACAAAAAAAATCAACTGAACCCTTCAACACTACAACACCAGTACACTCTCGAAAATATTACTGCTATATTGGAATCAATACCCACATGTGAACTCAGCTGCTAAACAGCTTCCTCCATAAAAATGAACTTCACATATAACTCTTTTTCTTCCTGTTCGAACAACACAGGCTGACTTTGCCCCTCACGTTCTTTCCCCTTGTCTCCATTATTACTGTGTCCCACATTTACTGTTGTGCACTCAAAAACTAACGAACTAAATGATCTGGCAATTACCCAAAACAACAAATGCTGCTTATACTTATCGATTAAAAAGCATGATACTTGCTTTCCCTCCTTCGAACAGAAACCCACATCGCTAACCCTCTTGACCTCACCACTACACATCTCGTCGCCTCCAACTACTTCACTTGGCCCCCAAGAGAAGCAACTCAGATGCAACTACCCAGTTGTAAATGTCGAGACCCGCAAACCCCAAGAGCAACACCAGAAACCAAATCTCTACGCTGAGATCTGCCTTGGTCGCCCCTGTCGACGACAAACTATGCCCTCGTCCACGCTGAAGAAAATGACGAGAGATAAATTTGTGATCGAGTGGTGTAAATTTGGTATGAGTATTTAGAGGAACTGCCAGAGATTTATGCCCATGTATTTCGATTTTTAATTTTCAAAGTTGCGATTTTCAACACTTTACTGAAAGAGGGACTTTCGGTTTGAGGTAAGAACGGGATTGACAAATTTTGGGGCCTAGGGAATTCAAGACAATAAGGCAATGAAAGGTGTTTATATAGATGATCCTATTGTTATTATATTATATTATATTATAACGAAACTTCACTATGAAGTATCAAGTAAAACTAACCACATTCGACTTTTGTCTACTGATAAAAAAGCTAATCTTGGTATAAAAAAATATTTTGGACCCAATGGGACAAGTTTCGTCGAAATCCGAGGTCATTTGAAAAAAATTCCTTTATAAAACCAGAAATAAACACGCATTTAATTTTTCCACGATCACTAGATAAATCAAATCAACTTGAAACTTTGATATCCTATAATAATTAATCAATACGAACCCAACAGCACCAGTTTCGTCGCATTCTGAGACTGATTTCCCGGTAGGCTATTTTTACGCGCATCGAAATGCCATTCGAAACGCCAAATTTGTCGGTCTCTAAAAATAACAAACTATATACCTATCCTGACTCTAATCGACGATACGAACTCAACAGGACTGGTTTCGGTGGCCTAGTTCGATCGTCTGCTCAAGTTACACTCAAATATCCATTTATTAAATTAATTACGCGTTATAGAAAATGAACGGACGTTTGTGGCTACCGTGGTCACATACGACATCGGTTTGTCACGCAACTCAACACCGCACAATAATTTAACGCTACGGTCCCAATGAAACTGATTTCATCGAAATCTAAGTCCGTTTGCAAAACGGCTATTTTAAAGGCCTATATTTTAATAACGATTTCCATAGCGATTATTTCAAATTTTGTTTTGGCTATAACTTACCATTTATAATACGAAATCTGAATTTTTCACTTTCATATGAAAATTATCGTCAATACGGTTCCAATGCTTCTTGTTTCACATAAATCCGACTTACATCGAATCTTGTATATTCATTTAAAGTTTGAATTGCCAAATTACGAACTACCGCACCCTTAAGCTCTCGTTTCAAATATAATTATAAATTATACGTTTAAATATTGTTTTAATAAATAAATTCCTTATAACCCTTTTTAAATTATCAACACAACACTTAAAACCAATTTAAATGTTCAAAATAAAATGGCTAAAAATCCGGGTCGTTACACATCTCTTGAGTTACTGTACCCATGATACTCAGGTTATTTCGTATTTTAATTTGACTAATATGAGAATGATTTAGTGCTAATCCGAGTGTTTGTTGTGTTTTCTTTTTATGCAATACGCTCGGGTCAGCAGAAGTTGTAGCTAGCGAAGATGGCTATAGCTTGGAGGAAGACGAGGATTTGGTATATATCAATTATAAGTATGTTTTTCCACTGCACTTTAATTCCACTGCATTACTGTATATACTTGGATTAGTGTAACTCTGATGACTGGGAAGTGTAACTTAAATGTATATGTTTTTTTAATGTTATTGAACCATTATTTGATTATTATATGTTGTACTTCCACTGTGAGGTTCTGCGATTGTTTTCCCTTCTTCCTTCCTTTTCTTCTTTTTCCCTATAACTGCCTGTGTTGGTGATTTGTTTGGGTCGACATGTGTGGTTTATTGTCGATTTGAACAGTCAAAAATCCAGGTCATTACAGTTGGCATCAAAGCTCTGGTTAGCGATAACCTTGGCTCTATTTGGGAATTAACTCGTTATAGATAGGATTAGTAATATCCTAGAATGAGTTGAGTGATATATGAGAGAGCGTACTTGTATTTTGGATATAAAATGGTTTTATATTGTGTGATTAGTTCTGTTGATTATTTATAAATTCTAGTCGATATATGGGACGCCATAGAATTGATAGGAATTTCTAAATAATCGAATAGAATGGATCGACATAATATGGTTTTCGATTATATTTTATATATATTAAATATATTATTGGTTTTATGTTAATATGAATTTGATATTAGTAGGTAATTATATTTAGTTATTACCTATTACGGTTGATTAGATAATAAATCTAATAAGGAAAATTTAATGGTTAGAAAATATTTGAAAATGAAATAATACCTTTAAGTATAGTTGATTGCAAAATAGTTTGCGATTAAGATAGAAATGAACTTGAAACTCGATTCTGGTGCTTTTGAGAATAGATTTGCCACGATTTTGAAAAAAATGTATAGTGTTATAAGTATGTTCAAAAAGGAAATGGTTTAAAAGATTTTAAATGAAATAAGTGTGTAATCCTTTCTCAGACCTTATAAGTAGCTTGGTAATGAGTGCACGCATTATCATTGTTTATTTTCAAGAGTCTGAGTGGGGGAGAGACCACTCAATAATTATTATAACTGGGTTGTCAAAGCATTTGGGTTTAATTTCATGGTATGAATATTATATAAAGGTATTAGTATATGTTATTTATAGTGGAAATTAAATTAAACCAGAATTCAAATTCTTATGTTCTTTGTTAATTAAGGATTCGGATTTAAATTCCAATGGTATAAGATATGTACATATTTCAAATTTTAGTTATAAACCCGGAATCAAAGTATTTAAGCTCGTCTTAACTAATAATATGGATTTATGTACTAAAGTAACTCGATTTATTAGACTTTTGATTATGAAACCAGGAAATTGACTTATGTATTTAGAAAGATAAGTGGTCGTTGAAATGCTTAAGAATGGGCGACAATATAAGTTTAAAGGAATTCTAAGTTTGTTCGATAAAAGTGTTAGAGAAAATTTAATTAACTATGAATATAATTCAACTAAAGTCGACCAAAATGAAATGGAAGATTTAGTTGGGTAATAAGAGTAACAACTCATGACTTGGAATAATTAATAAGTTATTAAGCTAATTCGAGAAGAAATAAAAGGAATTTGAGGTTGTTCATAACATATGAATGGCCAATAAGTTAAAATGAAGAAATTAAACGGCGAAATTAGTGTATATGTGAAATAAAGGCATGTAAATCTAAATGGGGTAAACCTCATTAGGACAATATATCGAATTTAAATATGAGTATGGACAATAAAATGAAAGGAATGTAAAACATTTTTTCGAATGAAATATAACTTAATTGGAGTAGAGGAATCGAATTAAGTAAAGTTTAACCTAGAAAATCAAATAATAATGGTTTGAGAACTAAGTATGAAAAAAAATAATTGAGAGTGAACATTCCTTAATTCAAACCATGATTTGTGAGTCAAATAAATAATTTGAACTAATGGAATGAAATTTAATTTAAAGATGAAAATTGGAATAAGTGAACAAGAAATGGTTAAATAAAGGTATTGAAGCGCCAAAACAAGAGAATGAGGTGCAAATATAAAATTTGGTTTATTTGAGATAAGATAATAGTTAAATGAATTCTAATTTGATGATTTTAGATATTGAAATGTGATATAAAATAAAACAATTTGATGATTTAGTAAACAGACTAATTTGGTTGAATTGAATAAGCATGAAGGTGAATCTTTGGATCTTGTTTGGAACGAATGTAAATGGAATGAGTATATGACGACGAGTGAATGAAATGAATCGTAAGTGATTAGAAATAATGAATAGCGATTGAATATGAATCCATTTCTTGAAAAATGAGGTGAATATGAATAATTGAATGAATGAACGAGAACCAAAGGAATAGGCGAGTTGCAAATGAACTTAATAAGATGGACGATAACGAAATGTGAAAATGAATGAAATTTATTTAATATAAATGAAATGATTATGAATATATATAACCAATAAAAGGGTAAATCGTATTATGAGCATAACGAAGCGATAATCCATCTATAATGGTAAGGTTCTTACTTAAGTTTTGGAACATGAAGTTGAAACTCCAAATAAATAAATCGATGTTTATGTGAAAACCAAAAATATTAGATGAACTGAAGCAAGTTGACCATAACTTTTGAATGGATGATCGGAATTTAACGATTCCAGACTTTTTGGAAAACTTAGAGACTGAACTAAAACTTTCGTTAAATGCGCCACGTCGAAATTCTCATGTTTACTATGCTGAAATTCAAGTTTTGGTCATGGTACTATGAGCAGAAAATTAAAAACTGAAGCGTATGTTGATATTGTTTTGACCATAACTTCCTAACAGAGCGTCGGATTTCAATGTGCTTTTACAATACGGAAAGCCCAGGAGGTAAACTAAAACTTTTCCTGAATATGCTGTTGTGAAATTTTAAAGTTTAAAGGGTTAAAAACTGGGTTGAACAACTCAGACCTTCATTCTTCAGTATAGGGGCTAAAGCGTTCGCTTTCACTAAAACGGTCATAACTTTTGAACGAATTATTCGAATTCAATGAATACGGACAATTCGAAAAGCCTAAAACGAATGCTACAACTTTTGCCTCCTTTGGTCAAATTACATCATTTGAGTGGTGATATACTCCGATTTGTTCACTGGCCTCTCATGTGTATTGTAGTTTTGCAGTTTAAATGTTCGATATATGTTGTGTAGGTTATATGCATTCGCTATGTATTGTTTACATGTTTTATTTTTATGCATATTTGAGTATTTTAGTAGTTGCAAGGAATGGTATTATGTTTGGAGCTCGTTTGCGCTAAATACTAAAGTGCTAAGGTAAATAATTTGCAAATAAACGCTAAAGAAGGTACGTATTTTGGGTTACATGGTTTTGTAGTTATACAAATATTTTGTTCCCTGTTTTGGGATGCCCCATCGAGTGATGGGATGAATGCTTGAGTATTTATATATATGTGATTTTTTCGGACCTCTCCGTATAAAGGAAAAGCTGCCGAAATTTTCTGTGATTTCGGAAGTTAGAAATATTTATGAGATCTTCGACTACATAACTTATTTTATAAATGTTATTTTATAAGTATGGATTTCAAAGTATGAATATGCTCAATACCTTATGTCGTTCTCTTTTCGAGGACGAAAAGATTTGAGTGGGGGAGAATGTAACAACCAATATTTTCTGTATATTTAAAACTTGAAGTTAATTAAATAAATTGAGTAATAATGGTTAAAATTTAAATTTTAATGATTGTATTAATGAAGTAACTTACGTTAAGTATAAACAAAAACTAAAATTAGTTATGTTGATTTAGAATTGGAATTTTGAATTCAATATTCATGAATTTGAATAGGATTGGTATTATTTAGATTTATAACTGGAACTGAATGTTAATTGTAAATAAATGATTTTGGGGACTTAAAATTTATAAAATTGATTCATAAAATTTATTTAAGTTATAATTGTATTAAAATGGAATTTAGTAAATATTTAAATTGAATTAAAATAGTTAAATGAATAATTGAATATTTATTAATTAATTAATTGTGAAATATAATGGTTTTGGCAACTGCCTCGGAATTCAGCGAAACCAGCGCCATCGGACCCGGAATGGTGGATTTTTGTAGAGTTCCAAAATTCGTTGCAATAGAACTTGTCATTTTGTTGTATTGGATAAAATGTGAAAAGAATCAATGTAAACGGATAATTGTTTGTTCTAACATTGGGCCTTCTATAATTATATAAATAAAACCGTTTTACCACTCCATCAGCCATTTCAACATACGTATATTTTTTACATCGACTCTTTTCTCTAATGGCTGAAAACAAAGCTCCAAACCCTAGAAATAAAAATACAACCTAGAAAATCAAATCTCTCTAAAACCTAACAAATTATATACCAAATCGAAGGCCTCGACGATACGAAGATACGAGTACCCTCTGTTTGGACATTCAGTGCCCAGAGTTGCCGAAAATCAATGGTCAAAGCCCTGAATTTCGAAACCCATGAAATCGATTTGGTTTTTTTTATTTAGGGCATAATCAGAGAATCTATCTTATGGGTTTCGTAGAGGAGGTTTATACGAGTGTAATGATGGTGTTCGTTTGTTTTATTGTCTAGTAATTCGCCAAAATTTGGTGTTTTGTGCCAGATTGGGGTTTCCATTCAACTTGTCGCAGGGGGTTCCACAGTTTGCCGGAGGGGACGTCGCGGCCTGGGGTGGTGCGGCTCGAGAAAAGGGTCACGTTGGTGGTGGTCTTAGGTTTTTCGGGGGTCAAAACTGAAGGTGGGAGGCGGTCAAAGTTTCTTAGCCTGGGTGTTCTTCCGTCAATTCATTGTAGCGAAGGAGAAAGGGGCACGAGCATGGTTCTTTTGAAAGGGGCGATGACGTGGCGCATCCGTAGTGGGTAAGAATTTAATTTATTAATTTTATATATAATTTGAATTCAAATGATAAAACATTAATAACTTATGCATATGGACATGGATTTGGACACAGTTGGGTGCGTTAGGATCGTAGCGAGATTGTGGACGATCTGAGATTGGTTTGGCTGCATTTGGAGACTGTGAAATTTTAGGATTCGGTTGGACGTCCGATCCACTAAACACCCAAACGTGAGTGATTTTCTCACTCACGATTAACTGAGTTGTTCCCATATTTATTGAATTATATTATGAAATAAGTTTGATTGCATGGTTGTGTTTGATTGTTGATGTGTTGCTTAAAATTGACATGCAAGTGTGTTAACATGCAAATCTTGGTCGATGATTAGTTATTTAATTAAATTAAATTTCTAGTTGGAAATGCTAATCCTTGCTAATCCTGAAACAGTTTAGTACTGATCAGTTGAATGAAATGGTTGTGATGGATGTTTGGTTGAAATTTATTACTGAATTGATATTGACACTGCTAATGCTCCATATATTGTATTGGATGTTATTTATGACGATTAATCCCATTTTCACCTTAGATGTTACGAGCATCGAATAAACCAGGGATTAATCGATTAAAAACAAATTAAGAACACAGATTGAAATGATAGATATATGTGACCCCGATTTGGATTGAAATGATATATCCATCCCTGAAATATCGAAGAATTAAATTTAAAATCACTTGGCCATAGGATTGCAAATTATATATGGACATCGGTTGGTTAAATGATTTTAAAGATTCGAAATTCAATTTGATGGAAAAATTTTATTTAAAGGAAATGTGTCGATTTTTGATAAATTTAATTTTTCCTTTAAATATGAACCTTGAATGTTAATGAGTTTGTTAAGGGAAATTATTCAAACTAATTGAGATTGTAAATGGGAATTTTTTGTATATCTTAGAGTTTCCAAATATACGGTAAGATGTAAATTGACAATTTCCCATGAATTGAGTTCGAAAATGTAAGTTGTTTGAGGATACTTGAAATTACCTCAAATGTAACACCCCGTAATTCTGTGACATCAAGATTCTCAAATTAAAGTATAATTAATTTTTAAAAGAAAAATTAAAAGAAAAAGATCCATGCAGTTGTTTAATTTAAGTATTGTAACTAACATGAAAAAGAGAAGTAAGGAGAGAATAATAATTATTATTGTTCTAAGACTTATTAACAAAAGCCTCTGTAGCTTAGTTGGTTAAGTCATTGGATTGGTAGCATGGAGGTCGGGGGTTTGAACCCCGGCGGCGGCATAATTTTTTTATCATTGTTTTAGAGAGGGCCAACTAAACATGCAAATATATGTACGTATACAAATTCAAAATTTGAAAGGATAAGAACGTACGTATAAGGAAATAAAGAAAATATATATATATACATATGAGAAATATAAATATATAAATATATATATACAAAAATATATGTATACGAAAGATAAAATTCAAGATAAGGCTACAGTCAATGAAATATGGCAACATCATTTGAATTTTGAAAATAAAATGAAAGTTGTGTGTATATATATACGCGTAAAATGGTCGTTAGAGGTTTTGTATACATATAAGAATATTTCATGTGAATAAAACAGTTAAATAAATTCCAGAAATTCAAAAGTTTGAAAATCAAACTTTTACACGAAAATAGCTTGTGGGACCCAATGCTGACTCAGCACTGCGTGTATGATAAGGTTTGGCTAGATTCATCTACGTACCTGGACTATTTTCTTAACTAGGTTCAATGCTGACTCAGCGCTGCGTGTACGATAAGGTCTTGAGCAGCTATATAAACAGCCCTAGTCTTCATTCTCTTTGCACCAATTCTCTTCTATCCTTATGCTGCTAAGATTCATGGCTTCTTCCCCTCTTCTAAATTTTCTTAAATAAATAAAATAAAATATGATTCAAGACGAGGAGATGCTGCTAAAAGACTTTTAAGGAGGGATTCAAATCAAAGTTTCAAGTGAAGAATTCAAAGGCTAGCTCAAACAAGTTTCAAGCAACGACGCACGAATCATAGCCACGCTTTCCTTCTTTTCTAGATCTATTTTCTGTAAGTTGGTTATTTCTAGATCTGAATATTTTGTTTTATTTGTGACATGAAATTAAAGGAATAAAGGAATATGCCAAATCTCTCTCTCTCTCTCTTCGAATCTGTGTTTATACTCTTGGACTGAATTAAGAACTGTTATGATTCGAGGACAAATAAGACTGTAACCGTGACTATGACTATAGAACTGTGGCCTTTGAAAGCATATGCCTTTGGACTATGACATAAGCCTTTGATTTTGGGATATATAAACATTGCCTATGACAATGACTTATGACTATGGGAATTATTTTCCCTTTTGGACTATGAACATCGCATATGACTATGGACATTTCCTATGACTGTGACTGTGACTACAAGGATTATTTCCTTGACTAGGCCTATACCTTTGATTTGGACATAAACTAATACTTATGACATAATGAGCACAACTGTGATTTTGACACCCATGATTTATGATTAGAAAAATATTGCTTTAGTTTTGTGATTGAGAAGTTGGGTCTAAACCCAATTATTTATTCTACCTGTTCCTTGGTTTTTCATTGGTTTTAAGACAGTGGGAATTTACCTATTAAGTTAGGTCTACCCACGTTCTTGAACCTATTTTGCCCATTCTTTGGTTTTAAGACAGTGGGAATTTACCTATTTAGTTAGGTCTACCCATATTCTTGAACCTACATTGTTATCCAAACCTTTTTATGCCAATTATTCCTTCTTGTCATTTTGATTCATTCCCTTTTTATCTACGAATCTAGATTTATTTATAATCTAGGTTGAATCACGATTATTCGAACGGTGGGAATGCGATTTGGGGAAAAACATGGAAATGAATATGAACGTAATTGTAAACTTGGAAATTGGCATAATTTGGAATATGTATTATGACATGCATATTAAAATGAAAACGGGGAAATTTGACATGGATTAGGGAATATGTGATTTTGACATATTAAATTTAGCGTTAGTAAGTAAGCTAAATTTTAGGCATAAAATGTAAACTAGAAAAATAATTCTAGTTTTGCCATAAATTGTGAATTAGGATGTTAAACCAAGATTGGGTTAATTAAGGTTGATTTGGAATAAGTATATTAGCACAATTTTGAATTTATTCATAATTGTGAGCAATTGTCATGTTTAGAATAAATTATGGTTAGCGACACTAAATGTGGTATAATTTACATACCAAAAAGTATAAATATGATAAATAAGAGAGAATGGGCCATAATAATAAATGTGACAATGTACATTAAAAGAGTAGTAATGAAATAAGTAAATTAGGAGTAATTTACTTATAGAATTCGTCATAAATGTTAAATTGTTCATTTACCACAAAATATGTAACTTGGTTAAGTTTTGGCCATAAATTATAAACTAGGATATTTAATCTAGTTTCGGCAATGAAATAGGAAATGGCCTAAACTGCATGTTGGGTTAGGACTTGGGCCTAGAATATAAGTATACTAGTAGGCTTGACAAATAAATATAGGCCAAATTTGTCTGAAAAGGGGAAATGGGCTTTTGAAATAAATTGTTAACAAATTATAAACAAAAGAAAAGTATTTTGATAACATCCCTTTTTATAACACATAGACCAGAAGGTTCTAGGGTGACAGAGAGGATAGTGTCTAGGCTTGGGTTTGGAAAATACAAGTTTCCTGCCCTCCCTGGCTATCCCTAACTGATCCGAAGGACGGGATGGTTGTTTTCAAAACCAGATTTGGAAATTAATCAAAAACCCTTTGAACTTAGAAAACATGAATATGCCTAACCCGAGGTTAGACTGAGTTGTGGTGTAAACCTGCCCGGAACCGACCGGCACATCCAGTAACCGCAGCAATATCTGTCTAATGTGAGAGGTTGCAGCTTTAATTTATTAATTAAAGCTAGAACAAGAATGGGAGAGTTAATTCCATAGGAACACTTAACCAACCTAACACGGTTAAGCTAGAATGGGAAGGTTAAGGAATACTTAACCAACTTAGCACAGTTAAAGCTAGAATGGGAGGGTTAAGTCCATGGGAATACTTAGCCAAATTAACATGTTGACTAGACTAGAAGGTGGGGTTAAGTAAAGTTAATACACTTAGCCAATTTAACATGTTAATTAGACTAGAGGTTGGGGTTAAGTAATACACTTAGCCAAATTAATATGTTAACTGGACTAGACCATAGGGTTAAGTAAACTTGAACGCTTAACCATCAGAATATGATAAATGAATAGGGTTAAGTAAAAAGCATGAAGGGATAACACTTAACCAGTGTAATAGGATAAGGGAAGAGGGTTAAGATAGCTTGAATCGACTAAATACACTTAACCAACCCAACCTGGCGAGAAAGAAAACTAAGTAGTAGACCTCAGTTGAAAAAGGGACTAAGTAGTAAAACTTAGTTAAGAAAACAAGGAATTTGGAAACTAAGTGGTAAACCTTAGTTAGTAAAACTAAGTAGTAATTCTTAGTATAACACGAAGGATCAGACATCCATCTGGTTTTAAGAAGGCTCCAACGAATTGGGTTACGAAGCCCGAGGCTTCGAGGGGACGTGAGGGTACTCTTGGTATCCCTCTGTGAGGCTGCAGATGATCATCCTGGGCTCACAGAGGTTAAGGTCTGCGTTAGAAGAACCGAGGGTATGCCTTGGTTGCAATATATATGTGGCAACCTAAAGACTAGGATGGACCAGCGTGATTCGGCGAGAAGACGGTAGCCCTGTGATAGCAACTCGTCGTCTACCATCCATCTTGAGTCAATCGAGATACGTGAAGCGGAAAGGCGGAGAACTCCAAAAGACCATATACTTGCTATCTAGTTATGGTTGCGGATGGCCATAGGATAGTGGGGCACCGGGGGCCGGCGTATAGTTCTCATTTTACAAGGTGTGCCTTTCATTAGCTGAGGGAGGGGTCAAGTGGGACCATAGCCACTGTAGTAAAAACAGACCTTAGCATCTGCATCGGCAGATATCTGAAAGCTCCCGACCGAGTTCTGTATTCCTTGATTTGCCCTGTCACAGGACTCGGATCGCACATTACAGGACATGTGCATCTAGACAAGCGATAACGATTCGCGATACATACGTGGGGAAGCCTAGGAACATTTACCACTCTAGGTGGTGTGTCCTAGACTTGGGGGCATTGTTCGACAGGTAGCGTAATCCCTAGTTGGACTAGGTGGCATAAACCCTGAACTCGAAAAGCGTTCAGCAGATAGCATAAAACTATAGTTAAATCTAGAAAGCAGTGGATAGAAAACCCTAGATTAGATCTAGGTAACAACTAATAAATGGATGCCTGAAGGCGATGGAAAATACAGGGATTGGGATCACGTTATCGTTACTAGTTGAAACACTAGTTAGGCGGTGCAGAGATATAGAAACGAGTATAACAAGTAAATAGCGAAGCAGCGAAAGTATTAGAGCTTATCCAGTTTATCTTAGCATATCTTGTGACTACCTTGTCTCATCTTGTTGAACCTATCGTCATGGTGTAATCTTGTATTCAGTTAATTCATGTCGTTTTGTTTTCCATGTTCACATGCTAGAAGTTACTGAACTTACTCAGGCTTTATGTCTGACTCTGTTTTTCTTTCGTCTTCTTTCTTCCGTTCTCCCCCCCAGGTTGTTAAGGAGGAAATAGGATAGCTCAGATTTGTTTTGGGATGATTTCTCTTTCCAAGCTTGAAGAATCTTGGATGCATCGGCTTTGGATTGCTATGGCTGGCTTTTGTTACATTGGGGAATATAAATGTATTTTATGCTTCTTTATTTTGTAAAGACAGTTGATACTCTGATATTGTAAAGGAACCTTGTACAAATTATTTTGTCAATAAAGCAAAGTTTTATTTTCCGCTGTTTAATGTTTGTCTGTCTTGTAATTTATCTGCATCTTTTACCCATAATGCTCCACAGAACTTAGTGCATTCCCTTTGTGAGTGACACTAACGGATGTGGGGTGTTACATCAAATTTGGCATGAATATGAATTTGAACCCTTTAAATCGAACGGTTTTTTTTAACGATGTTGAAAAATGAGATATGGAAATGTAATGAATCTCCATTGAGACTGGAATATGGATTCAAGTATTGGAAATTCGGAAGCAAGAAACAATTATGTTTTAAAATTTATTTTATATATATATATATATATATACACACATCGCTTGCTCATAAATAAACTATTCCTTTTCTTAAAATTATTTATTTGAAAACTTTTTAATCTATAAAATAATTTTATTATAAATAAATTTTTCCTTTTATTTTATTTCTTAAACTATTTAGAACTTTTAAATTTATGTATATAAACAGTGTTTTAAATTATCTTATCTTATTTTAACTATTATATTATATATATTTTTATATAAAGATTTTCTTATAAGCATCTATTTTTCAAAATTATATTTTATGAATTATGAATTTCTTCCGAATGGAAGGTGTTCATATTTAAACCGTTGGTTCAAAAATAGTTGAGATAAAGTATATTCTATTTGAATAAGAATCAGTTTTAAACCAATTTTTAATATGGAAATGTAAGTTATATTCTACTCGAATATGAATGGATCTACTAAGGGATTGAAATGAGTTGTAATGAAACATATCTGAATATGAATGGATTTCAAATATAAATCGAATCGAAATAATTACAATCTTTGGCATGAGTATATTCTACTTGAACATAAATCGAATTATATGATTATAATATAATGAAATGAAATATATTCTAGTTTAGAATATAATCGGTTTTGTATGATTCATTATATTTGATATGAAATTATATTCTATTGATTATAAATTTTGGTTCGAGCAAAATATGATATTTTGATATAAAAGCGAACCTTTGTGAAAAATAAAAGAACCGATCGATGTGGAAAATGTAAACGTTGGTTGTTAAAGAGATCGGAGTCGACAAATGGCGTACTCTCTGTTAGTGTTGATACCACTTTAACAACTGTGAATGTTATGACGTATCCAGAATGAAATATGATGACTTGGAGGAGATTTTGGATTGATGAAGATGAACGATGACGAAATAGCCTTGACCTTCGGGCCATAATTGAAATGACTAAAACAGGAGCTATACCGTGACTAATTGAGGTAGCACCTTTGATCAGACACACTTCTCCGATACTATTTCTATGACTATGATGATGATTTGGGCCCTTTTTTATTTGGGAGTGTGTTCCAAGGTGGGCGATAGTGGATGCTATGCGTTACCACCGGTCCGGGAGTGCAATTGGTAAAATCCTACCCTGGGCATGTCCTCGAGTGCCTTGTCATATTTATCCTTATCGAGCCCCATACGATTTTGATTTATATCATACATATGGAGTGCCCTTTGATGCCATCGGTTACGGTGGGTTCACGGTACTATATAGACTACGGTATTATAAATGGTGTAAAGGTAAAAATGTAATCCCGCTTACGCTATTTTCATTATGTTTACTTTACTGAATAGACATTATAATAATAGCATATTATACCATGTATGTATTAGTTTAACGGATCCTTGAGAGATGGAAAATCCCGTAACATCTCTTGGGTTACTGTACCCATGACACTCAAGTTATTTCGTATTTTAATTTAACTAATATGAGAATGATTTAGTGTTGATCCGAGTGTTTGTTGTGTTTTCTTTTTATGCAATATGCTCGGGTCAGCAGAAGTTGCAGTTAGCGAAGATTGCAATAGCTTGGAGGATGATGAGGATTTGGTATATGTCAATTATAAGTATGTTTTTCCGCTGCACTTTAATTCCGCTCCATTACTGTATATACTTGGATTAGTGTAACTCTGATGACTGGGAAGTGTAACTAAAATGTATATGTTTTTTTAATGTTATTGGAACATTATTTGTTTATTATATATTGTTCTTCCGCTGTGAGGTTCTGTGATTGTTTTCCCTTCTTCCTTCATTTTCTTCTTTTTCCCAATAACTGCCTGTGTTGGTGATTTGTTTTGGTCGACATGTGCAGTTTATTGTCGATTTGAACGGTCAAAAATCCAGGTCGTTACATATAATTATTAGGAATGTCAGCGCCTTTAACAAAATATGCCAGTATTGCTTTTTAATTTTTCAACATTGTATTCTTTGGTGTTGAATTTATATTCATTAACGAAAAATATTGGATATGTTTTAACTTTTCTTTTTGGTTCCAACGCCAAATGTTTCAGTCCTTCATTAGGCACATGATTTGTGGAAACACAAACGTAGTTTGAAAACCAATTAGCAAATTCTTTGCTTAAATCATCGCTTGTGATTCATAAATACAACAAACACAAACATAATATATTGCATTATTATTAATTTATACGTGTAGTATTAAATTTATAAAAACTTGTAATGTGATAATTACCTAATAGATAGTACAACTTCAGGACAGTTAAGAAGAATATATGTGTGTGCTACATGGTACACTTTATCATCTATCCATACTTCCGTACATTTTGCAGCATGTCAACCAGGTTGTTTAAAAATAGATAATATTGTTTCAGAAGAAGAATCTTGTTCAACGGCCTCATCATTACACGTAGCACTTTCAAATGATAAGTTCGCATGATCATTGAAATAATGAGAGAAAAAGAACGAAGTTTTTTCTTTGATATATGATTTGCAGATGGAACCTTCAACTAGAACTTTTTGTCTCATTTTTTCTTTTAAATGATTTAAGTACCTAATAAAAATATATTTCAGTTCAACAGTAACTTTTATTTATAATTAAATTAGCAATTCCATACTCAGTATTAGTACCAAATCCCTCGAATGGATGCATTCATCCATATTGCAAAGGACCTCTAAGACATGCTTTATTTGAATGATGAACAGGTAAATGCTCCACTGCATTGAAAAAACCTGGAGGAAATATTTTCTCCAGTTTGCAGAGCAGTATAAGGATTTATTCTTCAAGTTTAACTAGACGGTCAACTATTAATGTAGTTGAACAAAGCTCCTTACAAAATAAACTAAGTTCCTTTATTATTTTCCAAACTTTTACAGGCAACGGTTCTTAGAAAGTGATGGGTAACAAATTTTCTATCATCACATGACAATCATGGCTTTCCATTTCACTTAGTCTTCCGTTTTTATAGTTGATACATTTACGAAAATTAAAGGAAATTCCATCGGATAATCGTAATCCTTCCACCCATTTTAACAATACTTTTACTTGGTTATTGTTTAGTTCATAGCATGTTTTGGAATTTTTACTGTCATTCGGCTTCATATGAAGCTCAAGACGATTACATATTTCTTCAACACGCGTCTTGATTTCAGATCGTTCTTAGTCTTTCCTTTAACATTCAAAACTGCATTAAACACATTATCAAATATGCTTTTCTCATTATGCCTCACATCAATATTATGACGGATTAAGAGATTTTTTCCAATAAGGAAACTCTCATAAAATACTCTTTTTGCACCAATTATGAACCATCGATTTACCTTGAATTTCAGTTTATTGTCCAATTTCATGTATCTTTGGATAATATATTACAAGTTCATATGTATCTTCTGTAACAACCCAGAAAATCTGAACCAATTAAAAAAAATTTAAATTGGCTATTTTAGTGAATTTTAAATATTTTAAATAGTAACGACGAAAAGTATGTTTGAATTGATGTTTGAACATGAATATAATTATTTTAAATTATAAACAAGGCCTGAAATGGTGCGGTAGTTTCAAATTTTCATTTCAAACTTTGACTGACTGTACCGGTTGCAAAAAAAAAGGATTTTAGTGAAACCAAAAATATTTAAATTTGTTAGTGAATATCTTTCTAACGAATCTGAAAAATCGAAGTTTCGTAGCGGGAGTCAAAAGTTATTGCCAAATGAATTTTCAAAAAGGTCGCTATAGAATTTATATAGCCCGTGAAAATAGACATTTTGCAAACGACCTCGGAATTCAACGAAACCACTTTTATTGGATCCGAGATGTCAAATTATTGCTAAGTTTCAAATTTCATAATTTTTTAAGCTAATATGTGAGCATGGCGAAGGAAAATGTGTTTTGGTCAATTACAGTTAAATTGGATCGACCAAAAAATGGCCATTTTTCAAACGGTCTCAGAATTCGACGAAACTAGTTTTTTTGGGACCGTATCGTCAAAAGATAGCTAGATTTATTTTTTGGGAATTTTTAGAATCAGTATGTGGCCCCAGCAAATTGAAATGTACGTTCAAATCGAATATTAAATGTTTTATATTTTAATTTGAAGGAAAACTGACTCAAACAGTCGAATGGGCCAACGAAACATATCCCATTGGTTTCGGAATGGGGGTATTTGGCTAGGGGCGACAGTTGTTGGGTGTGATATGGTGCTCGTCTAAGAAAACCGTATTTTAGAAAATAAAAGAAAATAAATAAATATATATATAAATGAGGGGCCAATGAAAATTTGCCACATCACTTTATCGTTCCGCTTAGACCCTCATTAACCTTCCTGCTCGACGGCGCTGCTTGCTCCCACCTTCCCGTCCAATTTCCGGCTACCCCGATCGTCGAAAACCCCTACCACCATTGAGTTTTCTGAAGCTCTCCCTCCCCTCTTCAAATCAACATCAACTACACCCCATTTAGTCGCTCCACCAGCGAGAATCACCCCTCTAAACTTCCGACGTTTAAGCCGCCATACCCCATCCTTACCCAGTTTGAGTTCGCCAACCTGGGGTGGCGCATGTGCGCCTCTCGAGGCCCGTCAACGTGGTACAAGCTGATCGTTGTATCGTGCTACAAAATTTGTGAAATCCGCAAACCTAGTTTTGAAGATTTTCAGAGAGGTACGGTTTATATAATATAAAATAGTTTATAGCACTTTAAAGCGCTACGGTTTATGATTTCACTGTAAAAATCATATCTTTTTCATTTCTTGACGAAATTCAGTGAAACAAGAGACAGTGGACTCATGTGGACGTCTTCTACATTCTAGAAGAGACCGCATATTTTTCTGAGCCTTCTGCTATTTTTGGTGGAGTGGAACCCAATGTGAGATTTCTAATTCATAAACGATATGGAAAACAACGATGTATAAATTATATAATCGATGTATGAGAGCTATAAGCGTTGTACACCTCATGTATAAGCGTTGTATAAGTTGTATGTTCGATGTATAAGTTATATATGCGTTGTAAAAATTATATGTGCGTTGAAATGAATTGAAGTGAATTGAAATATATTTATATACGAATATATATATATATATATATATATATATATATATACTCCCCTCGTCCACAGACATGGAAGATATTTATTGGTTGTAATATTGTTGGGATTATTCGGTTGGTGTGAAATTTGGTGAATAATGCGAATGATTGATAGAATTGTTTGTGGTTGAGAATTATTGACTGTGGTTGAAAAATACCCATTTGTGGTTGAAAACAAAATTAGAATAGGTTGTGGAAATGAAAGAAAACATGCTCGCCTGCATGCGAATTAGATGCATGAAATCCCCATTGTCAAAAACCACAAGATTATAAGGTAGAGCGAGGAGTCGTACATCGATACGGTCCCGGTTTTAACTACCCTGTCGTTATGCTGCCGAAATTTTCAATAATATTCATGTGTTGAAACTATATTCGTGTGTTGAATAGAAATTCATGTGTTGAACGACATTCATGTTTTGAAATAAATTGTTTTATAATAAAAAATCATATTTTTGTCATCTATATGAACTATATAAAATAGTCGTGTTTTGAAATAAATTGTTTTATAATAAAAAAACATATTTTTATCATCTATATGAACTATATAAAATAGTCGTGTTTTGAAATAAATTGTTTTATAATAAAAAATCATACTTTTATCATCTATATGAACTATATAAAATAGTCGTGTTTTGAAATAAATTGTTTTACAATAAAAATCACATTTTTATTATATACATGAATTGTTAAAAATAGTGAAGTGTTGAAATAAATGTCTGTTGGATAAAAATATCATTTTTATCAAATGTATGAAATGAATATGGTTTTGAAATCAAAGAATGGATTATATATATATATATATATATATGATTAAAATAAATCGACTAACGAAGCTGCAGTTCGTGTTTTGAAATCGTGATTTCAAACGATTAGTGCGGGAGATCGGACCATTGGATTTTCCCAAAACAGAAACCGTTGGGTTCGCCTTGGAAATATATTTCCAACGGCACCAACTTTGTAAAGATCCAACGGTTGGATTGTCTGGAATGTTTAATTCAAATCTGAAGAAAAATAGCGCCAGAATCGATTATATTTATATATATATATATAATTAATTAAACTAAATCGAATAACGACGCTGCAGTTCATATTTTGAAATCATAACTTCAAACGATTAGTGCGGGAGATCCGAGCGTCGGATTTTCCCAAAACTTAAACCATTAGATTTGTTTTGAAAAGATCTTTCTAATGATATAAAATTTTTGAAGATCCAACGGTTAGATTTCCAGATATGTGTAAATCAAATCTGGAGAAAAACAGCGCCACGGCCGCGTTATGGCCTAAAGCATCGTTTGAGAGATTTGGCTATTTTTAAATAAATAAAAATAGAGATAAATCATGATAAAATATTATAAACGATATGGAATGGAAATAAACAGAATTTTCTCGGTTTATGCGATATTTGGTGGTTGAATGTGTTTGGCGTGAAAATTACATTAAAGAACAGAATTAGTGATATCGAATAATTTAACCATTGGAATGAATTGATTTGAAATTCTAAATATACGTGAATTATTTGAAAAGGCCGAGTTGATTCTCATTTCAAATAATTGATGACGAGTGAAAGTCGAATGTATGAAGACGGTGCAAGACCGATGATCTTCACGTCGAATGGAGGTGTGCTACTGATGCTCATGATGGGAGTAGCTACCTTGAAGGGGCTGAAGTAGTAGCCGTCCGGACGTGCATGTTGATTGTACGGATGTGCGGGGAATAAAGATCCTCCGGTTTCGTTCAGACCCAGGACGGACTTGTAAATGGACTGTGTGTCTGACATTGGATTTCATTCTGCGTGATTGATAGCCATCAGTCGCATGGCGTGAATTGCCTGTGTGGCATGCTGAGATGCAGTGATCAAAGCTTTTGTTGAAAAGCAGAGTTTTGTGGTTGATGATCAAAGCACCGCATGTGTGGCATAACTTTGTGTATAATGTAAATTCGCGAGCCTCACACCCCGGTATGAAACAAAAACGGGAGAGGACTGCTGGGAGGACATGCGTTTCCTTCTAGCTAGGAGTTGTGTCGGTGTTTTTACACGGCCTGACATTTTACTTATGTGGATGATGAATAGCGAGGCGCCTCGGATATATCGGTCGATCCGGGACCGATGGAGTCATTGGGCTCATTTACGCCCCATAGGGCCGGGAAACGCAGTGTTCAGGTATTTTAATCCACATCGGTGGACCGGCCCTGAAGATCTAAAGGGTCGATGCATTCTGATCCTGAGACATGGGCTAGATTGTCTCGAATCGGTAAGGACTATCTTTTGCCTTGGTTCATGGCGGAAATCCAATTTCCAAATACGACACCGTGCGGTTTTGATTGTATAACTATATATGGCGACATAGTGGTATGGGGCACTTATGCCGTCTATGATTGATATTTATGATTGTATCTAAAATTAAAAACTAACTGGAAACGAGCTAAGACAGATGGTTTCCTGGGTATTGGTCTGATGTTGGTTTCGGCCTTCGGGGTTAATACTTAGGGAATCATTCTCTTACTAGTTTACGGTTGGAGTCTGATTAAGAATTAAACGATAAAATTTACATTTTAAGTGATTTTACTTTACGCGTATTAAGCATATCTTGGTCGATATAAGGTAATACTCTATCCTCTGGTTTGTGTTGCATTGTGTGATGGGACTTGAGTCTTATATCGGCTTCACCTTTATAAAAAGCAATGCGGTGTTTAAAAGATTTATTTGTTTTAAAGCACTGGCAATCCAATGGAGTAAACCCGTTCCGCGAAAGTGGCGTGGTCCTGTGATTGGCCATATTGTAAAGTGTGTTAAGTAGATTTCTCATACCAGTCCCATGACTGACTCGTAGTTTGTTTCACTTGCAAACTCGGGTGCCCCTTTTTCTACACGGGCAGCCTTGTATTCAGGTTTTAGCAGGCTCTTTCTGGATAGCAGGAGCTGAAGATGGATTCTACCATTTCTCTTTTTATGCTATTCAGCTCCTATTTTACATATTATGTTTGTTTTCCGCTGTAGACATTTATGTATAGCTGAACTGTGTTTTGTACTAAGTATGATCCTGTATACTGTGTAACTCTGATGATTTTGTTTATCTAGTGTATTCTATTGTACATTATTTGGTGTATTTATTTATTTCTGTTCTGCTGTTATTTGTTTTTGTGTTATATTCCAAAGATTACCCTTGCACCGTCCTATCGGGGTTTGGGGTCGTCACAAACGTGGTATCAGAGCTTTGGTTAAGCTTAGTTCTGGAATATAACATATTAACGAACTCATCAGAAATAAAACCAGTAGTGTTCTAGGACGAGTAACTCATTACAAATAGGATCAGTAATATCCTAGTATGTGTCTAACAGAATGAAATACACCTCGATAGACACATTTACATTCAAGTATATGTCTCTATGCTTTATAATATCTTTTCTGTTGACCTGACACTTGGTCTGCTATTTGCAGAAGTACTTGAAAATGAGTGACAGAAGTAGAAGAGGAAGGTTGGAACCAGATATAGAAGCTCTACTTAAGAAGTATAGAAATATTGGTGGAGTACCATTCTTGGGCGAAGAATCTATTGCTAAAACACAAGCTTGGATTCGTTTTGTTGAGAAAATCTTTGAAGGATTAAAGCTGAGGGATGACCAGAAAAGATTACTGGCATCTTGGGCACTCAAAAATGAAGCTTTGTTCTGGTGGGATTCGATTGTTAAAGATAATCCAGAAGGTGATATCACCTGGGATAGATTCAAAGAGCTTTTCAGTGAAAAATTTATTCCTCTGGAAGCAACTGAGCGGTTATGTGATGAATTCTACTATTTGATACAAGGAGATATGAATATCCCAGAATATCACAAGAAATTCAATGAACTTTCTCGTTTTTGCTCCGCATCTGATTCAGGATCCAAAGCGGAAGAATCTGAGGTTTATTTATGGTCTTCAAAGGAAATACCAGAATAAAGTAATGGGGCATGTGAAGCTTCCTTTTTCTGAAATGATATACATAGCCTACCAGTATGAGGATCTTGATAGGAAAGGTATGTTGCGAGACGAAGAGGAAGTCAGTTCTAACAGCAAAAGAAAATTCGAAACTGATAGCCCAGAGACAAGTGCACAACCTGAGGACAGCACGGAGTCTGAGCTCAGAAAGAAGCCTAGATTCAATCGGGAAAAGGTTAAGTCTGAGAAAGGACCAGTAACGACTACAATATGCAATAACTGCAAGAAGTCAGGGCATTTCAAGGGAATTGCAAATCCTCAAAGAAAGAAACAAATGTTGGGTCAAAACCCATGAACAAGTTTCAAGAGAATAGAAAATGCAGTCAATGCCAAAGGACTGGCCATCTTGAAAAAGATTGTAGGCTCTTGAAGAAATCTAAAAAGGTTCATGTAAATGAAGTGGCAGAAATTCCAGCACCCTCAGCTAGTCAGGAAAGGCCAGATGTTTTAGAAGGCACACTTAATGTCAAAAATATTTCGGTTAAAGTATTGTTTGATACGGGCGCATCACGAAGTTTTATTTCGACTAAGGTGGTAAAGAAATTGGATTTGAAATTGAAGAAGCTTAAAGAACCAATGATTGTTCATAATCCGGTTGGGGGTTCCCTTGATCTTAGTTGGGTTTGTGGGGTGCCGGTTTCCTTTTACCTGTTATCGGTTCCCTACTATCTCGATCGTCATGAATTTCACAGAGTTTGATCTTATTTTGGGATTGGATTGGTTAACTAAATATGAAGCGGAGCTTAACTATG
This sequence comes from Allium sativum, assembly GCA_030737875.1. NCBI lineage: Eukaryota > Viridiplantae > Streptophyta > Magnoliopsida > Asparagales > Amaryllidaceae > Allium > Allium sativum. The sequence goes on from CM060925.1 coordinate 358,440,249, forward strand.
CAGAAAGAATTGTTAGAGTTAGAACAAAGCTTGGCTATATAACCTTTCCATGTGAAGACCCGAATTCTGACAGAAAAGATTTTTGGTCAGCTTTGGATGTTTCTCCTGCCCAAATAGAACATGTGCCTTTCGTTATAGAGAATATTCAGGTCGACATTGCAGATATCCCTGTTGTTGAGAACTATGCGGATGTGTTCGAAGAAGTTGTTAGCTTACCTCCGCAGAGAGAAATTGATTTCAAAATCTCTTTAGTTCCGAATGCAAGGCCAGTAGTTCACGCTATTAGAAGAATGACCTTGAAAGAGAAATAAGAGTTAGACAATCAGACTCAACAGCTTGTATGGAAAGGTCTGATTAGGCCTAGTTTCTCTGATTGGGGAGGAACAGTGGTGTTTGTCCCGTAGTCAAACGGTACTCTCGGACTGTGTGTAGATTATCGTGATTTGAATAAGCAGACGCTGAAAAACAAATATCCATTGCCCCGGATTGATGATCTGCTGGATCGATTGAATGGCGCACAAGTGTTTTCCCGAGTGGACCTAGCTACAGGTTTCCATCAGCTTCGTATTGCCGAAGAGTGTGTTCCTTTGATAGCATTCAGAGGCCCAGATTTGTTCTACGAGTGGTTAGTAATGCCGTTCGGCTTATGTAACGCTCCAGCGTATTTTGTCGATCTAATGAACCTGGTATTCAGAGGAGTATTGAATAAATTCGTTATGGTTTTCATTGATGATATATTGATCTTCTCTAAGTCAGAAAGCGAGCACGAAAAACGTTTGGAACAAGTGTTAGAAATTCTCAGAAAGAATGTGTTGAAAGCAAAGCTTTCCAAATGTATATTCAGGCAAGAAGAAGTCAAATTTCTTGGCCACGTCGTGTCAAAACAAAGAATTTCAGTGGATCCCAGTAAAATCACTACTATTCAGAATTGGAAACAGCCTCGTACGCCCACAGAAGTTAGAAGTTTTCTCGGATTGGCCAGTTATTATCGGAAGTTCGTTGAGAATGTTTCGAAGATATCCAGTCACTTAACGAAGCTTACTAAGAAACATTTGAGATTCAACTGGACTCCCGAATGTGATGCAGCTTTCCAGGAGCTGAAGTTAAAATTGACGACTGCTCTAGTGCTCACAATTATTGACGGCAATCAGGATTTAAAAGTCTGGACCGATGCTTCTAAAGAAGGACTTGGCGCAGTGTTAATGCAAAGAGGCCATGTAGTCGCTTATGCTAGCCGTCAATTGAAACCACATGAAAAGAATTATGTAACTCACGATCAAGAATTGCTAGCTATCGTGTTTGCTATGAAAATCTGGAGGCATTATCTATTGGGTGAGAAGTTTGAATTATTCACTGATAATCAATCATTGAAGTATTAATTCACCCAGAAGGATCTGAATATGAGACAACAGCATTGGTTAGAATTTCTCGCAGCTTATGATCTAGATATTTTATATACTCCGGGAAAAGCCAATGTTGTGGTTGATGCGCTCAACAGGAAGAATGTGATCATCGCCAGTATTATCATTACACCATCATTGATTGATAAAATAGCTATTCTTCAGAAAGACGGTAGTTTTATTAAGGAGATGATCAGAAGAATTCAAAAGGGCGAAGTCTCCAGTTTCCAAGTGGATGGCGCATGAGTTCTGAGATTGAAAGGTAGAATTTGTGTTCCCGACAACATTGAACTCAAAAGAGAAGTAATGGAAGAGAGCCACAAGTCCAAACTGAGCATCCACCCAGGGGTTAGTAAAATGTACAATGACCTCAAGCGAACTTTCTGGTGGAAGGCAATGAAAAGAGATATCTCTATATATGTTAGCTGGTGTTCCACCTGTCAGCAAGTCAAAAGAGATCAGCAGAAGCTCACTGGATTGTTGCAACCATTAGAAATACCAGGTGGAAAGTGGAAACAGATTTCTATGGACTTCATAAATGGTTTGCCCAGAACCAGGAAAGGAAATGACAGTATTTGGGTGATCGTAGATAGTTTCACGAAGACCGCCCATTTCATACCTGTCAAATCGAATAGAACTGCTCAAAGTATGGCGCAGATATACTTCAAGGAAATTGTTAGACAGCACGGAGTTCCCAGGAGCATCGTTAGTGATCATGACCCGATTTTTGCCAGTAAATTCTGGGAAGCATTCCAAGCAGAATTGGGAATGAAACTGAACTTGAGCACCGCTTATCATCCTCAAACAGATGGTCAAACTGAGAGGGTGAATCGAATTCTTGAAGATCTATTGCGGGCTTGTATTATTGATTTTGGGGGATCATGGGAAGACCATTTACATTTGGTCGAATTCTCATATAACAACAGCTACCAGGAGAGCCTGAAAATGTCTCCATTCGTAGTATTGTACGGTAGACCGTGTCGATTCCCTTCTTGTTGGGTTGAACCTGGTGATAGACTTGTATTGGGGTCAGATATGATTCGCGATACTGCAGACAAAGTCGATTTCGTTAAGAAACGATTACTAGCCGCCCAAAGCCGATAGAAAAGCTATGAAGATAAGAGAAGAAGAGATATATCATTTTCTGTTGGCGACTATGTATATTTGAAGGTATCTCCGATGAGAGGAGTCATCCGGTTCGAAAAAATAGGGAAATTGGCGCCCAAATTTATTGGTCCGTTTCCTATTCTTGAACGGATTGAAACTCTCGCATATAGGGTTCAATTGCCTAATTGGTTGCCTGGAGTGCATGATGTATTTCACGTATCTCAACTGCGAAAGCATGTGCATGATCCAGATCTCGTTGTAGAAGAAGCCGCACAACAGGATTTGGAAATCACTCCAAAATTGGCAGTTAGAAGAGAGCCACTAAAGATAATTGGCAAAGAAACCAAAGATCTGAGGAACGAGAAGGTTCACTTAGTCAAAGTGCAATGGAGTGGAGATCCGCGAGATTGTACTTGGGAAACTGAGGAGAGCATTAAGAAAGCATATTCTAAGTGCAGGGTGGATGTCTCTGATTGACTCTGGTGCAAGGTACATCTACCATATTTTGCATTTCCATTCTGTTCTTTACTTTGTTATTGTTTTCTTTACATGAATGTATAACTTTTTAATTATATAGTATGAATGATTTTAAAAGAGTATATAAATTAATTGGTATATTTTTGAAAAGTTAAAAACAAATTGATTGTTGTTTATGTTGTGTGATGGTGGATTTAATTAATTAAATTATTAGAATGATAGTTAATTTAATCAACGAAGAAATGGTAAATTTATGCAATTAAATCACACATTGAACTGGTTTAAAAATAGATAGGAATATATATACATGTGCATTATATATGTTTGAACAGGTAAATGGATTAGCTGTTGAGTAAAGAATTTATTTACGTGCCCGACAAATAGGTAAACCTTAATGAGTTGGATGCGCAATTTTATTATTATATCAACTCCTATGAATGCCATTGGATGCGGAGTGCTGGTTGTTTAGTGTGTAATAATAAATGTCGCCATAGGATAGTAACAATTAATTTTGAACTACACTACATGGCAAACTTCTTGAAGATGGGCATACTTCATCATATACCACATAAGCATTTGAAGCTTGTGTGACGAGGTTGAAGATTGACCGTACAAGAGAGAGGCTTGTATGGCGATGACTATATTTTACAGGTTGAACTGATGACTGATATGGACCATATAAAATATAACGGTAAATTGCCAGATTAATAAAAACCCCACACGGGTCTGGAGATGACAATAAACACGTCTCTCTGGTCATTAAGGCACAAAAACCATTTATAGGGTGACAAGAATTTATTCTCTGGAGTTATGATTTATACACACTCCCTTGTGGACACCGGAATATATCATTATAAATATATGCATGCTTATTAGGATTTATTGGGTACCTAATACGGCCCAATAAATTTCCAAACCCCTCCCCGTACAAAGGAGGTTATGGCGAAAATTTTCGAAAATTCAGGGTGTTAGCCAAATTTTTGAAGAATTTGAAAATTTTTAGAAACTGAAAAGTTGGAGAATGGAAGCCAGATTGAAAGTAGAGTTGGTTAATTAATCCACTTTCGACTTTGTTCCTTTTCGGGGATGAAAAGTTTTAAGTGGGGGAGATTGTAACAATCCGGAATATCTGAACCAATTTAAAATTTTTAAATTGGCTATTTTAGAGAATTTTAAATATTTTAAATAAATATTTTAAATAGTAACGACGAAAAGTATGTTTGAATCTATGTTTGAAGATGAATATAATTATTTTAAATTATAAACAAGGCCTGAAATGGCACGGCAGTTTCAAATTTTCATTTCAAACTTTGACTGACTGTATCGGGTTCAAAATAAAATGGATTGTAGTGAAACCAAAAATATTTAAATATGTTAGTGAATATCTTTCTAATGAATCTGAAAATTCGACATTTCGTAGCGGGAGTCAAAAGTTATTGCCAAATGAAATTTCAGAAAGGTCGCTATAGAATTTATATAGCCCGTGAAAATAGACATTTTGCAAACGACCTCGGAATTCGACGAAACCACTTTTGTTGGATCCGGGATGTCAAATTATTGCTAGGTTTAAAATTTCATAATTTGTGAAGCTAATATGTGAGCGTGGCGAAGGAAAATGTGTTTTGGTCAATTACAGTTAAATTGGATCGACCAGAAAATGGCCATTTTTCAAACGGTCTCAGAATTCGACGAAACTAGTTTTGTTAGGACCGTATCGTCAAAACATAGTTAGATTTATTTTTCGGGAATTTTTAGAATCAGTATGTGGCCCCGGCAAATTGAAATGTACATTCAAATCGAATATTGAATGTTTTATATTTTAATTTGAAGGAAAACTGACTGAGACAGTCGAATGGGCCAACGAAACATATCCCATTGTGTTCGGAATGGGGGTATTTAGCTAGGGGCGACAGTCATTGGGTTTGATTTGGCGCTCGTCTAAGAAAACCATATTTTAGAAAATAAAAGAAAATAAATATATACATAAATTAGGGGCCAATGAAAATTTTCCACATCACTTTATCGTTTCCGCTCAGACCCTCGTTAACCTTCCTGCTCGACGGCGTTGCTTGCTCCCACCTTCCCGTCCAATTTCCGGCCACCCGGTCATCGAAACCCCCTGCCACCGTTGAGTTTTCTGAAGCTCTCCCTCCCCTCTTCAAATCAACATCAACTACATCCCGTTTAGTCACTCCACCAGCGAGAATCGCCCCTCTAAACTTCCAACGTTTAAGCCGCCGTACCCCCTCCTTACCCAGTTCGAGTTCGCCAACCCGGGGTGGCACCTGTGCGCCTCTCGAGGCCCGTCAACGTGGTACAAGCTGATCGTTGTATCGTGCTACGGATTTTGTGAAATCTGCAAACCTAGTTTTGAAGATTTTCAGAGAGGTACGGTTTATATAATATAAAATAGTTTATAGCACTTTAAAGCGCTACAGTTTATGATTTCACTGTAAAAACATATCTTTTTCGTTTCTTGACGAAAATAAGTGAAACAAGAGAAAGTGGACTCGTGTGGACGTCTTCTACATTCTAGAAGAGACCGCATATTTTTCTGAGCCTTCTGCTATTTTTGGTGGAGTGGAACCCAATGTGAGATTTCTAATTCTTAAACGATATGGAAAACAATGATGTATAAATTATATAGTAGATGTATGAGTTATATAAGCGTTGTACACCTCATGTATAAGCGTTGTATAAGTTGTATGTTCGATGTATAAGTTATATATGCATTGTAAAAATTATATGTGCATTGAAATGAATTGAAGTGAATTGAAATATATTTATATACGAATATATATATATATACTCCCCTCGTTCACAGACCATGGACGATATTTATTGGTCGTGATACTGTTGGGATTATTTGACTAGTGTGAAATTTGGTGAATAATGCGAATGGTTGATAGAATTGTTTGTGGTTGAGAATGATTGACTGTGGTTGAAAAATACCCATTTGTGGTTGAAAACAAAATTAGAATAGGTTGTGGAAATGAAAGAAAACATGCTCGCTTGCGTGCAAATTAGATGCATGAAATCCCCATTGTCAAAAACCGCGAGGTTTTAAGGTAGAGCGAGGAGTCGTACATCGATACGGTCCCGGTTTTAACTACCCTACCGTTATGCTGCCGAAATTTTCAATAATATTCATGTGTTGAAACTATATTCGTGTGTTGAAGAGAAATTCATGTGTTGAATAGAAATTCATGTGTTGAACAACATTCATGTTTTGAAATAAATGGTTTTACAATAAAAAATCATATTTTTATCATCTATATGAACTATATAAAATAGTCATGTTTTGAAATAAATTGTTTTATAATAAAAATCATATTTTTATCATCTATATGAACTATATAAAATAGTCGTGTTTTGAAATAAATTGTGTTATAATAAAAAATCATACTTTTATCATCTATATGAACTATATAAAATAGTCGTGTTTTTAAATAAATTGTTTTACAATAAAAATCACATTTTTATTATATACATGAATTGTTAAAAATAGTGAAGTGTTGAAATAAATGTCTGTTGGATAAAAATATCATTTTTATCAAATGTATGAAATGAATATGGTTTTGAAATCGAAGAATGGATTATATACATATATAATTACAATAAATCGAATAACGAAGCTGCAGTTCATGTTTTGAAACCATGATTTCAAATGATTAGTGCGGGAGATTCAACCATCGGATTTTCCCGAAACCGAAACCGTTGGGTTCGCCATTGAAACATCTTTCCAACGGCACCAACTTTGTAAAGATCCAACGGTTGGATTGTCTGGAATGTTTAATTTAAATCTGAAGAAAAACAGCGCCAGAATCAATTATATATATATAATTAAATTTAATCGAATAACGACGCTGTAGTTCGTATTTTGAAATCGTACCTTCAAACGATTAGTGCAGGAGATCCGACCGTCGGATTTTCCCGAAACTGAAACCGTTGGATTCGTTTTGAAAAGATCTTTCTAATGATATAAAATTTGTGAAGATCCAATAGTTAGATTTTCAGATATGTGTAAATCAAATCTGGAGAAAAACAGCGCCACGGCCGCGTTATGGCCTGAAGCGTCGTTTGAGAGAATTGGCTATTTTTAAATAAATAAAAAATAGCGATAAATCATGATAAAATATTATAAATGATATGGAATGGAAATAAACTGAATTTTCTCGGTTTATGTGATATTTGATGGTTGAATGTGTTTGGCGTGAAAATTACATTAAAGAACAGAATTAGTGATATCAAATAATTTAACCATTGAAATGAATTGATTTGAAATTCTAAATATACGTGAATTATTTGAAAAGGCCGAGTTGATTCTCATTTCAAATAATTGATCGACGAGTGAAAGTCGAAGGTATGAAGACGTTGCAAGACCAATGACTTCACGTCGAATGGAGGGGTGCTACTGATGCTCAAGATTGGAGTAGCTACCTTGAAGGGGATGAAGTAGTAGCCGTCGGGACGTACATGTTGATTGTACGGATGTGCGAGGAATAAAGATCCTCCGGTTTCATTCAGACCCAGAACGGACTTGTAAATGGACTGTGTGTCTGACATTGGATTTCATTCTGTGTGATTAATAGCCATCAGTCGCATGGCGTGAATTGCTTGTGTGGCATGCTGAGATGCAGTGATCAAAGCTTTTGTTGAAAAGCAGAGTTTTGTGATTAATGATCAAAGCACCGCCTGTGTGGCATAGCTTTGTGTATAACGTGAATTCGCGAGACTCACACCCCGGTATGAACCAGAAACGGGAGAGGACTACAGGGAGGACATGCGTTTCCTTCTAGCTAGGAGTTATGTCGGTTTTTTTACACAGCCTGACATTTTACTTATGTGGATGATGGATAGCGAGGAGCCTCGGATATATCGATCTATCCGGGACCGATGGAGTCATTGGGCTCATTTACGCCCCATAGGGCAGGGAAACGCAGTGTTCAGGCACTTTAATCCACATTGGTGGACCGGCCCTGAAGATCCAAAGGGTTGATGCGTTCTTATCCTGAGACATGGGCTAGATTGTCTCGGATCGGTAAGGATTATCTTTTGCCTTGGTTCATTGCGGAAATCCAATTTCCAAATACGACACCGTGCGGTTTTGATTGTATACCTATATATGGCGACATAGTGGTATGGGGCACTTATGCCGTCTATGATTGATATTTATGATTGTATCTAAAATTAGAAACTAACTGGAAACGAGCTAAGACGGATGGTTTCCTGGGTATTGGTTTGATGTCCGTGGTTAATACTTAGGGAATCGTTCTCTTTCTAGTTTACGGTTTGAGTCTGATTAAGAATTAAATGAAAAAATTTACATTTTAAGTGATTTTACTTTACGTATATTAAGCATATCTTGGTCGATATAAGGTAAAACTCTGTCCTCCGGTTTGTGTTGCATTGTGTGATGGGACTTGAGTCTTATATCGGCTTCACCTTTATAAAAAGCATTGCGATGTTTAAAAAATTTATTTGTTTTAAAGCACTGGCAATCCAATGGAGTAAACCCGTTCCGCGAAAGTGGCATGGTCCTGTGATTGCCATATTGTAAAGTGTGTTAAGTAGATTTCTCATACCAGTCCCATGACTGACTCGTAGTTTGTTTCACTTGCAAACTCGGGTGCCCCTTTTTCTACATGGGCAGCCTTGTATTCAGTTTTTAGCTGGCTCTTTCTGGATAGCTAGGGCTGAAGATGGATTCTACCGTTTATCTGTTTTTATGCTATTCAGCTCTTATTGTACATATTATGTTTGTTTTCCGCTGTAGACATTTATGTATAGTTGAACTGTATTTTGTACTAAGTACGATCCTGTATACTGTGTAACTTTGATGATTATGTTTATCCAGTGTATTCTATTGTACATTATTTGGTGTATTTATTTATTTCTGTTCTGCTGTTATCAGTTTGTGTGTTATATTCCAAAGATTACCCTTGCACCGTCCTATCGGGGTTTGGGGTCGTCACATCCTCGCTTGATCAAACCTTTGGTGCTCGTTGAGTCTCATGTCTATTAGCCATAAAGTATTTTTGGTCTCTTCTAAAAGGATGATTAATATAAAGAAAATATCATTGACAATCAAACAATGAATTTTTTTTGCATGCGGTAGGGAAAATGCTCGTGTTTCTTTCATGCAATATGGACAAGCAAAACGACCAGTCATACTCCAACCCGAAAGCATTGCAAATGCAGGAAAATCGCTAATAGTTCATAAAAACAAGTGAATATCCAAAAAAAATCTTTTTTGATACGTCGTATGTTTCAACTCCTTCATACCATAATGTTTTCAACTCTTTGATTAACAGTTGTAAGTAAACATCGATGCCATGTGTCAGATCATCAGGGCCATGGACGATATTTATGAGAAACATATACGGAGTTTTTATACACATCCACGGGGGAAGATTGTAAGGTGTAATTATAGGCCAAGATGAATATTTAGAACAAAACTGAGAAAATAGGGTGAAGCCATCCGTACATAAAGCTAGTCTAATGTTGCGACTCTCCGATGCGAAATCAGGATATTTCTTACCAAAATATTTCTATGTTTCTCCATTAGATGGGTGTGTTAACGTACCTTCTTCAGGTGTTCTCGCACCGTGTCATCTCACGTGATGTGTTGTTACAAATGATGCATATAACATTTGAAGTCTATAAGTGATAGGTAAATAATGCATACTCTTGTATGGAACTTCTTTTCCCTTTTTTCCTTGGTTTATATCTTTCTTAATTACATATTTTACAATTCCTAAGATTGATGTCTTCATTCCAAAACAAAGTGCAATCATATAAACATGTATCTATTTTTTATACGGCAAACCAAAAGATGACATAAGTTTTTTTACTTCATAATAATTTTCTCATATTAAATTATTGGATGACATATCACGTTTAATAGCTTGAAGAACAGCCTTAAATCCGACTTCCATAAGGTAATATTTTGATTTCATTGCAATGTACTCTATAGTTGCTAATAATTGAGTGTTACTTGTACATCCATTCAAAATGAGTTTTTTAGGAGCATCCAATAAATCATATATATTTTCGCTTCAACATTTGGTTCCTCTTCAAGTTAACATCGTCGTCGTGCTGCATCTTCGACCATATGTTTCATGAGATTCGTCGTACTAACTTCATCACCAATGACCTCCACTGACAGTTCTTGATTATGGGCTACAATTTCTCCATGACAATCCCACACCAAATAATTGGGTACGAAATCGTATTGGCACAAACGAACCTTGACCATATCCGATATTAAATGGTTTAACAATTTTCACCTACTACATGGACAACGAATTCCTACATCGTTTCCAATACTACTTAAAACAAATTCGATGAACACATGTATCCTATTAAGAAAATGTTCACTTATTGAGCCATCAATTTCCCTTCATTGATACATCCAACTCTGATCAATAAAATAATTTATCATTTTTTCCTACTTTAAAACCTATGATGAAAAGGATTTTTTTATTAATCATCCATTTTATACTTTGTTTATACCTTAATTACTACTTCAGTAACTATATTAAATTATATAAGAATTTTACAAACTTTATTTTAAATAAACAGTTAATTGTTCATTGACATTTATGTGCCTTTTGTAATGGTAGTCATCATGGTTTTCATTACAAACACAATAGTAATTACATTCCATATCCATATCGTTTTAAACAATTTTCCAAAATTTTGGTAGTACTTCCCTCGTGTTTCTTATATCGTACACAGATGTGTGTACACAAGAAACGAAAAGGAATTACCATTGAAATTTTGTGAATTGTTTAAAGCAATATGATTTACAAAACGTAATTACTTTATAATGTTTGTAACTTGTCCAACAGAGGGACGAATCCGACAAATGTTGTATTAGATAAATACAGATGTCCGTTTTGTAATAAAAACGAATATCCATATAGCGATCGTATACATCACATGTCAGAGGGTGCCAAATAATATCTAAAGGGATTTAATATTTGTTTATGTTAATTTTTAATATATAATATATTTAAAATTTATCATTTTATTACATATGTACGATTTTTTTTTACTATTTCGCATAATATATAACTCGTTTTTGCTTATATACTACATTATATACTAAGTTAAAAACAAAATTTGTTTATATACCTAAATTGCACTATTTAATGAATTCTAACTACGATAATTCCTATCAAAATCATTTGATATCGTTCAAAGCTTATTATACACCATATCAATTCTCATGTTCGCATAAGTACATAACCCATGTTCGCATAAATTGTCCAAAACTACGATCAATCCTAACATAATATACACTACGTGTTTGCATAAATTATACTATTTGCATAACCTATCACATACATTCAATACTAACAATATCATCCTAAACATACATAATAGGCTAAATTAGAAAATTTTGCAATTAGAAGTAGTTTGACTATTACGATGATAATAATAGCAATTAGCACGTAAAATAGTATAATAAACGTACATTAATAGTTAGGAATCAAACATAATGCAAAATTAGGCCTAAATAAAAAACCTAAATAAATAGGGTTTAGGCAAATAAAAACCTGATTTTGCAAGTGTGGTGTAACAACCCGGATTTTCAGAACAAATTTAAAATTTTTATTTTAGCTAATTTAATGGATTTTTAATATTTAAAATGATTATTTTAAAAAATAACGACTAAAAATTTATTTAAATCGAAGATAGAACGTATAAATTTATTTTAATCATAAACGAGCCTGAAATGGCGCGGTAGTTTGAAAATTCGATTTCAAATTTCAAATGTATGTACAGGATTCAAAATAAATCGGATTTCAGTAAAAAAAGAAATATTTGAATCTGTTTAGTTATATCTTTATAACGAATGTAAAAAAAATGAGATTTCATAATATAAATTGAAAGTTATGTTTAGTTAAAATTTTAAAATAGTCGCTATGGAATTTATATATATTTTAATATAATACATAACCCTCAAAAATAGCCATTTTGTAAACGACCTCTATTTTCGACGAAACCACTTTTGCTGGATCCGAAATGTCAAATTGTAGCTAGATTCCAATTTTCATAATTTTTGGAATTAATATGTGAGCGTGGTGAATTTAAATGTGTTTGGTAATTCTAGTTTGAATTTAATCGACTAGAAAATGACCATTTTTCAAACAGTCTCCAAATTCGACGGAATTAGTTTCGTTAGGACCGTATCATCAAAACCTAGCTTGATTTATTTTTCTGGAATTTTTGGAGTCAGTATGTGGCTCCGGTAAATTAAAATGTGTGTTCAAATTCAATATATATTGATTTATATTTTAATTTGGATAAAAACTGATCAAAACGATGGAATTGGCTTACGAAACATATCCCATTATACCCAGAAATGGGGTATTTGGCTTGGGTCGATAGTCGTTAGTTTGATTTTGTAACAATCTGAACTTCCCCGGTCTTCGAAGAGAAGAGAAAGAACGGATAGTCTGAGAACACGACAAATCAGAATACAAACAACAGTTTCATTGCTTATTACAACAATTTACATCAGAGTACAAGAATATAACAGAGTATGAACAAATAATATACATTTGATAAATATCAGAGATTTACAAATTACAATATAGCGGAAAATAATACAAAACACAACTGAAGGAAATACACGGATACAGAGCGTTCCGAATATAGCTCCAGCTGTAAACCAGAATCCTATAAATATAAATCTGCAAAACAAAAACTACTAGTTGCCCGTGTGGAAAATAAGGGCACCCAGAGTTTAGGTAAAAACAATAAACTTTAGGTCAGTCATGTGACTGATATGAGAACTAAAACAGTTGTTAAATCTTTACTTCAAAATAAAGTAAATCAAGGGACAACACGGAATGAGTTTTCTCCCAAGAATACTAGTGCATATAACAAAACAGCGCAATGCTTTTTAGAAAAATGAAGCTATAAGACCCTGGTCCCATCACACAATGCAACGCAAGCCAGAGGATAGAGTTTTACCTTATAAATGCCAAATATGCTTGGTACGTTTAAAAACAAACCATTTTGATACTATTATAAGTGCGTAGTATATAAAACAATTTCAAATATAAATGTATCAATCATAGGCGGCATGGGTACCATCTATCATGTCGCCAATACTAGGCTCTACAATTAAAACCGCAAAGTCACGTATTGGAAGTTGGATTTCCATATGTGAACCAAGGCAAGGGATCGTCCTTACCGCTTCGAGACTCTCTTGCCCGAGCCTTAGGGTCAGAACGCATCGACCCTCAGATCGTCAGGGCCGGTCCACACGGAGTGGATTAAAATGCCTGAACAATATGTTTTCCCGCCCTATGGGGCGTAAAACTGGTCAGTATATCGACCAAACCATCCATCGACCCCGTAGTGACCGATATAACCGAGGCACCTCGCTTTCCATCATCCACATAAGTAAAAATGTCTGGGCTCGACACCATAACACCACTCCTAGCTAGAAGGAAACGCATGTCCTCCCCGAAGTCCTCTCCCGTTTCTGGTTCACACCGGGGTGTGAGGCTCACGAATTAATGTTATACATAAAGCTGTGTTATTTAAAGTCGTGCTTTGATCATCAACCACAAGACTCTGCTTTTCAACAGAAGCCTTGATCATTTTCATCTCATCATGCCACACAGGCAATTCACGCCATGCGACTAATGTCTATCAATATATAACCTCTGAGCTCGTACGTCTCAGAGAAGGGTGTTAAGTAAGAGAATAAATTCTTTCCCACCAAACAGATATATATTTAATAGAGATCAATCTACACAGAATAAAATCCAATGTCAGACACACATCCATTTATAAGTCCGTTCTGGGTCTGAACAAAACTGGAGGCACCTTATTCCTCGTCCATTATGTCCAATATAGGAGAGAGGTCCTCGCATATCTGATCGATCTCCAAGTATGTCTGGACGATCACCGCTTATTACCTCGTCTTGGGTGTACAACCCAATCATGACATCAATAATCATCCAAATGATGTGAATACTTTCAGTCTTCAACCACCGTTTTCATCGTCAACTTATCGTCGACTCAGTTATTCAGAATGGGATAAACCCGGTCTTTCCGAATAACTCGCGTATTTTATAAAGAAGTGTTATAAAAACACAACATACGCCTCATTCCAATTCAGAATATTCTTTTATTTAAATATTCATATCCTTCGGGGAAAGGTTCCCATTAATTTTATCAAAGATAAATTCTTTAAATTTATTCTTTAATCTTCCTTTGGATATCAATTCAAACAAAATTAAGGTTTATCCAAACTAGTTGGGATTAGCGCACCTTACCAAAGTAATCATTTATTATATTTCCCAATCCCAACCTATTCATGCCATGGAGCAAAACTGGTAGTACTCTATATCTAACACCCACGGTGTTATCAATAAAATTAGTTACCATTTCATGTTCAAAACTAATTAAAGATTTAACTATCACCTGGAGTAAAACTGGTGGTACTCCATTCTCGATCATTTCCTGAATTTGATAATTTAAATTATCACATTCACATTTCAATCTAATTAAAGATTCATTTAAACTCACTTAGTTTTAATCCCCAAAAATCATTATGTAATGATTTTTCAAATTTAGGAAATAAATCCTGCCTTTAACTGGGTTAAAGAACCAATGTCGTTTGTAACACAGTTCAGATAAACCCAAAATCACATTCCATTAATTATGGAATCTTCACGGAAAACAGATCAGTATATATAATCGATATAAACTTCCATATCCAACCGATAATATAAATGGAATAACGGCGAAGCCTTTTAAATTCCATATATAGTAACAGTCTTCCTCCACAGAAGTTCACTTCGATTATTACAAAGTCGATTCCATTCCAATTTATTTTATTAAATTGGAAAACTTTTCTTTGGAAAATTTCCATTAAATCTTAATAAAAAGAAAAGATTTATAAATTCCAAATCACATTTCACTATTAATCGGGTTAAAGAATGAATGTCGTTAAAAACACCGTTCACGATAAACCCGATTCACATTCCATTTTATTCCAATTACAAAATATAACTGGAAACTCAAATAATCTTATTTAAATGATTTATTCTTTTCAAACAAGGTTTAAGAACAGTGTTACTGAAGACACCATTCACGACAACCCAAAGTCCAATTATTTTATTCAATTCCAATTAAATATTAATTAATTAGAAAATTTCACTAAATCTTAATAAAAATATTTATTCTCTCCTCAACTTGGTTTAAGAACAGTGTTATTTAAGACACCGTTCCCGACAAACCCAAAATCCCATTTGATATTACAAGGCTTTGAATAGAAAATATATCGACTTCTATTCAATATCAAATTCTACAACCAACAAATATCGTATTGGAAATAACGATATAAATATATCTGTCAAATTTCCATAACAATATTTGTATAATCACGAAATCCAATATCGAAATATTCCGAAGATAATCTCGATTCAAATCCATTCCAATTCATAAATTGGAAATTCTGGTTATTTTTAAAACCATTTCAAATCCAATTTATTTATTTAAAAATATTGGATTATAATTCTAGTTTATAACTAGTTCATTTTGATAAAAACAAATACTTTTATCTTTACAAACGTGGAATTTTTCAACTAAATTATTTCCAAATCATTTATTATGATTTTACACAAATTATTGATATTTTTAATAATTTTATCAAGTTCCGTACAGTCGATTTCCATAAATGGTCATCAAACTACACTTACACCGACCTTTTCCAATTTTGATTTGGACATAATTCCAAATCTAACCGTTAGATTTCAAATTTCTTATATTCGTTGGAAAGCTCTTTTCGATACAAACCTAATGATTTCAGTATTAGAAGAATCCAACGGTCGGATCTTGTAATGACCCGGAAATTTATCGATCTTGGTTATTCGATATACAACACATATCGAACATCCAAGGATCGAAAATACTGGTAGTTAATGAAAGAATTTAGAGGGTGAGGAAAGATAAGATAGAAACTTAGAATAGAAGAAGAAGATACAACATCAGAGTAACACGAATCTCACAGCGGAACGAACAACATATAATAGATAACATATCCTTGAAATAAAATCAGTATATGTATACAGTAACATTATCAGAGTACAACACTTACAACACAGCGGAAATAACTATAGCTATATAATCCTAAAGCCTCCTGCTCCAAGCTCTCCAAGAATATCTATAAAATCCTGACTACTTGACTGCCCGTATAAAATTGGG
Source organism: Allium sativum (assembly GCA_030737875.1). Taxonomy (NCBI): domain Eukaryota; kingdom Viridiplantae; phylum Streptophyta; class Magnoliopsida; order Asparagales; family Amaryllidaceae; genus Allium; species Allium sativum. The sequence continues at coordinate 358,456,469 of CM060925.1, forward strand.
CACCCAAGATTTTAGGGAAAACAAAACAAAATAAACTCCGGGTCAGTCATGGGACTGGTACGAGTAAAACAGTTTGAGCCATTAAATGATATCTCATAAGACCACGCCGTATAACGGAACGGGTTTTTCCCTTATGAGAATCCAAATTTATCTTTATCTCAAAAACCTTTTCATATTATAATAATGTCTATCAACCACAACATAATAATCATATAGCAGAAACGCTTTCATCTCACGTTCTACATATATAGTATACAATCAAAACCGGAAGCACGTATTGGGTAATGGATTTCCGACTATGACAAGGTATGGAACCACCTTTCGCTAATGTACCTCTAGAGAGGAATACACCGGGTTCAACAAGAACATCTTGCAACCCGGCCACACATGACCGACCACTCATTTCGCTTGAGTGTATCGAATGTATATCACCAACGGTTCGGATCAGCAACCGTTTCTCGAATGGGACAGCATCGACAATAGATTTTTAGAAGTAAATGAAACTCTAGATCAGGTGATTATACACCCTAATAGGTGCGACCAACATAGCCATGCTGCCTGCCCGACTTTTGTCATTTCCCGGTTGTGAGGCTAGAGGCTACGCTTATCTCTGACAGATCACACATTTATTCACTTTGAATGTCACATCGTCATACCCGCAAAATCACAAATTGATTTCTCCAAAAATACCATGGTTATAAAGCTAAGAGAAACGAATTCCTCCGCCACCAAACGTAAATACGTTTGAAGAGATCAACTTACGCTATCTATTAAATATACTCCGTCAGACATTCGTCCATACAGGTTGTCTTGGGACTGGACAAACCGAAGGCACTATTCAGTACATCCATCTTAGGCAATCTTTACCTAAAATTTATACAATAGCCCTTGCACTTTACTCCGTCTTCAATTATCACTGGCATATATGATTCGCAACGCTTATGCCAATACGGAGTGGTTCTTTGGATAATAATCCAACCGGTCACTCCATATTAACACCGTTAAAATGGTCAAAACTTTGATAATCTGTGATTTAATTATCAAAGAAAAACATGTGTGCAAACAACGATATTATTTCCAGATGGAAATTATATCGATCAATCATCATTTAACATTTATCTCTTTAGTTCATTAATTTACTTATCTCCTATTTCCATGTATTCTAAATTCTTATTTTCTATTAGCAGAAAACATTTTTGATTCTTATTTGGAAAACATTTCCAAAACTCCTTCACTTGGTTTAAACCGATGTTTAAATTAAACATCGCCATGCTAACTCAAACCATTTACTAAATTCACTAAACCCTCATTCACAATCAAATCTTACCATTCCTTAGTTAAGAAGGAAGTCAATCAAGTTGGGGTATAATTACCTCTCAGACCTTAACTAAACAACGTTTTAACTTCGAAATAGTCAGAGTTTATCTTTTAAACCTTCAACAAACTTCCTTACGTAACTCTCGGCTTCTATTTATGAATCCACTTCTTTTACAGAAACATTGGTTATAACGATAACGTTATAATCCCTCCTTTCGAAATATCTAATTCCAATTTCAACCTTTACTCTTTAATGTGAATAAATAAATAAACACCTAATTTATAAATAAATCTTGATTTAAACACCGGAAAGTAAATAATACTTTCCCAAATTCGATATAATCGAATTCGATGATTAACTCTCTTTCGAGTAATCTCTATTTGATTAACTCTCCTTTGAATATTTATATTCGATTAACTCCCTTTCAAACATCATATTCGATTTATTACTTTTGAATACCATATTCGATTTACTAATATTTGATTAACTAATGTTCGACTTAACTCTATTCGATTAACTCGACTCGGCTAACCATACTCGACTAACTTCTTTTGAATAACTATATTCAATTTACTTACCTTTGAATACCATATTCTATTAAATTAACTTTCGAATACCATGTTCAATTTACTCCTCTCGAATAACTATATTCGATAATCTGTAATAACCGGGAAATCTGAGCAAATTTAAAATTTTTATTTTGGCAATTTTAGCGAATTTTGAATATTTAAAATGGTTTATTTTAAATAATGACGACGATAAATTTATTTCAAATATAATTAGAATGAATATATTTATTTGAATCGTCATTAGAATATAAATAATTATTTATAATTATAAAAGGAATTAGAAATGGAACGGTAGTTCGAAAATTCGATTTCAAATTTCAAATGGATGTACAGGATTCAAAATAAACCGGATTTTGGCAAAAACAAAAATATTTGAATCTATTTGAGAATATCTTTCCAATGAATCCGAAAAATTGAAATTTCATAGCGGGAACCAATAGATATGCCCAGTTGAAAATTCAGAATAGTCGCTATGGAATTCTGGCCCTTAAAGATGGAAATTTTGCAAACGACCTTCGTTTTCGACGAAACCACTTTTGTTGGATCTGTGATGTCAAGTTATTGTTAGATTCCAAAATTCATAATTTTTCGAATCAATATGTGAGCGTGGTGAAGTTAAACGTGTTTTGACCATTTCAATTGAATTGGATCGACCAGAAAATGACCATTTTTCAAACGGTCTCAGAATTCGATGAGAATAGTTTTGTTAGGACCGTATCATCGATACAAAGCTAGAAAATATTTTCTCGGGAATTTTTAGAGTCCATATGTGGCCCCGGAATATTGAAATGTGCGTTCAAATTCAATATATTGATTTATATTTTGATTTTGACGAAAATTGATCGTAACGGTCGAATTGACTTACGATACATATCCCATTGTGTTTGGAATGGTAGTAATTAGCTAGGGACGACAGTCGGTGGGTTCGATTTTGAGTTCGAAATAAAAAGTTACTTTATGGAATAAATAAAATAAAATAAAATAATATATTATATAAAGCCCCCCCCAATCCTTTCTCTCCCATTTCATCGTTCAACGAAAATCAAAATAAAAGAAAAAAACTCGCTCGCGCCTGAGACCTCAACGCCGCCCACAGCGCGTCGCGCTCCGGCTAGCCACCACCGGTAGTGCCCCACCGCGAACCCCACCTTTCTCTCCGGCGGCTGGGCCGCTCACCCCATCCACGACTCCACCCCTTCACCGTTTCTCTCTCCTGTTGGAACCCCAGAGCGAACCCAAACCCCTATCCGCCGCCTAAACCCTCATCGACCCCATGCGCCGTCTCCACCAGCCCCGATCGCGCCGAAAGCCCCTCCTCCGCCTGCAACTTCGCCGTGTAACCTCTCCTTTCACCAAAAATTGGATTTTTACATGAAAGGTGAGCTTGTAATTATATTTATTTAATGTAATTGGTGTTGGAAAATATAAAAATCAGTTTTATTGTTATATAGGATAAAGTTTGATAAATTTATGATTTTCTTTATTTGTATAGAGAGAGAAAAATATATGATTTGTTTATATAAAAGAACGTGATGTTTATGGTATAAGAAAGGTTAGATCTTTATATACATAAAGTCATGATTTTTATTTAAGTAAAGCTTAGAATTTCATTTATATGAAGGCGAGATTTTTACCTATATAAAAAATATGATTTTTATTCATGTAGAGTAATAAAAGTATGATTTTTATTCATGTAGAGTAATAAAAATATAATTTTTATTTATGTAGAGTAATAAAGATATAATTTTTATATATATAGTGAGGTAAAAATATAATTTTTATTATATGAGAAGTGAAATAAAAATATGAACTTTATTTTTATCATGAAGTAGTGAGAATAAAGATTCGATTTTTATAGTAGCAGATTAAAAATAGAATTTTTATATAATGGAGAACGGTTTTTATATAAGTAGCGAAATAAAATTTTGATTTTTATTATATACCTAGAGTTGAAACAAAATTGTGATTCTAATAGCATTGATGTAAAAAATGTGATTTTTATATATGTTGCGAATACGAACGACGAAAGCGACAAAAGGCAAGCACGGCAAATATTTTCTACATATGAAGAGTCGCGGCGTTTGGTTTAGCTTCTCGGTGAGAACTCCTCACTTTTAATTTATTTTCTAGTTGAAATATATACTAGGATGCAGACGGTGCTTAGCAGCACTAGACATCCGTCGTCCACATACCATGGATGACTTGTTTGTTTGATTGATGTGTTGTGAAATTTTATTGTGTGATGTGGAATGAATAAATATTTTATAGTTAAAAATATAATTTTTAATGTGTATATAAAATAAATATTTATAAACAAATCGGATGATTTATTTATGTACACCCATTTAAAGGATATTGATTGGGATGATAAATTTTACACATCACCCAACTGCACAAATAAAAATCTGTGTTTGTTGACTGAAACCCCACACGGGTATTGGGATGATATTTGACATACACTAATCCCGATTGTTTAGTTGTATGTCAATCGATGGGTTGACAGACTGTGTAAGCGTTAATTATTTATATTTAATGCTTATGTAGTTGTGTGGTGCACTTTGGATGATGGTTGATTATTTATCATTGCTACTATATACATGTGTTATATAGAATCCATATAAATAACATTATATGGTAATTGATTGGGCCTCATTCCAATTTGGAAAATAAAAGAAAATTCATGAGTTGAATAAAATAAAATTCATGTGTTGAATAAAATATATATTCATGTGTTGAATAGAAGAAAGTTCATGTGTTGAGTAAAAGAAAATTCATGTGTTGAAGAAAATATTCATTTGCTGAATAGATTAACGAAGTTATTGAAATATATAAAGCCGTGTTGGTTAGATATGCGCCATTTTGACGCGAACGATATTTATATCGATTATATTCGTTTTTATAATGAATATAGAAAAGGAAGTGATTTCAAAATATAACGTTTTGAAAATATTATCATTTATATATATATATATATATCGATGATATGGAATATTCAATTTTGATTAGAAATTGATTATGAAGTTGAAATCGTTTTGAAAACGAATTTAAAACGATTTATAAAATACGTTTTAAAAGGAAATCGACGAAATATATAATATATATATATATAATATATATATATATATATATTATGTATATAATGGCCTGAATAGAACACGCTGTGCTACGGCAGTTCGCGAATTTCGACTTTGACATCGAATGGACGTTTCGGGAGGTACGACTGTCGGATTCTCCTAAAACCAGAACCATTGGGTTCATATCGAAAAGAGCTTTCTAACGAATATTAGAGATTTGAAATCTAACGGTTGGATTTGGAATTATGTCCAAATCAAATTTGGAAAAGGTCGTTGTAAGTGCAGTTCGATGGCCGTTGATGGAAATCGACTTCACGAGCCTTGATAAAAATTTTGTGTAAAATCATAAAAAATGATTTGTGAAGAATTAGGATGAAAATTCCAAATTTGAAAAGATAAAAATAGATTTTTATCGAATTGAACTAGTTTTGAACTTGAATTATAATCCCATTTATTTTAAAATAAATAAAGTGGATTTGAAATGGTTTTAAAAATAACCAGAATTTCCAATAATTGAATTGGAATGGATTTGAATCGAAATTTTCTTTGGAATATTTCGATGTTGGATTTCGTGATTATACAGATATTGTTATGGAAATTTGAAAGATATATTTATATCGTTATTTCCAATACGATATTTGTTGGTCGTAGAATTTGATATTGAATATAAGCCAATATATTTTCTGTTCAGAGCCTTGTATTTAATATCAAATGGGATTTGGGTTTGTCGTGAATGGTGTCTTCATTAACACTGTTCTTAAACCCAGTTGAGAAAAAGATTAAATCTCTTTATTTAGATTTAATGAAGTATACCAATTAAATGGTATTTAATTAGATTTGAATTTGAATTGATTTTTGGGTTTATCGTGAACGGTGTTTTAAATAACATTTGTTCTTTAACCCGATAATTAATGGAATGTGATTTGGGTTGTCGTGAATGGTATCTTTAATAATACCGTTCTTAGACCCAACGAAGTTAAGAAAATCAGAAACTAACTGGAGATTAGTTAAGTTGAACGGTTTCCTGGGTATTGATCTGATGTTGGTTTCGGCCTTCGCGGTTAACACTTAGGGAATTATTCACTTGCTAATTTACGGTTAAAGGCTGATGGAATTGAATGTGATTTTGGGTTTATCGCGAACTGTGTTTTAAATGACATTGGTTCTTTAACCCAGTTAAAGACGGGATATGATTTCCCAAGTTAAGTAATCATTGACATTTATTTTTAGGAAGATTAAAACCAAGTGGAGTTTAAATGAATCTTTAATTAGATTGAAATGATCGAGAATGGAGTATCTCCAGTTTTGCTCCAGGCGATAGTTAAATCTTTAATTAGATTTGAACGTGAAATGGTAATTGAGATTACCGATAACACCGTGGTGTTAGATATGAAGTATTACCAGTTTTACTTCATGGGATGAATAGGTTGGGGTTGGGAAATTTAACAATTGGTTACTTCGGTAAGGTTCGTTAATCCTGACTAGTTTGGGTAAACCATAATTTGGTTTGAATTGATATTCAAAAGAAGATTAAAGAATAAATTTAAGGAATTTATCTTTGATAAAATTAATGGGAACCTCTCCCTAAGAATGTGAAATTTGACAACTAACTGAAGATTAGTTAAGATGAATGGTTTCCTGGGTATTGATCTGATATTGGTTTCGGCCTTCGGGGTTAATATTTGGGGAATTGTTCTCTTACTAATTTACGGTTAGTGACTGATGAATTGGAATGAGGCGTATGTTGTGTTTGTGTAACACTTGTTTATTATATAAGCGAGTTATTACCCGACACTCCTAGCTCAGTGTGTTAGAGGTGGGCGAATTGGGATGAGACATAGGTCTCAGGTTCAAGGGCCACCTCTGCCAATTTCTAGGGGTGACTACCTAGGTAGTGTGAAGGCGTTGAAAAATCGGGGTATATCACTACCCGTGGGGTTTACTAAGACCGACAAGCAATGGCTTGAGTGAAGTCTTAGGTTCCACACGTAAATCAAAAAAAAAATAAGCGAGTTATTCGGAAAGACCGGGTTTATCCCATTTTGAATAACTGATACGACGATAAGTCGAAGATGAAGACGGTGGTCGCAGACCGGAGGTCTTCACATCGTTTGGATAATTACTGATGATCTTGATTGGGTTGTACACCCTAGAGGAGGGAATCAGTTGGTGATCGTCTAGACGTACTTGGAGATCGATGGATATGCGAGGTACAAGGTGCCTCCGGTTTCGTTCAGACCCAGAATGGACTTGTAAATGGACTGTGTGTCTAACATTGGATATCATTTTGTGTGATTGATGGATATCGGTTGCATGGAGTGGTTTGCCTATGTGGCATGCTAAGATGCAAATGAGCAAGGCTTTTGTTGAAAAGCAAAGTCTTGCGGTTGATGATCAAAGCACGACCTGTGTGGCATAGCTTTGTGTATAACGTTAATTCGCGAGCCCTCACACCCCGGTTGTGAACCAGAAATGGGAGAGGACATCAGGGAAGGCATGTGTTTCCTTCTAGCTAGGGTTGTGTCAGTGACCTACCAGCCCTGACATTTATATTATTTTCACCTATGTGGTTGTTGGATTGCGAGACGCCTCGGATATATCGGTGGCTATGTGGAGCCGATGGAGTCATTTGGCTCATTTACGCCCCCAAAGGGCGGGGAAACGCAGTGTTCAGGCCTTTTAATCCACATCGGTGGACCGGCCCTGACGATCCAAGGGTCGATGCGCTCTGACCCTGAGGCTCGAGCTAGAGAGTCTCGAAGTCGGTGAGGACGATCCCTTGCCTCGGTTCACAGATGGAAATCCAATTTCCAATACGTGACTTTGCGGTTTTGATTGTAGAACCTATATATGGCGACATAGTGGTATGGGGCACTTATGCCATCTATGATTGATACTTATGATTGAAATTGTTTTGACACTATACACTTATAGTAATAATAAAATATGAAATTTCACGCACCAAGCATTCTTGGCTATTATAAGGTTAAAACCCTATCCTCCGGCTTGCGTTGCATTGTGTGATGTGACCTGGGTCTTATAATAGCTTCACTATTCTTTATTTAGCATTGCGTTGTTGTTTTATGCACTGGTATTCTTGGCAGGAAACCTGTTCCGTGTTATACGGCGTGGTCCCTTGATTTACCTTACTTTAAAATAAAGATTATTAACTGTTTTAGTTCTCACACCAGTCACATGACTGACCTGGAGTTTATTGTTTAACCTAAACTCTGGGTGCCCCTATTTTCCACACGGGCAGCTAGTAGTTTTGGTTTTGCAGATTTATATTCACAGGAACCTAGTTTACAGCTGGAATGATATCCGGAAATCTATGTATCCGTATATCTCCTTCAGTTGTGTTTTTATTATTTTCCGCTGCTATGTAATGTAATCTAAACCTCTGATATTTATTGGATGTATTTTATTCATTCATACTTTGTATATCCTTGTATTATGATGGAATTGTTGTAATAAGCAATGAAATGTTCTTCTGTTTGCGTCCCGATGTGGCTTGTTCTCAACACAATCTGTGCTTTCCTTACCGGGGAAGTTTGCGTCGTTCTATATTCTCTCTTTTGAATAAACTATATTCGATTAACTCACTTCGAATAACTTATATTCGATAAATCTTTCTTTCGAATAAACGATATTCGAAAATCTCTCTTTTTGAATAAACTATATTCGATAAATCTCCTTTCGGTTAAACTAAAATCGATAACTCCTTTCCTTAAACTTTATTCGAATAAACTATATTCGGTACTCCTTTAACTCTATTCGAATAAACTATATTCGATACTCCTTTAACTCTATTCAAATAACCAATATTCGACTAACTCCTTTGGATTACCTCATTTTGATTAACTCGGTTTGATTAACTCATCTTAATTAACTCGACTTGATTAACTCCATTTGAATAACTCTAACTGGTCAACTCTAACTGGTTAACTCTAACTCTAATTGATTAACTCTAACTGGTTAACTCTAACTGATTAACTCTAACTGATTAACTCTAACTGGTTAACTCTAACTCTAATCGATTAACTCTAACTGGTTAACTCTAACTGATTAATTCTAACTGGTTAACTCTAACTCTAATCGATTAGCTCTAACTGGTTAACTCTAACTCTAATCGATTAACTCTAACTGGTTAACTCTAACTCTAATCGAATAACTAATATTCGATTAACTTATTTGAGTTAACTCCATTTGAATCATTTCCTTTTGAATTATCTCCTTTGAATTATTCATTTGAATTAGTCCTTTGGATTATCTCCTTTGAATTATTCCTTTGGATTATCTCCTTTTCTATTTATTTACTTAACAAATAACTATTCCCTTTTCAATTCTATTTATTTAACAAATAAATATTTCTTTTATCTTTTCTATTTATTTAACAAATTAATATTTCCTTTATAGCATTCTATTTATTTCCTATAAATAAATATTTCCATTTAATCTATTTGTAAATGTTTTACAAATATTTCCTTTTTCAATTCCATTTGTAAATGTTTTACAAATATCTCCTTTTCAAATCTATTTGTAAATATTTTACAAATATTTCTCTTTCTATTTTTTTTGCAAATATCTTCCTTTGTATTTGTTTTACAAATATATTTCCTTTATATTTGTTTTACAAATATATTTCCTTTTTAACTCTTTTGATTTTATAATTATTTCCTTATATAAAATCCTTTTTCCTTTTATATATAAAATCCATTGATTTTATATAAATAATTTATTTTCAAAATATACTTTGAAAAAAATCCCCTTTTTTACATCCCACTATTTTTCACGGTATTTAAAATACCAATTAACAGTGATCGATATCATTCAAACACACATAATCAACAACAGAATATATATATTACATCGTATATCACAATATATGAAACAAAACAGTATTATATATATTGAGGAACCCAGTTGGGTCCCTCCAACCTGTTTCCCTACATCACAGATGTTAAAACAATATAATAACATTGATTTCATTTCAATATGAAATATTCTGATAAACAGAATCAATATTTAATTAATGATTCATATATATATCGTTATCTATAATTTCAACCAATACACAAGCAATTCAACCAAACAGTTAACACACAGCAATCAACAGATAATTATTAGTTCTAAGAATACGTTATAAAAATATAACTGTTCAGAGTTGGTGAGTTTTACTCACCTTTCGCGTTAACCGTTAAATAACGATTTGCGTATGTTGATTCAGACGGACAATTTATTTCGCTATAAATTGTAACGAGCTATGTTTCACTCCAAGTCAGTTCCATGGTGTAGCCACCGACCATACGATCCCGTCGGATCTTGTTTTGCTCAATTCTGATCACGTATGAATAAGATATTGATTTTGCAAGCTCACATGCTATTAAATTAAAATTAAAATAAAACCAAATTCCTACTTTATAATTGGGCTCACCACTTCTATAAGGCCCAAACCCAACTTGAATACCCGACCCTTCGTACTCATCTTCCCCAATCACCAGTTCAATCTCGTTGCTCTCTCCTTCAAGCCGTTCACGAAAACTTCAAATGCCAACTACTCCTCCACCAATCCATTTAAATTCAAATAAAATCATGGAAATTCTCCTCTTCACATCCTCTTTCCACCCATACCCTTAACACAGAATTCGGTCCTTCCTTTCATTTTGCGTCGAACAGCATCGTTCGTTGTCACCATGATCCCATCGACATTTATTATCACCGATCATCTTGAAACCACCACCAATACTTATGGATTTTCATCACAAAACCAAATACAACATTGATTTCAAACAATATGACTTAAATCCGCAAATTTTCTCAACCCTAGGTACACAGCACTCATACGGCAGCGCACAAAAGATGCATCGCACCCAGAAACAGGAGCATCAATTTGAAGCTCTTCAACCAACGATTCCATCTATATATCTTTTAGGATTTATATTATTTGATTTGGTTTGTTCTTGAATTTCAAAGGAGGGTTTCTTTTTACTGAAAATGGAAAATGTGGCGGCTCAATGAGAACGACTTTATAAAGGGAAGGATTTTCTTGTGTGGCTGAAACAATGAGTGGGTGGTTTGTTTAGGTTCACCAATATTTAGGATATTTTAGTTTTTAATATTCATTTTGCCTTCTAAAAATTCGTGTGATCACACACGATATTCAAAAATCACGAAAATGGTCATGTAGCTACAGTTTGACATTACGTTCCCAACGAAACTGGTTTCGTCGAATTCCGACTCCGTTTGCTCACTCAGCGTATTTTTAACTGCCAAAATATCAATTGTGTTTCACATTAATATCTCGTACGACCACATACTGATTCTAAAAATCACGGAAATTGAAATCTAGCAATAATTTAATATTGCGGATCCAACAAAATTAGTTTCGTTGAATTCTGAGGTCGTTTGCAAAACTAGCTATTTTTAAAGCTCTAAATAACCCTTTTTAAATATATTTAAAAACAATTAAATTTAATATTTAAAAATAAATATTATCGTATATATTCACAACAGAATATCATACAGCTCTAGAATATTCCAATATGAATTTCTAACTCGATATTTCAAATCCCGATTAAATCGATATTCGATTTATAATGAAATTCCTTTTATAATATAAATAAATCATTATAAATTATAAAGGAATTCCATAGCGACTTTTCTAAAATTTGATTTGGACATAAATCAAAATCTACACAATGAAATCCCGATTTTTCTCTTCCACTAGAAAAATATACTTCACCAGCTCTGAACGTTTCTTGTTTCACGGAAATCCGATTTAAAACAGACCCTGTATATTCTGTTGAAGTTCGAATTGCCAAATGGCGAACTGCCACGCCATTTCGAGCTCGATTATAATTATAATATAATTAATACGTTCAAACTTCGTTTAAATAATATATCCGTTATTCAAATTCAATTCTAAGCTGAATTAAATATTATAAATAATCCAATCCACATAGTATTGTGAATTCTACTAATTCTGATTATTTCATAATTAAATTTATTATTTTATTATTTATATTAATTAAATATTCAAAGTTATTTAATTAAACGACCATTAAATTCTCTGAATCACTATTTAAATAATTAAATTAATTAATTATTATCTTGCTAAAATACGGGGCATTACATTCTTCCCCCCTTAAAATAATTTCGTCCTCGAAATTGTTAAGGTAGGAAACAAACCCTATTGACTTGTTTGAACTTATTTGTTCACTTCTTAACTTCAGTTTCAACAGAGCCAATTTAATTTCAATTAAGTATTTATTCATTCCTACTAACGAAAATTTTCAAAAATCCTGAAAATTTTCTAATACCTTAACCTTTCGAAAAATTTCGCCAGCACCTCCTTTGTGCTGGTCGATCGGTACAACTACCACTCGCCTCTCTAGGCCTTCTCCAACCCAAAAGAAAATCAAACAGCCAAGCGTCTTGCCAAATCGGCTCATACATCTGATGCTTATATCAAATATAAACTTGTACCTTTTTGTTGGCATATCATTATATCCTTTCCATCTACTGCCAATTCAGCATACACCAATATTAATCAAATCAAACTCTGATCAATATATCCTCAAATACAACCATTCGCTTTATCCAAGTCGAATTCCATTCAAACTCCAATTCCAATCTCAATTCAAAATTTTTACTCAACAATTCAACTTACTCGATATCATTATCTTCTAATTCAATTCAATTTTCACATAATTGATTTCAATTTAATTCCAGTTGCTTTTCCAAATTTCAATTCAATTTGGTTTTAATTCAACAATCTTTCCCTGGTAATTTTAAACAGCTTTGCTTTTCTAAAACCAAATATGGATTTCAAACAACTTGTTTCTCTCAAAACAATTCAAAAACAAAATCTTTTCGGTAGTAATCTGTCACTTACAACTCGAAAATGAACACCGATGATGTCATGATCATCATCGGAATCTATTTCCAGCTTTCGAAGTGAGTTCAATACTATATCGCTTTTCAAAACCATTTCTAACATTTCCACTTTGAAATTTATTTCAAAATATCCTTCCAATGCTTGTAAAACAATTTAAAATCTCCCAGGATTTTAAAATTCTCATATACTTAATTTAACTCCATTTACAAACACCTTTCAAATTCCAGGGTTTTAATTTCAACTCTGACTTTAATTTCAGATTTAATTCAATTCATTATACTTATCTGAGTTCTGATCGGTTATTTACATAACCATTTCACATTTCATAATCTTACTCGATTATATTAACAACCAATATATCCAATATATATATATATATATATATTCATTCCAATATATATATCTTCTCTATATCAAAATATAATTTGGGTAAAATTATTCTGCTTACCCTCTTTTCAAAACATATCGTGTCGACCCATCATATTCGAGTGTTTATAATTCCCCACTGATACAGTGGATCAAACTGATCGACCAGAACCCATAAACGACTCAACCAATAAATCTCCACAATATAAAACAAATTTTTATATCAATAACAAATACGTTCAATTGTATATATACACTCAACTCAATCTAGGGTATTACTAACACCATCTCTACTGAGTCACGCCACAGAGCCAAGGTAATTCACTTAACCTTAAGGTCTGATACCAACTGTAACAACCCGGAAATTTGTTGATCTTGGTTATCCGATATACAACACATATCGAACATCCAAGGATCAAAAATACCGGTAGTTAATGAAAGAATTTAGAGGGTGAGGAAAGATAAGATAGAAACACAGAATAGAAGAAGAAGAAGAAGATACAACATCAGAGTAACACGGATCTCACAGCAGAATGAACAACATATAATTGATAACATATCCTTGAAATAAAATCAGTATATGTATACAGTAACATTGTCAGAGTATAAAACTTACAATACAGCAGAAATAAATATAGCTATATAATCCTGAAGCCTCCTGCTCCAAGCTCTCCAAGTATATCTATAAAATCCTGACTACTTGACTACCCGTATAAAATTGGGCACCTAAGAGTTTAGGGAAAACAAAACAAAATAAACTTCGAGTCAGTCATGGGATTGGTATGAGTAAAACAGTTTAAAATAGTTTGGCTATTAAACGATATCTCATATGACCACGCCGTATAACGGAACGGGTTCTTCCCTTATGAGAATCCAAATTTATCTTTATATCAAAAACCTTTTGATATTATAATAATGTCTATCAACCACAATATAATAATCATCTAGCAGAAACGCTTTCATCTCACGTTCTACATATATAGTATACAATCAAAATCGCAAGCACGTATTGGGTAATGGATTTCCAACTATGACAAAGTACGGAACCACCTTTCGCTAGTGTACCTCTAGAGAGGAATACACTGGGTTCAACAAGAACATCTTGCAACCCGGCCACACATGACCGACCACTCATTTCGCTTGAGTGTATCGAATGTATATCACCAACTGTTGGGATCAGCAACCGTTTCCCGAATGGGACAACATCGATAATAGGTTTTTAGAAGTAAATGAAACTCTAGATCAGGTGATTATACACTCTAATAGGTGCGACCTACATAGCCATGCTGCCTGCCCGACTTTTGTCATTTCCCGGTTGTGAGGCTAGAGGCCACGCTTATCTCTGACATATCACACATTTATTCACTTTGAATGTCACATCGTCATACCCGCCAAATCACAAATTAATTTCCCCAAAAATACCATGGGTATACAGCTAAGAGAAACGAATTCCTCTGCCACCAAACGTAAATACGTTTGAAGAGATCAATTTACACAATCTATTAGATATACTCTGTTAGACATTCGTCCATACAAGTTTTCCTGGGACTAGACAAACCGAAGGCTCTATTCAGTACATCCACCTTAGGCAATCTTTACCTAAGATTTAAACAACATCCCTTGTACTCTACTCCGTCTTCAATTATCTTTGGCATATATGATTCGCAACACTTATGCCAATACAGAGTGGTTCTTTGGATAATTATCCAACCGGTCTCTCCATATTAACAACGTTAAAATGGTCAAAATTTTGATAGTCTGTTATTTAACTATCAAAGAAAAATACATGTGCAAACAACGATATTATTTCCAGATGGAAATTATATCGATCAATCATCATTTAACATTTATCTCTTTAGTTCATTAATTTACTTATCTCCTATTTCCATGTATTCTAAATTCTTATTTTCTATTATCAGAAAACATATCTGATTCTTATTTGGAAAATATTTCCAAAACTCTTTCACTTGGTTTAAACCAATGTTTAAATCAAACATCGCCATGCTAACTCAAACCGTTTACTAAATTCACTTAACCATCATTCACTATCAAAAATTACCATTCCTTAGTTAAGAAGGAAGTCAATCAATTTGGGGTATAATTACCTCTCAGACCTTAACTGAACAACGTTTTAACTTCGAAAAAGTCAAATTTTATCTTTTAAACCTTTAACAAACTTCCTTACGTAACTCTCGGATTCTATTTACGAATCCACTTCTTTTACAGAAACATTGGTTATAACGATAACGTTATAATCCCTCCTTTCGAAATATCTAATTCCAATTTTAACCTTTATTCTTTAATGTGAATAAATAAATAAACACCTAATTTATAAATAAATAAATCTTGATTTAAACACCGGAAAGTAAATAATACTTTCCCGAATTCGATATAATCGAATTCGACGATTAACTCTCTTTCGAGTAATCTCTATTTGATTAACTCTCCTTCGAATATTTATACTCAATTAACTCCATTTCGAATACCATATTCGATTTATTACTTTCGAATACCATATTTGATTTATTAATATTTGATTAACTAATGTTCGACTTAACTCTATTCGATTAACTCGACTCGACTAACCATACTCGACTAACTTCTTTTGAATAACTATATTCAATTTACTTACCTTCAAATACCATATTCGATTTACTTAACATTCGAATACCATGTTCGATTTACTCCTCTTGAATAACTATATTCGATAATCTCTCTTTCGAATGAACTATACTCGATTAACTCACTTCGAATAACTTATATTCGATAACTCTTTCTTTCGAATAAACGATATTCGAAAATCTTTCTTTTTGAATAAACTATATTCGATAAATCTCCTTTCAATTAAACTAAAATCGATAACTCCTTTCCTTAAACTTTATTCGAATAAACTATATTCAATACTCCTTCAACTCTATTCGAATAAACTATATTCGATACTCCTTTAACTCTATTCAAATAACCAATATTCGACTAACTCCTGTGGATTACCTCATTTGGATTAACTCAGTTTGATTAACTCATCTTAATTAACTCGACTTGATTAACTCCATTTGAATAACTCTAACTGGTGAACTCTAACTGATTAACTCTAACTGATTAACTCTAACTGGTTAACTCTAACCGGTTAACTCTAACTGGTTAACTCTAACTCTAATCGATTAACTCTAACTGGTTTACTTTAACTGATTAACTCTAACTGGTTAACTCTAACTCTAATCGATTAACTCTAACTGGTTAACTCTAACTGATTAACACTAACTGGTTAACTCTAACTCTAATTGGTTAACTCTAACTATAATCGATTAACTCTGATCGAATAACTAATATTCGATTAACTCATTTCGATTGACTTATTTGAATTAACTCCTTTTGAATCATTTCCTTTTGAATTATCTCCTTTGAATTATTCCTTTGAATTATTCCTTTGGATTAACTCCTTTGAATTATTCCTTTGGATTATCTCCTTTTCTATTTGTTTACTTAACAAATAACTATTCCCTTTTCAATTCTATTTATTTAACAAATAAATATTTCTTTTATCTCTTCTATTTATTTAACAAATAAATATTTCCTTTATAGCATTCTATTTATTTCCTATAAATAAATATTTCCATTTAATCTATTTGTAAATGTTTTACAAATATTTCTCTTTCTATTTGTTTTGCAAATATCTTCCTTTGTATTTGTTTTACAAATACATTTCCTTTATATTTGTTTTACAAATATATTTCCTTTTTAACTCTTTTGATTTTATAATTATTTCCTTATATAAAATCCTTTTTCCTTTTATATATAAAATCCATTGATTTTATATAAATAATTTATTTTCAAAATATACTTTGAAAAAAAAATCCCCTTTTTACATCCCACTATTTTTCACGGTATTTAAAATACCAATTAACAGTGATCGATATCATTCAAACACACATAATCAACAACAGATTATATATTACATCATATATCACAATTTATGAAACAAAACTTTATTATATATATTGAGGAACCCAGTTGGGTCCCTCCAACCTGTTTCCCTGCATCACAGATGTTAAAACAATATAATAACATCGATTTCATTTTGATATGAAATATTCTGATAAACAGAATCAATATTTAATTAATGATTCATATATATATATATATATATATATATATATATATTGTTATTGTTATCTATCATTTCAACCAATACACAAGTAATTCAACCAAACAGTTAACACACAGCAATCAACAGATAATTATCAGTTCTAAGAATAAGTTATAAAAACATAACTGTTCAGAGTTGGTGAGTTTTACTCACCTTTCACGTTAACCGTTAAATAACGATTTGCGTCTGTTGATTCAAACAGACAATTTATTTCGCTATAAATTGTAACGAGCTCTGTTTCACTCCCAGTCAGTTCCATGGTGTAGCCACCATCCATACGATCCCGTCGGATCTTGTTTCGCTCAATTCTGATCACGTATGTAACACCCCGTAATTTTATAACATTAAAATTCACAAATTAAAGTATACTTAATTTTTAAAAAAAGAATTAAGTGAAATGGGTTGCGCAGAGAAATATATATTGATATATATATATATATAAATTAAAAATTAAATGAATAAATATGCGAAAAAGTTCAAAACAGCGAATTGGGAGGGGAAATAACCGAACCGGCCCATTTTTGAGGTCGACCCAAGCCCTGCTGGGTCGACTAGGGGTTAATCCAGGGTGTTTGGCTGTCAACCCGTGGGCCGATTCGCTCAAATGCAGATTTTGCATTTGATTGGTTCTCATGGTTGAGGGTTAATCTAATGGTCCTAAATAACTTCCTACACCTATAAATACATCCTAATGCTAACCCTAAACCTGATTAAAATAGAATAGTTACCGTCGCCATGGAAATCGATGGAGCCGCCGCCAACCAAGAAAGAAGAAAAGCAAATTCAATTCTAATTCTCTCAATCCTAAAGCAAAGCAAAACTCTCTCTTTTCTTCTCTAAATTGTGAGTATGATGATCTTAACAAGATTATTATCATTTTAATTAGGTTGAGTTATGAATGGATTATGAGTAGATGATGTGAATTATCATATATGTTGTTGTAAACCCCTTTTGCTATCATGTATATTGTAAATCCAATGTTATGTGATGATGATATCTTATATGTTGTAAATCATGCTATGATGATGTTATGTATGTTGAAAGTTTCTATGCTAAGTTGTGATGAATCATACATGTTAAAAAGGCCATGATGTTACCATCTATGCTAGTTAGTTCATATTAATTAAATCATCATGTTTGGGTTATGTTGATCTATATGACAAGTCACATATGCAAGTTAGATTGATTAGAAAAGTTATGAACATATACCGAGACATCTATTATGACACTTAGAATTATGCTATGACATATGTGATATCCTATGCTAGTTCACACCATCATTATGTTGCCTAAAAACCCCCATATGCAAGTTTATGTATAGATTTGGGCTATGATCATATCATATAAATTGAGACATTTAACAAGTTGACACCTTTTGATCCTTAACATGTGTAGTTTATGCAAGTTTCACCCCTATTATGATTAGATTTATTTTAATTGTCTATATGTTGTGATAATTTATCTTTGTGCTAGGTGTTATACTATACAAGTCTAGCCTATATTATGCGTTGAATAAGCGAACGTATAAACGTGGGGTAGGGGTAATATTAAGGATTTAATATTAAAAAGTTGGGGTGCAATTGATATGATTTTGCATGCCATAAGTGGATGGCCATAATTGAGTCAATTATGGACATCATTAAAAGTTGACTTAATTAATAATTTGAATAGGGAATTATTAAAACTGGGGTAAAAGATTTTAAGTGTTAATCAATGCTTAGGACACGAGGTTGGACTCGTTTGTGATGTAAACATGCCCGGACCCGCCCGGCAAATCCAGTGGTCATAAATGTTAGCCCAATGTGAGAGGTCCTAGGCCTAAACTAAAGCATACGGTTGTAAAGACACGAGGTTAGACTCTTTTATGGTGTAAGACTGCCCGGACCCGCCCGGCAAATCCAGCTGCCATAAATGCCAGTCTAATGTGAGAGGTCTTTATGAGGTTATGGCCTGAATGAATTAAGAAATACTTAACCAGATAAACATGTAAGGTGGGACATGGGGGTTAAGTAGGTGCCTTGGGTGGCATGAGGAATCTAGGGGGTGCCCTTAGTGGCATGTGAAATACGATTAGTAAGACTTAACCAAACACACATGTAAATGAACATGACTAAGAGGGTTAAGTGGGATATACTAGTGACAAGCTTAGGTGGGTAGCTTGTGGGGGCCCATTTCGACCAGTATCCCAAACGTATCTTTGTGGGCTCGACTCAAGTCGAGGACGGGACACGCATGTTGGGTTTGACTGTAAGAGGCCAAAACGGGGAGCGGTGGCAACGCATGTCCAACGGGTTTCATATGCGTGTGTGGACCCGGGCTGGTAGATAAGACGTTGTTGCATCGTGTAGGTATAAGCCGTGCATTCTCAAGTTGTATCGGGTTGCCACTTTAGGGGAGTGATACACCCCACTGTGGGGCCAGCACGGGTATCTACGAGTAGGGAGCCGATCGAAAGTAGGGTACACCTAGTGGAGATAGGGCAGACGGCACCTATGTAGTCGGTTAGGGGTACGTAAGGCTATTTATAAAGTTTCTGTGTGAAGCAAGTGGGATCAAATAATAGGGTGACTGGTGTGGTGCAGTGTAGTAATGTGCGGTGCAGTGTAGTAATCATTCGTTAGTAATTAGGTGTGCCTTTACCATTATCTTTAACTTTATCTTAAACGCTATCTTTATCTTCCTAAGAGTTCATAGACATTTACTTGTCTTCCAGCTTATGCCTTAGTCTAGTTATTTTGATAATAGTATTGTTAGAATTATCATACTCGCCAGACTTTATGTCTGACCCCCTCCATTTCTATCCTTTTTCCCCTCCAAGTCCTCAGATTGGACCCAGCTCTAGTGGAGTTTGATTGGATTGCTTCATCTCTTTGAAAAGTTTGGACCATTGAAGTAAAGTCCAGCTTGTTATCTTCTTTAATGGCTATTTTGTAATGGGGTTATGTATTTTGTTTTTGAGAAGATGGATATTGTACTTGACTCTGATTTATGGTTTTATGATGTAACAAACATGTTTAATTTCCGCTGCAATAAAATGAAGTTTTAGATTTCCAAGTACTACTTATTATCTGTCTTGTTGTAATTTTTCTGTTCTATATTCACTTAAAACCTCCATGGAAGTTAATGCATTCCCTTTGTGAGTGACATTAATGGACGTGGGGTGTTACAACGTATGAATAAGATATTGATTTTGCAAGCTCACATGCTATTAAATTAAAATTAAAACAAAACCAAATTCCTACGTTATAATTGGGCTCACCACTTCTATAAGGCCCAAACCCAACTTGAATACCCAACCCGACCCTTCGTACTCATCGTCCCCAATCACCAATTCGATCCCGTCGCTCTCTCCTTCAAGCCATTCATGAAAACTTCAAATGCCAACTACTCCTCCACTAATCCATTTAAATTCAAATTAAAATCATGGAAATTCCCCTCTTCACATCCTCTTTCCACCCATACCCTTAACACAGAATTTGGTCCTTCCTTTCATTTTGCATCGAACAGCGTCATTCGCTGTCACGGTGATCCCATCGACATTTTTTTATCACCGATCATCTTCAAACCACCACCAATACTTGCGGATTTTCATCACAAAACTAAATACAACATTGATTTCAAACAATATAACTTAAATCCGCAGATTTTCTCAACCCTATGTACACAGCACTCATACGGCAATGCACAAAAGATGCATCGCACCCAGAAACAGGAGCATCAATTTGAAGCTCTTCAACCAACGATTCCATCTATGTATCTTTTAGGATTTATAGTATTTGATTTGTGTAACGACCCGTATTCTACGAATCATAGGATCGTAGGATATTTATTTCTTTCACATACGAAGTCGTATGGTCATGTAACTTTGGGAGACGACTATTGGGGTCATTTCCCACGTTCATGATTTTTCCCGATTTTTAAATGACCGTTTTGCCCCTAGCTGATCTTGTTTTGGCCATAACTTTTGATTGGAAAGGAATCTTGACCTGAAACCACTTCCATTGGCTCCGGATGATGGTTTCTCTTTCCGTAGAGTGGTTACATTAGCCAAACGGACTTACCGTTTGGGAGATATGGCTGAATTAAGGTTTAGAGGGTTAAAAACAGCTAATTGGGCTTAACCGGGTGATTAGCAGCTAGGCCCAATGGGGGATTTCGGGATTTGGGGTATTTGAGGGCTGCTAGGGTTAGGATTTCGGTTTCTCACTCATTTTCCAGCCGCCACAAACATTTTAGAAGCTCCAACAATGGCCTCCAACATCTAAAAACACCCCTAATCACTTCTTAATCCAGTTTTGGCTTAAACTACATCAAATCAAAGGGAAATAGCATCAAATCAGAGTTGGAGCTGCTGCTAGGCATTGGAATTCGACCCATACAGTAGATTATTTCAGATTTGAGATTTTATTATTGCCAAGGTGAGTGATTTGCTTTGTTTTACACTAATTACGGCTAATTAGGGTAATTAGCAAAGATTAGCGAAATTATAACTCAGAAAAATCTAGAAAAATTCCTAAAATTCTAAAACATCATTTTATGCCTCTGATATGAATTTGGGTTAATTTCGACTAATTTTGCAAATCCCGGAATTTGGGGGATTAAGGGGTGATTAGTGGAAATTAGCGAATTTATGCATGTTAAAAATCTGGAAAAATATTTATAAATTCTAAAATATTATTTTAGACCTCTATTAGAAAAATTGGCTAATTCGGTTAAATTTTGTTAATTCTATCATTAAGTTTGCTTGAACATGCTTAAGGGAAAAATATGGTTTTTGGGTATGTTTGATCTATTTCACATGCTATGATTTATGTTTTGGTGTTTGTGGTCTATCTCATATGTTGCTATGACTGTTTGACATGATTTATGGTTGCATTATAAAGTTAGAATGGTTGAAAACGCCGTCGAGAGGCGAAAATAGATTGCTGAAATGGTGTAGGTTTTCTTCGGGTCGAGTTAGACCGACCAGGGGAGGGTTTTGACCGACCGACCCGAGCTCACGACCGACCCCAATAGAAGGAGGACATCACGACTGACCTTGTATGAAGGGTTCGACCGACCAGGGGAGACCGATCAGGTTGGGAAAGACCGACCACTATGCGATGTTCGACCGTCCCCATACGATGATGAAATACCGACCGACCAGGGATGGTGAAGTACGACCGACCAGGAATGGTGAAGTGTTCGACCGACCAGGGATGGTGAAGTACGACCAACCGGGAATGGTGAAGTGTTCGACCGACCAGGGGGCAATACCGACCGACCAGGCTAGAGATGATGAAGACCGACCAGAATGAAAGGTTCTTGACCGACCGATCCGAACAGGAGGAAACCAATAACCCGAGATGCAAAGGTAGTCCAAATGGAAGATAGAGCTCAGGATCCCGGATCCAGTTGGGAACCAATGAGTTCACTTCATGATTGGGCTTTGCTGCGGGACGTGTGCTAAGGAGTTGTCGATGTCTGTATCTTTGGATCACTATGTATGGGAAGTATGTGAACGGATTCAGGGTCACGGTATGTAGTGACCTAGGTACGACTAAATGTAGCTATAGACCAATGAAGTGGGATCATTGAAAAGGTTTGGTCATGATTCCATGGGGGTAAGCTTGGTTGTAGCAGTAGTTGTACAGAGTCGAACTCCGTCACTACTTCGATTAGTCTAGTGATTTACAGTGGTGGACATCGTATGCTTTACGCACTGAGTGAGAGATGTGAGAATGGTTGTTATGGTTGATTTGTTTGCTATCATTATGACATGCACACCCCACCCCCGTATCATTACACCACTTGTTTTGAGGCACCTTAGAGTATTGTACAGTATGTAGTGCTAACTCTTTGGTTGCAGGTCCAGGTTCAGGTATGGTTTAGTATACTTGTTATTGTTCTATTTAGTTGCTTATCGCTCATACCAGACTTTTGTCTGACCCAGAGTTTTATGTCTCTTCTTATTACTCTGGGTGCTCACACGAGCAGACTAGAGACAGGTTAGGTGGTATGCACGAGTAGCTGATCCGGAAACGAGCAGGAGGCTTCTACGTATGATATATAGATATTCTCCCTGTGTCGCAGCTGGTCACTACTTTGGGCATTAGTAGTGTACCTTTCCTTTTTGCTTTAGAGACAGTATTTTTAAGTTGTAATAAGCTGTATTTTGGATTTCCGCTGCTATAATGGTTCTGATTTAGTTTTCAGCTTATGCACTGTCTCGCATGTTTATGTCAAGTATATTATTATTATATTTTATTCCATGCGTTGTGAGATATGTTACAGGTTCTGTGCTAATTCAATTCTTCAAATCCCTTTCCTTTTCCTTTCTTTTGGCGACCATTCCGTGCTGGTTGGACATCAGTACAGCGCATTTCAGTGAAATGTCGACTGGTGCGGGGCGGGCTGTCACACTTGGTATCAGAGCTCTAGGTTGCGTAATTCACCTAGGGAAAGACACTAGGGAGAGATAGTACACGTATATGAGAGCGCGTATTTGTGATTATTTTGGTTTTCAGAAAGCTATATATATATACTACTAGTATAGATAAAGATAGGGTTGCACTGCACTGACACCACAAAGAAGAGGGTTAATCGTTTTCTCTGTACAGATTGGACGATGAGCCGATATACGAGGGGTACTGGTAGAGGAGCTAATAATGGGGATGCTGTTGAGATGAGGACGATGTTTACTAACCTCATGAAAGAGATGCTTAGGGAAGTGCAAGGAGCAGTCCCTAATGCTGTTAATGGTGGTGGTGCAGCGGTGCAGGCGCCTAGGGCCGATTTCGCCAAGCTTAACAGGGATTATACTAGTCTTGGTGGGAAGCCGTTCCACGGAACGGAGTCGGCTACAGAAGTTCAAGATTGGCTTGATAGTTGTGAGCGCATCTTTGAAGATTTGGGAATCGAGGATGAGATGAAGAGAATGCTAGCATCCCGTCAATTGCAAGGACGAGCTATGAATTGGTGGAACGCTATTAAGGCAGCTACTCCAGGGAGTCAAGTTACTTGGAATCAGTTTATGACTCGTTTCAGCGAAAAATTCATTCCAGCTGCCCATAGATCAGAATTGTTCAGGAGGTTCTTAGAGCTTAAGCAGAATGGCAGGGCAGTCTCGGAGTATATTGCTGAATTCAACACTTTATCGAAATATGGATTGTCCCTTATCAATACAGTCGAGAAGAAGAACAAGAAGTTTATAATTGGCTTAGATGGGTACTTGGGGGAAAGACTTGTAAACCATATCGACGAGACGTTTGAGTCTATTGTAAGAAAAGCATTAAGGTCTGAGAGCCTTTTTCCTAAGTCGAAGACTGAGGTTGCTATTGCATCTACAGAGGAGCCAAAGCCGCAAGCAAGTGGTGAAGGCAAGAAGAATTCTCAGAGCAAGAGGAAACAAGACCAGGTTAAGGATGGTCAGAAAAAGAAAAATAAGAAAGATGGTGAGTGCTTTAGTTGTGGCAAGAAGGGCCATTACGCCAGAGATTGTCAAGAAAAACCTGGGGAAAGGAAGTGCTTTAACTGTGGACAAGTCGGACATCAAAAGGATAAGTGTCCACAACCTTTGAAAGAGAAGAAGATCGTGAAAGCATATACTATCAGTGTTGTTCCTTCTTCGTCGAATGCCCCAACAGCGGCGGAGAAGGGAAAGAATGTCGTCATTCAAGGTATGCTTTCTGTTTATGATGTTCCTGTTAGAGTTTTGTTTGATACCGGAGCTTCCAGTTCTTTCATATCTAGTGACCTGGTAGATAGGTTGGGATTGGAGCCCGAGATTGTCGATAGACCTTTAGTAGTGACGAACCCGATTGGTGGTTCTACTAGCCTTAGCATGATTTGTCGTAATGTGGTCTTATCGAGTCATGGATGCATGTTTGTTTGTGATTGCTTTGTTTTGGGCTTTACTGGGTTTGGCATTATTTTGGGAGTAGATTGGCTCCAAAGATACGGGGTGGTGGTAGACTGTGAGGGCTTTTTAGTGACAGCTAGAGCGGATGATGGGCGGAGGATAGTGTTTGGTGGTCTACCCAGTGAGGGGGTATTGGCTAGTTTTCTAAACTCCCTTGATATTCCGCATAGTGAGTTGTCAGGTTTGCCCATGGTTGGCCAGTATCCGGATGTTTTCGAAGAAGTGACCGGACTTCCACCACACCGAGAGATTGAGTTCCGTATTGATTTGGTAAAAGATGCCAGGCCTATAGTGATGCCACTTCGTCGTATGGCACCAAGGGAGCAGCGAGAGCTCGAGGTGCAAGTCGGCGATCTTTTGAAGAAGGGATTTATCAGAAGGAGTGTTTCCGAATGGGGAGCACCAGTTGTGTTTGCTACCAAGGCGGATGGTTCCCTTCGTTTGTGTGTAGACTACCGCGAGTTGAATAAAGTAACGAGGAAGAACAAGTATCCTCTACCGCGGATAGATGATTTGTTTGATCAGTTGAGTGGCGCGAGAGTATATTCTCAGTTAGATCTCGCGACAGGTTTTCATCAGCTTAGAGTGGAAGCTGAGAGTATAGCTAAAACGGCATTTCGGACGCCGTCTGGATTTTATGAGTGGTTGGTCATGCCATTCGGGCTGACCAATGCCCCAGCATATTTTGTGGATCTTATGAATAGGGTATTCAGAGATCAGTTGAATAAGTTTGTCCTTGTGTTCGTTGATGATATTTTGGTCTATTCGAGGACAGAGGAAGAACACAAGGAACATCTAAGGATAGTGATGGAGGTGTTGAGAAAACACCGATTGAAAGCAAAGTTTTCTAAGTGTCACTTCTGGAAGAGGGAAGTGAGGTTCTTGGGCCATGTTGTATCAGAGAATGGTATTGCGGTGGACCCAGCAAAGGTGGCCACGGTACAGGATTTGCCTACGCCCAAGAATGCAACAGATGTAAGAAGTTTCTTGGGGTTAGCGGGACATTATCGTAAGTTCATCCAAAAATTTTCCAAGATAGCAGCACCGTTGACTCAGTTAACAAAGAAGAATCAAGCTTTTGTTTGGTTGTTTTGCTAGTATTATATCACGTAGATTTTCTGAATTCGGAGGAGATATTCCTTGGGTGCTTGTCTGATATTGGTTTAGGCCTTTGGGGCTTGTGCTTTGGGAATGTCGAGTCCGACCAGGATGGTTTGCGTGGGAGACAAATAGTTGTGGCGATTTTTCATTGGGTGCAGTAATAAGTGCATTGAGTAGGAGACATGCCAGTTTAGGGGCTATGTTTTTGGAATGGAAGCAAGTGGAATATATCGCAGGACATGATTCCCGACCGAAGTACGAATTGGATCCAGAGATGTTAGCAATTTTGACGATCAGGCCCACTTTGATTGAGCGGATCGGCTCTAGTCAGAGGGACGATCCTAACCTATTGGAAATCATCTCCAAGTTAGAGATGGGTATCGATGAGGAGATGAACAAGTATGGGCTTGATCGGGATGGATGGCTTAGAAAGAATGGAAAGCTTGTTGTACCCAATGTCAATGGATTGAGAAATGAAGTGCTTAGAGAATGTCATCACTCAAAACTGACTATACATCCCGGTGGTAACAAGATGTATTGAGACATGAAGCAGACCTACTACTGGGAAGGAATGAAGAGAGACATTGGAAAATTTATATCCAAGTGCATGAATTGTCAACTAGTCAAGGCCGAGCAAAAGAAGCCTAGTGGTCTATTACAACCATTGGAAGTCCCAGAATGGAAATGGGAACAAGTATCGATGGACTTCATTGATGGGTTACCAAGGACTAGGCCAGGCGATGATAGTATTTGGGTTATTATGGATCGATTGACCAAGAGTGCAAGGTTCATTCCAGTCAAGTCAAATAGAACAGTAGCCAACTTGGCAAAACTGTATATGAAGTGGGTAGTGAGATTTCATGGAGTACCAAAAAGCATTGTGAGCGACCGAGATCCACTATTCACTAGTGGGTTTTGGAAGAGCTTACAAGAGGTGTTGGGAACAGAGTTACATCTCAGTACCGCATATCATCCTCAAACAGATGGTCAGACAGAGAGGGTGAATGGAATATTGGAAGATCTTTTGAGAGCTTGTGTATTGGATTTTGGTGGATTATGAGATGACCATTTGCATCTAGTAGAGTTGAGTCACCAGACAAAATGGCAGGAGTTCATAACGTATTTCATGTTTCCCAGTTAAGAAAGTTAGTACATGACCCCGATATGACTATTTCACCGAATCAGTTGAACGATATCGAGATAGCATCCGAGGCGGTATGGAGCCACAGACCGATGCGTATTGATGGGGATGATATGAGGCAGTGTGAAGGAAGGTGGTGAAATTAGTCAAAGTTTAGTGGGGTGAGAATGAGAATGACTGTACTTGGGAGACAGAGGAGAATATTAGGAAGACGCACCCAGAACTCTTTGCCTGGTAAGATTTTGACTTCGATTTAGTTTTCTGCATGCTAGGATAGGTTTTTTTGCTCATTTTGCATGTTTGATTGATGTATGTGGTTGTTAGGCATGCTGGATCCTTTGTATGTTTTGGGTTAAGGAATTTCGGGGACGAAATTTCTTAAGGGGGAGAGAGTGTAACGACCCGTATTCTATGAATCATAGGATCGTAGGATATTTATTTCTTTCACATACGAAGTCGTATGGTCATGTAACTTTGGGAGACGACTATTGGGGTCATTTCCCACGTTCATGATTTTTCCCGATTTTTAAATGACCGTTTTGCCCCTAGCTGATCTTGTTTTGGCCATAACTTTTGTTTGGAAAGGAATTTTGACCTGAAACCACTTCCATTGGCTCCGGATGATGGTTTCTCTTTCCGTAGAGTGGTTACATTAGCCAAACGGACTTACCATTTGGGAGATATGGCTGAATTAAGGTTTAGAGGGTTAAAAACAGCTAATTGGGCTTAACCGGGTGATTAGCAGCTAGGCCCAATGGGGGATTTCGGGATTTGGGGTATTTGAGGGCTGCTAGGGTTAGGATTTCGGTTTCTCACTCATTTTCCAGCCGCCACAAACATTTTAGAAGCTCCAACAATGGCCTCCAACATCTAAAAACACCCCTAATCACTTCTTAATCCAGTTTTGGCTTAAACTACATCAAATCAAAGGGAAATAGCATCAAATCAGAGTTGGAGCTGCTGCTAGGCATTGGAATTCGACCCATACAGTAGATTATTTCAGATTTGAGATTTTATTATTGCCAAGGTGAGTGATTTGCTTTGTTTTACACTAATTACGGCTAATTAGGGTAATTAGCGAAGATTAGCGAAATTATAACTCAGAAAATCTAGAAAATTTCCTAAAATTCTAAAACATCATTTTATGCCTCTGATATGAATTTGGGTTAATTTCGACTAATTTTGCAAATCCCGGAATTTGGGGGATTAAGGGGTGATTAGTGGAAATTAGCGAATTTATGCATGTTAAAAATCTGGAAAAATATTTATAAATTCTAAAATATTATTTTAGACCTCTGTTAGAAAAATTGGCTAATTCGGTTAAATTTTGTTAATTCTATCATTAAGTTTGCTTGAACATGCTTAAGGGAAAAATATGGTTTTTGGGTATGTTTGATCTATTTCACATGCTATGATTTATGTTTTGGTGTTTGTGGTCTATCCCATATGTTGATATGACTGTTTGACATGATTTATGGTTGCATTATAAAGTTAGAATGGTTGAAAGCGCCGTAGAGAGGCGAAAATAGCTTGCTGAAATGGTGTAGGTTTTCTTCGGGTCGAGTTAGACCGACCAGGGGAGGGTTTTGACCGACCGACCCGAGCTCACGACCGACCCCAATAGAAGGAGGACATCACGACCGACCCTGTATGAAGGGTTCGACCGACCAGGGGAGACCGATCAGGTTGGGAAAGACTGACCACTATGCGATGTTCGACCGTCCCCATACGATGATGAAATACCGACCGACCAGGGATGGTGAAGTACGACCGACCAGGAATGGTGAAGTGTTCGACCGACCAGGGATGGTGAAGTACGACCGACCAGGAATGGTGAAGTGTTCGACCGACCAGGGGGCAATACCGACCAACCAGGCTAGAGATGATGAAGACCGACCAGAATGAAAGGTTCTTGACCGACTGATCCGAATAGGAGGAAACCAATAACCCGAGATGCAAAGGTAGTCCAAATGGAAGATAGAGCTCAGGATCCCGGATCCAGTTGGGAACCAATGAGTTCACTTCATGATTGGGCTTTGCTGCGGGACGTGTGCTAAGGAGTTGTCGATGTCTGTATCTTTGGATCACTATGTATGGGAAGTATGTGAACGGATTCAGGGTCACAGTATGTAGTGACCTAGGTACCACTAAATGTAGCTATAGACCAATGAAGTGGGATCATTGAAAAGGTTTGGTCATGATTCCATGTGGGTAAGCTTGGTTGTAGCAGTAGTTGTACAGAGTCAAACTCCGTCACTACTTCGATGAGTCTAGTGATTTACAGTGGTGGACATCGTATGCTTTACGCACTGAGTGAGAGATGTGAGGATGGTTGTTTGGTTGATTTGTTTGCTATCATTATGACATGCACACCCCACCCCCGTATCTTTACACCATTTGTTTTGAGGCACCTTAGAATATTGTACAGTATGTAGTACTAACTCTTTGGTTGCAGGTCCAGGTTCAGGTATGGTTTAGTATACTTGTTATTGTTCTGTTTAGTTGCTTATCGCTCATACCAGACTTTTGTCTGACCCAGAGTTTTATGTCTCTTCTTATTACTCTGGGTGCTCACACGAGCAGACTAGAGACAGGTTAGGTGGTATGCACGAGTAGCTGATCCGGAGACGAGCAGGAGGCTTCTACGTATGATATATAGATATTCTCCCTGTGTCGCAGCTGGTCACTACTTTGGGCATTAGTAGTGTACCTTTCCTTTTTGCTTTAGAGACAGTATTTTTAAGTTGTAATAAGCTGTATTTTGGATTTCCGCTGCTATAATGGTTCTGATTTAGTTTTCAGCTTATGCACTGTCTCGCATGTTTATGTCAAGTATATTATTATTATATTTTATTCCATGCGTTGTGAGATATGTTACAGGTTCTGTGCTAATTCAATTCTTAAAATCCCTTTCCTTTTCCTTTCTTTTGGCGACCATTCCGTGCTGGTTGGACATCAGTACAGCGCATTTCAGTGAAATGTCGACTGGTGCGGGGCGGGCTGTCACAATTTGTTTTATTCTTGAATTTCAAAGGAGGATTTCTTTTTATTGAAAATGGAAAATGTGGCGGCTCAATGAGAACGACTTTATAAGGGGACGGGATTTTCTTGTGTGGTTGAAACAATGAGTGGGTGGCTTGTTTAGGTTCATCAATATTTAGGATATTTTAGTTTTTAATATTCATTTCGCCTTCTAAAAATTCGTGTGATCACACACGATATTCAAAAATCACGAAAATGGTCATGTAGCTACAGTTCGACATTACGGTCCCAACAAAACTGGTTTCATCGAATTCCGACTCCGTTTGCTCACCCAGCGTATTTTTAACTGTCAAAATATCGACTGTATTTCACATTAAAATCTCGTACAGCCACATACTGACTCTAAAAATCACGGAAATTGAAATCTAGCAATAATTTAATATTGCGGATCCAACAAAATTAGTTTCGCCGAATTCTGAGGTCATTTGCAAAACTGGCTCTTTTTAAAGCTCTAAATAACCCTTTTCAAATATGTAAATATATTTAAAAACAATTAAATTTAATATTTAAAAATAAATATTATTGTATATATTCACAACAGAATATCATACAGCTCTAGAATATTCCTATATGAATTTCTAACTCGATATTTCAAATCCCGATTAAATCGATATTCGATTTATAATGAAATTCCTTTTATAATATAAATAAATCATTATAAATTATAAAGGAATTCCACAGCGACATTTCTAAAATTTGATTTGGACATAAATCAAAATCTACACAATGAAATCCTGATTTATCTCTTCCACTAGAAAAATTACTTCACCAGCTCCGAACGTTTCTTGTTTCATGAAAATCCGATTTAAAATGGACCCTGTATATTCTGTTGAAATTCGAATCGCCAAATAGCGAACTGCCGCGCCATTTCGAGCTCGATTATAATTATAATATAATTAATACGTTCAAACTTCATTTAAATAATATATTCTTTATTCAAATTCAATTCTAAACTGAATTAAATATTATAAATAATCCAATCCACATAGTATTGTGAATTCTACTCATTCTGATTATTTCATAATTAAATATATTATTCTATTATTTATATTAATTAAATATTCAAAGTTATTTAATTAAACGACCATTAAATTCTCTGAATCACTATTTAAATAATTAAATTAGTTAATTGTTATCTCGATAAAATAAGGGACATTACAGATCTCCCGTAATGTCAATTCGAAGTCAATGGTAGAAATTCATGAACTACCACGGCGCAACGCGTTCTATTCAGGCCATTATATTATATATATATATAATATACATTTCATCGATTTCTATTTAAAACGTATTTTATAAATTGTTTTAAATTCAGTTTCAAAACGATTTCAACTTCATATTCAATTTAAAATCAAAATTGAATATTCCATATCGTTAATATATAAATTATAATATTTTCAAAACATTAGACTTTGAAATCACTTCCTTTTCGATATTCATTATAAAAATGAATAAAATCAATATAAATATCGTTCACGTCAAAATGGCGTTAATTTAATCAACACGGCTTTATATATTTAAATATTTTCGTGTCCATCCCAAATAGGACATCAAAATCATATTTTGATCCATTACTGAATATTATTTTAAAATATTAGTTATTTTAAATTATTCATTACTCGTCATTTTAAAATAATCTTTAATTTAAAATATTCGTTCTTTCCGAATTGGAATCAGACACAGTCAATTACCATATAATTTTATTTATATGGATTTCATACACACATGTACACTACAATAATCAAACATATTAATTGGGGATTTTGTTAGGAGTAGGGGCTTTCTTGTACGCTTCTCTCCCCCTATCCTTTAAAGTGAAGTGAAACCTTTGGAACAGTACCGACGTGAATTCCGCGCTTCAAGTAAGGAGGTGCGCAGCTTCGAGAAGTTGTGGCTGTTATTCCTAATAGCATACCGGATATGAAAAATCCCGATCTGGTGACATAACGCAGGGACTTCCAAAAGTGGAGCAAATCTTAGAAGTGCGTTCGATTGGTTCAATATCGATGAACCTTAAAAGGAGAGTCGAAGGTTGGAACGAACGTATACCAGGTTCAATTCCTGCTGGATGCACGCCAATGGGAACGTTCAATAAGTCTATTGGAATTGGCTCTGTATCAATGGAATCTCAGCATCCATAAATAAAGAATTGGTATGGTATATTCATACCATGCCATATGAACAGTAAGAACTAGAATTCTCAACAATCATCCAGAGTGCATTACACAACTGCGTAAGCGTTAAATATAGATAATCAACGCTCACAACAGTCTGTCAACCAATCGATTGACATACAGCTAAACAATTGGGATTAGTGAATGTCCAATATCATCCCAATACCCGTGTGGGATTTTCAAACAACAAACACTGATTATTATTTGTGCAGTTGGGCGATGTGTAAAATATATCGTCCCAATCCATATCAATCAAATATGTGTACATAAACAAATAGTCCGATTTGTAAATGAATTTTTATTTTATTCATATACACGTTAAAAATTATATTTTCAACTACAAAATATTTATTTCAACACATGAATATTTTATACAGTTCATTTATACAATAAAAATGATATTTTTATTGTTCTAACATTTTTAGAAAATTTCGACAGCATAACGGCGCGATACTAGAACCGGAATAAGGTCTAGCTTTATCCCTCGCCTAATAATGGCTCACGCCATATACAAACCAAATTCTAATCCATTCATTTCACTTCACAAACCAAATTCAAACAAATAATCCAATCAACCAAACAACCAAACAAACATGGTTTCAAACAAAGGTGTGACGGTAGGCAGAGGAGGGGGCTCGATGTCGCAGGCGAGGGCAAGAGGGGTTGCGATTCGGATTGGGGAAAACTGAAGGGGGGGAAAGAAGGAGAAGGCGGAGATTGGAGGAGGGAGGCGCGCCTGAGGTGGGGCGTGGCCGTCGTCGGTCATCAGGGGGAGGCGGCGGCGGTTCCCCCCCCATCGCCCTTCGTTTGTTTTTTTCTTTTTCTTTTTTTTTCCTTTTGATTTTAGTTTTTAAATGATACAGGGGGGCCAGAGAGGATGTAGGAGAAGGGATATATTTTTTTAATTAATTATTTAATTCATCTTAAAGTTGTCTTTCCGTTTGAACTCGAAATCAAGCCCACCGACTGTCGCCCCTAGCTAATTACCCCCATTCCGAACACAATGGGATATGCCGCGTAGGACAATTCGATCGTTTCGATCAGTTTTCGACCAATTTACATTTAAATCATTATATTGAATTTTAAACGTACATTTCAATTTACCGGGGCCACATACTGATCCGAAAAATTCCACAAAAATATTTTCTAGCTTCGTATGGACGATACGGTCCTAACAAAACTAGTTTCGTCGAATTCTGAGACCGTTTGAAAAATGGCCAATTTCCAGTCGATTAAAATCAACTGAAACTGGTCAAACGCGTTTTCCTTTGCCACGCTCACATATTGATTCGAAAAATTATGAAATTTGGAATCTAGCAATAATTTGACATCACGGATCCAACAAAAGTGGTTTCGTCGAAATCCGAGGTCGTTTGCAAAATTCCCATTTTTAAGGGCCTGAATTCCATAGCGACTATTCAGAATTTTCAACTGGACATATCTTTTGATTCCCGCTATGAAATTTTGATTTTTCGGATTCGTTGGAAAGATATTATCAAATAGATCCTAATGTTTTGGTTTCACTAAAATCCGGATTGTTTTGCACCCGGTACATTCAATTGAAGTTTGAAATCGAATTATCGAACTACCGTGCCATTTTCAATTCTATTTATAATTATATATAAATATTTATATTCTAACGACGGCGTATATAATATATACGTTCGATTTATATTCAAAATAAATTTCTCGTCGATATTATTTAAAATAATCTATTTTAAATATTCAAAATTCGCTAAAATAGCCAAATTAAAAATTTTAAACTGGTTCAGAATTTCCGGGTTATTACAATCTCCCCCACTTAAAACTTTTTGTCCCCGAAAAGGAACAAAGTCGAAAGTGGTTTGATTAATCAACTCTACGTTCGATCTGGTTTCCATTCTCCAACTTTTCAGTTTCTGAGAATTTTCAAATTTTCAAAAATTTGGCTAACACCCTTAATTTTCGAAAAATTTCGCCATAACCTCCCCTGCAACGGGAGCCACGGGAAAATCCCGAAATTGCCATATAGGCCTTCTGATCTCAAAAAGAAAAAGAAAAAGCCAAGCGGCTAGCCAATAGGCTCATAAAATCATCATCACCCAAACAAAATAGTAAATTATGTAGTAAACATGTACCTATTTGTCGGGCAAACAAATTTTATTCTCTGCTCTAGCCTCCTTGCTATGACTTGTTTAATGCAAATACATGTATATGCAAGCAAATGCGACCAATTTTCAGTAATATTCAATATTTGATTCAATTAGGCATAATGGTTCAAAATTATCAAACAAATAAACAAACAACACAAACATCAATCAATTAGTGGATTAACGTTTCAAATTCATAATTTTGATACATATACAAAAAATCATGTTTTTGATGCCAATTCACAACAATGTGTTCTAACTATATTAGTTTTGGTTCTCACACAAGTCTAATGGAAATATATAGATATCACACCTTCGTCACTCGAAAATAAATATTGGTGATGGTATACTTCATCATCAGGACCATGCCCGGGCGACTAGAGTGTGACTCTATATCTATCTAATATATTAAAACTTCGAATATATGTTCATGACGCGTATATGCAAAACCTTTATATACTAGATTGTCCAAATTCAAAACAAATAAAATATTCAACTACGTATAAAACGATTTAAATTTTCGAAACCAAAATTTGTTTTCATCTTTGAAAAATATACTCTTCACACTCATTCTAGGATACTACTGATCCTATCTCTAACGAGTTATTCTAATTGGATATTACTAATCCAATATCTGATGAATTCTTTCGTATGGTTCTAATGTGTCTTGTTCTCGAGCTCTGTAAACCAAAGCTCTGATACCAAATGTGACGGTATGCAGAGGAGGGGGCTCGATGTCGCAGGCGAGGGCAAGGGGGGTCACGATTCGGATTAGGGAAAACCGAAGGGGGGGAAAGAAGGAGAAGGCGGAGATTGGAGGAGGGAGGCGCGCCTGAGGTGGGGCGTGACCGTCGTCGGTCATCAGGGGGAGGCGGCGGCGGTCCCCCCCCCCCCCCCCCCGTCGCCCTTCGTTTGTTTTTTTTCCTTTTGATTTCAGTTTTTAAATGATACGGGGGGGCCAGAGAGGATGTAGGAGAAGGGATATTTTTTTTATTATTATTATTTAATTATTTAATTCATCGTAAAGTTGACTTTCCGTTTGAACTCGAAATCAAGCCCACCGACTGTCGCCCCTAGCTGATTACCCCCATTCCGAACACAATGGGATATGCCGCGTAGGACAATTCGATCGTTTCGATCAGTTTTCGACCAATTTACATTTAAATCATTATATTGAATTTTAAACGTACATTTCAATTTACCGGGGCCACATACTGATCCGAAAAATTCCACAAAAATATTTTCTAGCTTCGTATGGACGATATGGTCCTAACAAAACTAGTTTCGTCGAATTCTGAGACCGTTTGAAAAATGGCCAATTTCCAGTCGATAAAAATCAACTGAAACTGGTCAAACTCGTTTTCCTTTGCCACGCTCACATATTGGTTCAAAAAATTATGAAATTTGGAATCTAGCAATAATTTGACATCACGGATCCAACAAAAGTGGTTTCGTCAAAATCCGAGGTCGTTTGCAAAATTCCCATTTTTAAGGGCCTGAATTCCATAGCGACTATTCAGAATTTTCAACTGGACATATCTTTTGATTCCCGCTATGAAATTTTGATTTTTCGGATTCGTTGGAAAGATATTATCAAATAGATCCTAATGTTTTTGGTTTCACTAAAATTCGGATTGTCTTGCACCCGGTACATTCAATTGAAGTTTGAAATCGAATTATCGAACTACCGCGCCATTTTCAATTCTATTTATAATTATATATAAATATTTATATTCTAACGACGGCGTATATAATATATACGTTCGATTTATATTCAAAATAAATTTCTCGTCGATATTATTTAAAATAATCTATTTTAAATATTCAAAATTCGCTAAAATAGCCAAATTAAAAATTTTAAACTGGTTCAGAATTTCCGGGTTATTACAAAAGGTGTCAGGTGCTACTAAGCACCGTCTGCATCCTAGTATATATATTTAAGTAGAAAATAAATTAGAGTGAGAAGTTCTCACCTTTGGGATCCAGTCCTTCATTCTATATTTCTGAACGGTTCAGATTTGGATTCGTTTTCCACTAGTTCCATCGCAATTTGTTTCACATGATTTTTATATTAAAAAATACATTTTTATTATGTTACTGTATAAATAAAAATCACATTTTTATTCTAACGTTATATATATATATATATAATCATATTTTATATTCTCTACATATATAAAAATCATATTTTTATAACAACGCTAAATGGATAAAAATCACATTTTTACAACGAAGTTATTTAAATAAAAATCTTATTTTTATCTAAAACTATTTGCATAAAAATCATAATTTTATATCATTAAAAATCATATTTTTAACTTGCCATAAATATTTTCTTCCTACGATAAAAATCTAATCTTTATAAAATTAAAAATCTAATCTTTTCGCTTATAAAATATAATCTTTTCATTTATAAAAATGTAATCTTTTCATATATATAAAAATATAATCTTTTCATTTATAAAAATGTGAACTTTTCATATATAAAAATGTAATCTTTTCATATAGAAAAATGTGATCTTTTCATTTATAAAAATGTAATCTTTTCATTTATAAAAATATAATCTTTTCATATAGAAAAATATAATCTTTTCATTTATAAAAATGTAATCTTTTCATATATAAAAATATAATCTTTTCATATAGAAAAATCTAATATTTTCATATAGAAAAATATAATCTTTTCATATTAAAAATCAAATCTTTATATTTTATTCATTTGAATAAAAATCTATTTTTATTTTTATATTATATATATATAAATCTGAATTTTATAACAATGTTATCTAAATTAAATTTCAACTAAAATAAGTAATTAAAACACACCTTTCGATTTTTGGCCGACTGGAGGTGGAGGGGAGGAGCTGAGGGCGGCGCTGGGGTCTGGGAGGACGGCGGGGGTGGCGGTAGGCTGGGTGAGGTCCACGGCGGCAGGTTGGAGGGTTTTTGGGGGCTGCGACGTACAAAGGAGGAAGGAAAGGAGAGAAGAGAGGCGGGGGTTGTGGCTGCGACGAAGTCTGGGGAGGTTAGGTGGGGCGACACGGCGGTGGAAGCATGGAGGGGGGTGGAGGCGGGGCGTCGCTGCGGTGGTGGGTTTTGGGGAAGAACAGGGGGCCACGGGGTAATTCAGGTTTTTCTTTTTTTTTTTCTTTTTTTATCATTGTTTGTAATGAAGAGAGAGAGGAGGAAGGGATAATATATATATATTATTTCTTTTTAATTCCCAAAAGGTTGACTTTTAATTTCGACCTCCAAACGAGACCCAACGACTGTCGCCCTAGCTAATTACCCCCATTCCGAACACAATGGGATATGTCCCGTAAGCTGATTCGACTATTTTGATCTGTTTTCGTTTAAATTAAAATTTAAATCCATATATATTCAATTTAAACGTACAATTTAATTTACACGGGGCTACATACTGACTCCAAAAATTCCTGAAAAATTAATCTAGCTATGTTTTGACGATATGGTCCTAACAAAACTAATTTCGTTGAATTTGGAGACCGTTTGAAAAATGGTCATTTTCTAGTTGATTAAATTCAAACTGAATTGACCAAACATGTTTAAAATCACCACGCTCACATATTAATTCCAAAAATTATGAAAATTAGAATTT
This sequence comes from Allium sativum, assembly GCA_030737875.1. Lineage (NCBI taxonomy): Eukaryota > Viridiplantae > Streptophyta > Magnoliopsida > Asparagales > Amaryllidaceae > Allium > Allium sativum. The sequence goes on from CM060925.1 coordinate 358,494,946, forward strand.
AGCAATAATTTGACATTCCAGATCCAACAAAAGTGGTCTCATCGAAAACAGAGGTCATTTTCAAAATCTCCACTTTTAAGGGCTATATAATTCCATAGCGACTATTCTAAATTTTCAAATGGACATAAATTTTTATTCCCATTATGAAATATGGATTGTTCACATTCGTTAGGAAGATATTTTCAAAAAAATTCAAATATTTTTGGTTTAACTAAAATCCGGTTTATTTTGAATCTTGTACATTCATTTGAAATTTGAAATCAAATTTTCAAACTACGGCGCCATTTCTAATTTCTTTTATTATTAAAATAAATATTTATATTCTAACTTAGATTTAAATAAATTTATATGTTCTAATTCTATTCAAATAAATTTCTAGTCGTTATTATTTAAAATAAATCATTTTAAATATTCAAAATCCATTAAAATAGCCAAAATAAAAATTTTAAATTGGTTCTGATTTTCCGGGTTGTTACAATCTCCCCCACCTAAAATCTTTTCATCCTCGAAAAGGAACGGAGATGAAAGTTGTTTAACTAACCAACTCAATTTGCAGTCTGGCGTTCATTCTTCAACTTTTCAGTTTCTAAGAATTTTCAAATTCTTCAAAAATTTGGCTAACACCCTAAATTTTTGAAAAAATTCGCCATAACCTCCTTTGTACGGGGAGATATTTAAAACTGCAACTAGCCATGCAAGGCCCTCGTCATCCAAAAAGAAAAGGAAAAAAGACAATCGGCTCATAAAATCATCCAAACCCAATAATTAGTAAACATGTACCTATTTGTTGGGCATACAATTTTATTCCTCTTCTCTAGCCTCCTTGCTATGACCTGTCCTGTAACAACCCGAATTTTTAAATAACGTGTTAAGACAAGAATCAAGCCAGAATTGAATTTTAAATTAAGAATCAAGCAAAATGAGTTGCGCCGTTGCATTCGTCGCGGAATTCTGGTTGGAAACGAGTCCGAAATTTCGTAAATCGGAGTCCGTATGACCAAGTTATGGCCCATAGAAGATTTCAGAAAATTCAAAATCCAGCCCGAAATTCAAAATCAGCTCCAAACAGATTGGGCGGGAAAATTTCCCGCCCAACCCCAGGTCGACTGGGGAGTCGACCTGCCCCAGCCCAGGTCGACTGCCCAGTCGACTTGGGTGTCGACCTGGGGGTCGACCTCCCTGGTCGGCCATGTTTCCCTGGTGCACCTGTTTGCTCCTTTGGTCTGGTCAGTTGGCCTGTGACGGGATTTGGTGGTTCAGATCTAAACTAGGGTTAATCCTATGGCCAAAACTAGTCTCTACACCTATAAAAACACCCTAAGACCTAGCCTAAACCATCACAAATCATCCTAACAACTAAATTCTGCCAAAATGCTCCCTAATCATGGCCTCCATCTTCATCTTGAGAGCTTCTAAGGCAAAAAGGAGCAATCTTTCTCCATCAAATCAAAGGAGCTACTTATTTCTCAAGGCTTCTAGTGTTGCTACATCATTGCTAGAGCTTCTACAACGTCTCTATCTTGTTCTATTTGGTTCTAGTTCTCATAGCCACGATTTGTAAGCCCCACTCTACTCTTAGATTTAAACTATGAAGTTAATATGAACATGTAGCAAGTTGAAATGGGATTTTTGGTGTAATACTTGTCTTGGGGCTATATTTGTATGTATAGATCCATTTATGACTCTTTTGATCTATGATTGTGGAACTATCATGAACCTAGTACCGTTCATCTTGATTTTTGGGTAGAAAGCTATGAGCTTTATTTGGAGGTTTATGCATAATGCAACATAGAACCCCTCATAACCTTGATGTTAACTTGCCTATGATGTTGAACTACATGCTACCCACAAGTTTATCACTCTATGTCAACTATTATCATGTTATCACCTTTGCCTATGATGTTGAACTACATGCTACCCACAAGTTTATTTGCTAAGTTTGATGTCATACATGTTTTGAGGCCAAAAATCCTATATGCTAGTTGTGATGAACACCTTTGCCTCAAATATCATCATGTTTAACTTATGACCAACTTTACCACCTTATGCCCACTAGGGGTGAGCATACTTTGGTTTAAACCGAATTAACCGGCCGAACCAAATTAATTTGGTCGGTTTGGTTTGGTTGTCTTTGCAGATCGGTCGGGTTTGGTTTTAATTTTTGATTAAATTCGGTTTTCTGGTTGGGTTTGGTTTTAAACAAAGCGGGTCTGGCCCAACCGAACCAACCGAAGTAGCAACAAAGATTTTTTGCGTGCGTTTCCAATCTATCCCATTATTCTCTGACCGCTTTTAATTTTTTTCACATCTTCCCATTTTCATTATTATTGAAGAATTCGAAGCGTACACCCATGGATTCAAACAAAAGCTATGAAGCATCTATGGCCAGATTTCTCAATCGCTTATTTGCTTCTTCTTATATGCTTCTTCGTTCTTCTCCAATTCTCCTCCTCCCTATACACAGATCAAATCACATCGATATCCTTCCACAAAATCGAATTAAAAGTTCTCAAAACCCTAATTTAGCCGGCACCTACGCCTTCGCCTCCGCATGCGATTTGCTGCAAGGTGGGTCTGTTCCTTCTAATTCATAACTAGGGTTTCGAATCTCACAATTTTTGGCTTCGATCTACTCCAATTCAAGGCTGCGGTCACCGATTCACCTAGGTAAAAACTTTAATTTTTGTCACAAAACAGTGTATGCATAATAACATTTCTATTGTTATTATTTTTGTCATAAAAGATTGGGTAAGCACACATACATGAATGACAACAAAAGCATCAAGTTATACCGTTGCCTACTTCTAAGATTAACCTGTATTTTTGTACCAACAGCCAAAATAATTTGTATTTTCATAGTTCATTGAGTTTGGCCTTGCTGAAAAAGAATTTTTCAATGTTATTTGTATTTTCTTATGCAATACTATTCTATATTTCAGTTTCAAAGAGGGGAAAACTATTATCATGTCGGCACAACAAATCTCATCTTCAGCATCTGATCCAACGACAAGCGTTTATGTAACTCCAACTTCAACTCCAAAAGATGTAGAAGTAAGTCTCCTTTAGCCTTTTTATTCATGATGTTTAGCAGCTAATATATATTCAACAAAAAAGATTACTCATTTATATTTTTTCTTTATAAAATTTATACAAATGTTGCATATGTTATTTTGACAGATCAATCATGAAGCTACTTTGCCAAACAATTCAGCCACTGGTTCTCATAAAAAACCTGAAACAAGGAGGAAACCTCTTAGGAAAAGATCAAAAGTATGGGTTCACTTCACTTCATTCATAGACGACGAAGGTAAACCTAAAGCTCGTTGCAATTACTGTAAAAAAGAGTATTGTTCTGATACAAACAGAAATGGCACGTCAAGTTTAAAAACTCATATTTCTGTTTGTAAGGATTTTGCTAGTAACAAAGATTCAACACAAGCTCAAATAAATTTTAATATGGGAGAAAACGGTAATGGTGGATCTTTGAAAACATGGAAATTTGATGTGAACGAGATTAGAAAAGCTATATCATATTATTTTATTATAGATGAGCTTCCATTTAAGTCAATTGAAGGCGTTGGTTTTAAAAATTTGTTATCGGTTGCATTTGGACCTCAGTTTCGTCGACCATCAAGATTTACTATTCAAAGAGATTGCTATGAGATTTTTCTTGAAGAAAAAGCTAAATTGAAATCAATATTACATGACTCGTGTCAATATGTATGTCTCACTACTGATACATGGACTTCAATACAACGAGTCAATTATATGTGTTTGACTGCTCATTGGATTGACGATAAATGGAAACTAAAAAAAAGAATTTTAAATTTTTGCCCGGTATCTAGTCATAGAGGTGAAGATTTGGGTAAAGCTGCGGAAAGTTGTTTAGTGGATTGGGGTATTGATAAAATATTTACTATTACCGTTGATAATGCCAGCTCAAATGATGCCATGATTGCTTACTTGAAACGTAGATTCAATAATTTGAAAGGAATTGTTTTAGAGGGAAAGTATTTGCACATGCGTTGTATTGCTCATATTATAAATTTAATTGTGAATGATGGTCTTAAAGAGGTTGGAGAATCTATATCACGTATAAGAGCAGCAATTAGATATGTTAGGCAATCTCCATCTAGGTTTGAAAAATTCAAAAATTGTGTGTTACTTGAAAAACTAGAATATAAAAGTGGGTTGTGTTTAGATGTACCGACTAGATGGAATTCTACATATTTGATGCTTAATGCGGCACAACAATACGAACAAGCTTTTGAAAGATTTGACATGGAAGACCGATTTTATAGGAGTGAGTTAGAAAAAGGAGGAGGGGTGCCTACGGAGTTGGATTGGGAAAATGTTCGAAAATTATGTGGAATTCTTTGTAGGTTTTATGAACTCACACTACATGTATCCGGCTCTTCATATATTACTAGTAACCTTCATTTGCATGAGATTAGTAAAGTACTTGAAAGTTTGGATAAAATGAGATTGAGCAATGACATTCAATTACAAAACATGGCTGCAAAAATGAAGGAGAAATACGACAAATATTGGGGCTGTTGGGAGAAAATGAATATATTGACCTATATAGTTGTTGTGCTTGATCCTCGCTGGAAATTTGATTTTATAGAGTTTTGTTTAGAAACACTTTATCCTTCAACTTATAGTGAGAAAATACAACTGGTTAAAGATGCCACTTTTCAACTGTTCGGTGAGTATAAATCAAAATATGGAAGTCTCAATCAAACAAATGAGGTAGAAAATGCTGAGAATGATGAAGATGTGTTAGATTTGAGAGCACGTTTTAAAAGGTTAAAAGCATTAGACAACTTTGGAGTAAATAGATCTGAATTAGAGAAATATCTGAATGAAGATAATGAAAGCGATTGTAAGGAGTTTGACATACTAGAATATTGGAAGGTTAATAGTTTAAGGTTTCCAATCCTTTCAAGAATGGCTCGTGATCTTTTAGCTGTTCCTATATCAACGGTAGCTTCCGAATCTGCTTTCAGCACCGGTGGACGTGTTCTTGATCCATTTAGAAGTTCTCTTACACCTAGAATAGTTCAGTCTCTTATTTGTATGGAAGATTGGCTGCGTACCTCTTTTTCTGCGAGTAAAATTGATCTAGAAGAAGATTTAAGTAACATGGAACAACTAGAAGCAGGTAAAAGAATTACAATAATTTTATATAATTTTATGTACTCATGCACTTTTACAATTTTTAACTTTGTTTACATCGTATGCAGATGTGAGCAAGCTAGCTTTGGATCCCATTAACGACATGTGAAAAGGTTTATGTGCTCGCGCTGTTTTGCTGGAATATAATGGTATGTTTACTATATTTCTAAAGTAGTTCTTACTGTTGTTGTTTGAATGGTTTTTTTTTTTTTTTTTTTGCTTTGCTGCTTGTAGTTTACATGAGTTTTATATGTATTTGACAGTTCTGAATTGCACTTAAACTACGCATTTGAATTGTTTTTGACATTTCAGTATACATATTACCAAAATTCCCATATTGACTTGTTGAATATATGTTTAACGACAGAGATGTACTCTTAAACAGTTAAACCAATTCACAGTTATTCATAAAGATGTAGAATTTGTCTTTCTGCAGATAAATATATTCTACATTGATGAGATGGACTAATATCATGTGTCTATTCACATAAACCAACATAGAATTTTAGTTTGCAAGTGAATTTATTTACTTTAGAAAAGAAAGTTTCCAACTAATTTAACTGGTTGAAACTTAAATTTCAACAAAATTTCAAAAATGCTATACAAGATTCATTCACACATTCATAATTTTTGAAGTGTTAGAAGATTGGTGAAAATCCAAACATTTGTGTGCATGATATTGGCAGCACATGTCCTTTGTAACCAAATTTGTTTTGTCAAACAAGTTTGGTTTGGTTGCGTTTTTTATTTGTTTCTATTAATCAAATGAATTTTAATGAAAAAAGAGTCGTCGGTTTTGCATGCAGAAATCAGAATGTCTGTAAGTTGAAATTTTCTTGGATACCTGGAATTCTAATTTTTTTCTACTGAATTATTTAATTGGTTGTCAAATACAGTGGGTCGTGCATATCTGTACATGTAACTGCTAATTACTCTGTAACCGAAAGCAGGTATTTGGTCTTTGTATCTATAATCTTCACATGAGTTTATGATCTCGCCAATATATTTTGCGCCGCAGTTTATTATAAAAGACCAACTGACATGATATTTTAATTAGTTATAATTTAGAAGCAAAAAATTCCTGTTTACTAGCATTTCAAAAATGCTAGTTGATTTTATTATGCATGTTTCCAGATATTGATAAGTGTATGCTACTTTTTGCATTCTATGTATGCTTTGCAGCAGTTCGCCCTTTCTCCAAAAATACATATAGAAAGATCAATAGAGTTATTGCTGAGTTGCTGTGGATTCAAATTGGCTTGTTGATTAATGATTGGTGGGCAGATCTTAAGGTATTTATGTTTATATTTCTCTACATAACACTTTATAGCTGAAGCTAACATACAAAGTTGCAGGTTCGTGTATCATTTTGGTAGGCTGGTAGCAATAGCATTGAGAATCTTCAGCAATCAGCATGACAAAGCTTCTACAAGACAGCAAATGATTTTTTTGCAGTTTATTTTGGTATATTTTGGTGTATCATTCTGGTTCCTATTGTAGCAAGGCTGCAAATGAAATGTCGGTGTATTTTGTTGTATTTTGCAGTTTGGAGACTGTTTAACTTAGAAATGAAGTTTGTTTGGGTCAGCGTTTTTAATTAATTTGTTTTGTGGCCTACTGGATGTTGTATTATGTCCAGATTTATTTATCAGTGATTAATTTTAGTTAGATTGCATTGACATTGTGTTAAATTGTAAACTGTTGTGTAAAGCGTACAAGGCAGGTTATGTTCAATTTTATCAAAATATAATAACCGAATAACCGACCGAACCGAACCGATCTAATTCGGTTTGGTTTAAGTTCGGTTTCACTTTAAATCGGTTCGGTTCGGTTTGGTTGAAAAGTTATTTGGTTTCAAATTGGTTATATATTTTTTTATGCAAAACCGAACCGAAACGACCGTTGCTCACCCCTAATGCCCACCTTGGTCATATTTTTATGTTCCTTGATTCACTTGTGTTGATGCGAATTTACGTGCGAATGGGGATACGTTATGGGTAGTTAGGCAAACTTGAAATGATAAGACAAACAAGACTTGAAATGTGACATGAAACTTGATTATGCTTGAAAACGTGAATGTGGTCATGACATGTAGAAAACCATAAAGTGGCCAACTCGAGGTTGGGTTGAGTTTGTAGCGTAAATCTGCCCGGAACCGCCCAGCAAATCCAGTGGATACAAACAATAGGACCCAATGCGAGAAGTTGGTCATATCGCGCTTGAAACCCGAGGTTAGACTAGGTTGTGGTGTAAAGCTGCCCGGACCCGCCCGGCATATCCAGTAACCACAAAAAAGTCTAATGTGAGAGGTTGGGTGCATTAAATTAATTAATGCCACATGTTAGGGTTAAGTCATGAACCACTTGGATACACTTAACCAACTTGATACATGATTGGATAGGGTTAACCGCACTTAACCCGTTGGAAACCCTAGTTACGTGGTCCTTTTCAGCAGTAACCCTCTTGGATGTATCACGATACCCTAGGACTAGGCTAGGGTGGGGCACGATTACTGGGCTGATTGTAAGCGACCAGAAAGACGGCAGAGTGGGTGCGCCAGTGTAGGTTCAGGCGGACTATGGTCGTGCACATAGTCCGGAGTTGAATAAAACAGACATGGGCACCAATAGGTTTAGACTGTGTGTGCTTGATTCGTGTCAGTGGTTGGCACCCTAGGGCTTGATACACCCTAGGGTGGACCTAGCACAATTCGACGACATTCCGTGATTGGGTCGTATGACACCGACACTCGACGAGTTAGGCTTATAGGGAGCTGATCGACTAGATTGTATAGTTGGACCTTGACTTGGGTCAACTCATGATATTGGGCCAAGGGATCATTTCTTGTTTATACTTGACATGGGTTGGAATACTAGTACTATTGGTGCAAAACTAAACCTTGTATATGCGATGCCACACTTGATCTACCTTGTTATCTATTTATCATGCCAGTTAGTTACCATCTTTATGTTTCATCTTAGTTTCTCATGTTTAATTAACTTCATTAGTTTTTATACTTATAGTAGGTATGACTTGCCAGTCTTTATGACTGACCCTTTTTCTTTCGCCTCTTTTCTTCCGTTCCCCCCCCCCCCTTTCCCCCCAGGTTCTCAGGGAGGGAACACTAGTGCTTAGCTTGGACATTTGGCGTGCTTTCTTGACAGTTCATGTACGGTTTGGACTTGGGCTTGCTATGGCTTCACCACATCTATCTTGGGGATAGTTTACTTTATGTTATTTTCAGCTTATGTTTCTAGACTTGTGGTAGTTGGAAAATAATGACTAAGTACTTTGATGTAAGTTGACTATTTGGTTTTGAAATGGTTAACTATGGCTTTTAAATTTCTACTGCTGCTTTACTTATTTAATTATCTATGTTCTGTCTTGTGATATCTCTGTGCATGTTTACCTAGACAACACCCCTCTAAAGCTAGTGCATTCTCTTGTGAGTGACCCTGGCGGAGGTGGGGTGTTACATTTGGTATCAGAGCAGAAGGTTACCAGACTGGGCAAAAGTTTTTAAAACCTTCTGAAACTATTTTCAAAGCCATTTTACAAAGAAGCATTTTTCAAGAAAAGTTTTAAAGAAAAAGGCTATTCCCCAAAAAGCCATTAGCACTATCCTGTGATCGAATCTCTTTTCCTTTCTTTCCTCCACCTGTAGTCACCGTAGTTTTAACTGTGACTAATCCTTTTTTAGCTACGTAAATGTTTTCCGTGCGATGGAGGAAGTTCTCAAGAGACCTGTTACCGCGTTATACAAGAAAAGATAGGAGTGGTTAAGGCGAATGAGGCTCAGAACAGGAAGGTAGTTAAGTACTATAGGACAAGGACATGGGCAAAGAACAAGAACGTCAAGAGGGAAATTGTATGCTCTCACTACTAGCGTGCCTAAGAGGGGTGGTAACGTTTCTGGTAAAAGTTTAGCTTTTCCTTTCTATCATCCCGTTGGGACTTTGTTTTGTACATCGCATCCTTTTTAAATCCTGTTTCGATAGTTGGGTCCCTGCACCTTAGTATTAGCGTAATAGAGGGTCCCGTTTTTGTCTCAAATCCTGTTGGGGGATCGTCCCATTTATTCATGACTTGTTTGGATTTGAGGACATCTATGACTTTTGGGAATAATGCTTATGTTTTTGAGCTATGGGTTGATTCTAGGAATGGAGTGGCTATCCAGTAAGGGTGCCATTCTCGCTTCTGAAAGGAGGGTAGTTAGACTCTTGACTTGTCTCGATAATACCCTCGAAGTCTCGTGTAACCTTTAGGGTTCTGTCATGATTGGTTACCTAGAATCTCTTGATGCATTTGTTGGTAATCCGTTCGAGTAGAGTTCGCAACTAAGGCGGATGGTTCATTTCGCTTGTGCATGAGATATGGAAATCACTCTAGTAAGTACACATGGTAACATGGTTGGCATCTGTTTGTTTTCAAGAGATAAGTTCTTCTGCGTGGAATGTCGAAGAGCAAGTAAACGAGATCCATGATTCACTACTGAATTTTGGAGAGCTTACATGAAACTGTGAGTACACGGATATGGTTGAGCCAAGTATACTAGAGGAAGAATAAGTAAAAGTGGAACGAGAGGCGACAATGAAATGAGTTCCAGCTTGTATTTGGAAATAGGAATTAAGAAGAAACAGAATCATGAAGTTAGAGACAGCCAAAGCACAATGGAGTTGAGCTCAAGGAAATGCGGCTTAGAAGACTGAAGACTAGATACGCGCATCATATCTCTTTTTAAGAGTGTATCCTTGATCCTTGTTTTTCTGTAGAGCTTAGCCGCATGCTATCTTTTATGCATATCCTCTCGGTCCTATTTTCGATCTTATTTCTGTTGCAAACTCCAAAGTGGGTATGACTCATCGGTTAGTAATACATGTCAGGGTTTGAAGGTGTCCGTTAGGTTGACTAAACCTTTTGGGCTTTATAGGATATAGGTTGGCCTTTGAAAGGGATTTCTTGTATCCAAAAAGGAGTTTATCTTGCTTATCTTCTCGATCCTATCTTGAGAACCTTAGGTAGAACCCTATGGATGCAAACATGTATTTGAAACATGTTATGATTGATGTTTGCGAAATGGTTGCAAGTGGTCGCAAGTGGTTGCTCGTGGATGCATGAATACACATTAGGCACTAGATCGGCTCAGACACATTTTCATGTTGCATATGCATGAGTGTTTATAATTGTTTATGGATGAAATTGAATGTGTTAGCATGTGGATATTGCATATGGATGAATGTTTTTGCACACATATAGTGTTTATGTGACTAGGACTATTTGCATACATGTGGATTCATGGCACTGAACATATTTTGCATTTAGAAGATCAATCAGGCCTGACCATTTGCATTAGATAAGGAACATATACACACACTTTCTGCATATGTTCATATGGCATTAGAAATCTTTTAAGGATAATGGTTGCTTGTGGATGATGTTTTGAGTAGATGGATGATGGATGGTAGGATACGTTCTTCCTAACTTAGAGATTTCGGGGACGAAATCCTTAAAGGAGGGGAGAATGTAACAACCTGAATTTTTAAATAACGTGTTAAGACAAGAATCAAGGCAGAATTAAATCTTAAATTAAGAATCAAGCAAAACAGGTTGCGCCGTTGCATTCGTCTCGGAATTCTGGTTGGAAACGAGTCCGAAATTTCGTAAATCGGAGTCCGTATGACCAAGTTATGGCCCATAGAAGATTTCAGAAAATTCAAAATCCAGCCCGAAATTCAAAATCAGCTCCAAACAGATTGGGCAGGAAAATTTCCCGCCCAACCCCAGGTCGACTGGGGAGTCGACCTGCCCCAGCCCAGGTCGACTGCCCAGTCGACTTGGGTGTCGACCTGGGGGTCGACCTCCCTGGTCGGCCATGTTTCCCTGGTGCACCTGTTTGCTCCTTTGGTCTAGTCAGTTGGCCTGTGACGGGATTTGGTGGTTTAGATCTAAACTAGGGTTAATCCTATGGCCTAAACTAGTCTCTACACCTATAAAAACACCCTAAGACCTAGCCTAAACCATCACAAATCATCCTAACAACTAAATTCTGCCAAAATGCTCCTTAATCATGGCCTCCATCTTCATCTTGAGAGCTTCTAAGGCAAAAAAGAGCAATATTTCTCCATCAAATCAAAGGAGCTACTTATTTCTCAAGGCTTCTAGTGTTGCTACATCATTGCTAGAGCTTCTACAACGTCTCTATCTTGTTCTATTTGATTCTAGTTCTCATAGCCACGATTTGTAAGCCCCACTCTACTATTAGATTTAAACTATGAAGTTAATATGAACATGTAGCAAGTTGAAATGAGATTTTTGTTGTAATACTTGTCTTAGGGCTATATTTGTATGTATAGATCCATTTATGACTCTTTTGATCTATGATTGTGGAACTATCATGAACCTAGTACCGTTCATCTTGATTTTTGGGTAGAAAGCTATGAGCTTTATTTGGAGGTTTATGCATAATGCAACATAGAACCCCTCATAACCTTGATGTTAACTTGCCTATGATGTTGAACTACATGCTACCCACAAGTTTATCACTCTATGTCAACTATTATCATGTTATCACCTTTGCCTATGATGTTGAACTACATGCTACCCACAAGTTTATTTTCTAAGTTTGATGTCATACATGTTTTGAGGCCAAAAATCCTATATGCTGGTTGTGACGAACACCTTTGCCTCAAATATCATCATGTTTAACTTATGACCAACTTTACCACCTTATGCCCACCTTGGTCATATTTTTATGTTCCTTGATTCACTTGTGTTGATGCGAATTTACGTGTGAATGGGGATACGTTATGGGTAGTTAGGCAAACTTGAAATGACATGAAAAACATGACTTGAAATGTGACATGAAACTTGATTATGCTTGAAAACGTGAATGTGGTCATGACATGTAGAAAACCATAAAGTGGCCAAATCGAGGTTGGGTTGAGTTTGTAGCGTAAATCGGCTCGGAACCGCCCGGCAAATCCAGTGGCTACAAACTATAGGACCCAATGTGAGAATTTGGTCATATCGCGCTTGAAACCCGAGGTTAGACTAGGTTGTGGTGTAAAGCTGCCCGGACCCGCCCGACATATCCAGTAACCACAACGAAGTCTAATGTGAGAGGTTGGGTGCATTAAATTAATTAATGCCACATGTTAGGGTTAAGTCATGAACCACTTGGATACACTTAACCAACTTGATACATGATTGGATAGGGTTAACCACACTTAACCCGTTGGAAACCCTAGTTACGTGGTCCTTTTCAGCAGTAACCCTCTTGGATGTATCACGATACCCTAGAGACTAGGCTAGGGTGGGGCACGATTACTGGGCTGATTGTAAGCGACCAGAAAGACGGCAGAGTGGGTGCGCCAGTGTAGGTTCAGGCGGACTATGGTCGTGCACATAGTCCGGAGTTGAATAAAACAGACATGGGCACCAATAGGTTTAGACAGTGCGTGCTTGATTCGTGTCAGCGGTTGGCGCCATAGGGCTTGATACACCCTAGGGTGGACCTAGCACAATTCGACTACATTCCGTGATTGGGCCGTATGACACCGACACTCGACGAGTTAGGCTTATAGGGAGCTGATCGACTAGATTGTATAGTTCGACCTTGACTTGGGTCAACTCATGATATTGGGCCAAGGGATCATTTCTTGTTTATACTTGACATGGGTCGGAATACTAGTACTATTGGTGCAAAACTAAACCTTGTATATGCGATGCCACACTTGATCTACCTTGTTATCTATTTATCATGCCAGTTAGTTACCATCTTTATGTTTCATCTTAATTACTCATGTTTAGTTAGCTTCATTAGTTTTTATACTAATAGTAGGTAGGACTTACCAATCTTTATGACTGACCCTTTTTCTTTCGCCTCTTTTCTTCCGTTTCCCCCCCCCCCCCCCCGGTTCTCAGGGAGGGAACACTAGTGCTTATCTTGGACATTTGGCTTGCTTTCTTGACAGCTCATGTACGGTTTGGACTTGAGCTTGTTATGGCTTCACCACATCTATCTTGGGGATAGTTTGCTTTATGTTATTTTCAGCTTATGTTTCTAGACTTGTGGTAGTTGGAAAATAATGACTAAGTACTTTCATGTAAGTTGACTATTTGGTTTTGAAATGGTTAACTATGGTTTTTAAATTTCTACCGCTGCTTTACTTATTTATTTATCTATATTATGTCTTGTGATATCTTTGTGCATGTTTACCTAGACAACACCCCTCCAAAGCTAGTGCATTCTCTTGTGAGTGACCCTGGCGGAGGTGGGGTGTTACATGTCCAATGTATACACATGTATATGCATGCAATTTCAAGCAATATTCAGTTCACTTCAATATTCGATCTGATTTGGCTAAGTTACCTTTCATTTACAAGTTGGTTAAATGAATAATCACACAACTCAATCAGCAATCAGCAATCAATTAGAGGATTAGCTTTTCAAACATATAACTTTAATACATAGTCAAAAATCATATTTTTGACGCCAATTCACAATAATAAACCATATCTAGTTTTGGTTCTCACACCAATCAATTGGAAATATATAGATATCCCACTTTCGAAGTTCGAACATAAATACTGATGATGACGCGTCAATCATCAGAATTATTCCCGGGCGATAGAGTGTGATTCTATATCTACCCAGTATATTCGAGGCTTCATATACACGTGGATTAGACGTATATTAAAATCTTTATATACCCGATAGTCCAAATCAGTTTAAAATAAAATATTCAAATATGTATAATATGGTTTAAATTTTTAAAACAAAATTTGTTTTTAATTTTAATTTAAAAACAACACTATTCACACTCATTTTAGGGTACTACTGATCCCTATTGCTAATGAGTCATTCTCATTGGATATTACTAATCCAACCTCTGATGAATTCTTTCATCCGGTTCTAATGTGTCTTGTTCTCGAGCTCTGTAAAACCAAAGCTCTGATACCAAAATGTAACGACCTGAACTTCCCCGGTCTTCGAAGAGAAGAGAAATAATGGATTGTTTGAGAACATGACAAATCAGAATACAAACGACAGAACATTTCATTGCTTATTACAACAATTTACATCAGAGTACAAGAATATAACAGAGTATGAACAAATAATATACATTCGATAAATATCAGAGGTTTACAACTTACAATGCAGCGGAAAATAATACAAAACACAACTGAAGGAAATACACGGATACAGAGCGTTCTGAATATAGCTCCAGTAGAAAACCAGGATCCTGTAAATATAAATTTGCAAAACCAAAACTACTAGCTGCCCTTTTGGAAAATTGGGGCACCCAGAGTTTAGGTAAAAATAATAAAATCCAGGTCAGTCATGTGACTGGTGTGAGAGCTAAAACTATTGTTAAATCTTTACTTTTAAATAAAGTAAATCAAGGGATCACACCGTATAACACGGAACAGGTTTTCTCCCAAGAATACCAGTGCATATAACAAAACAGCCCAATGCTTTTTGGAAAAATGAAGCTATTATAAGACCCAGGTCCCATCACGTAATGCGACGCAAGCTGGAGGATAGAGTTTTACCTTATAATAGCCAAACATGCTTGGTACGTTTAAAAACAAATCATTTGGATACTATTATAAGTGCATAGTGTATAAAATAATTTCAAATATAAATGTATCAATCATAGGTGGCATGGGTACCATCTATCATGTCGCCAATACTAGGCTCTACAATTAAAACTGCAAAGTTAGTATTGGAAGTTGGATTTTCATCTGTGTACCAAGGCAAGGGATCGTCCTTACCCCTTCGAGACTCTCTACCCCGAGCCTCAGGGTCAAAATGCATCGACCCTTGGATCGTCAGGGTCGGTCCACATGGAGTGGATTCAAATGCCTGAACAATATGTTTCCCCGCCCTATGGGGCGTAAAACTGGTCAGTAAATCGACCAAACCATCCATCGGCCCCGTAGTGACCGATATAACCGAGGCGCCTCGCTTTCCATCATCCACATAAGTAAAAATGTCTGGGCTCCATACCATGACACCACTCCTAGCTAGAAGGAAACGCATGTCCTTCCCGAAGCCCTCTCCCGTTTCTGGTTCACACCGGGGTGTGAGACTCGCGAATTAACGCTATACACAAAGTTATGCTACATTAGAGCCATGCTTTGATCATTAACCACAAGACTCTGCTTTTCAACAGAAGCCTTGATCATTTGCATCTCAGCATGCTACATAGGCAATTCTCGCCATGCGACTGATGTCTATCAATATATAACCTCTGAGCTCGTACGTCTCAGAGAAGTGTGTTAAGCAAGAGAATAAATTCTCTGCCACCAAACAGATATATATATATTTAATAGAGATCAATCTACACATAACAAAATCCAATGTCAGGCACACATCCATTTACAAGTTCGTTCTGGGTCTGAACGAAACCGAAGGCACCTTATTCCTCGTCCCATATGTCCAATACAGGAGAAAGGTCTTCGCATATCCGGTCGATCTCCAAGTATGTATAGACGATCACCACTTATTACCTCGTCTTGGGTGTACAACCCAATCAAGACATCAGTAATCATCCAAACGATGTGAATACCTTCGGTCTTCAACCACCGTTTCATCTTCGACTTATCATCGATTCAGTTATTCAGAATGGGATAAACCCGGTCTTTTCGAATAACTCGCGTAGTTTATAAACAAGTGTTATAACACAACATACGCCTCATTCCTATTCAGAATATTTTTTATTTAAATATTCATATCCTTTGGGTAAAGGTTCCCATTAATTTTATCAAAGATAAATTCTTTAAATTTATTCTTTGATCTTCCTTTGGATATCAATTTAAACCAAATTAAGGTTTATCCAAACTAGTCAGGATTAGCGCACCTTACTGAAGTAATCCTTTATTATATTTCCCAATCCCAACCTATTCATCCCATGGAACAAAACTGGTAGTACACCATATCTAACACCCACGGTGTTATCGATAAAATTAATTACCATTTCACGTTCAAATCTAATTAAAGATTTAGCTATCACCTGGAGTAAAACTAGTGGTACTCCATTCTCGATCATTTCCCGAATTTGATATTATCACATTCACATTTCAATCTAATTAAAGATTCATTAAAACTCCACTTAGTTTTAACTCCCAAAAATCATTATGTAATGATTTTTCAAATTTAGGAAATAAATCTTGCCTTTAACTGGGTTAAAGAACCATTGTCGTTTATAAAACAGTTCACGATAAACCCAAAATCACATTCCATTAATTATGGAATCTTTATGGAAAACAGAGCAATACATATAATCGATATAAACTTCCATATCCAACTGATAATATAAATGGAATAACGGCGAAAACTTTTTAAATTCCATATATAGTAACAGTTTTCTTCCGCAGAAGTTCACTTCGATTATTACCAAATCGAATTCCATTCCATTCCAATTTATTTTATTAAATTGGAAAACTTTTCTTTGGAAAATTTCCATTAAATCTTAATAAAAAGATTTATAAATTCCAAATCACATTTCACTATTAATCAGGTTAAAGAATGAATGTCGTTAAAAACACCTTTCACGATAAACCCGATTCACATTCCATTGTATTCCAATTACAAAATATAACTGGAAACTCAAATAATCTTAATTAAAAGATTTATTCTTTTCAAACGAGGTTTAAGAACAGTGTTACTGAAGACACCGTTCTCGACAACCCAAAATCCAATTATTTTATTCAATTCCAATTAAATATTAATTAATTGGAAATTTTCACTAAATCTTAATAAAAAGATTTATTCCCTCCTCAACTGGGTTAATAACAGTGTTATTTAAGACACCGTTCACGACAAACCAAAAATCCCATTTGATATTAAATACAAGGCTCTGGATAGAAAATATATCGGCTTATATTCAATATCAAATTCTGCAACCAACAAATATCGTATTGGAAATAACGATTTAAATATATCTTTCAAATTTCCATAACAATATCTGTATAATCACGAAATCCAACATCGAAATATTTCGAAGATAATCTCGATTCAAATCCATTCCAATTCATTTATTGAAAATTCTGGTTATTTTTAAAACCATTTCAAATCCAATTTATTTATTTATAAAAAATGGATTATAATTCTAGTTTATAACTAGTTCATTTTGATAAAAATATATTTTTATCTTTACAAACGTGGAATTTTTCATCCAAATTCTTTCTAAATCATTTATTATGATTTTACACAAATTATTGGTATTTTTAATAATTTTATCAAGGCACGTACAGTCGATTTCCATAAACGGTCATCGAACTGCACTTACAGCGACCTTTTCCAATTTTGATTTGGACAAAATTCCAAATCCAGTCGTTAGATTTCAAATTTCTTGTATTCTTTTGAAATCTCTTTTTGATACGAACCCAAAGGTTCCAGTTTTAGGAGAATCCGACAGTCAGATCTCCCGTAATGTCAATTCGAAGTCAATGATCGAAATTCGCGAACTGCCACGGCGCGGCGCGTTCTATTCAGACCATTATATATATAATATATATATATATATTTCGTCGATTTCTATTTAAAACGTATTTTATAAATCATTTTAAATTCGGTTTCAAAACGATTTCAACTTCATATTCAATTTTAAATCAAAACTGAATATTCCATATCATTAATATATAAATGATAATATTTTCAAAACTTTAGATTTTGAAATCGCTTCCTTTTCGATATTCATAATAAAAATGAATAAAATCGATATAAATATCGTTCACGTCAAAATGGCATTAATTTAATCAACATGGCTTTATATATTTAAATATTTTCGTGTCCACCCCAAATCGGACATCAAAATCATATTTTGATTCATTACTGAATATTATTTTAAAATATTAGTTATTTTAAAATATTCATTACTCGTCATTTTTTCATTCTTTACGAATTGGAATCAGACATAATCATTTACCATATAATTTTATTTATATGGATTTCATACACACATGTACACAACAATAATCAAACACAGTCAACCATCATCCAGAGTGCATTACCCAACTGTGTAAGCGTTAAATATAGATAACCGACGCTTACAACAGTCTGTCAACCAATCGATTGATATACAACTAAACAATTGGGATAAGTGTATGTCCAATATCATCCCAATACCCGTGTGGGGTTTTCAAACAACAAACACTGATTGTTATTTGTGCAATTGGGCAATGTGTAAAATATGTCGTCCCAATCCATATCAGTCAAATGTATGTACATAAACAAATCGTCCGATTTGTTAATGAATTTTTATTTTATTCATATACACGTTAAAAATTAAATGTTTAACTATAAAATATTTATTTCAACACATGAATATTTTACATAGTTCATTTATACAATAAAAATGATATTTTTATTATTCTAACATTTTTAGTAAATTTCGGCAGAATAACGACGCGATACTAGAACCGGAATAAGGTTTAGCCTTATCCCTCACCTAATAATGGCTCGCGCCATATACAAACCAAATTCTAATCCATTCATTTCACTTCACAAACCAAATTCAAACAAATAATCCAATCAACCAAACATACATGGTTTCAAGCAAAGGTGTCGGGTGCTACTAAGCACCATCTGCATCGTAGAATATATATTTAACTAGAAAATAAATTAAAGTGAGAAGTTCTCAACTTTGGGATCCACACCTCCATTCTATATTTCTGAACAGTTCAGATTTGGATTTGTTTTCCATCAGTTCCATCACAATCTGTTTCACACGATTTTTATACTAAAAATCACATTTTTATTCTGTTACTATATAAATAAAAATCACATTTTTATTCTAAGGTTATATATATAAAAATCATATTTTTATATTCTCTACATATATAAAAATCATATTTTTATAACAACCCTAAATAGATAAAAATCACTTTTTTAAAACGAAGTTATTTAAATAAAAATCATATTTTTATCTGAAAGCATTTGCATAAAAATCATAATTTTATATTGTTAAAAATCATATTTTTAACATGCCAAAAATATTTTCTTCCTACGATAAATATCTAATCTTTATAAAATTAAAAATCTAATCTTTTCACTTATAAAAATATAATATTTTCATTTATAAAAATGTAATCTTTTCATATATAAAAATATAATCTTTTCATTTAGAAAAATGTAATCTTTTCATATATAAAAATGTAATCTTTTCATATAGAAAAATATAATCTTTTCATTTATAAAAATGTAAACTTTTCATATATTAAAATATAATCTTTTCATATAGACAAATATAATATTTTCATTTATAAAAATGTAATCTTTTCATATATAAAAATATAATCTTTTCATATAGAAAAATATAATCTTTTCATATAGAAAAATATAATCTTTTCATATTAAAAATCAAATCTTTATATTTTATTCATATGAATAAAAATCATATTTTTATATTATCTATATAAAAATCTGAATTTTATAACAATGTTATCTAAATTAAAGTTACTAAAATAAGTAATTAAAACCCATCTTTCGATTTTTGGCCAACTAGAGGTAGAGGGGTGGAGTTGAGAGCGGCGCTGGGGTCTGGGAGGGCGGCAGGCAGGGTGAGGGCCACGGCGGCGGGTCGGAGGGTTTTTAGGGGTTGCGTCGTACAAAGGAGGAAGGAAAGTAGAGAAGGGAGGTGGGGGTTGTGGCTGCGACGAGGTTTGGGGAGGTTGGGGGGCGCGACATGGCGGTGGCAGCATGGAGGTGGGTGGAGGCGGGGCATCGCGCGGTGGTGGGTTTTTAGGAAGAACAGGGGGGCGATGTGGTAATTCAGGTTTTTTTTAATTTATCGTTAACTGTAATGAAGAGAGAGAGGAGGGAAGGATAATGTAAATATATATTTTTTATTTTCTTTTCTTTTTAATTCCTCAAAATTTGACTTTTAATTTCGACCTCCAAACAAGACCCAACGACTGTCGTCGCTAGCAAATTACCCCCATTCCGAACACAATTGGATATGTCCCATAAGCTGACACGACTGTTTCGATTAGTTTTCGTTTAAATTAAAATTTAAATCTGTATATATTCAATTTAAACGTACAATTTAATTTACCAGGGCCACATACTGACTCCAAAAATTCCCGAAAAATTAATCTAGCTATGTTTTGATGATACGGTCCTAACAAACCTAATTTTGTTGAATTTGGAGACCGTTTGAAAAACGGGCATTTTCCAGTCGATTAAATTCAAACTGAATTGACCAAAAACGTTTAAATTCACCATGCTCACATATTAATTCCAAAAATTATGAAAATTGAAATCTAGCGATAATTTGACATTCCGGATCCAACAAAAGTGGTCTCGTCGTAAACGGAGGTCGTTTGCAAAATCTCAACTTTTAAGGGCTATATAATTGCATAGCGACTATTCTAAATTTTCAACTACACATAACTTTTAATTCCCATTATGAAATCTGGATTTTTCATATTCGTTGGAAAGATATTTTCAAATAGATTCAAATATTTCTGCTTTTACTAAAATCCTGTTTATTTTGAATCATGTACATTCATTTGAAATTTGAAATCGAATTTTCAAACTACCGCACCATTGCCAATTCCTTTTATTATTAAAATAAATATTTATATTCTAACTTCGATTTGAATAAATTTATATGTTCTAATTCTATTCAAAATAAATTTCTAGTCATTATTATTTAAAATAAATCATTTTAAATATTCAAAATTCATTAAAATAGCCAAAATAAAAAAATTAAATTGGTTCTGATTTTCATGGTTGTTATAGATTTGGGGTTCGTATTAATGAAGAAGTCATTTGTGAATTAAATAAAAAAATAAAAAATAAAAATTATATAAATAGCCAATGGTCAAACCCTATCATTATCTTCTCCATGGTCAAAATTAATTACTGCCGCTTCTTTGAAATGAGCGGACGGAATGTTCCAATCATTTCTCCCAACGATCACCTAATCCGTTCAATGCTTCGCGAAATAAATAGCTGGAAAGTCGAAGAGCTTGGCGAGCTCTACCACCTAGACGGTTGTGATCAGTTCTTGTTCGACGAGATGTCCTAGGCGGCACTGCAAAGTCGCAGCTTTCGAAGGGCGATTGAAGAGCAACCGGAGGTGCGAGCTGGCCGGGATTGGGGGCGCCGGTGGCGTTCTGGATGGAGGAGAACGTGGCGGAGTTGGATCAAGGCCTCGTGCCTCGTGTGTTGTGCGAACTCGAGCCCTAGTGGCTGGTGAATGGGTTCGAACACCAGAACAAAGAGAAAAAGGGGTAATCCCCTTAACACAGTAATTAAGGGTAATTCCTTTTTTTACCATATTAATGGTTTTAATAATATAAATAGAACTGTTTTAAAATATATATAGCATTATAAAAATCTGATTTTTTATAATGTAAATAGAAGTATTAAAAATGAGATTTTTATAATGTAAACATAGTAATTAAAATATGAAAAGACATTGTTTTTAAAATAAAATTAGCACTACCTTTAAAATAAAATTGGCATTGTTTTAAATTTATATAATAGCAAACTTTTAAATAAAAATAGGATTTTTACCATACATAGAATGGTTTTAAAAACATGATTTTAAAATATGAAAGGCATGGTTTTAAAAACGAAATTTTTTAAAATAAATAACGTAGTTATAAAAAACGTGATTTTTACTTATAAATAACATCGATTAAAAATGTGATTTTTAAAATATATATAGAGTTGATAAAAATATGATTTTTATTATATATATAGCATTATAAAAATAAGATTTTTAAATGTAAATATCATTATTAAAAATGTGGTTTTTAATATAAACTGTGTGAAACTGATTGCGTTGGAAACACGGTGAACAACATTACGTGATGGAACTGACTGGAAACAAATCCAAATCCAAACCATCCAATAAAGAATGGCGATGCGGATCCCAATGTGAGAACTCTTTCTCACTCTAATTATTTTACAGTTAAATATATACTAGGACGCAGACGGGGCTTAGAACCCCCGACACTATTTATTGTACAAACCATGGTTGTTTGTTTGGACTGTATTGTGTTGTGATTGTGATGTGAAATGGAATATAAAATATTCATGTATTGAATAAAATATTTGAACAATAAAAATATCATTTTTATTGAATGTATAAACTACATAAAATATTCATGTGTTGAATAAAATGTTTGAACAATAAAAATATCATTTTTATTGAATGTATGAACTATATAAAATATTCTTGTTGAATAAATATTTTATCGCTATAAATATAATTTTTACTGTATATATGAACAGCATAAAATTCTCCTAAAATGAAAATAAATATTCGTTTACAAGCCGAACGGTTTTTTTATGTACACATATTTAACTATGATGATTGGGACGATAATATTTTACACATCACCCAACTGCACAAATAATAGTCTGTATTTGTTGTTTGAAAACCACACACAGGTACTGGGATGATATTTGACATACACCGATCCCAATAATTAGTGGTATGTCAATCGATGGGTTGACAGACTGTATAAGTGTTATTTATTTATTTTAATGCTTATACAGTTGTAAAATGCACTCTGGATGTTGTATGAATTTTTGATGATTTTTTATCATTATCGTTGTATACACGCGATGTATGATATCCATATAACTGAAATTATATAGTAATTGATTGAATCTGATTCCAATTAAGAATTAACAAATATTTTTAAATAATATTGAGTGTATAATCAAAATCAGATATTTTGAAAATATTATCATTTTAATATTATAATGATAAGAAATATTCAAATCTGATTTGAAAACTGAAATGAAGTTGAAATCATTTTGAAACGAATTTATTATGGAATATTCAAATCTGATTTGAAAATTGAAATGAAGTTGAAGTCGTTTTGAAATGAATTTAAAATGGATTTATAAAGGAATATTCAAATATGATTTGAAAATTGAAATGAAGTTGAAATCTTTTTGAAATGAATTTATAAATGAAATTATAAAAGATGTTTTAAATGGAAATCGACGAAATATATATTATATATATATTATATAAATTAAATGGCCTGAATAGAACGCGCCGCGCTGCGATCGTTCGCGAATTTCGACCATTGACTTCGAATTGACATTACGGGAGATCTGACCGTCAGATTCTCCTAAAACTGGAACCATTGGGTTCGTATCGGAAAGAGATTTCCAATGAATATAAGAGGTTTGAAATCTAATGGTTGGATTTCGAATTATGTCCAAATCGAATTTGGAAAAGGCCACTATGGATGCAGTTCGGTGGCCGTTATTGGAAAGCAACTGTACGAGCCTTGATAAAAATATTAATAATTTGTGTAAAATCATAATAAATGATTTGGAAAGGATTTAGATGAAAAATTCCATGTTTGTAAAGATAAAAATATATTTTTATCAAAATGAACTAGTTATTAACTAGAATAATAATCCAATATTTTTAAAGAAATAAATTGGATTTGAAATGGTTTTAAAAATAACCAGAATTTTCCAATCAAATTGGAATTGAAATAATCTTCGGAATATTTCGATATTGGATTCTGTGGTTAAACGGATATTATTATGGGAATTTGGAAGATACAGATATCATTATTCCCAATACGATATCCGTTAGTTTCAGAACTTGATATTGAATATAAGCCGGTATAATTTCTATTTAGAGCCTTCTATTTAATATTAAATTGGATTTTGGATTTGTCGTGAACGGTGTCTTAAATAACACTGTTCTTAAACCCAGTTGAGAAAAGAATAAATCTTTTAATTAAGATTTAGGGAAGTTTTCCAATTAATTAATATTTAATTGGAATTGAATAAAAGTATTGGATTTTGGGTTTGTCGTGAATAGTGTCTTCAATAACACTGTTCTTAAACGTCGTGTGAAAAGAATAAATCTTTTAATTAAGATTATTAGAGTTTCCAGTTATATTTAGTAATTGGGATAAAATGGAATGTGAACTGGGTTTATCGTGAACTTTGTTTTTAATGACATTAGTTCCTTAACCCAATTAATAGTGAAATGTGATTTGGAATTTATAAATCTTCTTATTAAGATTTAATGGAAATGTTCCAAAGTGAAGTTTTCCAATTTAATATAATAAATTGGAATGGAATGGAATTCGATTTGGTAATAATTGAAGTAAACTTATGTGAAGGAAGACTATTATAATATATGTAATTTAAAAGGCTTTGCTGTTATTCCATTTATATTATTGGTTGGATATGGAAGTTTGTATCGATTATATATATATATATTGATCTGTTTTCCGTGAAGATTCCATAATTAATGGAATATGATGTTGAGTCTATCGTGAACTATGTTTTAAATGACATTAGTTCTTTAACCCAGTTAAAGATAAGATTAATTTCTTAACTTTTAATAATCATTAAGTAGTGATTTTTGAGATTAAAATTGAATTAGAGTTTTAATGAATCTTTAATTAGATTGAAATGTGAATTTGATAATTTAAGTTATCAAATTTGGAAAATGATCGAGAATGGAGTATCACCAGTTTTGCTCCAGGCAATAGTTAAATCTTTAATTAGATTTGAACATGAAATGGCAATTAATTTTACCGATAACACCGTGGTGTTAGATATGGGGTATTTCCAGTTTTGCACCATGGGATGAATAGGTTGGGATTGGAAAATATAATAAATGATTTCTTCGATAAGGTTCGCTAATCTAAACTAGTTTGGAAAACTTTAATTTGGTTTAAATTGTGAAAAGAGTATTTGAATAAAAGAATATTCTGGATTGGAATGAGGCGTATGTTGTGTTTTTATAGCACTTGTTTACAAGATACGTGAGTTATTCAGAAAGACTGTGTTTATCCCATTCTGAATAATTGATACAACGATAAGTCGAAGATGAAGACGGTGATTGATGATTGAAGATCTTCACATCTTTTGGATGATTACTGATGCTTAATTGGGTTGTACACCCACTACAAGGTAATAAGTGGTGATCGTTCAGACGTACTTGGAGATCGACCGGATATATGAGGACCTCTCTCCTGTATTGGACATATGCGACGAGGAATAAGGTGCCTCCAGTTTCGTTCAGACCCAGAACGAACTAGTAAATGAATGTGTGTCTGACATTGGATTTTATTCTGTGTTGATTGATTTCTATTAAATATATATCTATTTAGTAGCGGAGAATTTACTATCTTGCTTAACACCCTTCTTTGAGTCGTACGAGCTTAGAGGTTATATATCGATAGACATCAGTCGCATGGCGCGAATTGTCAGCATGGCATGCTGAGATGCAAATGATCAAGGCTTTTGTTGAAAAGCAGATTCTTGTAGTTAATAATCAAATCACATCTTTAAATAGCATAGCTTTGTGTATAGTGTTAATTCGCGAGCCTCACACCCAGGTATGAAACAGAAACGGGAGAGGACTACAGGGAGAACATGCATTTCTTTCTGGCCGGGAGTGATGGCATGGTATGGAGCCCAGACATTTTTACTTATGTGGACGATGGAAAGCGAGGTACCTCGGATATATCGGTCACTACAGGGCCGATGGATGCTATGGTCGACATACTGACCACACTTACGTCCCATATGGCAGGGAAACTATTGTTCAGGAATAACCAATTCACTAACGTAAGTGTGGAACGGCCGTAAAATCCAAGGTTCGATGCGTTTTGATCTTGAGGCACGGGCTAGAGTGTATCGAATTAGGTAAGGACGATCCCTTGCATTGGTTCATGATGGAAATCCATCTTCCAATACGACATGGTGCAGTTTTAATTGTAGAACTAGTACGGCGACATGATATATGGTACCTATGCCATCTATGACTGATACATTTATATTTTAAGTTGTTTTGACACTATACACTTATAATAGTATCAAATGATTTGTTTTAAAACGTATCAAGCATTATTTGGCTATTATAAGGCAAAACTCTATCCTCTGGCTTGCGTTGCATTGTGTGATGGGACCTGAGTCTCATAATAGCTTCATTTTCATTCAAAAAGCATTGCGTTGCTTGTTTTATGTACTGGTATTCTTGGGAGGAAACCTGTTCCGTGTTATACGGCGTGGTCCCTTGATTTACTCTATTTTAAAGTTAAGTTTTAAATAACTGTTTTAGTTCTCACACCAATCCCATGACTGACCTGGAGTTTATTCTTTTTAACCTAAACTCTGGGTGCCCTATTTTCCACATGGGCAGTTAGTAGTTTTGGTTTTGCAGAATTATTTTTTACAGGATCCTGGTTTACAGCTGGAGCTATATTCGGAAAGCTCTGTATCCGTATATTTCTTTCAATTATGTTATGTATTAATTTTCTGCTGCTTTCTAGTTTAAACTCTGATATTTTCCAATGTGTAATATTTATTTATACTCTATTATATTCTTGTACTCTGATGTTAATTTTTGTAATAGCAATGAAATGTTCCGTCGTTTATGCTCTGATTGTCGTGTTCTCAACTCAGTCTAGGCTTTCCCATAAGGGAGAGTTTTGGGTTGTTTCATTTTGGTATCGGAGCTTTGGTTTACAGAGCTTGAGAACAAGGCATATTAGAACCAAACGAAAGAATTCGATAGAGATTGGATTAGTAATATCCAATGAGAATGGCTCGTTAAAGATGGGATCAGTAGTATCCTAGAATGAGTTTTAAAGATGTTGTTTTTAAAATCAAAATGAAAACAAATTTTGTTTTGAAAATTTAAACCTTATTATATGTATTTGAGTATTTTATTTTAAATTGATTTTGGACAATCAAATATAAGAAGATTTTGCATATACGCCTTGCAAACGTGTATATGAAGTCTCAAATATACTGGATAGATATAGAATCACACTCTAATTACCCGGAGATGATTCTGATGATAGCTAGAGCATCATCAGAATTTATGTTCGAGTCTCGAAAGTGGGATGTCTATATATTTCCAATTGACTGGTGTGAGAACCAAAACTCCATAAGGTTTATTGTTGTTATTTGACACTAAAAATATCATTTTTGAATATATTAAAGATATATAATTGAAAAGATAATCAACTAATTGATTGTTGGTTGGGATATTTGATTATTAATTCAATTAATAAAACCAATAAGAGAATGTAACCTGAATTTAGCCAAATCGAATCAAATATTGAACTGGATTGAAAATTGATTGGAATTGCATACATGTACATATATATGTGTGAACAGGTCATAGCAGGGAAGCTAAGAAGAGGAATAAAATTGTATGCTCGACAAATAGGTTCATATTTACTGTATTTCATGGGTTTTGATGATTTTATGAGCCGATTGGCTTTTTCCTTTTCTTTTGGATTGATGAGGGCCCTATGAGGCAAGTTGTGGTTTTAAAGGTCTCCGCGTACAAAGGAGATTATAGCGAAATTTTTCAAAAATTTAGGGTGTTAGCCTAATTTTTGAAAAAATTAAAAATTCTTAGAAACTAAAAATTTGAAGAATGAAAGTTGAGTTGGTTGCTTAAACAACTTTCATCTCCGTTCCTTTTCGAGGACGAAAAGATTTTAAGTGAGGGAGATTGTAACAACACATATTTTCAGAACCAATTTAAAATTTTTAATTTAGCTAATTTAATGTATTTTTAATATTCAAAATGATTATTTTAAATAATAACAACTAAAAATTTATTTAAATCGAAGATAGAACGTATAAATTTATTTTAATTATAAACGAGCCTGAAATGGCGCAGTAGTTTGGAAATTCAATTTCAAATGAATATACAGGATTTAAAATAAATCGAATTTCAGTAAAACCAGAAATATTTGAATCTATTTAATTATATCTTTATAACGAATGTGAAAAATTGAGATTTCATAATATAAATTGGAAGTTATGTTCAGTTTAAATTTTAAAATAGTCGCTATGGAATTCATATATATTTTAATATAATATATAGCCCTTAAAAATAGCCATTTTGCAAACGACCTCCATTTTCGACGAAACCACTTTTGTTGGATCTAAAATGTCAAATTATTGCTGGATTCCAATTTTCATAATTTTTGAAATTAACATGTGAGCGTGGTGAATTTAAATGTGTTTAGTAATTCTAGTTTGAATTTAGTGAAAATTAGGCTTACATCACTCAAACATTTCAAAATATAGTGCACGTCCCCCCACCCCCCCCCCCCCCCCCAAGGTTTGATTACAAACTCGGTCCCTCTTTTTAGATGCCGCCCAAACTTTTTTGCTCCTTTCTACCTATTTTGTGTCCACTTACATCTTTTTCCTTTTTTGACCCCAAAAAAAGGCGCTCTGAGGTAAAAAAAAAATTCTAAACTCTGGAAATGTCCCCAGGAGTCCACGGAAAAAAAAACAAAAAAAAGTTGCATACTTCTGTGCAACTATTGGCTATAGTAGCATACATGTATGCATATATTCTTTCAGCGTTTTCTGTTGAAAATCTGCACCAATATATGCATACATGTATGCAACTATTAGCAAATAACTGCATACATGTATGCATACGAAGTTGAATTGAGATTCATGTGTTACGAATAGTTGCATACATGAATGCAACTATTCTGAATATATGCATGCATGTGTGCAACAAATTCAAAGGTGACGAAGGCTTTTGAATATGCGCATGAATGTATGCATATATTTTGTATAAGAGCATAAATGTGTGCAGCAATGTCTGAAAACGGCGAATGCTTGAAAAAACAGGCCAAATTTGAATATATGCATAAAAGGATGCATATAATGTTGTTTAGCTGCATACATGTATGCATTTATACTGCAGTTGGATGCAACACTGAAATATAAGCATGAATGTATGTAACTATGTACGAATAGGTGCATCTTTCGATGCAAAAACCTGTTGTTTCACTGTATTTGTGTTATTTTGGTTGATGTGGTTTTTGATTGTTTTTCCACCTGAATTTTATGGCGTGTACATGTTTTATTTAATAATGATTTTTCATGATTTTTTTTATATTTTTTTGATGATTTTACGAAAAATAGGGACCTAATTTGCATGAAAAGTTAGACCGGATGTGAGCCTAATTTTGAAACTTAATAGGGACCTGTGCCAAATGGACCCTTGAATTTAATCGACTAGAAAATGACCATTTTTCAAACGGTCTCCAAATTCGACGAAATTAGTTTTGTTAGGACCGTATCGTCAAACCATAGCAAGATTTGTTTTTCTGGAATTTTTGGAGTTAGTATGTGTCCCCGATAAATTAAAATGTGCATTCAAATTCAATATATATTGATTTATATTCTAATTTGGATAAAAACTAATCAAAATGATGGAATTGGCTTACGAAACATATCCCATTAAATCCGGAATGGGGGTTTTTGGTTAGGGGCGACAGTCATTGGGTTTGATTTGGGGTTCGTACTGATAAAGAGTCAATTGTGAATTAAATAATAAAAAGGTTATATAAAAAAAATTATATAATTAATAGCCAATGGTCAAATCCTATCATTATCTTCTCCGTGGTCAAAATTAATTACCGCCGCTTTTTCAAAATGAGCGAACGCAATGCTTCAATCATTTCTCCCATCGATCTCGTAATCCATTCAATGTTTCGCGAAATCAACAGCTGGAAAGTCGAAGAACAAGGCGAGCTCTACCACCTAGAAGGTGGTGATCCATTCTTGTTCAACGAGATGACCTAGGCAACGCTGCAAAGTAACAGCTTTTAAAGGGCGATTGAAGAGCAACCGGAGGTGTGAGCTGGCCGAGATCAAGGGGCGCCAGTGGCGTTCTGGACGGCAGAGACCCTGGCCGAGTTGGATCGAGGCCTCGTGCCTCATGTGCTGTGCAAACTCGAGCCCTAGTGGTTGGTGAATGGGTTCGAACACCAGAACGAAAAGAAAAAGGGGTAATCCCCTTAACACAGTAATTAAGGGTAATTCCTTTTTGTTATTACCATATTAATTGTTTAAAAAATATAAATAGAATTTTTTTAAAATATATACAACATTATAAAAATCTAATTTTTTACAATGTAAATAGAAGTATTAAAAATGAGATTTTTATAATGTAAATAGAAGTATTGTTAGCCCTCTTTTTGGCACTAATCTTATCGGGCCAAAACCAAAGCCCAATCGCACAACCAAATACAAGTTGCGCTCCAAGAGGCCCATCAGGGGCACTACATCAAGCAATGGCATATCGGCTCAATTCTAACTCAGTCGGATTGACTGCGCATTACCTGAAAAATCGCTCACCAGGGCGACCGAGTTTCTCGCTTTTAGAAGGAACTCGTCCGCCGATTATCTCAGACCAGCGTAGAGAATTTCTACAGAGCCAGTCCACTTAATATCCCGACTTCCAAGGATATAAAGGCGGTCAACCATATGCGGGCAAAGCTTTGCTTTTGATATACCTCTCCACGGATGCCACGTCGGCCACAACTTTCGAGGATACTATTTATGAGCAGTGGAATCAGTCTTCCCGCCACAATTCGAGCCAATGGATGGATTCCACATATCTGGACCTTCTCGAAATGGCCGGACCATTTCGCAACAGCCCAAGCATCATTTTCCACCTATAAATACCTCCAAGTTTAAAGAGGACGAGGAGGACTTCTCTTGGCCAGACGGCTTCCTTCAAACTTTTCATCTCTACTCTCCTCCAGAATCTTAATCTCTAAAAAGGAAGAAAGGAAAATAGTCATATTCTTTCTTTTCTCCAAACAGAAAAAGCAATGTATTTGTAATCAAAAAAAGAGAGAAATAATATATAAAGTGGACGTAGGCATTGTCTTTGTCGAACCACTATAAAAATTCTGTGTGTGCTCCCCATTCTTTCACTTTTTATTACTTATTTTATCTTTATTCGTGTGTAGATCACACGATTGGGGGTTGATTGTCACTAGTGACCAACTTTTGACGTCAACACTTTGGCGCGCCAGGAAGGGGAGCGCACCGACATCGCCATCGAGCTCCTGCTTATCCCAGGTCATGGTGAACAAACGAAAGAAAGATGCAACATCCTCTCGTCCCGCAAACGCCGATGCAGCTGATGTCGATGCTGTAGAAGCAAGCCACGAAGTTTCCTCTCATGACAACATGTCCCGATTCCTTACCCGGGACGAAATGGATAAAATCAAGGTCGAACTCAGAAACCATATGACATCTCAGGGTAAAGTCCTCGAACGACAATAGCAGTTGATGGATCACCTTCTCGGTCGACTGGAAACAGGGTTGAACGCTTCAACATCAATTCCTCCATCGACCGAAGCTGGGGCAATAACTGATCTTCAGTCTGCACGAAATCAGGCCATTGATCAGGCTACACCTTTATTTCATCCTGGTTTGGTTCCACCAACCGATCGATCCCAGCCGAGAATATCGCTTCCAGCGACCAGCGCGACTGCAACAACAGAACCTCAGGAGGCAGGCGACCAAGATCTAGGTCGTCTGACAAATATGCCTCCACTCTTTGGAACATCTCAACCTATCGAATCAGTCGAGCTACCCCCGGGTCCCTCAGAATCAACGCCATTCCCATTACAACCCGGGATCTTGCTGCAGACCAGTCTAACCACTCTTCCTCTTCAACGAAGAATTGGAGTAGCCTTCCCTTCGAACGAGGGGAGCCATCCTACCATGTCGGTCCTCACCGTAGCGGAAGAAAACGCTACCGTAGACCCTCCTAACCTCGCCTCAAACGCGGGCAACCCTGGCCCCCGAACATCACATGCTATGCTGTATCAGCCTAGACCTTTAGCTACAAATATGGCTCGATCCACAACTCATCAGGTTCCAGAGGGGCCATTCTACCCAGAACAACCCGCCAGATCTCACCTTCCCTCACACCTTCACTCAACTCTCGGAGGTCAAGCCCAGCC
This sequence comes from Allium sativum, assembly GCA_030737875.1. Lineage (NCBI taxonomy): Eukaryota > Viridiplantae > Streptophyta > Magnoliopsida > Asparagales > Amaryllidaceae > Allium > Allium sativum. Next base: position 358,526,893 of record CM060925.1, read on the forward strand.
AACGACCACCCTTCCGAGCATGCTTTTGTCAGATCCTCGTACAGATTCCCCTCAGGATGCAGAGTTAAGTTCATGGCAACGACTCATCGGAGATGGGAGTCAGCTTGCAAGCATCGTCCGATGTTTCATTCGGGGCAATTCTTCGCAGCAAGACATAGACAATGTCAATCGCAGCCCCTTCACTAGAGAAATCAGAAATTCTCGAAACCCTCCGGACTTCAGGTTCCCTGCCATCGAACCATACAACGGTCGCACTGACCCGACCATTCATCTTATGCGATACATGCGACATATGGAAGTACTTGGTGCATCGACCAGCTTCACGGCTTAGTGCTTTCTACTCTTTCTCACAGATATAGCCGGTATGTGGTTTCGGCAGTTAACAACGGAGTCGATCAGTAGTTGGAATACTCTGGTCACCCGCTTCATCGAGCAGTTTCGAGTGCATATCTCTCGACCGAAAAGTGTCATGTTTCTATCTACCATCAAACAGCGATTCGGAGAGACGCTAAGATCCTTCCTCGAAAGGTTCAACGCAATCGTAGCATCTGTCAATTGGCCCGAGCCATCGATGGTGTTGATGGCAGCCATCGCGGGAGTTCAGAAGAGATCAGAATTCTCGAACTCCTTAACTAGGGATCCTCCCAAAGATATAGATGATTTCTATTCCGAGGCCGAAAGATTCCTCAGATAAGAGGATGCCAGCCTTGAGATGGAGATCCTTGAAGTTTTAGTAGCCAAACAACAAGGTCCACTCAACGGCAATGGCCAGAATAAAGGAAGAGGAACGGCCCCGGAAAAGGATAAACGCAATGTACGACCTCGAAATGAAAACAAATATAATCAGTACACCGAGCTCAATTCCTCTTTGCTCGATATCTATCTCGATATGCGTGAGTCCTTCCCCACTCCAAGGCCACCTCAACAAGAACCGACCCAGATAGAACTTGACTCTGGCAAGCATTGTATATTCCACAATGTAGCTGGACATAATACAAATGATTGCCGACATCTGCGCGATCTCATCGAAGGGCGAGTCAGAAAAGGGGAACTCGTTGAGTATGTCAAAAATCGTGCCCCGGCCATGCCGCCGTGACCTTCTGCCCAAGCTCCTTAGGCTGGTCCGCAAGCTCCTAGAAATGGAAAGGACCCTGAGACTAGCACTCGCGGCATTATCATTAATTAGATTTTTTTATCTTTTCTCTCGATGTATTTCTTTCAATAACATGGACGCTTTGATGCTATGTAATCAATCGCTATCCACATAGATTTTCTTTGTAATAGATGCTTAGTAATTATGAACTTTACTTTTTGCAAAAGTAGATCGACTGTTGTAAAATTTCTAAGCCGAACCAGATTAGTGTTCGCCATTAAGCCGAGCATGGTTAATGCTCGCCCCCCTGTTCTATGTGGTTAGCGCGAAAGCCCACCACTACTTCAAACACCTACTCTTTCAAGTGAGAAAGGTCGCTTTCTCTTAAACACGAGTGTGGATTACACTCTCTTTCTTTACACCACGAGCGTGCATATCTCGTTAAACTAACTAACCCAACATGAGTTGAGCATGAGAAACACTTGCACTAAGCCGAGCATGGTTTATGCTCGGCTTCTAACCCAACATGAGTTGAGCATGAGAAACACTTGCGCTAAGCCGAGCATGGTTTATGCTCGGCTCCAAGCCAAGTATGGTTTACACTCGCCACCAAGCCGAGTATGGTTTATACTCGCCACCAAGCCGAGTATGGTTTATACTCGCCACCAAGCCGAGTATGGTTTATACTCGCCACTAAGACGAGTATGGTTTATGCTCGCCACCAAGCCGAGTATGGTTTATGCTCGCCACCCTATAAAGCCAAGTAGAATAAAATGCTCGACCCATTGTTTGTTTTGTATTTGCATGAACCAACTTTTGTACCAGTGGTGATCATCACCTCGGCCTTAATATGGTTTCCGATAGTTGTTGGTTTTCTGGCCTTAATACGACCTGGCATGGTCGTCGGATTTCTGGTCTTAATACAACATCGGACCGTCGGTTTTCTGGCCTTGATATGGTCCGGCGCGACCATAGCAGCTCAAGCGTTTGTGCTTCAGTTCAGATTTCAGAATACACCTCCCTCTGTCGATGAAGATATATTTTGAGGGGCAAAGTGTTAGCCCTCTTTTTGGCACTAATCTTATCGGGCCAAAACCAAAGCCCAAACGCACAACCAAATACAAGTTGCGCTCCAAGAGGCCCATTAGGGTCGCTACATCAAGCAATGGCATATCGGCCCAAATCCAACTCAGTCAGATTGACTGCGCATTACCTGAAAAATCGCTCACCAGGGCGACCGAGTTTCTCGCTTTCAGAAGGAACTCGTAGACCGATTATCTCGTACCAGCGTGGAGAATTTCTATAGAGTCAGTCCACTTAATATCCTGACTTCCAAGGAGATAACGGCGATCAACCATATGCGGGCAAAGCTCTGCTTTTGATATACCTCTCCACAGATGCCATGTCGGCCACAACTTTCGAGGATACTATTTATGAGAAGTGGAATCAGTCTTCCAACCGCAATTCGAGCCAATGGATGGATTCCACATATCTAGACCTTCCCGAAATGGCCGGACCATTTCTCAACAGCCCAAGCAGCATTTTCCACCTATAAATACCTCCAAGCTTAAAGAGGACGAGGAGGACTTCTCTTGGCCAGACGGCTTCCTTCAAACTTTTCATCTCTACTCTCCTCCAGAATCTTAATCTCTAAAAAGGAAGAAAGGAAAATAGTCATTTTCTTTCTTTTCTCCAAACAGAGAAAGCATTGTATTTGTAATAAAAAAAAGAGAGAAATAATATATAAAGTGGACGTAGGCATTGTCTTTGCCGAACCACTATAAAAAATTTGTGTGTGCTCCCCGTTCTTTCACTTTTTATTACATATTTTATCTTTATTCGTGTGTAGATCACACGATTGGGGGTTGATTGTCACTAGTGACCAACTTTTGACGTCAACAAGTATTAAAAATGAGATTTTTATAATGTAAACATAGTAATTATAATATAAAAAGACGTTGTTTTTATAATAAAATTAGCATTACCTTTAAAATAAAATTGGCATTGTTTTAAATTTATATAATAGCATAGTTTTAAATAAAAATAGGATTTTTACCGTATATAGAATGGTTTTAAAATATGAAAGGCATGGTTATAAAAAACGAATTTTTTTAAAATAAATAGCGTAGTTATAAAAAATTGATTTTTATTTATAAATAACATTGATTAAAATGTGATTTTTAAAATATATATAGAGTTGATAAAAAATATGATTTTTATTATATATGTATAGCATTGTAAAAATATGATTTTTAAATGTAAATAGCGTTATTAAAAATGTGATTTTTAATATAAACTGTGTGAAACAGATTGCGTTGGAAACATGGTGAAGAACATTACGTGATGGAACCGATGGAAACAAATCCAAATCCAAACCATCCAATAAAGAATGGCAGAGTGGATCCCAATGTGAGAACTCTTTCTCACTCTAATTATTTTACAATTAAATATAAACTAAGACGTTGACAGGGCTTAGAAGCCCTCGACACTATTTATTATACAAACCATGGTTGTTTGTTTAGATTGTATTTTGTTGTGATTGTGATGTGAAATGGAATATATAATATTCATGTGTTGAATAAAATATTTGAACAATAAAAATATCATTTTTATTGAATGTATAAACTACATAAAATATTCATGTGTTGAATAAAATGTTTAAACAATAAAAATATCATTTTTATTGAATGTATGAACTACATAAAATATTCGTTTGTTGAATAAAATATTTTATCGTTAAAAATATAATTTAAACCGTATGTATGGACGGCATAAAATTCTCCTGATATGAAAATAAATAATCATTTACAAGCCGGACGGTTTGTTTATGTACACCTATTTAACTAATGATGATTGGGACGATAATATTTTACACATTGCCCAACTGCACAAATAATAATCAGTATTTGTTGTTTGAAAACCCCACACGGGTATTGGGATGATATTTGACATACACTGGTCCCAATAATTAGTGGTATGTCAATCGATGGGTTGACAGACTGTTTAAGCATTATTTATTTATTTTAATGCTTATACAAGTGTAAAATGCACTTTGGATGTTATATGAATTTCTGATGATTGTTTATCATTATCATTGTATACATGCGATGTCTGAAATCCATATAACTGAAATTATACGGTAATTGATTGAGTCTGATTCCAATTTAGAATTAACGAATATTTCTAAATAATATTCAGTGTATAATCAAAATCAGATATTTTGAAAATATTATCATTTTAATATTATAATGATAAGAAGTATTCAAATCTGATTTGAAAATTGAAATGAAGTTGAAATTGTTTTGAAATAAATTTGAAACGAATTTCTTAAGGAATATTCAAATCTGATTTGAAAATTGAGATGAAGTTGAAATCGTTTTGAAATGAATTTAAAACGGATTTATAAAGGAATATTCAATTCTAATTTGAAAGTTGAAATGAAGTTGAAATTGTTTTGAAATGAATTTATAAACGAATTTATAAAATACATTTTAAATGGAAATTGATGAAATATATATAATATATAATATATATATATTAAATGGCCTGAATAGAACGCACCGCGTCGCGACTGTTCGCGAATTTCGACCATTGACTTCGAATTGACATTACGGGAGATCAGACTATCGAATTATCCTAAAACCGAAACCGTTGGGTTCATATCGGAAAGAGCTTTCCAATGAATATAAGAGATTTGAAATCTAATGGTTGGATTTGGAATTATTTCAAGTTTGGAAAAGGTTGCTATGGATGCAGTTCGATGGCCGTTATTGGAAACCGACTGTACGGGCCCTAATAAAATTATTAAAAATATTAATAATTTGTGTAAAATCATAATGAATGATTTGGAAAGGATTTGGATGAAAAGTTCCACGTTTATAAAGATAAAAAAATTTATCAAAATGAACTAGTTATTAACTCGAATAATAGTCCAATATTTTTAAAGAAATAAATTGGATTTGAAATGGTTTTAAAAATAACCAAAATTTTCCAATGAAAAAATTGGAATGGATTGGAATAGAAATAATCTTTGGAATATTTCAATATTGGATTCCATGGTTATATGGATATTATTATGGGAATTTGGAAGATACAAATATCGTTATTCCCAATACGATATCCGTTAGTTTCAGAATTTGATATTGAATATAAGCTGGTATAATTACTATTTAGAGCCTTGTATTTAATATTAAATTGGATTTTGGGTTCTCCGTGAACAGTGTCTTAAATAACACGGTTCTTAAACCCGGTTGAGAAAAGAATAAATCTTTTAATTAAGATTTAGGGAAGTTTTCCAATTAATTAATATTTAATTGGAATTTAATAAAAGTTTTGGATTTTGGGTTTGTCGTGAATGGTGTCTTCAATAACACTATTCTTAAACCTCGTGTGAAAAGAATAAATCTTTTAATTAAGATTATTAGAGTTTCCAGTTATATTTAGTAATTGGGATAAAATGGAATGTGAATTGGGTTTATCGTGAACTGTGTTTTTAACGACATTCGTTCTTTAGCCCAATTAATAGTGAAATGTAATTTGGAATTTATAAATCTTCTTATTAAGATTTAATGGAAATGTTCCAAAGTGAAGTTTTCCAATTTAATAAAATAAATTAGAATGGAATGGAATTCAATTTGGTAATAATCGAAGTGAACTTCTGTGGAGGAAGACTGTTACAATATATGGAATTTAAAAGGCTTTGCCGTTATTCCATTTATATTATTGGTTGGATATGGAAGTTTATATCGATTATATATATTGATCTGTTTTCTGTGAAGATTCCATAATTAATGGAATATGATGTTGGGTTTATCGAGAACTGTGTTTTAAATGACATTAGTTCTTTAACCCAGTTAAAGATAAGATTAATTTCTTAACTTTGAATAATCATTAAGTAATGATTTTTGAAATTAAAACTGAACTATAGTTTTAATGAATCTTTTAATAGATTGAAATGTGAATCTGATAATTTAAATTATCAAATTCAGGAAATGATCGAGAATGGAGTATCACCAGTTTTGCTCCAGGCGATAGTTAAATCTTTAATTAGATTTGAACGTGAAATGGTAATTAATTTTACCGATAACACCGTGGTGTTAGGTATGGGGTACTTCTAGTTTTGCTCCATGGGATGAATAGGTTGGGATTGGTAAATATAATAAATGATTTCTTCGGTAAGGTTCGCTAATCCCGACTAGTTTGGAAAACCTTAATTTGGTTTAAATTATGAAAAGAATATTTAAATAAAAGAATATTCTGGATTGGAATGAGGCGTATGTTGTGTTTCTATAGCACTTATTTATAAGATACATGAGTTATTCAGAAAGACCGGGTTTATCCCATTCTGAATAATTGATACGACGATAAGTCGACGATGAAGACGGTGATTGAAGACCGAAGATCTTCTCATCGTTTGGTTGATTACTGATGTCTTGATTGGGATGTACACCCAAGACAAGGTAATAAGTGGTGATCGTCCAGACGTACTTGGAGATCGACCGGATATGTGAGGACCTCTCTCCTGTATTGGACATATGGGACGAGGAATAAGGTGCCGCTAGTTTCGTTCAAACCCAGAACGAACTAGTAAATGGATGTGTGTCTGACATTGGATTTTAATCTGTATTGATTGATTTCTATTAAATATATATCTCTTTGGTGGCGGAGAATTTATTCTCTTGCTTAACACCCTTCTCTGAGACGTACGAGCTTAGAGGTTATATATCGATAGACATCACTCGCATGGCGTGAATTGTCAGTGTGGCATGCTGAGATGCAAATGAACAAGGCTTTTGTTGAAAAGCAGAGTAATGTGGTTGATCATCAAAGCACGCCTTCAAATAGCATATCTTTGTGTATAGCGTTAATTCACGAGCCTCACACCCAGGTATGAACCAGAAACGGGAGAGGACTGCAGGGAGAACATGCGTTTCTTTCTGGGTCGGAGTGTCATGGTATCGAGCCCAAACATTTTTACTTATGTGGATGAAGGGAAGCGAGTACCTCGGATAATTCAGTCACTACGTGGTCGATGGATGCTATGGTCGACATACTAATCAGAATTATGCCCCATAGGGCAGGGAAACGTATTGTTCAGGAATAACCAATCCACTAACTTAAGTGTGGACCGGCCGTAAAATCCAAGGGTCGATGCATTTTGCTCCTGAGGCGCGGGCTAGAGTGTCTCGAATTCAGTAAGGACGATCCCTTGCCTTGGTTCATGATGGAAATCCAACTTCCAATACGACATGGTGTTGTTTTAATTGTAGAACTAGCATGGCAACATGATATATGGTACCCATGTCATCTATAATTGATACATTTATATTTGAAGTTGTTTTGACACTATTAATTTATAATAGTATCAAATGATTTGTTTTAAAACGTATCAATCATTATTTGTCTATTATAAGATAAAACTCTATCCTACAGCTTGCGTTGCATTGTGTGATGGGACCTGAGTCTTATAATAGCTTCATTTTTATTCAAAAAGCATTGTGTTGTTTGTTTTATGCACTGGTATTCTTAGGAGGAAACCCGCTCCGTGTTATATGGCGTGGTCCCTTAATTTACTCTATTTAAAATTAAAGTTTTAAATAACTGTTTTAGTTCTCACACCATTCCCATGACTGACCTGGAGTTTATTGTTTTAACCTAAACTCTGGGTGCTCTATTTTCCACACGGCCAGCTAGTAGTTTTGGTTTTGCAGATTTAATTTTTACAGGATCCTGGTTTAAAGATGGAGCTATATTCGGAAAGCTCCGTATTTGTGTTTTTCTTTTAGTTGTGTTATGTATTAATTTTCCGCTTCTTTATAATTTAATCTCTGATATTTTTCAATGTGTAATACTTATTTATACTCTGTTATATTCTTGTACTCTGATGTTAATTATTGTAATAGCAATGAATTGTTCTGTCGTTTGTGCTCTGATTATTGTGTTCTCAACTCAATCCTTCCCGTAAGGGCGAGTTTCGGGTTGTTTCATGTGGGAGGGTGGAGTGAGGATGCAACACGTAGTTGGTGAAGCCCGAGGTTGTTGGAGTGGTGGAAATACACATAGTTGCTAACCATTAGAAACTACCCATGGAAATACACGGTAGCTCTAATAGTATTAGAATTTGAGAACGAATGGAAGTATGAACACATAAACATCGTCCGTTTGAGCGTTTTCACATAAAATAGCAAATTCAAAGCAAACAAAAAAGGATTTTAACAAAACAAAAAATGCTAGAAAACTTAGAATTCAATTTACATACTTTTCATTGTTAAAATTTAAAATTTCAAACTTATTTAGATTTAAAAAAAACAAATTTGATTACTTTTTGATAAAATTTAACTTTTCAGAAATTTATTCCTTTAGATAAATATGGTCAAACTCAATATTCAAAATACAATCTTAATATCTAATTTTTAAATTTAAAATTTTAATCTTAAATTCAAATAATAACCTAGTTTCAACTTATTCTAATTTGCGGGTTATAACACATCAAGTCATAAATAACGAACAATATGAATCGATGAGTTTATTATATGGTAAATTAATTATATTAAACCTAAAATGTACATAATTGTGATAATTGTCATCTACCTTTAGAAATGATTGTGCTATTTTTAAAATACCAAATCAAATTAGGAAAATATGTTTGCATATTTGAGTAAGTGAGAAACAAATAAGGAGATAGATGGAGAAGCAATAAAGACGTAGTGAGCTATATCTTTATTTGAATTTAAACATATGAAGTTAATGTAAATAATAATATAGGTACCATCTGACTTTTAGCAATAAAAATTGTCATTTTGCATTATTCGTCTTCTCCAGTCCCATTGTATTAGATGTAAACATAGGATTAAATAGGTTAATGTACTTCCCACACACTCATGGGCACATTCCGCAAAAATATTATACCTTTTCTAATGGAATACGGATCAACTATTACTACAGTGGAAAATCAATTATATATTATTCAAATGATAAAATAAGACACGATACCAAAGATTAGAATGGTCCTCGAAATTAGAACGATTTATAATTAATACCTAAAGCATCGTGTTTGGATGGCGGAGTCTGACATGTTTTCCAAATATTAAATAAAGCACAACAAAGAAATAAATGAATACGAGTCAGAAATGGCAATAGAATTTAAATACAGATGAGAAAAATGTGATTGGAAAAGCATCAAAAATTATATTAGTCATAATGCAATTTATTATAGCAACTAAAATGCAATACAAATTTCATAGACGCCAAAACTAATAACACACCGATAACTTTTTATTGTGAAATTGTTAACTTTATTTACAAACCTAGATAGTATAGAACATACTATATAGCAAATGAGTTCAATTCCGCAAGGCATGTTTCGAACCCATGACGTCTTGCACCATGTTGAAGTGTCTTAGCTACTGGAAGAATGGTGTTTGTCCACTAATAAAAAAAATTATGGATAAGTTAGGAGGACCTTGTTTACAATTACCTCTCTTTCAAAGGTTCCTAACTATATCTCTTGCTTTTAATATCAATGACCTATAATTTAGTTGCTAGGAATAACTAAAGTTGTTTATACAGTTAATTGGGGGCTAAGGAAAAGAAGTCCACCAAAGCTTATACATAGAGGGATAATGTCTCACCAATGTGAAACTGTAGTATCTTGGAAAATTCGATGCTCGAATTTTGACACTAACACATCCCTTGTCCAAACTCTGTACGTCCATTAATGTCACTCAAAAGGGAATGCATCAATGTCCATGAAGCGTTATTGTTTGTATAGAACAGATAAATTACAAGAATAAATAAATAAAACAACACAGCGGAAGATAAAACTTATTTTATTTTATCATAACTCGAAACGAGTTTACATAAGTAGTTTCCAAAGCCATTACAACAGGATCAGTAGTCTTTTTCAAAAATTTCAAGGTACATAAAGAAGCAAATACTTAAATAACATAAATGCATAAAATCCCCACTGAGCATAAGCAAAGCCATAAAGATGAAGGAGTCCAAAGCGGTACATCTACTCTTCTTCAAGCAACTGAAAGAAGTCGGCACTATGCTGTAGTATTCCCTCCTTGCAAACCTGGGGGGGAAAGGAAGAAAAGAGGTGGAAAGAAAAGGGGGTCAGACATAAAGTTTGGCGAGTGCGATAACTTTAACAATATAACTATCAAAATAACTAGGCTAAGGCATAAGATGGAAAATAAGGAAATGACTGTGAACGATTGGGTATGACAGAACAAAACGAGGAAATAAGATGAACCAAGATAACGTTAAAGGCGCCCCTAATCATTATAAGATAATTACTACACTGCACCACCACTACTAGTCACGATAAAGGTTGATCCCACCTACAAAACATAATAATGATAATGGTAGTTTAGTGTACTCCTAGCTACCTTGATAGGTGTCGTCTGCCCCTATCTCAACTAGGTGTACCCACTACCCCAATTCGATCGGCTCCCTAACTCGTAGATACCCATGCTGGCCCCCCAGTGGGGTGTATCACTCCCCAAAGTGGCAACCCGATACAACCAAAAATGCATGGCTTATATCTACACGATGCAACGTCTTACCTACCAGCCCGGGCCTACACACGCATATGAACCCGTTGGACTTGCGTTGCCACCGCTAACCCGTTTTGACCTCTTACAATCAAATCCAGTACACGTTTCCCGTCCTCGACTTGGGTCGAGCCCACAAAGATACTTAATGGGTTACTGGTTTGAAAAGGGCCCCCAAGCATGACACAAGCTTTCCACCTAAGCTTGGTCCCCTTTAAGGTTTTCCCCACTTAACCCCATTCTTAATCATGTCTTTTTACATGTTTCAATCTTGGTTAAGTGCATCTGATCGTATTTCAAATGCCACCCAAGGCACTCACTTAATTCCACATGCCACCCAAGGCACCCACTTAACCCCTTCATGTCCCACTACATGTTTATCTGGTTAAGTGTTTCTTAATTCATTAAGACATTAACCTCGTAAAGACCTGCCACATTAGACTGGCATTTGTGGCAGCTGGATTTGTCGGGCGGGTCCGGGCAGTCTTACACCACAAACGAGCCTAACCTCGTGTTTTTACAACTGTTACGCATTTAATTTATGCCTAAGACCTCCCACATTAGACTGACATTTGTGGAAGCTAGATTTGCCGGGCGGATCCGGGCAGTCTTACACCACAAAAGAGTCTAACCTCGTGTCTTAGGCAATTAATTACACATAATTAATTATCCCCCAATTTGAATTAATTTCCCTATTCAAATTGCCAATCAATTACAAATTTAACTATGTCCATAATTGACTCAATTATGTCCATCTATTTATGGTATATAAAATTATACCAATTAACATCACATTTAAGGCATTTATGCCAATTCTCAATATTAAATCTTTTAATATTATCCCATTGCCCCCACGTTGTACGTTCGTTCGTTTAACATAAAATATACGTTAGACTCGAATAGTCTAACTTATGGAATAAAGAGAAAACATCACAACATGCATAGGATATAAATTAGATCTAACTTATGAACAAAAAGTCATAACATAAATTGGCATATAGATCTAAACATAAGGGGTGAACTTGCATGTGTGAACAAGGTGTTTCATCTAAACTTGCATAGACAATGGGTGTCATAGATCTAATCATAAGGTGTAAACTTGCATAGGCAATAGTTACAATCTTACATTACATGATTCACACTCCAATATATATGTGTGTGTGTGTGTGTGTGTGTGTGTGTGTGATTTATGTAACATAAACTGTAATGTAAACTTGCATCTAAACTCACACATGTCATAGCCTAACTTTAGATCCAATTTACACATAAAATGGATGTCATGAAACATGTAAGGTTGTATATGATTCTTACTAACTTGCATATGATTCATATCTAAATTAACATCTAAACTTGCATACATACATATGATTTAACATATGAATCAGTTCCAACAACATTACCAAACTAGCATATGAAACATCATTATGAATTGATGGTACATAAGCCAATCATAGATCTACAACATAGATGATAACATCACAGCTTTACAACACAGATAATAACATCATAGAATTTACAACATAGATGATAACATCGTAGAATTTACAACATAGATAATAACATACAGTCAATGATTCACAACATAACCATATAATCCAAATCATAGCTCAATCCAATTAAATTGTTAATTATCTTACTAAAGAAATCGAACTCACAAAAAGAAGGTCTTGCATTCTGAAATCTGAGTTCTGAAATTGATTTAGCTCGCCTTTGTAGTAGATTCGTTGTTGTTTAGATTAGAGTTGAATAGAATAGAATTGATTAGCTCTTCATCCTCTCTAATTGGTGGCGGCTACTGTAGGTTACAAGATGACAGCATGACAGCCATAGTTCCAATTTTTATTTTGATTTAGGGTTTGAGTCTACCCATATTTATATAGAATTTTAATTTAATTATAGCCGTCAGATGATCTTAGGGTTAATCAAAACCACTCAGTCAGGATAGGGTGACACCTCAGCCGTAATGACTCAGCAATGAGTCACAATATGGATCAGATTGCACCAGAATGCTGTGCAGGCTTTCTGCTCGGCCTGGGTGCACTTGGGAAGTGCGCCAATGTATTTTTGTACTGGCACACTTCCCAGGTGCGCCAGTGCAAAAAAAAATTCTCTTCTTCTAGTTTTTTTCCGCATAACTTCGTTCGTCCATTACGCAAACTCGGACTCTATCTCAACTAGAATTCCGAGACGAACACAATGGCGCAACCCGTTCCCCTTAATTCTCACGTCTGAGATTAATTATTCTTGAATTTAGTTAATTCTATTATTCAAAAATTTAAGGTGTTACAAACTCAAGTACCAAAAACCCAGAAAGCTAAAAGAAAAAAATAGGAGGGTGAGAAAAGAAAGAAAGTTAGAATAGAAGAATAAGAAGAAGAACCATCATAAAATTAGAGTCTCACATCGCAGCAGAACAAAATATAATATAGAAATATATCTTATTGAGAGCTTGAAATAATACTTACAATCATCAGAGTACATCAGTACAGCGGGACAGCTATAATAATATGTCCTCATATACAACACACAACGGAATAAAACAAATCATATGTATGAACACCTACAGCTTGTCTCTGGACTTTACAGCATCCGATAACCTAAACCAATAAAACTTGGTTTGTCCCAAACATTTCAAACGCCTGGATCAGTCTGGTGAACCAGCATGAGTAAACTCACTAAGTTTATAGGTATCGTCCAACTTGATTTTAAAGTTAATATCTTTTTAAATAATAAGATAACCATAAGACTAAATCCGCACATAAATAAGGATGTATTTTACCTTACGATAGCTCAAACTATTTTGAAATCATATCTTTTCTAATATTATAATAATGTCTAGATCAAATAAATAACAATCTAGCAGAATGCTTGCGTCTCACGCTCTACATACATAGTATACAATCAAAACCATGGGGTCTTATTGGATAATGGATTCTGACTATGACAAGGTATGGAACCACCTTTCGATCAGTGTACTCTAGAGAGGATACACTGGAGTTCAACAAGAACATCTTGCAACTCGGCCACACATGACCGACCATTCATTTCCCTTGAATGTTCTGAATGTACTGTCACCTTACGGTTGCGCAGCTACCGTTTTTTCGGGAGATACAAAAATGAAAGAAGTAACAAATGAATATTCTTTAGATGGTGATAATACACCTTAATGGGAGCGACCTACTTAGCCATGCTGCCTACCCGATTTTTGTCATTTCCCGGTTGATGAGGCTTGAGGTTTAAAATTATCTTTTTAGAACATCTGGCCACCATTCACTTTGAATGCCACATTGTCAGATCTTCCAGAAAATCACTAATTGATTTCCACAAAAAAACTCTGGGTGTTAAACTAAAAAAGTTTCCTTCTTTGCCACCAAACTCGGTACATTTGAAGAAATCAATGTACGTGGCCTTTTTGTAAATACTTTATCATACATCCACTCATACAAGTTGTCCTGGGACTGGACAAACCGAAGGCACTCTCCTACCACATCCTAAGAATCACCCTATGGATTAGTAGCGAGTAGTCCTTGCAAATCTGTAGATTCTATTCACGACAGAATTACTATCAAAATGTCTCTGGGGATCAGCTAGAGAATTCCACAAGTACTTCTTCCGCTTATGAAGATTTATGGTCTTTAATTGTTCCATCTCGATCAACATCAGATATCCTCTTCATTCACATATTCGTTGGTTCAGAATGATTTTCGAATATAAATTTGATCCGGGTCTTTCCGTACCAACAACGAATTAGGCAAGATTTTGATAGTCGATTATTTAACTATCAAAATAAACAATCATAAAATAAATTAGATCGGTTGGTTTAGTACATAGCGTCACTTGACCTTTTTAATTTCTATTCATTAATCAAAACCTTTAAATCTCCAAATATTTGGAAACATGGCTTTTTACTTCTTATTTCAAAAATAATATTATACTCAAATGCTTCTAGTCAACATATAAACTTCGAATTATAGTTTATAATACCATACTCTCTCTTTGAAAACCTTATTCCAACCTCATATGTGATTACTTAATTTTAAATATCAAGTAAACTGTTACTTAAAACCCTTCCATAAATTTTAACCATCCTTTAAACCATTATACACGAGTCTTGATTCTATTATAAATAGAATCCCTTATTAAATCTTCTTACAAGTTTATTTCAAACCCTTTGCAGTTATACCTCGATTAAACCTCATCTCTTATTTAATATAGCGAATTTAGATCACATCTTTATAACTTAACTCGCCTAACCACTTTATTTAAATCTGGGTTTCATTTCAATTTCCATTTCATACCTTCATTAGTCCCTAACTGTAAACCAATAAGAAAATAATCCCTTAAATATTTGCCCCAAAGGCCGAAACCAACATCAGATCAATACTGAGAAAATAATTTAACTCAACCGATCTCCAGTTAGGTTCCAATTCTTTAATTTCATATCCTGAACTTTTATTTCATTTATTCTAATAACACGTTTTACTAATTGAAAATCATTTACACCATATTCAATAAATTTGATTTTTAACAAATTCGTTCGATATGGATTTATAAAATCTAATTAAATAGAATTCTAATAAGAATTCAATTTAAAACTTCAATTTATACTTAACTTGTATTATTATTAATATCAAATCGCTTATAAATTCATTTAACTATAAATAGAGCTTTTAAGACTTCATAAATCTCCATAAATAAATTTTAGATTCCAAGATTACCACTTCAATTATTATTGAATAACTAATAATAAAATTTCATCATTTATTAAAATAAAAATGGTTTACTTTACCATTAACTATTTCTATTAAATTAATAAACTAGTTTAATAAAACAATTTCAGTTGACGTCGTTAACTTGTTCAACTTTAAGCATGATTAACTCGTTAATCAATTCCAATTAGTCTTTTCATTTAAATCAATTAATAATATAATTAATTTAAATAATCCCATTTACTTTGATTATTAAATAACTAATAACCAATTAAATATAATCTCATTTTAATTGTTTCTTAAAAATAATTTACCTCGGTTATTAATCATTACGTTAATTTTTGCTCATTTGCTTCTAAAACTTATTAATACAAGAATTAGATTCATAAAATCATTAAATCGTTACTTAAAACTTAAATAATAAATATAAATATTTATTTCCTTTACATAAACTTCCATTCAATATATTTCAATTCTATCTTTAATTATAAAATAAATTTTATAACTTCATTTCTATCGATTCACTTGACGGTAAATCAATCTTTATAAAATGATGTATATTTAGGTCATCTGCTATTTATTTCTCAACCCATACTACTAATTGGTTAATAACAAGCAAACATTGAATTTGGATTCAGCAATCAATAACCAAATCAATAAACCAATCATATTCGTTAAACAATTCATATAAGGATAATATGAAAATAAACAATAAATTTGAGGAATCCAGTTGGATCCCTCCAACCTATTTTTCCCTGCATGCAAATAGATTATCTCAAATAAAACAATCCATTCAATATGATAATATATTACTTGCAATAATAGTCATGAATAATCAATTCAACTGATAACGGTCAACTAATAACAACAATACAAGCATCCAATTAAATTAATACATTTATATTATTATAAACGTAACCAACAAGGTAAGTTACCTCATTTGGAAATAATCTTTAAAAATAACGATTGGGTTCGATTAAATTAAACGAACATTTAATTTAAATCAATTATATAAAATTATTCAGCATATTAAAACAATTAACAAATTATCCAATAATTAGCAAACACAGCATACAAATAATAAACCCAACTTATAATAATTATAAGTGGGACAACTGAGTGAGTTTAACTCACCTTGGTTTAATTCGGTCGTTAAAACGCATGTTTTTAACTAAACTAAACAACCATTTAATTTTTGTTAAAAATCAAGGTTACTTCCAATCTTGACCAGACCTGCACCATCTCGTAACCCCGTTCATATGGTTCCAATGAGACTGACCGTGCAAAATTCTGATAAGGTATGATCGAAATATAGCGTTTATAAGATTATATAAACATTTATTTGTAATTAAACTTTAATTATATTTTATAACGAGTCTTACCCAAATTAACGTCGGCTCATGCCCATGCATATACTCGCTTCTACATTTCTTTCTTCAAATATTTCACCCGAAGCTTGCTAACTTGTCCAGATGCGGTCCATCCTTGCCTGTTACTGAACTCACACCTGAAGCTTCGAAACCTATGCCAACATATAAACTTTTTTCGCCACTCTCATGTTCCCCTCCAACCTGCTATGCAACCTCTCATATTTTTTTATAAGGCCCGCAAAACCCAGCCCATGTCCACATTATTAAAACCAGACCCGCATGTAACAACCCGAATATTAATAACGTGTTAAGACAATAATCAAGGCAGAATTTAATTTTAAAATCTGAATCAAGGGAAACGGGCTATGCCATTGCGTTCGTCTCGGAAAAATACGTGAAATAGAGTCCGAGTTTTCGAAAATCGGAGTCCGTATGACCAAGTTATGGCCCGTCAAAGTTTTCAGAAAATTTCAAGTTCAACAGTTCAAATTTGAATTCAGATTTCAAATTCAGCCAAACAGAAGAGGTGGGAAAAATTCCTGCCACCCCAAGTCGAATTGGGAGTCGACACCCCCCAGGTGTTGTCGACTTCCCAGTCGACACCCCTGTCGACCTGGGTGGTCCGACCACATGGGCCTGGGTGCACCTGACTTGTTCCTCAAGACATGCTTTAGGGCTGGTGACGGATTTTGAGGGTTCAGATCTATCCTAGGGTTTATCCTATGGCCTAAACTACTCCTAATCTCTATAAAAACACCCTAGGACCTAACCTAAATCACTCAAAATCAATCTAACAACGAAGTGCTGCCCAAATCCCTCTTGATCATGGCCTCCATCTCCAACTTCAAGAGCCTATGCATTCAAACTAGATCCAAGACGAAGGTGCAAGCTTTCTACACCAAATCAAGGGTTTTGATCATCATCTCAACATGGATTCTTCGACAAGACGATTCAAGATCCTAAATCTCTTGCCATGCTATGTAAGTTCTAGCTACTTCTAGATCTAAACGGTAGTTTTAATGATGGCATGGAATAAAACGAGATTAAACTAAGTATGCTAGCCTATATGAACCTTGTCATGCCTCTTTTGCTTGAACCTATGACTTTTGGCTATGCTTAGTGACTAAATCATGTTATTCATGTTATGATTAACCTAGTTTATCTTGCAAGTTTGAATCTTTATCTATGGAATGCTAGCATGAACCTTTGGGAACCATTTGACTTGTGAAACATTGGCAAAGACTTGACTTTGGGGCTTATGCATGTAAATGAACCCAAACCCCTTATGTTATCATGCATGCTTCTGGTCAAATTCTCTTATGATGCTATGCATGTTTGTGGCCAAATTCCCTTATGATACTATGCATGTTGATGGCCAAATTCCCTTATGATACTATGCATGCTAGTGGCCAAATTCTCTTATGATGCTATGCATATTTTGAGGCCAAACCCCTTATAATACCATGCATGTTTGCGGCCAATCCCTTTTTGACATCGTGCATGTTGTGAGGCCAATATGTAGCATAGTACCCTTACTATGTTGACTCGCTTTTACTTGGGTTGGAAACACGCTTTGGGGTAGGTTAGACGTGCGTGATTATGACATGATAATTTGACATGGGGTTTCATGGAAATATGGCACTTATGATACACCTAAATGTGGGCATGACATGTGGGGTAAACATGAGACTTGAAACTAGACACGTGTGGGTTGTAAGTGTAATATGACACTAGACCAAACATGAAAGTGGCCAACTCGAGGTTGGGTTGAGTTTGTAGCATAAATCTACCCGGACCCGCCCGGCTTAACTAGTGGCTACAAACAATAGGATCCAATGTGAAAAGTTGGTCATGTCGCGCTTAAGACCCGAGGTTAGACTGGGTTGTGGTGTAAAACTACCCGGACCAGCCCGGCTTAACTAGTAACCACAACAAGGTCTAATGTGAGAGGTTGAGAGTGCATTAATTAAACTAATGCCACATGATAAGGTTAAGTAAATTTGACTAATGACACTTAACCGATATGACACGAATGGGTAGGTTAAGTGGGACCAGGCTTGATTTCTTAATGACACTTAACCATACAAGACAATTAGGGGATGGGGTTAAGTAATTTACGCTTAACTAATCCGACTTGGTAATTAGATGGGGTTAAGTAATTTACACTTAACTAATCCGACTTGGTAATTAGATGGGGTTAAGTAATTTAGACTTAACTAATCTAAACACGGTAATTAGGTGGGGTTAAGTAACCTATACTTAACTAATCTAAACACGGTAATTCGATGGGGTTAAGTTAAACACTTAACCAATCTAAACTAGGTAATTCAATGAGGTTAAGCAACCAATACTTAACCAACTTAACATGATAATTTAATGGGGTTAAGTAACTTATAATTAACCAATTATACATGATGATTTGATGAGGTTAAGTAACCTATACTTAACCAATCTAACATGTGGACTTGATAGGGTTAAGTCACAAGACCTTTTGAATATACTTAACCCTTGTAGTACGATTAGTGGATGAGGTTAAGCTAACCCATACTTAACCAATCCGACTCGATGATCTGATGCGATTAAGATAATCTATGCTTAATCAATCTAACACGATAATCTGATAGGGTTAAGACAAACCAATACTTAACCAATTTGACTTGATAGGGTTAAGTCATGCGCTTCTTGGTATACTTAACCACCTTGTAGGGCTAAGCCTTGAACTTAAATACTTAGCCAACTTGACATGATTCGTAGGCGGGCTAAGTCATGAACCTGAATAACAACACCTAACCCAATAGACAAAACCCTAGTTAGAGGAACTAGGTAGAAAATCGTGGTTAATCAAGGGTAACGGGGAAAAGAAGCTAAGTGGTAAACCTTAGTTAAGTATAACTAAGTAATAATTCTTAGCCAAGGACATGGGACTAGTTCATAAATGGATAACCCGATATGGTAGGTCATCGCTTAAACACACGAGGAGGAGCAAATTATCCGACTTGGATAAAGGCTCCAATGAACTGGGTGACGAAGCGGTAGCTTCGGGGGACGTGAGGGTACTCTTGGTATCCCTCTGTGAGGTGGCAGGTGGTCCATGAAACCCGGCCTCACAAGAGGTTAAGGTCTGCGATAGAAGAGCCAAGAGTATGCCTTGGTTGTTATGCGAGCGACCTAAAGACTGGGATGGATTAGCGTGGAGTCGACGATACTTGATTTTTGCCCTGGATAGCACGTCGTTGACTACCTACCATCTTTAGTCAATCGTGTACGTACGGAAAGGCAGAGAACCCCCAACAGACCATGTTCTTGCTATCGAGTCATGGGTGAGGTTGGCCCATAGGAAAGTGGGGCTATAGTGGGGTCGGGATGTGGTTCTCATACATGATTTTTCGTAGATTACCTTTCAGTAGTTGAGGGAGGGGTCACGTGGGACCATAGCCACGAATACAAAAACAGATCTTGATATCTGCATCAGCAGACGACTTAAAGCTCCCGACCGAGTTCCGTATTTCTCGATTTGCCCTGGCACGGAACTCGGATGGCACATTGGGATACATGTGCGTCTAGACATGGAAAACGATTCACGATACATACGTGGGATAAAGGGCGTGTTTGACGGGTGGCATAATCCCTAGTGGCCCTAGGTGGCCTGAACCCAAACCGAGACACGGAAACGTTCATTAGGTAGCATAATCCCTAGTGGTCCTAGGTGGCATAAATCCTAAGTGAACACGCGATAGTTCATGGTAAGGAAACATAACTAGATCTAGGGTAGCAGTCCAAAATAACTTCAAGGATAAAATGGTACTACGTTGAAGTGGTATAGATTCACATGGGAAAGCCCATATGGCCTACGGCAAAGGACTGAACTTATACATGGGAAGAAACATACGAGTGGGGAAAAACCTACATATGATATATATTAGGTTGACATGGACCATTACATGACATTGGGCAAGGGACATTCATAGTTAATACATGACGCGGGTTGGGATACTAGTACGAGAGGTGCAGAGCAAATATACATGATAAATACCTTGGGGTGTTATACATGATAGATACCGTGGGATGTTATACATGATAGATACCTTGGGATAGTATACTTGATAGAAACCTGACGATGTGATACCTGGATTTATCTAGACACGTAGTTTATCGTGATACCTTAGCCTATCTTGCTACAGTAGTTCATCCAGTTATCTTGGTTTAGCTTATCTATCTTGTCATTATCCTTATGTTTACTTTCAGTTTATGCATGTCATGTTATCTTTACCTGTTTTTATACTGGAAGTAGATAGGACTTACCAGTCTTTATGACTGACCCCGTTTTGTTTCGCCTCTTTGTCTTCCGTTTCCCCCCATGTTTTCAGGGAGGAAATGATGTTGTTTAGTTCGGACCTCTTATGCTTGAAGGTCATCATGTATAGCTTGGTCTTCTCTTGGCTATGGCTGCTTCACCGCTTTATTTTGGGGAATAATTTATGAAAAGGTTTTATGCTTCTTTACTATTGCAAGACAGGTTTTGATGTATTCTGATGTAAAAGGCTTTAGACCTTATTTTATAAGGTAATGAAATTTGTTTTACTTTCGTTGTTTTATATATGTTCTGTCTTGTAATATTTCTGTGCATGTTTACCTCAATAATGCTTCACCAAACCTAGTGCATTCCCTTTTTTAGTGACCCTAGCGGAGGTGGGGTGTTACATTTGGTATCATAGCAGAAGGTTACCAGACTGGGCAAAAGTTTTTAAAACCTTCTGAAAACTATTTGAGGAACCGTTTACAAAGAAGAATTTTTTTTTTCAAGAAAAGTTTTTAAAGGCTATTCCCCAAAAGCCATTAGCACTATCCTTTGTTTCTTTGATCGAATCTATTTTCCTTTCTTTCCTCCATCTGTAGTCACAGTAGTTTTAACTGCGACTAATCCTTGTCTAGCTACGTAAGTATTTTCCCGTGCGATGGAGGAAGTTCTTGAGAGACCTGTTACTGAAGTTATAAGAAGGGATAATAAGAGCAAGGATGAAGGACACGGGCTTAAGAATAAGAAACTTGTTGGTATGGTTTGATCCACAAAGGAAGATAAGGACAAGATCAGCCACAGGGCAATTGTATGCTCTCATTTCTAGCGTACCTAAGAGAAATGGTACCGTTTCTGTTAAAGGTTTAGCCTTTCTTTTCTATCATACCATCCAGACTTTGTTTTGATCATCACATCATTTAAGTCTGCTTCAATAGTTAAGTCTCTGCAACTTAGTACTGGCATGGTAAAAGATCCCACTTTAGTCCCAAAATCTGGTTGGAGAGTTAGTCCATTTATCTATGACTTGTTTGGATTTGAGAATGTCTATGCCAAGTGTTGAGATTAAAAACAATTCTTCTATTGTTGAGCTATGGATGGATTCTAGGGATGAAGTGGTTATCCAGTAAGGGATGCCATTCTCGGTTTTGAAAGGAGGGTAGTCAAACTCTTAACTTGCCTGGGTAATACCCTCGAAGTCTCGTGTAACCTTTTGGGTTCTATCATGGTTAGTTACCTAGAATCTCTTGATGCATTTATCAGAAATCTCTGATCCGATCGAGTAACGTTCGCCACTAAGGCGGATGGTTCATTCCGCTTAAGCATGGGTTATAGGAATCACCCTAATAAGTGCACGTGGTAACATGGATTGGCATTGGTAAACGAGATCCAGAATTCACTAGTGAATTTTGGAAAGCTTGCATGAGTGCGCAGATATGGTTGAGCCAAGTATACTAGGGAAAGAATAAGTGAAAATGGAACGAGAGGCGATAGTGAAATGAGTTCCAAACCATACCTTGGAAAAAGGAATCAAGGAGCTACGAAAACCATGAAGTCAAAGGTGGTCAAGGCACACTGGAATTAAGCTCAAGGAAATGCGGCTTAAACACGTGCATCATATCTCTTTTTAAGAGTATATCATTGATCCCTGGTTCTCCTGTAGAGCTTGCTTGCATGCTATCACTTGGTGGATATCCTCTCGGTCCCGTTTCTGTTGCAAACCCCGTGAGGAGTTTGTCTTGTTTATCTCCTCTATCTTATCTTGGGAATCTTAGATAGAACTCTATGGATGTAAACATGTATTTGAAACATGTTATGATTGATATGGTTGCAAATGGTTGCTCGTGGATGCGCGAATACACATTAGATACTAGATTGACGCGGTCACGTTTCATGTTGCATATGCACGAGTATTTATACTTGTTTATGGATGAAATTGAATGTGTTGTCATGCGGATGTTGCATATGGATGAATGTTTGTGCACCCATATAGTACTTATATGACTAGGACTATTTGCATACATATTGGACTCATGGCACTAAACATATTTTGCATTAGAGAGATCATTCAGGCCTGATCATTAGCATTAGCTAAGGAGCATGTACACACACGTTTTGCATATGTTCATATGGCATTAGAAATCGTCTAAGGAAAATGGTTGCCTGTGGATGATGTTTTGTGTAGATGGATGATGGATGGTAGGATGTGTTCTTCCTAACTTGGAGATTTCGGGGACGAAATCCTTAAAGGAGGGGAGAATGTAACAACCCGAATTTTAATAACGTGTTAAGAAAAGAATCAAGGTAGAATTTAATTTTAAAATCTGAATCAAGGGAAATGGGCTATGCCATTGCGTTCGTCTCGGAAAAATACGCGAAATAGAGTCCGAGTTTTCGAAAATGGAGTCCGTATGACCAAGTTATGGTCCGTCAAAGTTTTCAGAAAATTTCAAGTTCAAAAACAGTTCAAATTTGAATTCAGATTTCAAATTCAGCCAAACAGAAGAGGCTGGAAAAATTCCCGCCACCCCAAGTCGACTGGGGAGTCGACTTGGGAGTCGACACCCCCCAGGTGGTGTCGACTGCCCAGTCGACACCCCTGTCGACCTGGGTGGTCCGACCACCTGGGCCTGGGTGCACCTGACTTGTTCCTCAAGACATGCTTTAGGGCTGGTGATGGATTTTGAGGGTTCAGATCTATCCTAGGGTTTATCCTATGGCCTAAACTACTCCTAATCTCTATAAAAACACCCTAGGACCTAACCTAAATCACTCAAAATCAATCTAACAACGAAGTGCTGCCCAAATCCCTCTTGATCATGGCCTCCATCTCCAACTTCAAGAGCCTATGCATTCAAACTAGATCCAAGACGAAGGTGCAAGCTTTCTACACCAAATCAAGGGTTTTGTTCATCATCTCAACATGGATTCTTCGACAAGACGATTCATGCTCCTAAATCTCTTGCCATGCTATGTAAGTTCTAGCTACTTCTAGATCTAAACGGTAGTTTTAATGATGGCATGGAATAAAACGATATTAAACTAAGTATGCTAGCCTATATGAACCTTGTCATGCCCCTTTTGCTTGAACCTATGACTTTTGGCTATGCTTAGTGAATAAATCATGCTATTCATGTTATGATTAACCTAGTTTATCTTGCAAATTTGAATCTTTATCTATGGAATGCTAACATGAACCTTTGGGAACCATTTGACTTGTGAAACATTGGCAAAGACTTGACTTTGGGGCTTATGCATGTAAATGAACCCAAACCCCTTATGTTATCATGCATGCTTGTGGTCAAATTCTCTTATGATGCTATGCATGTTTGTGTCCAAATTCCCTTATGATACTATGCATGTTGATGGCCAAATTCCCTTATGATACTATGCATGCTAGTGGCCAAATTCTCTTATGATGCTATGCATATTTTGAGGCCAAACCCCTTATAATACCATGCATGTTTGCGGCCAATCCCTTTTTGACATCGTGCATGTTGTGAGGCCAATATGTAGCATAGTACCCTTGCTACGTTGACTCGCTTTTACTTGGGTTGGAAACACGCTTTGGGGTAGGTTAGACGTGCGTGATTATGACATGATAATTTGACATAGGGTTTCATGGAAATATGGCACTTATGATACACCTAAATGTGGGCATGACATGTGGGGTAAACATGAGACTTGAAACTAGACACGTGTGGGTTGTAAGTGTAATATGACACTAGACCAAACATGAAAGTGGCCAACTCGAGGTTGGGTTGAGTTTGTAGCATAAATCTACCCGGACCCGCCCGGCTTAACTAGTGGCTACAAACAATAGGATCCAATGTGAGAAGTTGGTCATGTCGCGCTTAAGACCCGATGTTAGATTAAGTTGTGGTGTAAAACTACCCGGACCCGCCCGGCTTAACTAGTAACCACAACAAGGTCTAATTGAGAGGTTGAGAGTGCATTAATTAAATTAATGCCACATGATAAGGTTAAGTAAATTTGACTAATGACACTTAACAGATATGACACAAATGGGTAGGTTAAGTGGGACCGGGCTTGATTTCTTAATGACACTTAACCATACAAGACAATTAGGGGATGGGGTTAAGTAATTTACGCTTAACTAATCCGACTTGGTAATTAGATGGGGTTAAGTAATTTACACTTAACTAATCCGACTTGGTAATTAGATGGGGTTAAGTAATTTAGACTTAACTAATGTAAACACGGTAATTAGATGGGGTTAAGTAACCTATACTTAACTAATCTAAACACGGTAATTCGATGGGGTTAAGTTAAACACTTAACCAATCTAAACTTGGTAATTCAATGAGGTTAAGCAACTAATACTTAACCAACTTAACATGATAATTTAATGGGGTTAAGTAACTTATAATTAACCAATTATACATGATGATTTGATGAGGTTAAGTAACCTATACTTAACCAATCTAACATGTGGACTTGATAGGGTTAAGTCACAAGACCTTTTGAATATACTTAACCCTTGTAGTACGATTAGTGGATGAGGTTAAGCTAACCCATACTTAACCAATCCGACTCGATGATCTGATGCGATTAAGATAATCTATGCTTAATCAATCTAACACGATAATCTGATAGGGTTAAGACAAACCAATACTTAACCAATTTGACTTGATAGGGTTAAGTCATGCGCTTCTTGGTATACTTAACCACCTTGTAGCGCTAAGCCTTGAACTTAAATACTTAGCCAATCTTGACATGATTCGTAGGCAGGCTAAGTCATGAACCTGAATAACAACACCTAACCCAATAGACAAAACCCTAGTTAGAGGAACTAGGTAGAAAATCGTGGTTAATCAAGGGTAACGGGGAAAAGAAGGTAAGTGGTAAACCTTAGTTAAGTATAACTAAGTAATAATTCTTAGCCAAGGACATGGGACTAGTTCATGAATGGATAACCCGATATGGTAGGTCATTGCTTAAACACACGAGGAGGATTATCCGACTTGGATAAAGGCTCCAACGAACTGGGTGACGAAGCGGTAGCTTCGGGGGACGTGAGGGTACTCTTGGTATCCCTCTGTGAGGTGGCAGGTGGTCCATGAAACCCGGCCTCACAAGAGGTTAAGGTCTGCAATAGAAGAGCTAAGAGTATGCCTTGGTTGCTATGCGAGCGACCTAAAGACTGGGATGGATTAGCGTGGAGTAGACGATACTTGATTTTTGCCCTGAATAGCACGTCGTCGACTACCTACCATCTTTAGTCAATCGTGTACGTACGGAAAGGCAGAGAACTCCCAACAGACCATGTTCTTGCTATCGAGTCATGGGTGAGGTTGGCCCATAGGAAAGTGGGGCTATAGTGGGGCCGGGATGTGGTTCTCATACATGATTTTTCTTGGATTGCCTTTCAGTAGTTGAGGGAGGGGTCACGTGGGACCATAGCCATGAATACAAAAATAGACCTTGATATCTGCATCAGCAGACAACTTAAAGCTCCCGACCGAGCTCCGTATTTCTCGATTTGCCCTGGCACGGAACTCGGATGGCACATTGGGATACATGTGCGTCTAGACATGGAAAATGATTCATGATACATACGTGGGATAAAGGGCATTGTTGACGGGTGGCATAATCCCTAGTGGCCCTAGGTGGCCTGAACCCAAACCGAGACACGGAAACGTTCATTAGGTAGCATAATCTCTAGTGGTCCTAGGTGGCATAAATTCTAAGTGAACACGCGATAGTTCATGGTAAGGAAACATAACTAGATCAAGGGTAGCAGTCCAAAATAACTTCAAGGATAAAATGGTACTACGTTGAGGTGGTATAGATTCACATGGGAAAGCCCGTATGGCCTACGGCAAAGGACTGAACTTATACATGGAAAGAAACATACGAGTGGGGAAAAACCTACATATGCTATATATTAGGTTGACATGGACCATTACATGACATTGGGCAAGGGACATTCATAGTTAATACATGACGCGGGTTGGGATACTAGTACGAGAGGTGCAGAGCAAATATACATGATAAATACCTTGGGGTGTTATACATGATAGATACCGTGGGATGTTATACATGATAGATACCTTGGGATAGTATACTTGATAGAAACCTGACGATGTGATACCTGGATTTATCTAGACACGTAGTTTATCATGATACCTTAGCCTATCTTGCTACAGTAGTTCATCCAGTTATCTTGGTTTAGCTTATCTATCTTGTCATTATCCTTATGTTTACTTTCAGTTTATGCATGTCATGTTATCTTTACCTGTTTTTATACTGGAAGTAGATAGGACTTACCATTTTTTATGACTGACCCCGTTTTGTTTTGCCTCTTTGTCTTCCGTTTCCCCCCAGGTTTTCAGGGAGGAAATGATGTTGTTTAGTTCGGACCTCTTATGCTTGAAGGTCATCATGTATAGCTTGGTCTTCTCTTGGCTATGGCTGCTTCACCGCTTTATTTTGGGGAATAATTTATGAAAAGGTTTTATGCTTCTTTACTATTGCAAGACAGGTTTTGATGTATTTTGATGTAAAAGGCTTTAGACCTTATTTTATAAGGTAATGAAATTTGTTTTACTTCCGCTGTTTTATATATGTTCTGTCTTATAATATTTCTGTGCATGTTTACCTCGATAATGCTTCACCAAACCTAGTGCATTCCCTTTGTGAGTGACCCTAGCGGAGGTGGGGTGTTACACCGCACCTCATAAGACCTTCTTCCGTACTGAAGTTTTTCGTGTATCTCCTCCTTGTTTTCTCTTGTGCACGAATTCGACTACTACTACAAAATACTTCAAAACCCTCCAAATAAAAATCACCATTCTACTCCACTTCTGGAACTAAACTCGCTAACACTAACACCTCGCCCTCCGATGGTCTTGATCTCAGACCAACGTCGATTGTGCCTATCCAGGTGCGACACTAATCCACCCTAAAATTTGCCCAAAAATCACCGTTTTGAACGTCTCTCTCCATTGATCATTACCCCACACACAAAAATGTGTATAAATCTCTAAAACGCGAGATAATCCTATACCTAAATTTCGATTTCAGATGTCGAGTGTCGTCGTTCAACGATTGGAGACAATGGAATCGTGTGGATGGATTTTTGGATTTTAGCGCAACACGTTTCAGGACTTTAGAATCGGTATTGAAGCTGGAATAATTTTTTAAAGGTGATCGACATTTTTTTATAACACTGTTGTTCGATTTTCTAAAACGAAGAAGATGACACCACCTTGCATATATTGGTAGGGAACCTTGGCACGCACAGTTGTAATGGCTGGTGTTATCCACAAAATTTACATGGCATTGGATCAGTCAGTTTCATAATAGGTTGGATCAGACAGTAGCATCTGGTTCAGCTCGAGAGGCAGTTGGATCGGACAGTAGCATCTGGTTTGGCTCGAGAGGCAGTTGGATCGGCTCGAGAAGCAACTGGATCGGACGGAAACGCATTAAGTTGGCTCGAGAGGTTATGGACCGGGCAGAGGTGCATTGCATTGGCTTGAGAGGTTCTGGACCGGGCTGAAGCGCAGTGCATTGGCTCGAGGGGTTCTAGATCGGATGGGAACATGTTGAATCGGCTCGAGGGGCTTTTGATCGAGAAGAAGCTTGGAAATTGGCAATTAGTTGCAGTGGCATTCTCGTAAATACTCAACACCCCGATCCAAATCCTGAAAGCTATATTACACTTATTCCTCACTTCTATAAATAGATGTTCAACTCCACTTTAATGGGAGAGGCTTCTTGGTGATCCCGAAGGGCTGTTAAACTCTATTCTCAACTCCTTCTAAGCAATTTGATCATCTCAAACACTTCAATTTAAAGATTCATTTCCAGATTCATCGCAAAGACATGAAGATTCATCAAGTATTGTGAGAGAATTTGGAATGATTCTATCAACACCCATACTTGGAGGATCTCAGTTATTTCTCATAGGAACTTTACTAAGTCAAAGAGTGAGAAAAGTGAGGTGAATCATGAATGTATTGAGAGAGTATGCATGCTTTGTAATCCTAAATGCAATAATGGAATCACTTGGCAAAGTGAATGTAGATCACACTTGATCGAACCACTATAAAAACTTTGTGTCTCTCCTTACTTGCATTTTTACGCTTTTTTGGCTCCATTCTTACTATTTTTGAAGAAATTGTGAAGTGCATTTTGCATCCTTGGTGTTGACTCAAATTTTCAGATCAACAATTGGCGCCCACCGTGGGGTAGATTCAATCCTTCGTCTTCTCTCATTCTTTCACAAGTTTTGAAGCCTTGCATTAAAAAGATCCAATCCTATTTCACTACGATCTACTCCAAGCCTTTGCCTAAGTTATGGGTAAACCAGGTAGACCGCCAAAAAGGATCACGGATCAAAATGCCGAGAATGGTGATAATATCACTGATCATGAAACTACTCCTCCTATCACTCGATTTGAAGTTGGGGAAGGTTCCGGGGCCGGACCCGCCATAACAGGACAAGAGTTAGATGAAGTGGCCAGTTCTTCTTCTTCAAGCCCAATCCGAGAAAATTTTGTCCAAGAGATGGCAAATCCTAACCATAAGGAGGCAAAGCTATCCGCTCGCAACCATCCTGATAAAGCGACTTTTTAACAAGTGCTTGGTTCTGCCAAAGGGGCACCTCTCCAAGCTGGAGGTTTAGGGCCCCGAAATCCGAACCGTGACCGTCTGCTTAGGCAGACATCCGCTAAGGAAGACGGCGTCCACCCCGCGGACCAACACAATGAGAAGGTGCGAATATCAGAAATGATCTATAAAATCATGGAGAGAAATCAAAAGAAGTAGGATGATGAAAAAGAATAGGGATTTGCTCCCACAAAAACTCCGCTCACCGAAAGGATTAAAATGGCACCATATCCGAAAAAATTCAAGCCTCCGGTAGTCCAAGCTTATAAGGGGACGATCAATCCAAATGTGTTTATGTTCAAGTACGATCAACACATGGATGGGGCTCGTGCCACTGATGAGTTGAAGTGTTTGTACTTTCCAACCTATCTTGAAGGGGAAGCATCGCTTTGGTTCACCAAATTGCCACCAAGGTCAGTGGATGATTTCGCTACTATGGCCAAGTTGTTTAGGAGCAATTCAGACTTCAAGCCACAAAAGTGCGAGATGTTATGGAATTGAATGAACTCGAGTAAAGACCAGGAGAAACCGTTAGGGCCTTCCTTACTTGCTTTAATACCGCTGCAGCAGAAGTGGAAAACTATGAGCCTCGCCTGGCTTTGATGGCCTTAAAGGAGGCCATAAGTAAGAAAACTAAGCTCGGATGGTGAATAAAAAAGAAGTAACCAAGTACTTTAGAGGAGTTGTTTGATAAGGGTGAGGAATACATAGGTGTGGATGAGGATCCTGCCTATGTTATGGATATCCCGGAAAGCAGCATACAATCTGAAAAGAAGAATAATGATGCAGAAAGCAATCAGGAAAACCCTAGAGGTCAGAAACGGGGTAATGATGGGAAAGACAATAGAGTTAACAAAAATTTCCGCTTCTTCAAGAACTCGGAGTTGACTCCATTAAACGAACCGGTGGAAAATATTTTCATGGCCACCAAGGAGACTGAAGAGTACCCGATACCAAAGCAGATAAAGGTTAGCGATGCTACCATAAAACCCGAGAGATTTTGCCAGTTTCACAACCATCCAGGTCATAGCACGAATGAGTGTAGTCACTTAAAGAGCCTAATCGAGGAACTAATAAGGAAGAATAGACTTCAGCAATACACGAAGATCCCACAAAGTATTCAGGCTCCCAAAGGTCAAGGAACCTCCATAGGACAACCAAAGCAAAGTGAAAATGCTGCAAACGTTGTCATGCCAAGGTTGATCATTAACACCATTTCAGGAGGTCCACACCCTACAAGGAAAAACTGGGGGGACATTGAGAAATATGCTAATGATATGAAAAACCTCCCAAGGGGAGAAGAACTCATGATTATTGTAATGACTCGCATTGGCAGAGGTATTATAATTAATTTATTTAATTATATAAATAGTGATTTAGGGAATTAAATCATCGTTAATTAAATTATAGCGAATATTAAATTAAATTAAAATAATAAATTAAATAATATATTTAATTCTGAAATAATCAGAACTGGCTGAAATGGCGATATGGTGTGAACTGGATCATCTGTGATATTTAATTCAGTTTAGAATTGAAGTAGAATAACGAATATATTATTTGACGACAGTTTGAACGTATAATTATATTATAATTAAAATCGAGCTCGAAATGGTGTTGTAGTTCGTAAATTGGTGATTTGAACTTCAACTGAATGTACCGGATTCGTTTTAAGCCGGATTTCTGTGAAACAAGAAATGTGTAGAGCTGGTGGAGTATATCTTTCTAGTGTGTAACAACCCGAATTTTTAGCAACGTGTTAAGACAAGAATCAAGGCAGAATTAAATTATAAAATCTGAATCAGGATAAACGGGTTGCGCCATTGCGTTCGTCTCGGAAAAATACGCGAAATAGAGTCCGAAATTTCGTAAATCGGAGTCCGTATGAAGAAGATATGGATGAACGAAGTTAGGCAGAAAAACCGTAAACAAGCCAGAATGCACTGGCGCACTTGTGAAGTGCGCCAGCACAAAAATACACTGGCGCACTTGGGAAGTGCGCCCGTGTCGAGCCAGAAACCTGCACAGCCTTCTGGCTTGACCCTGGTGGCCTAGTGCACCTGTTTTGGGCCTTGGTCTTGTTTTGGAGGCTTGTGACGATTTTTTAGGGCTGGGATCTATCCTAGGGTTAATCTAAGGGCCTAAAACTACTCTAATCTCTATAAAAACACCCCTAAGCCTACCCTAAACCCTCATTATTCATTCTTGCAACTAAACTATGGCAAAATTTTCACTCTCATGGCCTCCACCCTCATTCTAAAATTCCTAAGTAAATTCCTATGAGAGGTTTCATGATCATGAGAGTGTTAGAGAGTTTCTATGTTAGTATGAGAGCCTCTCAAGTTGATTTCAAGGCTAAAGCTTTGATCTTTGTTCATAAAGATGCGGTTTTGATTGATTCGAAAGTGTTCATCTTTGGGTTTTTGGGTGATGGCATGCATAGGCTTCATCACAATCTTTAATTTAAATCGATTTGTGCCTTCATAGCAATGTAAGTCCTTCCCTACTCTTAGATATTAACTATGAAGTTAAATGTTCATGTTGAAAGTGTGGGTTTGATTAATTAGAATGATGCATGCTATCATGTTATGCAAGTTTATGAAGTCATTATCTTGATCTTATGAGCTAAAAGCCACAACCTTTATGTTGAAATGTTGCATTATGCAACATGAGAATCTTCATAATCATTATGTCAACTTGCATATGAAGTCATAATCCTTATATGATGATATATGCGAGTTTCTAGCCATCATTCCATGTCTTTTGTCACCATGATTCGCTTATGTACCAAGTTTGGGTTGATGCATGTTTTTGAGGCTTAAGAATGTAACATGCAAGCTAATGAACACATTTGTGCCTCATTTGCCACCATGATTAACTTGTGGCTTAATACCCATTTTTGTCATTCCTTTGCCAAGTCTCTTCTTTTAATCCATCACGTTGTTGCGAACGTATATGCTAGTTTAAAAAGCGTTGGGGTCACATTATGGGGAAACATAATGACATGAATATGACTTGGGTAAATGGGTATAAACATGACAACATGTAACGTTAAATATGACATGTGTTTATACTTGAAAACATGACTTGAAGTATAACATGGAAGTTGACATGTAAGTATGCATAAAAACATAAGCTTGGGAATTTACCTATTAAGTTAGGTCTACCCATTGGGAATTTACCTATTAAGTTAGGTCTACCCAATTGCTTGAAAACTTGACTATGAACATGACACTAGACTAAACATGAAAGTGGCCAACTCGAGGTTGGGTTGAGTTTGCAACGTAAAACTACCCGGAACCGACCGGCCTAACTAGTAGTTGCAAACAATAGGACCCAATGTGAGAAGTTGGTCATGTTGTGCTTGAACCCGAGGTTAGACCAAGTTGTGGTGTAAAGCTACCCGGAACCGACCGACTTAACTAGTTACCACAACAAAGTCTAATGTGAGAGGTTGGGGTACATTAAGTAATTAATGCCACATGATAGGGTTAAGTTAATTTGATTAATGACTCTTAACCAAATATGACATGGGTAAATGGGTTAAGTAAATTGGTTAGGCTAATGATACTTAACAAAACATGACAAGGTTGGGTAGGTTAAGTGATTTGATTTGCCTAATGACGCTTAACCATTTTTATACGACTAGTGGATGGGGATTAAGTTAACCAACACTTAATCAATCCAACATGATAATTTGGCAAGGTTAAGTAAGTTTTCTTAATGACACTTAACCATACAAGATGATTAGGGGATGGGGTTAAGTAATTTGCACCTAACTAATCCGACACGGTAATTAGATGGGGTTAAGTAATCCACACTTAACTAATCTAAACACGGTAATTCGATGGGGTTAAGTTAAACACTTAACCAATTTAAACTTGGAAATTCAATGAGGTTAAGTAACCAATACTTAACCAACTTAACGTGATAATTTAATGGGGTTAAGCAACTTATACTTAACCAATTATACATGATGATTTGATGGGGTTAAGTAACTTACACTTAACCAATCTAATACGCGGACCTGATAAGGTTAAGTCACAAGACCTTTTTAGAATATACTTAACCATTGTAGTACGATTAGAGGATGGGGTTAAGCCAACCTATACTTAACCAATCTGACTCGATAATTTGATGGGATTAAGATAATCTATGCTTAATCGATCTAGCAAGATAATCCGATAGGATTAAGGTAAGCTAGTACTTGACCAATTTGACTTGATAGGGTTAAGTCATGAGCCTCTGGGTACACTTAACCAACTTGTGGGACTAAGTCTTGAACTTAAATACTTAGCCAATCTTTGACGTGATTCGTGGGCGGGTTAAGTCATGGACTTGAATGATAACACTTAACCCAATAGACAAACCCTAGCTAGAAGAACTAGGTAGAAAACCGTGGTTAATCAAGGATAACGGGAAAGGAAGCTAAGTGGTAAACCTTAGTTAAGGGTAACTAAGTAATAATTCTTAGCTAAGGACATAGGACTAATTCTCAAAACGATGAGTAACCTGATACGGTAGGTCATCGCTTAGTATACGAGGGGGAGCAAGTTATCTGACTTGGATAAAAGCTCCAGCGCACTGGGTGCCGAAGTGGAAGCTTCGGGGGACGTGAGGATATTCTTGGGATCCCTCTGTGGGCTGCCAGGTAATTATACTAGGCCCATGAGAGGTTAAGGTCTACGTTAGAAGGACCAAGAGTATGCCTTGGTTGCTATGCGAGCAACCTAAAGACTGGGATGGATTAGCGTGGAGTCGACGATTCTTGTTTTTGCCCTGGATAGCGCATCGCCGACTACCTACCATCTTTAGTCAATCGTGTACGTGCGGAAAGGCAGGGAACCCCCAACATACCATGTGCTTGCTATCGAGTCATGGGTGAGGTTGGCCCGTAGGAAAGTGGGCTATAGTGGGGCCGTGGAGTGGTTCTTATACATGATTTTTCTTGGATTGCCTTTCAGTAGTTGAGGGAGGGGTCACGTGGGACCATAGCCACAGGTACAAAAACAGACCTTGATATCTGCATCGGTAGACGATTTAAAGCTCCCGACCGAGTTCCGTATTTCTTGATTTTCCCTGGCACGGAACTCGGATGGCACATTGGGGAACATGTGCATCTGGACATGGAAAACGATTCACGATACATACGTGGGATCAAGGGCGCGGTTGACGGGTGGCGTAATCCCTAGTGGTCCTAGGTGGCCAAAACCCAAACCAAGACACGGAAACGTTCATTAGGTAGCATAATCCCTAGCGGTCCTCGGTGGCATAAATCCTAAGTGGACGCGCGATAGTTCATGGTAAGGAAACACAACTAGATCAAGGGTTGCAGTCCAAAACAACTTCAAGGATAAACCGTTTACATGGGAAAGCCCGTACAGCCTACGGCAAAGAACTGAACTTATACATGGAAAGAAACATATGAGTTGAGTAACCTATATATGCGGCATATTAGGTTGACAGGGACCATTACACGACTTCTGAGTAAGGGTCATTCACGGATAACACGTAATACAGTTGGGATACTAGTACGGTAGGTGCAGAGCAGATATACAGGATAGATACCATGGGACGTTATACGTGATAGATATCTTGGAATATTATACTTGATAGGAACCTGACGATGTGATACCTTGTTTTGTCTTGACATCGTAATTTATCATGACATCTTAGTTTATCTGAGTTCAGTAGTTCATCCTGTTATTTTGATTTAGCTTACCTATCTTGTTATCATGCTTATGTTCATCTCAGTTTCTCATGTCAGTTAACTTTACTAGTTTTTATACTAATAGTAGATAGGGCTTACTCAGTCTTTTTGACTGACCCGTTTTGTTTCGCCTCTTTTCTTCCGTTCCCCCCCCCCCCCAGGTTACAGGGACGAAACACTGCTGTTTAGTTCGGACTTCTTCTGCTTGAAGGTCATCATGGATGGCTTGGACTTTTCCTGGCTATGGCTACTTTACTGTTTTTATTTGGGGAATAATTTATGAAAAAGTCTTTATGCTTCTTTACTATTGCAAGACAGGTTTTGATGTACTCTGATGTAAAAGGCTTTAGACCTTATGTATTCATGTTTATGAAAGTTCGATTTTACTTCCGCTATTTTATATGTTCTGTCTTGTGATATTTCTGTGCATGTTTACCAATAATGCCCCTCTAAAGCTAGTGCATTCCTTTGCGAGTGACCCTAGCGGAGGCGGGGTGTTACATTTGGTATCAGAGCAGAAGGTTACCAGACTGGGCAAAAGTTTTTAAAGACCTTCTGAAAACTATTTGAAAATCGTTTATAAAGAAGCATTTTTCAAGAAAATTTTCTTTTAAAAGAAAAAGGCTATTCCCCAAAGGCCATTAGCACTATCCTTGTTTCCTTAATTGAATCTCTTTTCCTTTCTTTCCTCCACCTGTAGTCACAGTGGTTTTAACTGCGACTAGTCTTTTCTATCTACAAAAGTGCTTTCCATGCGATGGAGGTGGTTCTCGAGAGACCAGTGGCCGCGTTATAAGAAAGGATAGTGAGGAAGAGGATAAAGGATACGAGCTTAAGGATGAGCAACTGGTTGGTATGGCTTAGTCCTCAAAGGAGGGAGAAAGATGAACAATGAAACCCATGACGAGAGAGTACCTTTGGCATGGTAAAACGGGGTGGATAGTTAAATATTATGGGACAAGGACAAGATCATCGGGAGGGTAATAGTATGCTCTTATTTCTAGGGTACCTCGGAAGGAGGGTAACGATCTTGTTAAAGGTTTAGCTTTTCTTCTCTATCATCCCGTTAGGACTTTGTTTTGATCATCGTATCATTTAAGTCTGCTTCGATAGTTGAGTCTCTGCACCTTAAGTACTAACGTAATAGAGAATCCCATTTTTGTCTCAAAGTCCTATTGGAGAATCAGTCCATTTATTCATGGCTTGTTTGGATTTGAGAATGTCTATGTCAAGTGTTGAGCTTGGAAATAATGCTTATGTTTATAAGCTATGGATGGATTCTAAGGATGAAGTGGTTATCCAGTAAGGGGTGCCACTCTCGGTTTTGATAGGAGGGTAGTTAGACTCTTGACTAGCCTTGGTAATACCCTCGGAGTCTCGTGTAACCTTTTGGGTTCGGTCATGATTAGTTACTTAGAATCCCGTAATGCCTTTATTGGAAATTTGAAGCCCGATCGAGTGGTGTTCGCCGATAAGATGGATGGTTTATTTCACTTATGCATGGGTTATGGAAATCACCCTAGTAAGTGCGCTTGGTAACCTGGTTGACATCTGTTTACTTTCAAGAGAAAGTTCTTCTACATGGAATACCTTATAGTATATAAACGAGATCCAAGATTCACTAGTGAATTTTGGAAAGCTTGCATGAAGATCATGAGTACGCAGTCATGTTTGCGTCAAGTATTCTAGGAAAAGGATAAGTGCAAGTGGAACGAGAGGCGACGAAGAAATGAGTTCCATCTCATGTTATGGAAACAGGAAATAAGAAGCTACGAAATCGCGAAGTTAAAGGACGGTCAAGGCACAATGGAATTGAGCCCAAGGAAGTACGACTTTGATGGTCAAAGACTAGATACGCGCATGATATCTCTTTTTGGGAGTATATCCTTGATCCCTGTTTTCTGTAGAGCTTACTTGTAGGCTATCTTTTGTGGACACCCTCTCGGTCCTATTTTCTGTTACAAACCCCGTTAGGAGTTTGTCTCGTTTATCTTCTCGACCCTGTTTCAGGGAATCCTAGGTAGAACCCTATGGATGTAAACATGTATTTGAAACATGTTATGATTGATATGGTTGCAAGTGGTTGCTCGTGGATGCGCGAATACACATTAGATACTAGCTCGACTCGGTCACATTTCATATTGCATATGCACGAGTATTTATACTTGTTTATGGATGAAATCGAATGTATTATCATGCAGTTGTTGCATATGAATGAATGATTGTGCACGCATATAGTACCTATATGGCTAGGACTATTTGCATACATGTTGGATTCATGGCACTATACATATTTTGCATTAGAAAGATTATTCAGGCCTGATCATTAGCATTAGCTAAGGAACACGTACACACACGTTTTGCATATATTCATACAGCATTAGAAATCATCTAAGGACAATGGTTGCTTGTGGATGATGTTGTGAGTAGATGAATGATGGATGGTAGGATACGTTCTTCCTAACTTGTAGATTTCGGGGACGAAATCCTTTAAGTTGGGGAGGATGTAACAACCCGAATTTTTAGCAACGTGTTAAGACAAGAATCAAGGCAGAATTAAATTATAAAATCAGAATCAGGATAAACGGGTTGCGCCATTGCGTTCGTCTCGGAAAATACGCGAAATAGAGTCCGAAATTTCGTAAATCGGAGTCCGTATGAAGAAGATATGGATGAACGAAGTTAGGCAGAAAAACCGAAAACAAGCCAGAATGCACTGGCGCACTTGTGAAGTGCGCCAGCACAAAAATACACTGGCGCACTTGGGAAGTGCGCCCGTGTCGAGCCAGAAACCTGCACAGCCTTCTGGCTTGACCCTGGCTGGCCTGGTGCACCTGTTTTGGCCCTTGGTCTTGTTTTGGAGGCTTGTGACAATTTTTGAGGGCTGGGATCTATCCTAGGGTTAATCTAAGGGCCTAAAACTACCCTAATCTCTATAAAAACACCCCTAAGCCTACCCTAAACCCTCATTATTCATTCTTGCAACTAAACTATGGCAAAATTTTCACTCTCATGGCCTCCACCCTCATTCTAAAATTCCTAAGTAAATTCCTATGAGAGGTTTCATGATCATGAGAGTGTTAGAGAGTTTCTATGTTAGTATGAGAGCCTCTCAAGTTGATTTCAAGGCTAAAGCTTTGATCTTTGTTCATAAAGATGCGGTTTTGATTGATTCGGAGTGTTCATCTTTGGGTTTTTGGGTGATGGCATGCATAGGCTTCATCACAATCTTTAATTTAAATCGATTTGTGCCTTCATAGCAATGTAAGTCCTTCCCTACTCTTAGATATTAACTATGAAGTTAAATGTTCATGTTGAAAGTGTGGGTTTGATTAATTAGAATGATGCATGCTATCATGTTATGCAAGTTTATGAAGTCATTATCTTGATCTTATGAGCTAAAAGCCACAACCTTTATGTTGAAATGTTGCATTATGCAACATGAGAATCTTCATAATCATTATGTCAACTTGCATATGAAGTCATAATCCTTATATGATGATATATGCGAGTTTCTAGCCATCATTCCATGTCTTTTGTCACCATGATTCGCTTATGTACCAAGTTTGGGTTGATGCATGTTTTTGAGGCTTAAGAATGTAACATGCAAGCTAATGAACACATTTGTGCCTCATTTGCCACCATGATTAACTTGTGGCTTAATACCCATTTTTGTCATTCCTTTTCCAAGTCTCTTCTTTTAATCCATCACGTTGTTGCGAACGTATATGCTAGTTTAAAAAGCGTTGGGGTCACATTATGGGGAAACATAATGACATGAATATGACTTGGGTAAATGGGTATAAACATGACAACATGTAACGTTAAATATGACATGTGTTTATACTTGAAAACATGACTTGAAGTATAACATGGAAGTTGACATGTAAGTATGCATAAAAACATAAGCTTGGGAATTTACCTATTAAGTTAGGTCTACCCATTGGGAATTTACCTATTAAGTTAGGTCTACCCAATTGCTTGAAAACTTGACTATGAACATGACACTAGACTAAACATGAAAGTGGCCACCTCGAGGTTGGGTTGAGTTTGCAACGTAAAACTACCCGGAACCGACCGGCCTAACTAGTAGTTGCAAACAATAGGACCCAATGTGAGAAGTTGGTCATGTTGTGCTTGAACCCGAGGTTAGACCAAGTTGTGGTGTAAAGCTACCCGGAACCGACCGGCTTAACTAGTAACCACAACAAAGTCTAATGTGAGAGGTTGGGGTGCATTAAGTAATTAATGCCACATGATAGGGTTAAGTTAATTTGATTAATGACTCTTAACCAAATATGACATGGGTAAATGGGTTAAGTAAATTGGTTAGGCTAATGATACTTAACAAAACATGACAAGGTTGGGTAGGTTAAGTGATTTGATTTGCCTAATGACGCTTAACCATTTTTATACGACTAGTGGACGGGGATTAAGTTAACCAACACTTAATCAATCCAACATGATAATTTGGCAAGGTTAAGTAAGTTTTCTTAATGACACTTAACCATACAAGATGATTAGGGGATGGGGTTAAGTAATTTGCACCTAACTAATCCGACACGGTAATTAGATGGGGTTAAGTAATCCACACTTAACTAATCTAAACACGGTAATTCGATGGGGTTAAGTTAAACACTTAACCAATTTAAACTCGGTAATTCAATGAGGTTAAGTAACCAATACTTAACCAACTTAACGTGATAATTTAATGGGGTTAAGCAACTTATACTTAACCAATTATACATGATGATTTGATGGGGTTAAGTAACTTACACTTAACCAATCTAATACGCGGACCTGATAAGGTTAAGTCACAAGACCTTTTTAGAATATACTTAACCATTGTAGTACGATTAGAGGATGGGGTTAAGCCAACCTATACTTAACCAATCTGACTCGATAATTTGATGGGATTAAGATAATCTATGCTTAATCGATCTAGCAAGATAATCCGATAGGATTAAGGTAAGCTAGTACTTGACCAATTTGACTTGATAGGGTTAAGTCATGAGCCTCTGGGTACACTTAACCAACTTGTGGGACTAAGTCTTGAACTTAAATACTTAGCCAATCTTTGACGTGATTCGTGGGCGGGTTAAGTCATGGACTTGAATGATAACACTTAACCCAATAGACAAACCCTAGCTAGAAGAACTAGGTAGAAAACCGTGGTTAATCAAGGATAACGGGAAAGGAAGCTAAGTGGTAAACCTTAGTTAAGGGTAACTAAGTAATAATTCTTAGCTAAGGACATAGGACTAATTCTCAAAACGATGAGTAACCTGATACGTTAGGTCATCGCTTAGTATACGAGGGGGAGCAAGTTATCTGACTTGGATAAAAGCTCCAGCGCACTGGGTGCCGAAGTGGAAGCTTCGGGGGACGTGAGGATATTCTTGGGATCCCTTTGTGGGCTGCCAGGTAATTATACTAGGCCCATGAGAGGTTAAGGTCTGCGTTAGAAGGACCAAGAGTATGTCTTGGTTGCTATGCGAGCAACCTAAAGACTGGGATGGATTAGCGTGGAGTCGACGATTCTTGTTTTTGCCCTGGATAGCGCATCGCCGACTACCTACCATCTTTAGTCAATCGTGTACGTGCGGAAAGGCAGGGAACCCCCAACAGACCATGTGCTTGCTATCGAGTCATGGGTGAGGTTGGCCCGTAGGAAAGTGGGCTATAGTGGGGTCGTGGAGTGGTTCTTATACATGATTTTTCTTGGATTGCCTTTCAGTAGTTGAGGGAGGGGTCACGTGGGACCATAGCCACGGGTACAAAAACAGACCTTGATATCTGCATCGGCAGACGATTTAAAGCTCCCGACCGAGTTCCGTATTTCTTGATTTGCCCTGGCACGGAACTCGGATGGCACATTGGGGAACATGTGCATCTAGACATGGAAAACGATTCACGATACAAACGTGGGATCAATGGCGCGGTTGACGGGTGGCGTAATCCCTAGTGGTCCTTGGTGGCCAAAACCCAAACCGAGACACGGAAACGTTCATTAGGTAGCATAATCCCTAGCGGTCCTAGGTGGCATAAATCCTAAGTGGACGCGCGATAGTTCATGGTAAGGAAACACAACTAGATCAAGGGTTGCAGCCCAAAACAACTTCAAGGATAAACCGTTTACATGGGAAAGCCCGTACAGCCTACGGCAAAGAACTGAACTTATACATGGAAAGAAACATATGAGTTGAGTAACCTATATATGCGGCATATTAGGTTGACAGGGACCATTACACGACTTCTGAGTAAGGGTCATTCACGGATAACACGTAATACAGTTGGGATACTAGTATGGTAGGTGCAGAGCAGATATACAGGATAAATACCATGGGACGTTATACGTGATAGATATCTTGGAATATTATACTTGATAGGAACCTGACGATGTGATACCTTGTTTTGTCTTGACATCGTAATTTATCATGACATCTTAGTTTATCTGAGTTCAGTAGTTCATCCTGTTATTTCGATTTAGCTTACCTATCTTGTTATCATGCTTATGTTCATCTCAGTTTCTCATGTCAGT
The DNA here is from genome assembly GCA_030737875.1 of Allium sativum. Taxonomy (NCBI): domain Eukaryota; kingdom Viridiplantae; phylum Streptophyta; class Magnoliopsida; order Asparagales; family Amaryllidaceae; genus Allium; species Allium sativum. The sequence continues at coordinate 358,568,804 of CM060925.1, forward strand.
TAACTTTACTAGTTTTTATACTAATAGTAGATAGGGCTTACTCAGTCTTTTTGACTGACCCGTTTTGTTTCGCCTCTTTTCTTCCGTTCCCACCCCCCCCCCCCCCCAGGTTACAGGGAGGAAACACTGCTGTTTAGTTCGGACTTCTTCTGCTTGAAGGTCATCATGGATGGCTTGGACTTTTCCTGGCTATGGCTACTTTACTGCTTTTATTTGGGGAATAATTTAGGAAAAAGTCTTTATGCTTCTTTACTATTGCAAGACAGGTTTTGATGTACTCTGATGTAAAAGGCTTTAGACCTTATGTATTCATGTTTATGAAAGTTCGATTTTACTTCCGCTATTTTATATGTTCTGTCTTGTGATATTTCTGTGCATGTTTACCAATAATGCCCCTCTAAAGCTAGTGCATTCCTTTGCGAGTGACCCTAGCGGAGGCGGGGTGTTACATAGTGGAAGAGAAAAATCGGGATTTCGTCGGATAGATTTTGATTTATGTCCAAATCAAATTTTAGAAAAGTCGTTGTGGAATTCCTTTATAGTTTATAAAGGAATTATTTATATTTTAAAAAGGAATTTCAATATAAATCGAATATCGGGTTGACCCAGATTTGAAATATCAAGTTAGAAATTCATATAGGAATATTCTAGAGCTGTACGGTATTCCACTGTGAATATATATACAATAATATAAAATTATTTATATTTAATTTAATTATATTTAAATATATTTAAATATTTAAATGGGTCATTTAGAGCTTTAAAAATAGCCAGTTTTTAATACGACCTCAGAATTCGACGAAACCAATTTTGTTGGATTCGTAGTGTCAAATTATTGCTAGATTTCAATTTCCGTGATTTTAGAGTCAGTATGTGGCCGTACGGATTTTTAGAGTGAAAAATAGACAGTATTCTGACAGTTAAAAATACGCTGTGTGAGCAAGCGGAGTCGGAATTCGATAAAACCAGTTTCGTTGGGACCGTAATGTCGAACTGTAGCTGCATGACCAGTTTTGTGATTTTTGGGTATCGTATGTGGTCACAAGAATTTTTAGAAGACGAATTTAACGAATAATTGACTAAAATAAATATCTGAAAATATCTAGGAAAATATCTAGATATTTGTCGAGCCTATAAATACTCTCACCTTTCTCACCAAACCCTTTCTCACAATTTCTATGGTGGCCGTCATTTTCTTTTTGAAGAAAAGGATTTCGATCCACATAAAAATCAAGAGAAAACCAAATAAAATTCCTAAATTCAATACAACTTGATTTTTGAGTTCTCTATATGATTCTCTTCTCATCTGGGTGGCTATTTCATGGCGCGATTCTATTCTTGTCGAAGCAGTTTTGTACAGCGTGGCGTATTCGAGATCTAGGGTTCGATTTCTACTTTGATTGGTGAAATCGAGTTCGGATATGAATGGAGGAGGTTGATTTGCAGTTTGTTGCAAAGTATTTAGGGTTACAGTGAGGATTTTGTTCAGTCATTTGTGGAGCAGCAGCTCGAGCAACAGTTTAACGCATTTGAACAGGAGAGTGCGAGTTCGAGATTAAGGCTATGATGAGGTGCGGTTTTGGAAGAGCAAAGCAATGGTGGTGTCGGTTTTTAGAATCACAAGGAAACGAGGGTGGTAGAGGAGTTCAAAGGGATCGGCTATGGTTGGTTGTACAAGAGGAGGCCACGATAGTTTTATTTGGAGAAGATAAGTAAAAGGAGCGGATGGGTTTAAGGGGTAGTTGTGTCGAATTTCATATGGTAAGCCCAATATGGAAATTAAATTAAGTTTAATTCATATGAAATAGAGTACAAACTTGTAATGCTAATATCTAACACATACGGTATCAGATTGACAAACCGTAAGTTGCGTTGGGACCGTATGGACGAGAGCTTCACAATGAAGCTGACTGGAAGTGGATTGGGGCTCGTATGAATTTATGGTGAAATAAAATTGTTTGATTCAAATCAAATAACAGTCTATCGTTCTTTAACGATGAACTGCAAATGTGAGTAAATCTCACTAACTCTGAACAGTTTATAATTTCATGTTGTATTTTTAGAACAGTTAAATATTGATTGATTGATTTGTGTATTGACTGTTTGATTGAACTGCTAGACAGTTAGTTGAATTTCTATATTTGATTCTGTTTAACAGAATATATCATATGGAACCGAAAGTGATGTTATCTATATTGTTTAACATCTGTGGATACAGGGAAACAGGTAGGAGGAATCCAACTGGATTCCTCAACATTTATTTTACTGTGATTCATATATTGTGATATATGATGTGATATATAATCTGTTGTCGATTATATGTGTTTGGACGATACTGATCATTGTGATTTGATATGTTGAATACCCTAACATACCGAAATGTTGATAAGGGAATATTTTCAAAGTGATATTTGAAAATAAAATATTTATAAATGGAATATTTATAAATAGGAGATATTTAGAAAAGGGAAATTATAAAATCAAAGGAGATTTTATAAAAGGAACTATTTATAAATGGAATATTTATAAATAGAAATTTATTTATAAATGGATTAATTATAAATAGAAAATACTTAGAAATAAAACCCTAAAGGAATTGTTTGCAAACCATTTGCAAATAGATTAGAAAGAGAATTTGTTTTTAAAACATTTAAAAATCAAATAGAAAGAGGAAGGTTTGTAAACGATTTACAAATCAATCAGAAAGAGAAATGTTTGTAAACCATTTACAAATGAGATTGAATAGGGGATATTTGTAAAACCATTTACGAATATAAATAAAAAGGGGAAATCATTTGTAAAGTGAAGAACTGTTACTAAAAGTAAATCTTTATAAATGAATAGTTTGATCGAGTTAAAAGGAGTTAATCGATGTTAGTTTAATAGAATAAAGGAGTTAATCGATGTTAGTTTAATCGATTAGAGTTAAAGCAAATGAGTTAATCGAATATAGTTTATTCGAATAGAAAGTAAAAGGAGTTAATCGAATATAGTTTATTCAAATAGAATAAAGGAGTTAATCGAATATAGTTTATTCAAATAGAATAAAGGAGTTAATCGAATATAGTTTATTCAAATAGAATAAAGGAGTTAATCGGATATAGTTTATTCGAATAGAGTAAAAGGAGTTAATTGAATATAGAGTTAAGTGAATAGAATTAAAAGAGTTATCGAATATAGTTTATTCGATAGGAGTTAAGTGAATAGAGTTAGAGTTAAATCAAAAGAGTTAACTGAATAGAATAAATTGAATAGAGTTATCGAATATACCTTATCGAAGGGAGGAGTTATCGAATAGAGAGGTATTCGAACGAGAGTCACGTAAGGAAGTGTTAAAGGGTTAAAAGATGAAATTGCCTTGTTTCGAGATTTGAAATGTTGTTCGGTTAAGGTATGAGAGGTAGTTATACCCAAACTTGATTGACTTTGTTTTAATTTAGAAATGGGTAAGGTTCGAGAGTGAAAGTGGTTAGGTGAATTTAGAAAATAAGTATAGTGGTTCGAGTTGTCGTCGCGATGTTGATTTAAACATCTGTTTAAATCCAAGTAAAGAAGATTTGGAAATGTTTTCCAAATAGAATCAGAAACATAATCAAATATTGAAATAGGAAATATGAATATATATATATATATATAGTTATATAGTTATATATATATATATATGATTGATGATTGGGTGATAGAATTTCCATCTGGAAATAATATCGTTGTTTGCACACTTGTTTTCTTTGATGGTTAAATCACAGACTATTGAAGTTTTGACCATTTTAACGTGGTTATTATGGAGAGACCGGTTGGATTATTATCCAAAGAACCACTTTGTATTGGCATAAGCATTGCGAATCATATATGCCAAAGGAAATTGAAGGCGAAGTTATGCAAGGGCTATCCTGTTTACAGAATAGTGCCTTCGGTTCATCCTGTTCCTGGATGACTTGTATGGACGGATGTCTGACAGAGTATTTCCAGACGGTCACGTATATTGATTTCTCTAACCGTACCAAGAGTGGAAGCGGAGAAGGAAACTTCTTTTAGCTAACACATAATGTATTGTTGAGGACGTCAATCGGTGATTTGATGGATTTGACGATGTGACATTCGAAGTGAATCTGGTGTGATGATAAAGCGTAACTTCTAGCCTTACAACCGGTAAATGACAGAAATCGGGTAGGCAGCATGGCTAAGTCGGTCGCACCGAAGTATGGTGTATAATCACCTGATCTAGAGTTTCATTTACTTCTAAAAATCTATTGTTAAGGCTGTCTCATTCGGGAAACGGTTGCTGATCCCAACCATTGGTGATATACATTCGATACACTCAAGCGAAATGATTGGTCGGTCATGTGTGGCCGGGTTGCAAGATGTTCTTGTTGAATCCAGTGTATTCCTCTCTAGAGGTACACTAGCGAAAGGTGGTTCCATACCTTGTCATAGTTGGAAATCCATTACCCAATACGTGCTTGCGGTTTTGATTGTATACAATATATGTAGAACGTGAGATGAAAGCGTTTGCGCTAGATGATTATTATATTGTGGTTGATAGACATTATTATAATATCAAAGGTCTTTGATATAAAGATAATTTGGATTCTCATAAGGGAAAAACCAGTTCCGTTATACGGCGTGGTCTTATGAGATATCGTTTACTTGTTCGAACGGTTTTAAACTGTTTTACTCATACCAGTCCCATGACTGACCCGGAGTTTATTTTGTTGTTTTCCCTAAACTCTTGGGTGCCCAATTTTGTATGGGCAGTCAAGTAGTCATGATTTACAGATATACTGGAAGAGCTTGGAGCAGGAGGCTTTAGGATTATATAGCTATAGTTATTTCCGCTGTGTTGTAAGTGTTGTACGTTGATAAATGATTTGTATATTCAAGTACAGATTTGTATTTCAAAGTTATGTTATGAAATATATTTATTCGTTCTGCTGTGAGATTCGTGTTACTCTGATATTGTGTTCTTCTTCTTCTTCTATTCTAAGTTTCTATCTTATCTTTCCTCATCCTCTAATTTCTTTCATTAATGATCGGTATTTTTCAATGTTTGGTTAGTCGTCATCGTGTTTATGTCGATAACCAAAGTCATCAAAATCCCGGGTCATTACAGTTGGTATCAGAGCAGAAGGTTAATTGATTAACTTGGCTCTGTGGCGTGACTCGATAGAGATAGGGTTAGTAATACCCTAAACTGAGATTGAGTGTATATAAACGAGTGGACGTATTTGTTATTGATATAAAAATTTGTTTTATATTGTGGGGATTTATTGGTTGAGTTGTTTATGGGTTCTGGTCGATCAGTTTGATCCACTGTATCGGTAGGAGTTTATAAACACTCGAATACGATGGGTCGACACGATATGTTTTGAAAAGAGGGTAAATTAAAATAAGTTACCCAAGGTATATCTTGATATAGAGAAGATATATATATCAAAATTATAATATATTGGATATATTGGTTGTTATTATAATCGAGTAAGATTATAAATTAAATGGTTATGTAAATAACCAATCAGAATTCATATAAGTGAAATACGTGAAATCAGATGAGTTGAATCTGAAATTTAAACTAGAAACTGAATTAAAATCCTGGAAAATTTGGATAAGTGTTTGTAAATGGATTTGGATTAAAGATAAGGAAAATTTAAGATCTTGGGAGATTTTAAATTGTTTTACAAGCAGTGTGAATTATATGTTGAAATGAATTTCAAAGTGTAAATGTTTAGAAATGGTTTTATAGTATTGAACTCACTTCGATCGCTGGAAAATAGATTCTAATGATGACAGCTGCATCATCAGTATTCATTTTCGAGTTGTAAGTAACGAATTACTATCAGAAATACTGTTTTGGAAAGACAAGTTGTGTTGAATTTAAAAATGGGAATTATAATATAGAATTTGAATATAGAAAATATAAAGAGAATTCAAATAGAATTGAATATAGAAATTCAAAGGGAGTTTGAATATATGAAATTCAATGGAATTGAAATAGAGTTTGAATATAGAAATTCAAATGGAATTTGAATATAGAATTCAAATGGAATTCAAAAATAGGATTTGAATATATGGAATTTGAATATAGAATTTAAATGGAATTTAAACTATAGAATTTGAATATATAGAATTTGGATAGAAATAACTAAGTCGAAGAGGAATTAGTTAATCAAGTTTTGAATTTGAAGTTGAACTTTGAAAGGTGAATTGGATTTGTAAATGGATATTCGAAATCGAATATAGAACTTAAATTTGAAATTTGGATTCAAATTAATTAATAAGAAAGTTAAAATATATTTGAACATGTCATGTTCAAATATAAAAGTGAAATAGACTAAAGAGTTAATGAACAAATTAATTAACGAATTGAGTTAAAACGATCAGGTATAGCTAAAAATAGATTGGACGGGTATAGATATGCAGGAGACAGGTTTGGAATATAATATGGATAAGGTATGAAGGTATATATTAGAATGCCCGACAAAAGGTATGTATTTAATTTATATGTGAGATTTTATGCACCGTATCGGCTAGCCGCTTGGCTTTTTCTTTTTCTTTTGGATTGGTGAGGACCATGGGAGGCTATTTGAAATATCCCGATGCTCCTGGTACAAAGGAGGATATGGCGAATTTTTCCGGGAATTTAAGGAGTTATAATATTTTTAAGATAATTTGATAGTTAGAATTCAACGTATCGATATATATATAGAAGTCGATAAGGGAACGAACTTAGAAATGGAATAGTAAAATCAAAAAGGAAGACTAAGAATAAAATCTAGTAAGAATAGAAAGAGGAAGTGCACACGTGTTTAAAAGTGAATAAGTAGTTGTATGGTATCGATTATTCGAGTAAGTAGTCATATCTATTTTGACGTTATAAATGTTATTCAGTCAAGGTCTGAGAGGTAGTTATACCCCAACTTGATTAATTTCATTATTAACAAATAAATAGTAAGATTTCAGGCTCGAAGATCAATGTTGGATAAGAGTTAGTTGAATATAGTATTTGGGTTGTCGTAACGATGTTTTACACAACATCCGTTTTAACCCAAATAAGTGTAAGCTTGGAAATATAATAAAGAATATTTCCTAAGTATAGAAATAAACGAGATCGGAAAAGAGATAAGTAATTGGAATATTTTTCCAATTTTAAAATAGCATATATTTTCTAAAGTTTAGAAAATAAAGGAAAGCTATATTCGGAAATGTTTTCCAAATAACATAAAAGGGCAATATGGTTATTGAAAATATTTGGTTAACAAATATTGATAAAGAAATAGAGAAGTGATATAACTAATGGAATATTAATTAAGGGCTCAGTGACATGTTCAAAAGGAAGATTTGATTTTTGAAAAGAGTAAACTGATTGAAAACTCCTAGGGAAAGACTTTTTGAATTGAAAACAAATTTAACAAAATTTTGTGAAAGCAAAATTGAATAAAAGTAAAGCCAGTAAAGTGGTAACTGAGGTTGAATTAGAATGATATCAAGACCAATTGGATTGTGAGATTCAAATTTGAAGTGTAATGTGATAATCAAGTGAAGAGTTGGAAATCGAGAGTAAACTCGAGTTGAAATGATATTTGGCTCGGATATAAGCGAGTGGTTGTGTCGTGGATAAAAGCGGATTGGAATTTGATTGGGATGATCCTTGTATCCGCTGAATTGATAACAGGTGGAAAGGATATAATGATATGCCAACAAAAAGGTACAAGTTTATATTCCTATTGGATATAAGATTTATGAGCCGAATTGGGAAGCCGCTTAGCTGTTTGATTTTCTTTTGGGTGGGAGATGGCCCAGAGAGGCGAGTGGTGGTTTGACGGATTGACCAGTGCAAAGGAGGTGCTGGCGAAAATTTTCGAAGAGTTAAGGCGTTAGAAAATTTTCAGGATTTTTGAAAATTTTCGGTGATAAGAATTAAATAAAATTTTAATTGAAATTAAATTGGTTCAGTTGAAACTGAAGTTAGAAAGTGAACAAATATGTCCTAACCAGTCGATAGGGTCGTCCTCTACCTTTTAGCAATTTCGAGGACGAAATTATTTTAAGTGGGGAAGATTGTAACGACCCGCATTGGCAGATATATTATAATTAATTTATTTAATTATATAAATAGTGATTTAGGGAATTAAATCATCATTAATTAAATTATAGTGAATATTAAATTAAATTAAAATAATAAATTAAATAATATATTTAATTCTGAAATAATCAGAATTGGCTGAAATGGCGATATGGTGTGAACTGGATCATCTATGATATTTAATTCAGTTTAGAATTGAAGTAGAATACCGAATATATTATTTGAACGACAGTTTGAACGTATAATTATATTATAATTAAAATCGAGCTCGAAATTGCGCTGCAGTTCGTAAATTGGCGATTTGAACTTCAACTGAATGTACCGGATTTGTTTTAAGCCGGATTTCTGTGAAACAAGAAACTGTAGAGCTGGTGGAGTATATCTTACTAGTGGAAGAGAAAAATCGGGATTTCGTCGGATAGATTTTGATTTACGTCCAAATCAAATTTTAGAAAAGTCGCTGTGGAATTCCTTTATAATTTATAAAGGAATTATTTATATTTTAAAAAGGAATTTCAATATAAATCGAATATCGGATTGACCCAGACTTGAAATATCAAGTTAGAAATTCATATAGGAATATTCTAGAGCTGTATGGTATTCCACTGTGAATATATATACGATAATATAAAATTATTTATATTTAATTTAATTATATTTAAATATATTTATATATTTAAATGGGTCATTCAGAGCTTTAAAAATAGCCAGTTTTTAATACGACCTCAGAATTCGACGAAACCAATTTTGTTGGATTCGTAATGTCAAATTATTGCTAGATTTCAATTTCCGTGATTTTTAGAGTCAGTATGTGGCCGTGCGGATTTTTAGAGTGAAAAACAGACATTATTCTAATAGTTAAAAATACGCTGTGTGAGCAAACGGAGTCGGAATTAGACAAAACCAGTTTCGTTGGGACCGTAATGTCGAACTGTAGCTGCATGACCAGTTTCGTGATTTTTGGGTATCGTATGTGGTCATAGGAATTTTTAGAAGACGAATTTAACGAATAATTGGCTAAATTAAATATCTAAAAATATCTAGGAAAATATCTAGATATTTTTCGAGCCTATAAATACTCTCACCTTTCTCACCAAACCCTTTCTCACAATTTCTCTAGTGGCCATCATTTTCTTTTTATAGAAAAGGATTTCGATCCACATAAAAATCAAGAGAAAACCAAATAAAATTCCTAAATTCAATACAACTTGATTTTTGAGTTCTCTATATGATTCTCTTCTCATCTGGGTGGCTATTTCATGGTGCGGTTCTATTCTTGTCAAAGCAGTTTTGTACAGCGTGGCGTATTCGAGATCTAGGGTTCGATTTCTACTTTGATTGGTGAAACCGAGTTCGGATATGAATGGAGGAGGTTGATTTGTAGTTTGTTGCAAAGTATTTAGGGTTACAGTGAGGATTTTGTTCGGTCATTTGTGGAGCAGCAGCTCGAGCAACAGTTGAACGCATTTCAACAGGAGAGTGCGAGTTCGAGATTAAGGCTATGATGAGGTGCGGTTTTGGAAGAGCAAAGCGATGGTGGTGTCGGTTTTTAAAATCACAACGAAACGAGGGTGGTAGAGGAGTTCAAAGGGATCGGCTATGGTTGGTTGTACAGGAGGAGGCCACGACAGTTTGATTTGGGGAAGATAAGTAAAAGGAGCGGATGGGTTTAAGGGGTAGTTGGGTCGGATTTCGTATGGTAAGCCCAATATGGAAATTAAATTAAGTTTAATTCATATGAAATAGAGTACAAACTTGTAATGCTAATATCTAACACATACGGTATCAGATTGACGAATGTAAGTTGCGTTGGGACCATATGGACGAGAGCTTCACAATGAAGCTGACTGGAAGTGGATTGGGGCTCGTATGAAATTATGGCAAAATAAAATTGTTTGATTCAAATCAAATAACAGTCTATCGTTCTTTAACGATGAACTGCAAATGTGAGTAAATCTCACTAACTCTGAACAGTTTATAATTCCATGTTGTATTTTTATTACAGTTAAATATTGATTGATTGATTTGTGTATTGACTGTTTAATTGAACTGCTAGACAGTTAGTTGAATTTCTATATTTGATTCTGTTTAACAGAATATATCATATGGAACCGAAAGTGATGTTATCTATATTGTTTAACATCTGTGGATGCAGGGAAATAGGTTGGAGGAATCCAACTGGATTCCTCAACATTTATTTTACTGTGATTCATATATTGTGATATATAATCTGTTGTCGATTATATGTGTTTGGACGATACTGATCATCGTGATTTGATATGTTGAATACCCTAACATACCGAAATGTTGATAAGGGAATATTTTCAAAGTGATATTTGAAAATAAAATATTTATAAATGGAATATTTATAAATAGGAGATATTTAGAAAAGGGAAATTATAAAATCAAAGGAGATTTTATAAAAGGAACTATTTATAAATGGAATATTTATAAATAGTAATTTATTTATAAATGGATTAATTATAAATAGAAAATACTTAGAAATAAAACCCTAAAGGAATTGTTTGCAAACCATTTGCAAATAGATTAGAAAGAGAATTTGTTTTTAAAACGTTTAAAAATCAAATAGAAAGAGGAAGGTTTGTAAATGATTTACAAATCAATCAGAAAGAGAAATGTTTGTAAACCATTTACAAATGAGATTGAATAGGGGATATTTGTAAAACCATTTACGAATATAAATAAAAAGGGGAAATCATTTGTAAAGTGAAGAGCTGTTACTAAAAGTAAATCTTTATAAATGAATAGTTTAATCGAGTTAAAAGGAGTTAATTGATGTTAGTTTAATAGAATAAAGGAGTTAATCGATGTTAGTTTAATCGATTAGAGTTAAAGCAAATGAGTTAATCAAATATAGTTTATTCGAATAGAAAGTAAAAGGAGTGAATCGAATATAGTTTATTCAAATAGAATAAAGGAGTTAATCGAATATAGTTTATTCAAATAGAATAAAGGAGTTAATCGAATATAGTTTATTCAAATAGAATAAAGGAGTCAATCGGATATAGTTTATTCGAATAGAGTAAAAGGAGTTAATCGAATATAGAGTTAAGTGAATAGAATTAAAAGAGTTATCGAATATAGTTTATTCGATAGGAGTTAAGTGAATAGAGTTAGAGTTAAATCAAAATAGTTAAGTGAATAGAATAAATTGAATAGAGTTATCGAATATACCTTATCGAAGGGAGGAGTTATCGAATAGAGAGGTATTCGAACGAGAGTCACTAAGGAAGTGTTAAAGGGTTAAAAGATGGATTTGCCCTATTTCGAGATTTGAAATGTTGTTCAGTTAAGGTCTGAGAGGTAGTTATACCCCAACTTGATTGACTTCGTTTTAATTTAGAAATGGGTAAGGTTCGAGAGTGAAAGTGGTTAGGTGAATTTAGTAAATAAGTACAGTGGTTCGAGTTGTCATCGCGATGTTGATTTAAACATCTATTTAAATCCAAGTAAAGAAGATTTGGAAATGTTTTCCAAATAGAATCAGAAACATAATCAAATATTGAAATAGGAAATATGAATATATATATAGTTAGATATATATATATATATATGATTGATGATTGGGTGATAGAATTTCCATCTGGAAATAATATCGTTGTTTGCACACTTGTTTTCTTTGATGGTTAAATCAAAGACTATCGAAGTTTTGACCATTTTAACGTTGTTATTATGGAGAAACCGGTTGGATTATTATCCAAAGAACCACTCTGTATTGGCATAAGCATTGCGAATCATATATGCCAAAGGAAATTGAAGGCGGAGTTATGCAAGGGCTATCATGTTTACAGAATAGTGCCTTCGGTTCATCCTGTTCCTGGATGACTTGTATGGACGGATGTCTGACAGAGTATTTCCAGACGATCAAGTATATTGATTTCTCTAACCGTACCAAGAGTGGAAGCAGAGAAGGAAACTTCTTTTAGCTAACACATAATGTATGGCTGAGGACGTCAATCGGTGATTTGATGGATTTGACGATGTGACATTCGAAGTGAATCTGGTGTGATGATAAAGCGTAGCTTCTAGCCTCACAACCGGTAAATGACAGAAATTGGGCAGGCAGCATGGCTAAGTCGGTCGCACCGAAGTAGGGTGTATAATCACCTGATCTAGAGTTTCATTTACTTCTAAAAATCTATTGTTGATGCTGTCCCATTCGGGATACGGTTGCTGATCCCAACCGTTGGTGATATACATTCGATACACTCAAGCGAAATGAGTGGTCGGTCATGTGTGGCCGGGTTGCAAAATGTTCTTGTTGAATCCAGTGTATTCCTCTCTAGAGGTACACTAGCGAAAGGTGGTTCCATACCTTGTCATAGTTGGAAATCCGTTACCCAATACGTGCTTGCGGTTTTGATTGTATACAATATATGTAGAACATGAGATGAAAGCGTTTCCGCTAGATGATTATTATATTGTGGTTGATAGACATTATTATAATATCAAAGGTTTTTGATATAAAGATAATTTGGATTCTCATAAGGGAAAAACCCGTTCCGTTATACGGCATGGTCTTATGAGATATCGTTTACTTGTTCAAACTGTTTTACTCATACCAGTCCCATGACTGGCCCGGAGTTTATTTTATTGTTTTCCCTAAACTCTTGGGTGCCCAATTTTGTACGGGCAGTCAAGTAGTCAGGATTTACAGATATACTGGAAGAGCTTGGAGTAGGAGGCTTCAGGATTATATAGCTATAGTTATTTCCGCTGTGTTGTAAGTGTTGTACGTTGATAAATGATATGTATATTCAAGTACAGATTTGTATTTCAAAGTTATGTTATGAAATATATTTATTTGTTCTGCTGTGAGAATCGTGTTACTCTGATATTGTGTTCTTCTTCTTCTTCTATTCTAAGTTTCTATCTTATCTTTCGTCATCCTCTAATTTCTTTCATTAATGATCGGTATTTTTCGATGTTTGGTTAGTCGTCATCGTGTTTATGTCGATAACCAAAGTCGTCAAAATCCTGGGTCATTACAATTATGGACGAAGCTTTTCCAGCAAAGATGCCAAGGTCACCCTGGGATGACATTATGTTTAAGGATCGACACTCAGAGGGATTGATAACTCCAACTGAAGATCCAATGGTGATAACCATAGGCCTGGGTCCTGCCATTATTAGAAGAGTTCTAGTTTACAGTGGAGCATCCGTCAATGTACTTTTCGTCAGTGCTTTCCAAAGGATGAAGCTCTCCATGGAAGATGTGAAGGCTTGTCAGAGCAAAATTCATGGATTCACTGGACAAGCTATTCAGCTAATCGGAGTCTTCAATCTACTTATTGAGTTCAGAGAAGGGGAAAACAAGGCGGCACAGAAGCAAGGTTTCGTCGTAATCGATGAGTGGTCTGCTTATAATGCTTTCCTCGGAAGACCAACTCTCGCAGCTTTCAGAATAACAATGGCACCATAGTGTCTAACGATGAAATTTCCCACTGAAAACGGGGTTGGAGTAGTCAAAGGCGATCAGCAAACAGCAAGGGCGTGCTATCTGATGGAACTTGTCGAGGCAAGGAAGAGAGAAGTGAAAAACAATGCGGAGCTTCCGCCCCGCATTCATGAATCCCCCTTAGAGCAATTATGGCAGGGCCCTCATACTGGTGAACATAGTGGGGCTCAGTAGGAAATCGATCCAACGAAAACTAGTATGGGGGAAGACAGAGCGGAACCGATTAAAGATACCATTTCTATTTCAATACATGATAAAGATCATGACCGAGTCTTAAAGATAGGTTCTCAGTTGGGCCAAAAGCTACAAAGGATTTGATATTGTTTCTAAAAGCAAACTTGGATGTATTTGCTTGGACGCATTCAGACATGTGTGGAATATCAATAGATGTAATTGTTCATAAATTGAATGTTAATCCCAATTTAACTCCTGTAAAACAGAAACGACGAACTCAGAGACCTGAAAGATCGATGGCATTAAAAGAAGAAGTAGATAGACTTTCTAAGAATAATTTTATACGGGCATCTACATATCCCAACTGGGTCTCGAATCCAGTTCTCATCAAGAAGTCTAATGGCAAGTGGAGAGTATGCATAGAGTACTCAGACCTTAACAAAGCATGTCCCAAGGACAGTTTCCCTCTACCTAGAATCGACTAGCTTGTCGATGCGACCGCGGGGCATGCACTATTACCTTTCACGGATGCATATTCTGGATTCAATCAAATTATGATGCATTAACCTGATCAGGAAAACACAAGTTTTATAACTGACAGAGGCTTGTACTGTTATAAGGTTATGCCATTCGGAATAAAGAATACAGGAGCAACATACCAGCGTCTTGTGAACTCCATGTTCAAATCCCAAATTGTGAACACTATGGAGGTTTATATCGATGACATGTTAATAAAGTCCAAAGAGGTTAAAGATCACCTAGAGAATCTAGTAGAGATGTTCTATATCCTTAGAAAATTTGGCATTTAAATCCTCTGAAATGCTCATTCGGGGTTTCTTCAGGGAAATTTCTCGGATTCATAGTCAATGCCAGGGGCATTGAGGCAAATCCTTCCCAGATCACGGCATTATGAGAAATGTGAGCACAAAAAACAATAAAGGAGCTTCAGAGCTTGAATGGAAAAAATGGCTACCTTTGACCGCTTCATCTCTAAAGCAACGAATTGATGCATCCCACTTTTTGACGCCTTAAGGAATGGAAAGAAAGGCTTCCAATGGACCCCAGAATGTCAAATGGATTTCGAACAGTTAATTCAACATTTGTAATCTCCACCGATGCTTTATAAACCCAGAAATGGAGAAGAGACGTTCGTACAAAATTCTCGGATGGTACGTTTGAACTAAGGACAACGGACGGAGTCCAACGCCCAAGAGCATGGAATGTTATACATCTCCGACACTACTTCTTTTAATGTTACTTTCGTATTGCTTATAAATAACATGCATTGTACATACCATGCAATGCTATTACAAGTTTTGTAAATATAAATGAAAGGAATCAAATTGCTTGCTTAAATCATACATTTGCAAGTTACTCACTGAAGTTCGATTTTAATTTGATTCAAACCACAAATGAAACTATGAGTTTCGCCAAAGGGACACCTTCTTAATTGTAAGGTTGAAGGCCCTAGCTCAAACAAGTCATAATAAAAACCGACAAATGAGCTAGCATTTGACCCAAGAAACTGCACAATGATAAACCAAAGACCTCCCCGAGGGGCACCCAATCAATCGTCAACGTCGTTAATACATGGCCGGATTGCGATGAACATTGGGTTTTAAAATCAAAGACCTCCCTGAGAGGCACTCAGTTAGTTGTCCGAACCATTTATACATGTTCCGGCCGCAATAAATATTGAGTTCATAAACCAAAGACCTCCTCGAGGGGCACTCGGTTCATCGTGAATGCCATTAATACATGACTGGATAGTGATATAAACACTGGGCTTATAAGACCTCTTTGGAGGCATCCGATCAGATGTTGGGTCCTCCAAACCCAACTATTAATTCTGGATCTTCCAAATCCAGTTACTGGCGAACTTTAAAATACCCCTACTGGGGCATCTGATCATAAGCCGGGTCCTCCAAATTCGGTTAGTGACGGACCCAAAGACCTTCCCAGAGGCACCCTACAAATTCTACAAGTGGCCGAGTCATTCAGTCATAATGAATAATGGGTTTACAAATATTTCTTCATGGAAACGAAAGTATAAGACCTTTCAAACAGGGGCACAAAAAACAAAGACCTCACACTCATTTAAGAGGTATGAGCTGGAACAGCTAAGCCGGGAACCTTTAGTCATGATTACGCCAAAAGTCAGTAATAGCAGGAACACATAACTCAAAGGTTCCGAAGGAAATCAATCACAGAGTATGTTTTCTAAACTCTAAAAAGTCTGTGGCAAATCTTGGTATGGGGGCAATACTACCACATTAAAGAAATTCAATAATGTTTGTCTCTTAGACATACCACAGATTTGTCACAACCCGAGACTAAAGGTTCAACCTAAGTTAAACCCCGAAATGGCTATGGAAAACTTGAGAACTTCAGTACCGTGACAAACACAAAGATGATTGTTCGCGGAAGAGAAGTTTCAGAAGCTGCTTCAGCTAAAATCAAGAAGGGGCAGCGGAAAATACGATGATTAAAAATAACTTACTAAAATACCACGGGATCATTTTTATACCATGTATTGTGTTAACAAGTAACTTATAGTGTAAAATCTTTGTGTTGCAATCATGAAAAGATGATAAGTGCAGAATGCAAAGCAGGAAAGTAAGACAAAGCTCAAGTGCAATAAGAAGAACATAGTTTCATTTTAGCAGCACAGAGTCAGATCACAGAATTACAAAGTCAAGCGTAAAAGTAGTGAGCGAGGGCCGGCACTTGCATATACAACCGGTCTAAATGCAGTACATAAAAGGAAACGACAAAATAAAGGAAACTAGTTTAATCCATTACTTCTTCTTTCCAATGTTTGAGCCCCTAGACTTCAAAGTTGGTCCAACCCATTGATCCCCACCTTTGATCACTGTACCACTGGGACTCTCTTGGGAAGATATAGTAGCGACCTTTTCTTTCTTCTTCTTCTTCCTGATCATTGTCTTTCCCTTGCGGCTCGAAGATGTCTCCCGTTTTCCTTGAATCTCAGTGTCTTGTGCCGGGGACTCGTCAGTATGCTTTGAACCTCCCTCACTTGTGAAATAATCGACATCCTTGTCCAAGTCTGCAATTGCATCAATCTTGGTGTCCAAGGATCTCGGGGTCGTAACATTAAGCAGAGACTTGTCACCCTGACATGGAATATAAGCTGGGGGTAGGAGATGTCGATATTAGAACCGAGTCGGTGGTCATGGCTTCAGTTATCATAGCAGTAAATCCACCGGAAGGAAGTGTCGGTGAGATCAGACCTAAGGAAGACAAACAGTGAACTAAATATGTAGTGGTACTGGGAGAAGTGAACAGGTGGTCTAGGTTTGGTACGAATTGAACAATCTCAGTTTTACCTGCAGCCGTGAGACCCGCCTTAATATTCATACGTGCTTCGACTTCAAATCCGCTTACATCAAGAGGGCTACCAGCATCATTGCCTCCATTTTTGTCTTTCTGAAGGTCAGGAAGATCAGCAAAAGTCTATGAACCAGAGGCCTCAACATTGACAGGGTCCACATGGGCTTCAACATTTGTATCGAGAATGGGTTCTCCTGAACACCCAGCTCTATCTTTAAGAAGACCTCTTGCCGCTGCTAACTGAGCCTTCCCCACGACTAAAGCATCACGAGACTCTAGATCAAGGAGATCCCCAATGAGATCGTCTTCACTGCGGAAGCCTTCATTGATTTCTAGAATTCACTCCCAAACAAGAGCTAGAGTAATCTCGAATTTTTCCTCCAAAAAATGCAAGCTTCCTTTGTTCATAACACTATAGACATAAAAGTCAAAAAAGGAAGCCTCACTTTCTAAGCGAACCTTTTCAAGATCAGCGGCAGCTTTAAGTTTTTCCCCCTCAAGGGTTGTGCTGAGTGACGAAACCTTCTCACGAAGAGCGGCATTCTGTTGTTGGTGGGCGGCTGATAAGTTCTTTTCCATGGCTAACTGAGATTCAGTCATCTGTCTAATAGCTTGAGCTCCTTGTAGTTGTGCTGATAAAGTATTTTCATTCATCCTCGTAGTAGCAAGTTCTTCTTTATGCCTTTTGTTTTCCAGCTCCGAGTTTGACAACTCTAAATCTTTCTCAGAATGCGAAGCAATAATTTTCTCTTGTGATTTTTTAGCTTTAATCAATTTGACCTTGTAACTCTCTAATGTGGCAATACGATCGAGGGTAATCTCGTTAACCCTTGAAAGTTCGCGAGCAAAGGACCACCACAGTCCTAATTATTTCTCAGCCTGACATTTGAACTTGTCCAACTTTATGTCACATTGGTCCCTAGCTATTTGCAATTGATTCTAAGCCACATCAAACTGCATAGATGCGCTACCTTGCAAGTCAACGAACTGCTCGAGTAAATCTCGCTTGTCATTAGGATAAATATTCAGATTGAGACATGTTCCTCTAAGATTCCAACCTGAGAACCGGTCAGCAAGGCCAAAATTAGCCGGGCCAGGGACATAGCAAGGCCTGTTCATGATGGTCTCAAGGTCAGAGGGGGCGGGAGTGACTGTTGGAGAAGCTATAGGTATTTCCTTGAAGGTAGAATGAGTGTCTGGCATAGGAAAGTCATCCAACTTGTGGCGCTTTCGAGAATCACTCTTATTCCCTTCACCCGCGTTGTCTTTTCACTTGGATTTTTTCTTTTCTTCTCGATCTTTTCCCTCTGCTTTTCCTCCCGTCGAGCTTCGTCATCCTTCCTTCATCGCCTTTGTTCATCGGTTTCGGGAAGTGGCCGAGACTGGTGAAATGTTTGTGAGTGCTGAGGAGGGTCAGGCCGACGGGGATATTGTGAAGGATGAGATCTGTTTAAAAAATGCTTTGGATCTTGCTGGTTTCGCTTTTCTTTACAATCTTGCAAAAATGAGGACTTCGGCATTGCTCCTATACCTGACGAAAAGGAAGCGACAAGAATTCAGTACTCATATCATTGAAGGATAAAGCGACTTTAAAAAGTAAGTTCGGAAGAGCAGTAAGCAATGTTAAAAAGCAAGCGCTTGTCAAAACAGATTTAGTAACAAACTAATACTAAGAGATGCATTTGAAAGGAGTCCTATATTGGCAGTAGATTTTCCAGGACAGAGATTCTTGCAAGGGTCATCTAATGAGGTTCCTACATCAATTGCCCCCTTGACTTTATCCATTGCAGATAATGCAGGGGCTGATAGTGAAACATCGTGAGGAATAATGTGTTTAGCAGAGCTAATGTCACTTAAATCCTTAAAGATGTCCGAAGAATAACCTTTGGGAGTAACCGGTGTGGGGGGTTCTTTAGAAGTCTTCTTAACACCGGTGTTGTCATCAGAAGCAACTTCAGCATTTTCTGTTGTTTTATCTCCCTTAGTCGGGTCCGAAAAGGTTCGTGAAGAAGTCGAATCCTCCTCACCTACCTCAGTCACTTCCTTAACACTTCCACTTTTCCCTTTGTCATGCTCGGACTTCCCTTCCTTAATAGAAGACAGCTTAGCCTTAGGGGGTGTCATACTGCTTTCTGCAGTACTGGGGCATTTTTGTAAGGAAGATCTACGAGTAGGACCTTTACCGGCAATTCATGTCTTAGGAAAAAGCTGCAATTTGAGAGTACGGGAAAGATCAAGCAAATGGTACTGATAAAGAAATTCCTCGGTAATCAGATATCTCCTACTTCTATGTGCCTTAGGAATGGTCTATAAAGTATCATACAACTCGTCGCCAATATTATCATTGGAGTCAGAAGAGGGAAGGTCTGCAAAATAAAAGAGGATGGTTAAACATGCCAAAGCTAACTGTAGAGATAAAGGGAAAATGTGAAAATATGTTATTACCTCCTTCCATCCATCTTCCATAGAAGCTGTCAGGACAGAGTACAAAGCAATAGTTTTCTAAGTAGCCCTTGACACTTTCCATCAAGTCAGTTACAATCTTAGAGTACTTTCCTTCTAAGCTAACAATCGATCGCGAAGGTTGTTTCTTTTTGAAGGTGTATAAAGAACGAACCTCTTCAAAGGATGGGGGCATTCCTTGGTTCTCATAAAAAGTATGTAAAGGCAAGTTAGGATAGCGTAACTGTTGGGATGAAGTTGCATGGGGCAACGACTAGACGCTTTAAAATCATCTCTATGAAAGGGTTAAAAGGGGGGTCACCACCCATCGTCAACATGTATCGGTTGACAGCAACATATCCAAGGGGTTATCCGCAAACTCATTGTCCTCTGGAAGCTTAAACTCATCCTCTGATATACTGAATTGGGCACAAAGTCTTATACCGGTGACCACCGAGTTTTTTTGGTTTACTATCATCGGGTTTTCTAGTCAAAGGCTTGGGGATCGGAAATTCAGGATAAACGTTAGCTACAACTGTAGAAGTACTGGCCGATGCGGACTTTGACATTGCTTCAAGATGTTGGTAAGATTTCTGTCTGGTATCCATTTCTACGCAAACAGATATGTTTGAAAATGGAATACAAGTATATATTTTCTATAACAAGAGCATTGTGTGCAATTTGATGAAGATAAAGCTTGAGTTGTCATAATGGGAGTGATCAATCTCAAATTTTGTTATGAACTTATACTAAAAAGGTAGAGTGAAATCGCTGATAGGATCCTTTAACTCAAACAAAACATTTTAATATAAAACATGAAAGTTGCATGCGAGGTTTCTAAGTTAACTAACTTATTGTCGATATGGGCAATCGATGGTAGAGTATGTTGGCCCAAAGCAAGTGTTTAAATTATTGGGTGGCAAATGGTAAAGAGTCAGACCCTCAGATGGATCGATCATCCAGATCAAGTTGAATCCGTCCAGACCAATTCAATTTGAATCGGCCAAGACCGATCCAAAGCAGATCAGCCAGAGCCAATCCAATCTGAATCGGTCGCAGTCGATCCAAATTGAAGCAGTCATGGCTGATCCAGATTGGATCAGTCATGACGGATTCATATTGAATCTGTCAGAATTGATCCAAAAATGGTCATCCACGACCGATCCACTGATAGTTCCGATTCAAGAGCAAGTACTTGGTTCAAGCATTTAATCGAACAAGTTACATGCATCGTAAGAAAATCAAGATTCAAGGACTGGTTTGCAAACCGAATTCATCATATACTAACACCAACCCATTCCAATCGTATTCAAACCATTTCAGCACCAAAATTCACAATTTGGAAACCCTATGATTCGAAGAACTAGCTCGAGGCGACAACCCATGAACCTCTCAAAACCAATTCACTCCAATTTAAGTCCAAAACCAAAGAGAATAACCAAAAAGAAGACAAATTACATGTAATTGCACGGACAGGAAAGGCGAACTTGAATTTGAAATGGCACGAGTTTGAAGAGCAAGATTTTCGACTCAAGTTGGTTTGAAGCGAAGTAACTTGACCGTGAATTGAAAGAGGGGATTGAATCGGATGCTCGAATTAAAGTGATTTGCTTTAAAAGGAAGCTGTCGTCATTAACGGATTTCGGCAAGAGTAAAATGGAAATGAAGAGGTGACGGGTCAAGAGTATTATATAGCGCACGGGTCAAGCCAAGCCGGTCCAAACCCTA
Source organism: Allium sativum (assembly GCA_030737875.1). NCBI lineage: Eukaryota > Viridiplantae > Streptophyta > Magnoliopsida > Asparagales > Amaryllidaceae > Allium > Allium sativum. The sequence continues at coordinate 358,590,058 of CM060925.1, forward strand.
TCCACACCAAGTATGCAAAATGCACTTCAAAATATCTTCAAAAATAGTAAAAATGGAGCCAAAAAACCAGAAAAATGCAAGTAAGGAGAGACACAAAGTTTTTATAGTGGTTCGATCAAATGTGACCTACATCCACTTTGCCAAGTGATTCCATTATTGCATTTAGGATTACAAACCAAGCATACTCTCTCAATACATTCATGATTCACCTCACTTTTCTCACTCTTTGACTTAGTAAAGTTCCTATGAGAAATAAATGAGATCCTCCAAGTATGGATGTTGATAGAATCAATCCAAATTCTCTCACTAGTCTTGATGAATCTTCATGTCTTCGCGATGAATATGGAAATGAATCTTTGAATTGAAGTGTTCGAGATGATCAAATTGCTTAGAAGGAGTTGAGGATAGAGTTTACCGGCCCTTCGGGATCACCAAGAAGCCTCTCCCATTAAAGTGGAGTTGAACCTCTATTTATAGAAGCGAGGAGTGAGTGTAATATAGCTTTCAGGATTTGGATCGGGGTGTTGAGTATTTACGAGAATGCCACTGTAGCTAGTTGCCAATTTCCAAGCTTCTGCTTGATCCAAAGCCCCTCGAGCTGATTCAACATGTTCCCATTCGATCCAGAACCCCTCGAGCCAGTGCACTGCGCTTCAGCCCAGTCCAGAACCTCTCGAGCCAATGCAACGCGCTTCAGCCCGGTCCAGAACCTCTCGAGCCAACTTAATGTGTTTCCGTCCGATCGAGTTGCTTCTCGAGCCGAACCAGATGCTACTGTCTGATCCAACTACCTCTCGAGATGAACCATATGCTACTGTCTGATCCAATTGCCTCTCGAGCCGAACCAGATGCTATTGTCCGATCCAACCTGTTATGAAACTGACCGATCCAATGCCATGTAAATTTTGTGGATAATAGCTGGGTAGGGAAGGAATTAACTTGTAGGGTGGGTAGGCATGGATTTTAGGTTTGCAGTGAAGCGAAAATTGAAGGGGACATGGTATGTTGTCCTTAGCTATGCATTGTAGGTAAGCTGGTGAATATAGAAGAGGTAGTTGTGTTGATTTTCACTTCTCATAGATGTTTATGGCTTCAAAAATAGGTAGCTGGGAAGAAAGTAACATGGTGTACATGTTTTTAGCATGTGTGAGTAGGGTACGTCTGTGTACTTAATTTGCTTACTTAGGGTTTAAGTCTCCATTTATTTATATTAAATACGGTTATTAAATTCATCGTTATTTAACGTCGAATGTTGAATATACGCACCGTCATACACAATCTCCGAATGCCACGAAATTAGACGGACTATTACGTTTTCTTGTTCCGGATCCAATGAAATTAATTTCGTTGAAAACCGTCTCCATTTGCACAACGACGTTACTTTAATTTCATTATATTCATCAGCTCACGTTTAAATATCGCACATTCACAAAACAACTCCAATTGGCTCCAAACTGGAAATCTAGCAATAATTAGTTATACTTATTCCAGTAAAATTCATTTCGTCGAAAGCGGAGGTCATTTGAAAAATAGTTATTCTTACGGCTTATACAATATCAATACAATATAAATTAATTCCAAAACAATTAAATTCAATAATAATAAATTATTATTGACATATATATATATATATATATCCAAATAAAATAATATGCAGCTTCAAATTTAACCAATAAGGATTTATAACTCAACAATATAACTTATTAGAAAAACGTTGTCGTTTATAAACGATTCCAGAGCTACTTTCAAATTTTGATTTGGACATAACTTAAAATATATAAGATAAATTCTAATTTTTCTCTTTCATAAGAAAATTATAATCTAATAGATCCAAAGGATTTTTGTTTCATAGAATTCCGACTTAAAACGGATTCTATATATTCAATTGAAGTTCAAAACTCAATATTACAAACTACTGCGACGTTACGAGCTCGTTTATAATTGAATATAAATATAAATGTTCAATCGTCGTTTAATAAATGAATTCTATATTAAAAAACCATTAATATTTCATATATAATATTTAAAACAAGTTTAAATATTCGAATTCAAATGACCGAAAAATCAGGGTCGTTACAAAAAAGAGATCCATTAGAAGCAGTACGCATATTGATACAAGAAAAGTTTTAGTGCAAAAAAATTCTTTGTTGTAATTTGATCATATGTCATATTAAGAAATAAGTAGTTTATTTTGTGAGTGCTTATCATCAGAAACCTACATCATTTCAAACTTTGCATAATTTTCCAGTTTGGAGAAATTTCATCAGTTTTACCTAACATTATCAGTAGTTTTATTTTCTAAATATATTTGTTAAAAAAAACCAATACTAACTATTGGATGCACATAGGGACCTTCCACATACCTATCCATATTCTTAAGGTGTTAGAATTAATTGAGACATATTAGTAGATGAGAAAACATTTACGTTTGCATATAGTAGGGGTGACCAGTTAAATAGAACTTATTCCCATTTACAATCGCAAAACAAGGTAACAACCACCTTATTCCACGAACACATACGTATTTAAGTAAGTTTAGTTTCATTAATATAAATTAAACAAATAAATAAAAACTATTATGAGTTAGGATTGTTTAACCGTAAAATTTAATACTTTATTCATTAAAGTATCATTGTTTTTAATTAGATACTACATTCAGTTAAATTCTTCTAGAAGATAACCATTCAAAAATAACACTAAATTGAGATGAGGTACAAATTTCATTATAATTTAGAAAAACACCACATTTCATCACTAATGAGAATACGAGGGGAACTTTTTTTAATGAAGTCAGGAGAGCGTAATTTGTGCGCAACACGATGCTAACCTTAATTTCACGATCGGTGGATGTTTTCATCACTGGGATCAATGACTTTGGGTATTTTCTGAAATTGAAAAGGCTTGTCACCAAAGGAGGTTGCGAGCAAAGGCAATGAAGGAGAAGTTAATTGTTTGAGTAATAGAAATGGTTACTGAAGATGAAGGAGAGAAGGAGAGGGTTCGAATTAGAGGAGAGAGTTTTACATCTTCATAGAGGAAAAATGGGAATGTGTAAGAATGAAAATTAGTAGAGAATCAATAATTTGAGAACATGAAAGGACTAATTATTTTTGTTTTTTTAGCATTAAATACTAATGAACTAATTGTGAATGTCATGAGACGTAAATATCAATAAATACCCTATAGGCAAATGTTAAGGTTGTTAAATTATCACAATCCGAAATCCCCGCCCGGCCTAGACCGAACTAGAATGCGGATTGCATGAGAACACGACGCATCGGAATGCAGAACAACAGAATATTTCATTGCTAATACAACAATATTCATCAGATTACAAGAATATCAGAGCACGAATAAATATTACATAGCAGAAAAGGATAATATCAAAGATAAATAATTTACATAGCAACGGAAATAAAATGTGTAAACACAATGCACAACGGAAATACATCAACTACCACAACTGAAAGAAATACACTGATACAAAGCTTTCTGAATATAGTTCCAGCTGTAAACCAGGATCCTACTAGATAGAAATCTGCAAAACCAAAAGTACTGGCTGCCCGTGTGGAAAATATGGGCACCCAGAGTTTAGGCGAAAACAATAAACTCCAAAACGGTTATTAAACTTTTACTTTAAAATAGGGTAAATCACGGGACCACGCCGTATGTCACGTAACTGGTTCACTCCCATGAATACTCTAAAATAAAACAATTTGAAAACAACGCAATGCTTTTCGGAAAATGAGGCTATTATAAGATTCGGGTCTCACCACACAATGCAACACAAATGAAATGACCCAAACTCGCCATAAGGTAAAGCCCGGATTGAGTTGAGAACACGACAAATCGGAACGCAAACAGAAGAACATTTCATTGCTCACTACAACAATTACATCAGAGTACAAGAATATAAAAGAGTATGAATAAATAATATACATCAGAAAAATATCAGAGATTAAAATACATTACATAACAGCGGAAAAATAATACATAACACAACTGAAAGAAATACACGGATACAGAGCTTTCCAAATATAGTTCCAGCTGTAAATCCAGGATCCTGTAAAATAGGAATCTGCAAAACCAAATCTACTAGCTGCCCATGTGGAAAATATGGGCACCAAGAGTTTAGGTTTAAAAAAACTCCAGGTTAGTCATGGGACTGGTGTGAGAACTAAAACAGTTATTTAAAACTTTACTTTAAAAATAAAGTAAATCAAGGGATCACGCCATATAACACGAAACGGGTTTTCTCCCAAGAATACCAGTGCATAAAATAGTTTATAAACAGCGCAATGCTTTTCTAAAAATGAAGCTATTGTAAGGCTCAGCTTCCATCACACGATGCAACGCAAGACGGAGGATAGAGTTTTACCTTATAATAGCCAAACATGCTTGGTATGTTTCAAAACAAATCATTTTGATACTATTATAAGTGCACAGTGTTTAAAAACAACTTCAAATATAAATGTATCAATCATAGACGGCATGGGTACCATATATCATGTCGCCATACTAGTTCTATAATTAAAACCGCACAATGTCTTATTGGAAATTGGATTCCATCGATGAACCAAGGCAAAAGATCGTCCTTACCGAATTCGATACACTCTAGCCCGTGCCTCAAGACTCAGACTCAGGTAAGCCCTTGGATCTTTAGGGCCGGTCCTCTCTTACATTTGAGGATTGGTAATTCCTGAACAATACGTTTCCCTGCCCTATGGGGCGTAAGTCTGGTCAATATGTCGACCATATCCATCCATCGGCCCCGTAGTGACCGATATATCCGAGGTACCTCGCTTTCCATCATCCACATAAGTAAAAATGTCTGGGCCCCATACGATTACACCACTCCTAGCTAGAAAGAAACGCATGTTCTCCTTGCAGTCCTCTCCCGTTTTTGGTTCATACCTAGGTGTGTGGCCCGCGAATTAACGCTATACACAAAGTTATGCTATTTAAAGTCGTGCTTTGATCATCAACCACAAGACTCTGCTTTTCAACAAAAGCCTTTATCATTTGCATCTCAGCATGCCACACTGACAATTCACGTCATGCGACTGATGTCTATCGATATATAACCTCTAAGCTCGTACTTCTTAGAGAAGGGTGCTAAGCAAGAGAATAAATTCTTCGCCACCAAACAGATATATATATATATATATATATTTAATAGAGATCAATCAACATAGAATAAAATCCAACGTCAGACACACATCCATTTACAAGTTCGTTTTGGGTCTGAACGAAACCGGAGGCACCTTATTCCTCGTCCCATATGTCCAATACAGGAGAGAGGTCCTCGCGTATCCAGTCGATCACTAAGTACGTCTGGACAGTCACCACTTATTACCTTATCTTGGGTGTACAACCCAATCAAGACATCGGTAATCATCCAAACGATGTGAAGACCTTCGGTCTTCAACCACCGTCTTCATCGTCAACTTATCGACGAATCAGTTATTCAGAATGGGTATAAACCCGGCCTTTTCGAATAACTCGTGTATATTATAAACAAGTGCTACATAAACACAACATATGCCTCATTCCAATTCAGAATATTCTTTTATTCAAATATTCACATCATTAGGGAAAGGTTCCCATTAATTTTATCAAAGATAAATTCTTTAAATTTATTCTTTAATCTTCCTTTGGATACCAATTCAAACCAAATTAAGGTTTATCCAGACTAGTCGGGATTAGCGAACCTTACCGAAGTAATCATTTGTTTTATTTTCCAATCCCAACCTATTCATCTCCTGGAGAAAAACTGGTAATACTCTATATCTAACACCACGGTGTTATCGGTAAAAATTAATTACCATTTCGTGCTCAAATCTAATTAAAGATTTAATTATCGCTTCGAGCAAAACTGGTGATACTCCATTCTCGACCATTTCACAAATTTGATAATTTAAATTATCACACTCACATTCCAATCTAATTACAGATTCATTAAAACTCCACTTAGTTTTAATCTTATCAAAAATCAATATTAATGATTATTTAACTTTGGAAAACCAACATGCCGCATCGAAAATCTACAATGTACCATTGATTTCTGTCGATATATAACCTCTAAGCTCGTACGTCTCAAAGAAGGGTGTTAAGAAAGAGAATAAATTTTCCACCACCAAACAGATATATATTTAGCAGAGATTAACGAATACAGTTTGAAATACAATGTTAGACATGTAATCCTGTCTTTAATGGGTTAAAGGATTAATGTCATTTAAAACACAGTTCACGATAAACCCAAAATCAGATTCCATTAATCGTGGAATCTTCATGGAAAAAAGATCAATATATCGTCGATATCAATTTCTGTATCCGGCTAATAATATAAATGGAATAACGACAAAGCCTTTTAAATTCCATATATATTAACAATCTTCCTCCATAGAAGCTCACTTCGATTATTACCAAATCGAATTCCATTCCATTCCAATTTACTATATTAAATTGGAAAATTTTACTTTGGAAAATTTCCATTAAATATTAATAAAAAGATTTATAAATTCCAAATCACATTTCACTGTTAATCGGGTTAAAGAACGAATGTCGTTAAAAACACAGTTCACGATAAACCCAAAATCAACTTTCATTTCAAATTCAATTAAATGTTAATTAATTGGTAAACTTCTGTAAATCTTAATTAGAGGATTTATTCTTTTCTTAACTGGGTTTAAGAACAGTGTTGATGAAGACACCATTCACGACAAACCCAAAATCCAATTTAACATTAAATACAAGGCTCAGAATAGAAATTATATCGGCTTATATTCAGTATCAAATTCTGAAACTAACGGATATCCTATTAGGACTAACGATATCTGTATCTTCCAAATTCCCATAACAATATCTGTATAACCCTGGAATCCAATATCGAAATATTCTGAAGATTATTTTCATTCCAATCCATTCCAATTTATTTATTGGAAAATTCTGGTTATTATTAAAACCATTTCAAATCCAATTTATTTCTTTAAAAATATTGGATTATTAATATAGTTAATAACTAGTTCATTTTGATAAAAGTATATTTTTATCTTTACAAACATGGAATTTTTCATCCTAATTCCTTCCAAATCATTTATTATGATTTTACACAAATTATTAATATTTTTAATAATTTTATTAAGGCCCTTTCAGTCGATTTCCATAAACGGTCATCGAACTGCACTTACAACGACCTTTTCCAAATTTGTTTTGGACATAATTCCAAATCCAACCATTAGATTTCAAATCTCTTATATTCTTGGAAAGCTCTTTCCGATACGAATCCAACGGTTCTTGTTTTAGGAGAATCCAACGGTCGGATCTCCCGTAATGCCAATTCGAAGTCAATGATCGAAATTCACGAACGGTCGCGGCGCGTTCTATTCAGACCATTATATATATATATATGTATATTTCGTCAATTTCCATTTAAAACATATTTTATAAATCATTTGTATATTCGGTTTAAAACCATTTTGTAACGACCTGCCTTTTTGACCGCTCCAAGTAGGTAATTAAACCAACTTAGAACGTTCAAAACAACAGATAGTTATTAGCTTAGCGGGTTTAAATAGAATAACACACAGAATCGCGGTACACAAAACAGTAGCAATATATCTCACAGCGGAATTTTATATACAAAAATCAGAGTCGATACAATATTTTTATTAATATCGAAAACAAATTATATAATACGAGTTTACTATTTAAATTAAAATATAAAAATAAACTCAAATTCAAGTAAATAAACTTGATTTAATTTATATACTAAATAAGATCGAAATTGAAAATATTATTAAAATATATTCATATTAAATCAAGTTCATTTGTAATATAAAACCAAAATAAATTTAGTTTTAAATTCAAAATAAAAATACACACAAATTGAGTTTTAAACGAATAAAATAAAATAGAAATCAAAAATTTAAATTAAATAATTAAATAAAAATACACTTAAAATTGGAGTTGTTACACGTTTCAACTTCATTTTCAATTTTAAATCAAAATTGAATATTTCTTATCATTATAATCTATAAATGATAATATTTTCAAAATATCTGATTTTGTAATCTTTTCCTTTTCGATATTCATTATAAAAATGAATAAAATCGATATAAATATCATTCGCGTTAAAATGGTGCAAATCTAATCAACAAGGCTTCCCATATTTCAAAATTTTCAGGTCCATCCAAAATCGGTCATCAAATTCATATTTTAATCTATACTGAATAATATTTTAAAACTTTACGGAATATTATTTTAGAACTATACTGAATAATATTTGAAAACTATATTATATATTATTTGAAAACTATTCGTTATTTCTGAATTGGAATCAGACTCAATCAATTACCATATAAATATATTTATATGGATTTCTATACATCGCATGTATTCACAATAATGATAAATAATCATCAAACATCCACACATCATCCAGAGTGCATTCTACCACTGTATAAGCATTAAAATAAATAAATAACACTTATACAGTCTGTCAACCCATCGATTGACATACAACTAAATATTGGGATTAGTGGATGTCAAATATCATCCCAATACTCGTGTGGGGTTTCAACCAACAAATACTGAATACTATTTATGTAGTTGGGCGATGTGTAAGATTTATCGTCACAATTAATGTCAGTCAAATGGGTGTATATAAACAAATCATCCGATTTGTAAATGAATATTTATTTTTACTTCAGGAGTTGTACGGCGTATATAAATAATTTATATATCGCATATATAAATAATTTATACAACGCATATATATATATATAATTTACTCCAATTCAATACCACAATCACAATATACAATACAGTCAATTTTTCCACAATTCAATTCAAACAAACAACCAAGGTTTGTACAATAAATGGTGTAGGGGGCTTCTAAGCCCCGTCTGCATCCTAGTATATATTTAACTGTAAAATAATTAGAGTGAGAAGGAGTTCTCACATTGTGTTCCACTCCGTCATTCTTTAAATGACGGTTTTCATTTCTGTTCGGATTTGAATTTGCCTAAAATTCTAATTGACTCCATTTTCATTCTGGTCAGTTCCATTGCTTGGCTCACGTCCATACGATCCTAAGGATCCTGTTTCGTCTCGTTTGGACCTCGTATCAATAAGTTACAGCATGTATAAGAATTTGAGTTTATAATAAAATAAATTTCATTAACTTTAATTAACATTGTTAATTAAATTAATCACACCTCCTAATCACGTATTAACAGCCGTTAATACTTCTTCCCCAACGCAATTTGTTCCAGGCATTCCCATACCCCCTCCCCTCCCCCACCGGTGTAGATTTGAAGTTCTCCACCGCGCGCCGCCATCTTCAGACCGGCGGACGATCAGAGGTGCGCACGTGATGCGCCTTCAACTCCTCCCCAAGCGCGATCGACGAGGTGCAGCTCGCACCTACCCTTGCGTCGAAAATGGTGCTCGAAGACAGCCACTTTGGGCTTGAAATCCGAACAAGATACTCAACAATAATTTTCCAAACTAGTATGAATTTAAAGCTGATACGAATCTCTACAATTTTTGTTTAATAACCTTTCAAAATCATTGAGTGGATTGGGACGATTTGGGGGATGAAATCCGAGCGATTTCGAGCGTTGAAAGGCGGCTGACGGCGGAAGATACGGGAAAGAGAAATGAGGGTTTTGGACCGGTCAAAGTTTTTACATATATACCTTTTTTTCTTTAATTCAATTTAATTCTACTTATCCCTACAAACTCCAAACAAAACCCAACGACTATCGCCCCTAGCTAAATACCCTCATTCCAGATACAATGGAATATGTCCCGTAAGCCAATTCAATCGCTTCAAACGTTTTTATTTAAGATGCCATTCACAACAAACCCAAAATCCCCCTTTTCATTTAATTCCAATTTATATGTTGGAAACTTCTGGTTATGATAAAACCGTTCACAAATCCACTTTATTATTTTACTTATTAACTAGTTCATTCGAATAAAAGTATCTTTTATCTTTTCAAATGTGGAATATTTCATCTAGAATCTTTTCAAACAAATTGTTATTATTTTTTCATAATTTATTCATATTTTTAATAATTTTAATAAGGCCTTTACAGTCGGTTTCCAATATCGGCCACCGAACTGCATTCATAGCGACCTTTTTCAAAACGAATTTGGACTTATTTTAAAATCTGTCCGTTCAAATTTAAATCAAAGATATTCATTGGAAAGATCTTTTCAATATGAACTCAATGGTTCTGGTTTTAGGAGAATCTGATGGTCGGATCTCCCGTTATGTCAATTCAAAGTTCATGGTTGAAATTCACGAATGGTCGTTGTGCGGTACGTTCTATTCAAGCCATACTAAAAATATATGATGTATATTGTCGATTCCCATTCAAAAGCATACTTTATTAAACGTTTATAATTTTTTTAAAATGATTCCAACTTCCATTTCAACTTCTAATTAAAACTGAACTTCTCATTTTATTAAAATCTCATATTGATAATATTTTCAAAATGTCATATTTTAAAATTCAGTCTTCTGGATATTCTTTATAAAATCGATACAAAAACATGTTCGAGTCAAAATAGTGTTTATATACTTAACTCGACTTCATATTTTTATATTTTCATGTCCATCCAAAATCAGACATCAAAATCAACTACCAGTTTTCCTTGAACATTACATTATAAAAATATTTACATTTATTCCGGATTAGAATAAGATCTCAACCAATATCCATATAAATAAATTTATATGGATTACATTCATCATTTACATCCAATGATAGTTGCAAACAACTATCAACATCCAAAATGACATCCAATGTGCATTTTATTTTCATGTGCGCTTCAATCAATTGACGCTTACATAAATTCGTTAATCAACCGATTAACCGCAATATCACACAAGGGATATATGTGAGTCAAATATCATCCCAAGACATGTATAGGGTTTTCAACCAACAACAATTATTTATTGAATCATCACTTTCGTACAATGCACAAATCACTACTACAAAAGTAGGCATATTCGACACTATTTTTCTGTGGCTGTAGATCAAAAAAGCATTGTCGTATGCCATTTTTTCAAATAGGTAACACCAGGGGGCGTGACATCCGCGGCTATTGCATTAGCCATCTAAGGCAACGTTTTTGCTCATCTACGGCCATGGAAAGAAAGTGTTGCATTATAACCCTACTGCAACAGTATATGCATGTAATGCAATAACATAAAGCGTTGCCTTATGCAGAAGCCAGAGCCTGGCTTCCAGGTCATGGTAGTGGGGTCCACATGGACTTTCCATGTCAGCTGCCAACGTGTCACATACCACGTCAGCTCGCCACGTCAGTTACACATGTGCCACATGCCATGTCATCTATCCACGTGACGCCACGTAAGTTGTGGGCCCCACGTGCCGTACCATTGTGGAATTAATAATATTACACTTAATGCAACACCATAGCACAGTCTAATGCAACATCATAGCAATCTAATACAACACCACAACACCATCTAATGCGACACCACATCAATCTAATGCAACACCAAAAAACATCAACTACAATGGTAAAAAAATCAAATGCAACACCAAAAAAATTCAACTGCAGCTGTAATACAACCCTGTGATTACAGATTCTGCAGTACATATATTCAATCCAAAACATTGTACCACATTCATACAGATATACCAAAATATTCATACAACAGATCCTCCCAAAACATTCATCACCACAGTCAGACCAACGAATTATATATACCAACTCACAAGTGTCATCACCAACACATTCCACACGTGCCATCACCAATGTTTTCCATAAGTGCCGTCTTGAACACATACCATAAGTGCCATAATTTAAAAGAACAATCCGAATATATCACAAATGCTAACACATATCATCCAAATACTTCAGTCAGTTGTCGGGGTTGCAGGAGTACAAGTGTCATCTTCATCACTTGTTGTGGTGACACAAAAGTCTCCGACATCTAAATTAAGATCTGGATTGGCTTCACCTAGCTTTTTTAACACCCATGACGCATTCTCTTTCACTTTTCTATTCACCTTTACTTCCAAATCCGCCTCAAGTTCTTGCCTTATTTTTTTGGTCAGCTCTTGCACATAATTGTCCAAAGAACCAGGAGTTGTTGGAGACTTTTCAACCATTTTACCTCGCTTTCCTACAAGCCAATTCCGCGTGTGGCTCTTCCCACCAGAAACAAGTGCATCTGCCTCAGCATTGTTTCCTGCATCCACTATTGCTTGAACCTTCGCCTACAAAATGAAAACCAGGCAAGCATATAGATAAATAGGCAGCTGGGAGGAATGAATTTATTAACAGAACTGCTTTTCTTTCAAACTAGCTATGTGTTTGATTTAATAAGCAGCTCCAACAAATGTACAATGTGTCAATTATACTGACACAAGTATTGCTATTTCAGTATCTAATTGTGTATGTACTCATGTATTTGGCCTTTAATTCATTCATGTTAGTCTTGTAAATTCTACCCGGTTCTCGTTTATATGTTTCCAAATAAACCAAGGCAGCGGATGGGGAGGCTTTTTCTGGGTCCTTCTTTCTCTACCAAGTATTAGGATTACCAAAAATTAAACACAATTTTAACATTCAATGTTAAGAATTTTCAGATCTAGTCGTTGCCTATGAACATTGTGACAATGATATATAAAATATAATTCAATGATACAACAAATTAGAATTATCATGTGGCCAATTCAATTCAATCACACAAAAAATAACTTAAGTTCAAAAAAACACATACTATCTTTTCTTTGGCTACTGCATGAGTTTTGGGACCCATGGTATGTATCTCATTTAATGAATTACGATGAGCGGAATTAGTATCAGCTAGGGCCTGTAAATCAAAAAAAAAATAGCACTAAACAAGGGTAGTGCGAACTACTAAAGAAAAGATTAGCACTAAACGAGATAATGTGAACTACTAAACATTATACAAATGTGAATATCATTAAAGTCGTACCTGAACTGCTTCATCCCCCCAGTATTCCAGGAGCATTTTAAAATCCTCCAACGGAATTGTACTGGGCCTATTTGCAAGCCTTTCCTCATCAGTTGAATATTTTTTATAATAGCTTGCTTTGATGCGAGACTTGTACTGCCTCCAAGAGTCGTTAAGCGTGTTCAAGACCCACTTGTGTCCTTCTTCCGGAATGACATACCTAGCCTACAATATATCAATCACAAAATTCAGGAAACAAACTAATTAATTAAAACCAAACATTAAGGAAGTCAGTTGAACTGTATGTTGTACCTGTACCCTACAATATACCTAGCCTACATTATATTGTACCTGTACTTGCTTCATCTTCCTGTGCAATCCATTCCTGCTCTAATCGATCAGTAAGATTTTTCATTGTTGGAGGCGCTTCAACATTCTGCTTTTGACATTTCCACACCGCTAAATAAGCAGCAACTGAACCAGCAGCTTCACATGAATTTACTACATGTAGGTTTTAAAACGGATGGACGAGACGTTGTAGGTTTTAAAACTCCTGAAAAAGACGGTGTAGGTTTCGTCAATTTCTTTAATTTTTCTGCGAATTTCTCCCGATTACTGAGTTTATTTGGAATGGGAGTGTGTGTCATGATCAACTCCTTGTTGGAAGCAGCTTTCTTTGAAGGGGATGAAGGTCATCGCTTCCTTCTCAATTTCAATGGCTGCATTGATTCGCGAACGAGTTCTCAGTCCAGGTACAGGATCCTTTGACTTAACAATTTTGATTCTCTACAATTAAGTCAAAGTTCAAGATTTTTTACGTTCATAAAAGCAAAGATAGTAAGTAATAAACAAATAACTTCTTTATACCTCCGAATCCGATGAACCATCAGTGACGTCTTCACCAACATTTTCTGGGATGTATTCATCACGTCCAACAACATCTTTACCTTTATCTTTCATATTTCGTGCGGCAGCCACTTGCATATAACTAACCAATGAAGACACCCCAAGTGATCTACTAACTGCATCATTTTCTTGTGTTCGCGCGATTCGCTCTTGTTCATACTTCGTCAAAACTGATGGTTGTGAGAACTACAAGCAAATTAGCATTATTACTCACCATCGATGATAAACTTAAGCTAGTTTACCAAATAGAGTCGACGTATAAACAGTTCTTGCTATTTTGACAGAATGCATGCACAAAGAACAAATAGTTACTTGAATTAGCTACAGCCTTCATGGTCGGAATATGACATCGACACAGTAATAGAAAACAACTAAAATCCAGTTCTTGCTTTTGCATGCAGAATTTCAATAAAAAGTAGTTTGAAATACAAGATTTCATCCGGATTAATAAAATTGAAATGAAAACTGAAAAATACCTGAACGTCAGCTTCATTCTGTCAAGTATCATCATCATTATCTGTTTCATTTTCTACATTTAATTTCCTCTTGGTTCCTTTGTCCATCACAGTAACATCTTTTTCATCATTATTCATATCAGGCTCCGATGATAGATTCTTATGACCCACTTGAGTTGGGTTGTTTTTCATCATTTTGTGTTGTTGTTGAAAAGTCTATGTGCAGTAGTATCCTTGCGCTTTGCAACCGACTTCTTAGCAGAACCTGGAACAATAAAAATAATAGCGATGACCTCCTTCATAGTTCTTTACACACACACACAGATATATATATATATATATATAAGAGTGGATCTATATTACATATACATATATACCTTGAATTATGTTTTTCCTTGGCCGTATGATTACATGTGGCTACAGTTGAATCAACGGCTCACTGTCTTTGTCAATGGTGTTGTCGATGTAAAAAACCACTTCTTCTTGCTTAGTGCAGCCCTGTACATACTCTTTTATGTCCTTGTCATCCAATATTAGCTGCCAGCCACCCCTCGTTCCTTTGCTGATATAGACTTCTACTATTTCAGTGTAATGGAGACAATCTTTAAAAAGTCCATAAGCACACTATAAGAAAAGCGGTCTACATCATATTTTGTTACTACGAAGGATTCTCCACCGACGTAACATGTCCTTCGAAACTGTCCGCCATGGTGCAGTCGAATATTAATAAGTTCATCCATCCTGTACAAAATGAATACATTAGAAAAAGGTATATGCATGTTAAAGTGGACAAAAAACAACAAGTATAACATTTTGGTCTATAACCAATTTAGATGACAGTAAAGAAAGACATTAAATCATAGAACATGTGAACAGTGTAGATTGCATTATGAGAAAAGAGTGTCAAATACATTCATCAAAGGTAATAATTTCCAACTAAAACAAAAAGTGCCAAATACATCATAAATTAGACCAAATTAAAATAATAAGAAAGAGGAATTTTTCGTCCTAACAAGACGGAACAAGATCAGGAACTTCTGCTTCTATTTCTGATTCTAGTTGTATTACGGGGACATCATCACTAATCTAACCCCCATCAACAACTTCTACTTCTAGTTCACCACCTATGCCCATATCATGTGAATGCGTGTTGCTCATGTCTTCTTCCATTGCATTCTGATTTTCAGTATCACACTGATCTCTCGGCAATTTTTTAATAACGTAATGGCTGTTCTTTTCAATTGCATCTTCCACATAAAATACTTGCTGCACTTGTGAAGACAGGACATAAGGATCAGTTTTATGGCACTTGCTAAAATTTACTTGAGTATGACCATATGAATCTTTTTTCTCTTGGTACCAGCAACACTTAAAAAGGACCAATGTGAAAGCTCCCCAATAATCAAGCTCAAAAATTTCTTCGATTGATCCGTAGTAATTGACATCACCCACTATTGGGTTTTGGTCTTTCGAACTTGCAAAGATGGTGGTTTTAGAAGTCAAAAATACACCACTATTTTGTGTGGTACATCAAAAATCTCTAAATTTCGTGTGGAATCTATATCCATTTATTATATAACCGGTAAACTTCCTAGCTACTCGATTAGGACCTAATGCGAACACCTCTAAATCTATTGAAATATTGTCCTTTTTCAGAACCTCTTCTATAAGCCAATTCCAAAACTCTTCGAAATGTTCTCGTTCCCTCTTGTATCTTCTTGGATTTGCAAGACCATCCACAAAAGCTCGATGAACCCTAAATAATAATTTAGGTCAAAAAACTACGAAATACATACGTTAATTTATATTTAAGGAAAATGATATAGGAACTTAAGAACTTACTCGATCAAACTCTCAATTTATTTATTACCAGAATTGAATAGAATATATCGATGCGTTGCCCTTCCAATCTACATCTTTCAAATTGAACATCTTTCCATCTTTATTCTTTTTTGTAACAATATGATATTCCAAATCTGTTGGACATCTTCCAAAATCAATCGACGTATTTTTTGTTCCTCCATCAACACTTAAAAATCTTGAACAGAAGGTCACACACTCTTCTGCCAAGTAACCTTCTGCAATCGAATCTTCCGGTCTGTTTCTATTTCGCACATAAGATTTCAACTTTCCTAGATATCGCTCAATTGGATACATGCATCGATCTAAGGTGTTCAGGCCCACCGTATTCGATTTCTCTGCATAAATGAACAGGCAAATGTACCGTCATATCGAAAAAAGCCTATGAAAAATCATTTTAAAATGATAAAGTATCTCGACAATTTCTTTTTGCAGCCTCTTAATATCATCCAATTCGATAACCTTACTCCATAGTCCTTTAAGGAATGCACTAAATCTGATCATTGATAATGCAACCTCGGGTTTTGACGCTTTCTTCATGGCAAATTGTAACAAATAGTGGAGTATGAAATGAGCATCATGGTTCTTGTATCCCACAACCGTTCTCTCTTTTATGTGCACGTACCGACTAACATTCGAGGCACAGCCGTAGGCAGTTTGGCGTTCTTCAATACAGAGCAAAATATTTCTTTTTCCTTATTTATCATATCAAATATTGCTACTCTAATTTCAACATGCTTTCCGTCACCGCATTCAACAGGATGAAGGGCCTTCCTTTTGTTCAATTCTTGTAAATCCAAATGAGCGTTTAGGTGATCCTTCGATAAGCGACCTATATTAAGTAAAGTACCTAATATTTTGTCGTATATATTCTTCTCTATGTGCATGGCATCCAGGTTATGTCAAAGGGGATTATGACACCAATATGGTAAGTCAAACAGTATTGACCTTTTTTTAAAAGGGCCATCACTTTTACCAGGTTTCTTCGTCTTATCCCCAAACCGATTTTTGAACCCCCGCAATAACTCTTCAATATCAGTTCCTGATAATATTTCTGGAATGCTCCCCATTTCAGTTTCGCCATTAAATCTCCTCTTATCCAGCCTCCACTTATGTTTCGGATCAAGAAACTTTCTATGGTGCATATAACACATTTTTTTTGCTATGCTTCAAATAATTTGAAGAAGTTTCATAATAGCATACTAGACATGCTAGTTTCCCCTTCGTGCTCCAAACTGATAACATGACATATCCCGGAAAATCACTAATGGTCCATAAAATGCTTGCACATAAATTAAAATTCCCATTAGTCAAGGAATCATATGTTTCGACGACAACATTCCATAATGCTTTCAATTCCGCAATTAAAGGCTGCATATATATGTCAATACTGTTCTTTGGAGAATCTGGACCAGATATTAATATTGAAAGAATCAAATTCTCTTGTTTCATACATAACCAAGGCGGAAGATTGTAGTTTACCAACACAATTGGCCATGTACTATAACTTGAATTCATTGAACGATATGGATTAATCCATCAGATGTTAGACCCAATCTAACATTACGATTTTTTGATGAAAAATCAGGATAGCGAGCATCCAGCATCTTCCATGCCACACCATCAACCGGATGTCTTAGATTTCCATCTTCTTTTCGTTCCACTTGGTGTCATCTCATAAGTTTGGAAAATTCTTTGCATATAAACATCTTTTGTAACCGTGTTCTTAGAGAAAAGTACCTAACAACATTTGTCGGCACTTTGCGAATCGACTTTGGTGGATCATTATTATCAACGATGTCTTCTTTTTCTTTTACAGCCCACCTCGAAAAACCACGAATGTCACAAGCCTATTTATTTTTATTCTCTGCCCAATATAACATGCAATGGTTTTGGCAGGCATGTATTCTATGGTTATCAAGACCTAAATCCTTAATGACATTCTTTGTAACGTAGGAAGACAAAGGCGGCTGGGCATCAGGAAAGGCTTCTTTTATAAGCTTTAGTAATTTCCCAAACGTAGACTTGTTAATTCCATAAGCACACTTTAAATGATAAAGCCTAATCAAGAAACTTAGTTGAGAAAATGTAGTGCAGCCAGGATATAACAGTTTTTTTCCTTCTTTAACATGGCGATAAAATTTCTCGGCCTCTGGATTTGGTTCTACTACAAAGTCCCTAGGATTTTGACCAAATTTGTAACCCGCACATTTGAACATCACATCTAAATTATCCTCAAAATCCATCTCCGTTGCATAATCCATATGGTCATCAACACCTGTTAATTTTGTCTGTGAAACTTCACAAATCCACCCGGTATGTAATGGAGAAGGGCCATTAAAAATAAGATGATCGTATATGAAATTTTCACAATACCAATTACGTTCCATACATTTTTTGCAGGGGCACTTCATCTCATCACTTACTTTATAAATGGGAAATGCATTTCTTAGAAAAGCTGTTACCCCTCTTACATATTATGCACTCGATCTTGGAAGTCCTATCCATTTGTAATACGCACTTTCTATTGCTACAATCTAACCACGGCCTAATAAGACTAAATTTGATACCACTAATAGTTTCAAGACACAAACAAGGGCTACCTTGTAAGGTTTGACTAAATTAGAAATAAAAACAAAACAAGTTAATAATTTACAAATATACATAAACAGTGTGATGATACAAAGACGATTGTTTTGATATGAATTATCACTAACTTTTGGAACTGAGTTATCAGGAGAATACATAAAACAAGCAACTAAGGATACTGAACACAAATTTATAACATTACATGACTGCACCAAAACAAGATAGTACAGATACAAAGACTATACAGGTGATACAAAGACGATACAGTTGTACCTAATACAAAGAACGATGCAATAATTTAATTTTGTCTTCTAATGTTTAGCCGTTGAAGCTGGTCATTAAGTCTACTAACGTCAGTTCAAAAACCAATAACCCGATTTTGCGGCGTTGTAAGTTGATGTTGTAATTCATTTGCGTACTCAGCGGCTCGACTTGGAAACTGTTGGTCAATCCACTGCCAAAAGGTATACCCTGTGCGATAAACACGACATCTAAAATAACGACGACAATGTTGAATCCAATCGAAATAACTTCTTCTACAGCGGCATACCCACAATCACACATTATGATTGGTGAGTCAGCTTGCTGTTCGTTAACCACTTGGTTGTTTTGATGCTGACGACGCAAGGCAGCACGACTATGTCATCGCATCGCCCTTTCTTCATGTCATTCTTCTTCTCGCCATTGTCTTCGGAGTTCTTCTTGCTCTAGTTCATACTCAAGCAAATCATCATAGTGTCTTTCTTGCATCTCTATATAAAAATCAATAGAAGTTTCTAGTGATGATGGGTTTGACAGTCGTAGATCACCTATGCCCAGGGTATCTTCGTAGTCATACGATGTAGGAAGAGAAATAGGCATTATTTAACTACAAACAGAAATAGACATTTAAACTGGATTTCTTTTATCCTCTAAATTTTGTTCCCACCTTTCGAAATAAGCATTATTTACCAATACATCAATGGTTTGGCAAACATAAAAATACAGAACTTGCACAATTTCAACACATGAAAACATATAAATACAACACTTCAAGTATAAAAAACCCTAATTTAAGGCAGTCGGTATACCCAAATCACCCAGAGACTTTGAACGTAGACCAAAATAAGTTAGAGATGAAATCATCTAAATAAAACCGAAATGATGAAGCCCTAACTACTTGTAATTGTCCTAAATGATCCAAATCGGAGGTGTAAATTTTTAAAATAGGAGTAATCGGAGGTTTATAGTTTGTAACGGTGGTAGAGTAGCAATCAGAGGTCTTCGTGGACGGGTTTCGTGGAAAGAGAAACAGATAGAAGGAGGAGTACGGGAGAAATTTGTTTTGGGGGGAAGTATTTTGTGAATGGAGAAAAGATCGCGCCAAATTTTCACTAAACTGAAGCAGGGATACCTTTGAACAATTTGATCAATCAACATCTATGGTTATTTATTTGTTTAAACTTATAACGCGGATCGCTCCCCTGGCATGTATTTATGTAAAGCAACACTTTGAACCGGTGTTGCATGTCACAGCACAAGAATTCCAACCGTAACACTGCATTCATATCTAATGCAACAACATATGAATGTTGTTGTAGAAGATCAAAGAAAACATAGCTTTTGTCATACTTTTCATGCAACGCACACAAATTAGTGTCGAATATGCCCACTTTTATAATAGTGCATCGAAGTCATAAATAAACAACTATGCAATGCCATTAAGGCGCCACAAGTGTCCATCCATGTCGTATGACAGGCGAGTGTCACATATTCATACAACGCTTTTAATGCAAATGATTTGTGAATAGTTTAAGTGTTGAACTACAAAAGGGGTAGTATAACCACATGATACAATTTCTAACTTGCAACTTAAAATGCATAACTAAACAAATCATAACATAATAACCTAACAAAAATAATTTAGTGAGCAAGTTCTCACTTTTCAAACAACTAAATAATAATTTAGTTAGAGCTCTCACCCATAAGCTAAACCAAACACTGCGACATTTCTTATGCAGAAATTTCTTGTCGCGCACTCGCCATTTGTCACTCTCCGCACTCGAATTCACCATTTTTGCTCTAGGATTTTCATACGACCTTCATTCTTCACCAAACTTTATCACTAGAACAAAAACTTCATTCCGGACAAATTTTGCCTAGTGAACTTTTTTTCCGAAATTCCCCAATTCACTAGAAATCGCGAATCTTCGCTTCAGGTCTGCGATCTTTAAATGCATTTTCCGAGCAGCTAAGAACTCCAAAATTCGATTCTGATATGTCAAAATTGTAGAGAAAAAATGAGATTTACAACTTTCATTTATAGGGTATTAGCCACAAATGCACGGATCGACGGGTATTGCATGAAAAAGAGGAGGGGGTTATTTGCAAAAGAGAAATTTTGTAAAAGAGGAGATTATGGAGGAGGTGAGGCCCACGGCCGGAGGGGATGGCTTGACGGCGGTGCAGGGGGTGGTCAGGTCGGCGGGGAGGGTGGCGGCAGCGGCGTGGGGTCCATGGAGGTGGCGGCTAGGGTTTAGGGAAAAGAGAAGAGAGAGGAGAGGAGGAGGAGGTGGTGGTCGGGGAGGCCGACGGCCAACGGAGGGGGAAAGGCAGGGGCAGCCATAAGGGATGGAGAGGTCCCCATTTTTGTTAAGAAAAGAGGAAAAGAGGAGAAGGAGGAAAACGAAGAAGAAAAGGAAGAGAAATGGTTAATATGCTTGTTTCTCTCCGATCGTCCAACTGCAAACGATCTCCATTACCACAAATTTCGGACACGAGATAATATACATCAAGACGAATCCAATGAATCAAGTTTTATCGAATTCCTAGTTCGTTTGACCTTTCATTTAATTTCTCAAACATACTCAAATAATGTTCAAAAAATGCGATTTTAGAGTACATTTTCTTCTTGCACGTCCACATGCTAACTTCAAAAATCATGGCCTTTTGGATTTAACCATTATTTGACGATACGAATCCCCAAAAAGAAAGTGAAATTGAATTCTGAGATCATTTCAATAATGTTCCTTTGTAAACCGACTACTTGTTTTTGAACAAATGGTTTTGCTTCACACAGCCACATACTGAGTCTGTTTTACGCGAATTTTGAAAACCAACAATAATTTATTATTATGAATCCAACAAAATTACTCTCGTCGAATTCTGAGCTTCCTAGCAAAATCTCACTTTTTAAGGGCTATGCGATGATTTTTAAAATCAAAATTTTAAAATTTTCAAATACAAGCTTATAAATCAATTTAATAATTTTACTGGGTTTGTTTTAAGTCAAATAAAATATAAAAACTAATTTTGAAATTATTCTCAAATTTATTTAGCAAAGATAATCAATTTATATTCACAAATTCCTTAAAATAGCTTAAATCAAAATTTTAAATTAATTCTGAAAATACGGGTTGTTACAAATTAACTAAACATTCCCTCTTAATTCCACCTACTAATTTATGATGTAAGAACGAAATAGATATTTTGAATAACTTAGTTTGTCTTTTAGTAAATAAATGTCATCCTTAACCTATATCTTTAAAGCAAATGTTAACACAACCTTTAATTGTAAGACGAACTATTTGATGGTGCAAATCAAAAAAGACTCTCAAATCAATGAGTGATCAGTATTCTTTGAAATGAAATGAGGATCAAGAATAAAAATAATCATATTCAGATATTCAATTTTATATATACTATAAAATTTTCATTTAGTAAATAAATATTATCTGTTATATGTTCCCTTAGGCACATGTTAACATACCTCTTACGCATAACATAATTTTGTCATTTAGTAAATAAATATTGTTCTTAACATGTGCCCTTATGGAACATGTTAACATAACCCATGATTATAATATGAACTACTCAAGGGTGCAAATGCCCAAAAAAAAAAACTTTCAAATCGATGAAAGATCAATATTTCATTTGAAGTCAAACGAGGACCAAGAATGAGAATAGTAAGATATTCAATTGTATGTATATCTTTATATTTATTGTTAATAATAATAGATTTAAAAACATAAAATTTGGTTAGATCGCAAAGTTTGTCATTATATGTCTTTATTTTTATATATCACTTAAAATAAAGTGTAAAGCTTTTTTACAAATTCAAAATGAATTTGTACATATACTAATAAATCTTAAATGCACCTAAAATTAAGATCTAACAAATAAACAATCTTTCAACATCGCTTTTTATTAATTAAAATTATATAGAAAAATTAAAATTGATAAAAAAAATTAGATATTATAATTTATAGATAAATATCAAACAAATCACGTGTGATTTCAATATAAAAATATAATTATATATTCATACATATCATTTAATTTCGATCGTGTTAAATATATTTAGTTTTTTAAAACATAGTTTGGAAAAAAAATTGCGTCCAATAGGATTTGAACCTATACCAAAGGTTTAGAAGACCTCTGTCCTATCCGTTAGACAATGGACTTTTTTCATTCCTATTTCATTCTTTCGCATTTTCCCTTTATCTATATATTTTTTTTAGGTAAAAAAAAAGAATGCATATTCAAATGGATGATGTAACGACCCGGAATTTTGGGCCGAATTTAATTTTTTTATTTTAATCATTTTAATGGGTCTTTAATATTTAAAATAATTTATTTTATATAATAACGACTATAAATTTATTTTAATAAAAGTTAAAACGAATTAATTTTATTTAAATTATAAAAGGAGTTAGAAATAGCGCGGCAGTTTTAAAATTTGAATTTTAAATTTGACGGACTATACATGATGCAAAATAAATCGGATTTTAGCGAAACCAAAAATATTAGAATCTATTTAAAAATATCTTTCCAACGAATCCGAAAAATTGAATTTTCATAGCGGGAATCAAAAGTTATGCCCAAATCAAGATATCAGAAAAACACGGGAAACTTTATATATATAGGACCCAAAACGCTACTTTTTACATACGTATGAATTGGGACTCGAAACCACTTCCATTGAGTTCAAAATGATGTTTCTGCATTGAAAAGGTATAAACACTTACATATTTTGAGTTTTGGATATTATTCATATATAAAATATATTTTTAAATATAAAATATATATGCCTTGAAAAGTGAAGTTTTGCAAATGATCTTCAAATTCAACAAAATTAATTTTGTTCGGTTCGTATCGTCAAAA
The DNA here is from genome assembly GCA_030737875.1 of Allium sativum. NCBI lineage: Eukaryota > Viridiplantae > Streptophyta > Magnoliopsida > Asparagales > Amaryllidaceae > Allium > Allium sativum. Next base: position 358,613,977 of record CM060925.1, read on the forward strand.
CAAATCTAGAAATGATTTTTTTGGAATTTCTAGAATTAATATGTAATTATAATTGATTTTTCAGTGAAAACGGTCAATTTTCAAACTTTAAAAATTCATTATTAATTCATACGGTCTGGGAAAATGACGAAACCAGTTTCTTTAAATCCGTAATGTCAAGGAATATTTATGTTTCAATTTTCAATTATAATGGAATTCGTAGGTGTTAACACAAATTTTTTAAACTACGAAAAGCGGACAAAAAAATGTATTAATATATATACATAAGGGTAATTGGGCCTAATTGAGTTTATAACCTACCTATATATTATCTTTTAACAGCCATTAGCTGAACCCTAAGCATAACATAGCCACCTTCTTCTTCCTCTATTCCACAGCGGCTCCCTCCTCTAAAATTTATTTTACAAATTAGCCCCTGAAAACAAAATAATTTATATCTCTCAATCAGAACAAAATCAGACCAAACCCTTTCTGCGTTTTGTTCATCTTCTTATCCTCTTTCTACTATGAAAAATTCAAGACCTATCGTCGCACGGATTCGCCGAAATCTAGCTTTAAAGACAGAAAGCTGATTTCGGTTATTTGTTCGCTGCGGGCCCCACGAAGAGAGATAGGTCGAGCGACTTCAGGCAGTGGTAGAGGGGAAGCATACGGTTCTTTTGGCGATGGTGGCATGGTCTCAGGTGGCCGGAGTTGGCCGGAATGTCAATTTTACTGGAGGGGTGCTGAAAACAGGGCAGTTGCAAAGATGAGCAATTTCCCGTCGATCCGTGCGTTTTCAGGCGAGGTGACACAAACAGAAGTTGTTCGGGAGGTCGAGATCTAGCTACTGAAAAAAATTGGTGGCATTTGGAGTATAGAGGCGGCCACAGCACTGAGATGAACGGAAACTACACTTTTCCGTTCAACTGCAGATCGTGGGCCCCACATGGCGAACTGAAGGGGGGGGACCACCAGGCGTGGAAAGAGGGGGAGAAGCCGGAGAGAATGGTGCTGGTTTCGTGCAATTCCGACTTACAGTTTGGCCGTGACGAGCATTTTAAGTTCAGGGTGCTGTTTGAAAAAAAAGGTTAAGGGCTTAAACGCGAAACATTTATTTAATTTTGTATTCAATGTTCGTAATGCAATATCTTTTACATACGAGATCGAAATTTGACGATTTCAGGTTTGCTGTGATCGTGGCGACGAGAGCTTCGCATGGACACAAAATTTGTCCAATTTGGAGGAAGTTGAAATTTTGGGTAATTTTTACAAATTTATATTTAAATTGATTTGTTAACTTCGCAAGTGCATAACTTTTTGTCACTTTATCGAAATTGCATGAAACTCAATCCGTTGAGATCGTTATGTCAAGAGCTTCGAGCGAGCAGTAATTTTGTCCAATTCTGAGCAAGTTGAAAATTTGGGTAATTTTCATAATTTAAATTAATTATTTAATTATTACGAACTTCGAAAATTCATAACTTTGTGATACGAACTCGAAATCGCGCGAAACAGGATTTGCTGCGATCAGCGAGTTGAGGACTTCGCAACGACACTAACTACGCCCAATTTGGAGCATGTTGGATCTTGGGCCAAAATTGGGTCCGAACCGTCATTTAAAGCCGGCAAAGGTGAGAACTCTTTTGCTCACTCAATTTTCGAATAGTTATTTATTTTTATAATTAAATGTAAATAAATTATTAGTGATGGAAGTAATTGTTTGTTGAACGGATTGTGGATTTGGATGTCATGTCATGTTATGTTTGAAATTGGAAATATTTAACAGGTTAAACTAATGATTTATTATTTATGATAATTTAAAATGATGTTACACTGCCATTGACAAGTTACCTGACTTGTTGATGTTGATTGGGAATGATTATTTTACACCTCGTCCAAGTGCACAAAATTATGTGTTGGCTGAAACACCACACGGGTCTTGGGTTGATATTTGACTACACATCACCCTTGTGTTTAGTGTAAATTGCACTTTGGCTGTTATGTGAATGGTTGACATTATTATGGAATAAGTGCAATGTTTGAAATCCATGTAATTAAATTACATGGAAATTGTGTGAGTCTCATTCCAATTTTGAGTTAAAGAATATTATAATCCAATATTCAATTAAAAGAACCAAAGGATGGTTTCCATGTTTTCAAATGGGAAGGTATGTATTGTCAAAGTTACAATAAAAAGAGTGAATTGGAAAGATAACATTTTTTTATTAGTAAAAAGTTACAATAAAAGATTAGAATTAAAAGATATCCTATTTAATTGTCAACATGTTAAATTAAGAAGATTTGTTTCAAAACTGAACATCTTGAAAAGATTAATATTATTGTTATCAATTTTGAATTAATCAATATTTTAATTTATACTCAATTAATAGAATTAATTGGCGTTGATTTAAAAAGATTATATCTTTATTGTTTAAAAGTTATAATAAAGGAGATTCAATTAAAAAGATTATATATTTACTGTCGACATTTTAAGATAAGAAAGTTTGATTTCGAAATTTGAACGTTTTGGAAAGATTACATTTATTTGTCATTATGTGGCAATAAATAGATTTGATTTCAAAATAAGACATTTTGGGAAGATTATTATTAATTGTTATAACAATATGGAAAGTTCAAATATTTATAAAGATTTGAAAGGTAAGTGAAGATATTTGGAATCATGACATTTTAGAATTAAAGAATATTTAAAATTAAGATTCTTGAATGGAAAGGATATTTTCAAAGAGTACGTTTTAGAAAAGTTAATTATAATTATAAAATTATAATTGTACTTGGACACGAGGTTAGGTCACATTTGTGGTGGAAGTCTACCCGGAACCGCCCGGCTTATCCAGCAGCCACAAATGTTGGGCCTAATGTGAGAGGTCCAAGTGCGCAAATACGAATTGGGCCATGACACGAGGTTAAACCCAACTTGTGGGATAAGTCTGCCCGGAACCAACCGGCATATCCAGCATTCACAAGTCGTAGGCTTAATGTGGGAGGTCTGGCCCAGTGTAAAATATAAATGAATAAGATAATGGATTGAGCTATTTAATCTGTTTTAAATAGTAACACCATTTTAACCCGAACGTGTTTATCGATTTATTTTATACATTTTATAATGCATGTTTTAAAGAGCTAATTCCAAAATTTTTGGAAATAATATTATTTTAATATGATAATAGATAGAATATTCAATTTGGATTTAAAATTGAAATAAAAGTTGGAATCATTTTATAAACGAAATTATAAACATTTTAGAATAAAGTTTGAAAGGAAAATATTACATTTTTCAATGTAATAAAGTTGAAATGAAAATATTATATTTTTCAATGTAATAAAGACTTAATTGAAAATAAAGTTGAAATGAAAATATTATATTTTTCAATGTAATAAAGACTGAATTGAAAATAAAGTTGAAATGAAAATATTACATTTTTCAATGTAATAAAGACTGAATTGAAAATAAAGTTGAAATGGAAATATTATATTTTTCAATGTAATAAAGACTGAATTGAAAATAAAGTTTGAAATGAAAACATTACATTTTCCAATGTAATAAAGATTGAAATGAAAATATTACATTTTTCAATGTAATAAAGGTTGCACTAAAAAAATTACATTAAAAAGATTTCATTTTTATTTAAGATTGATTACATTAGAGAGAATACATTTTTTTTTGTTAATTTGTTTCAAAAGAATGAAAAAGATTCATTTTAATGTAGATATACATTTCAATGTAAAAGAATGAATGATTTATTTATTTTAATAAATTTTTTTTTTTTTTTTTGAGCAAAAATGTGTGATCTTCCAAAAGGAAGGGAGCACACATATATAAAACAAGTAAGGTGATACAAATATCCAAAAACAGACCCAAGACAAAAGACTAAGATAGAAATGTAAGGGAAAATAGATAGATGAGTTCCGGCAAGGCCACCACCCATCATACTTCCTTATCGAATTCCGGCAAGGCCACCACCCGATAAGAAGTATATCTATTCCCATACATATATCAATCTAAGTGCTAAAGCAAGTGGTGTAACAAATCACCAAAAAATACAAACACCCCTACTCCTCCTACACCAATATATCCAAAGCAAGTCTAAAATGAACAATCCAAACAGCAACTCCAAAAGCTCCACAGTTAAATCTACCACCTGTAATCTGAAAAACTGAAACAAAATTTATCAGTACCTTACACATATATATATGAATATATGTCTATACTTAAACATATATAGACATAAATCCATATATACATGTATATAGAGAAGGACATAAGAAACAACAAACAAATAGTAAAGTGTCCACACAAGCAAAAAGGAATCACCAACCCAGTCGAGGACTATAACATCTAAAATATCTATTAATACGAATGAATAAACTCAAGTTATATCTGACTTTGATCAGAAAACGCCCAAATTTCAATTCACTAAATGGTTTATAATTCGAATTAGACAACCAAAATAGACAGAAATTTACAATGTTAATAATTAAATTATCCTTAGATACAGAGATTGAATGAAAGATTCTCTGGTTCCTTTCCACCCAAATGAACCAACTAATGAAAATTATTAAAGAATCCAATATGTATTTCTGTCTAGAATTGTAACGTAATCTATAACAATACCAATAATCAAAACAGTTACTAAAGGAATTAAAACAGTCAAAGGTAAAAATCCTAATAATCATATTAAAAATTGAAAAGGTCAAATGACAAGAGAAAAATAAATGATCTACATCCTCCTCTCCAGAATTACAAAAACAACATTTTACATCAAAATTAACATTTTTCTTTTTTAATAACACAATCGTATTGAGCTTTTTATGGGTGATTAACCACATTAGGAACTTTGCTTTAGGTGTAGAATTAGATTTCCATAAAAATTTAAAGGGATATAATGAAATACCAGAAAAATTAATAAAACTATACATAGATTTAACAGTGTAAACACAACTTTTATCTAAACCCCAGCTAATAGAATCTCCATTCTTGTCCAATTGGTACAAAGCTAGCTTAGCTTTAAGTAAGGCCAATTGTCTTAATAAATCTTCTTCCAAAATATTATCGAATGAGAAATCCCACGGCGGATCCAAATCTGGTTTGTAAACATCCTTAATTAAAGCATTCTTAAATCTACAAATGTTAAAAAGCTTACTAAATTCAATTTTTAACGGCACTCTAGATATCCAAGCATCATGCCAAAAAAAAGTAAGGTTTCCTGAATGAACTAAAACTTTGCAACCTAAATTAAAAAAGACAAAACAATTCAAAACAGACTTCCAAAAATGAGATAATCTATTGTCCCACCCCCCACTATTTCCGATAATGAACTCTCCACTTGAGTAGTAGGATTTGGAAACGATAGACTTCCAATAAGCCTTCACATCTGGACATCTAAATTTCCATAACCATTTAGCTAGCAAAGCAGAGTTAAAATTATGTAGATTTATGATCCCCAGCCCCCCCTCTATCTTAGGTTTACAGAACATGTCCCAATTAACTAGGCATTTATAACCTCTACAATTAGAATCCCCATTCCAAAGGTAATTACGCCTAATCCTATCAATCTTCTCAATGACCCAATTAGGAAATTGATGAACAGCCATCCAATAAGAGGGAATAGCCGTTAGAACCGAATTGACTAGGACTAATCTACCTGCTTTAGACAGAAATCTATTATTCCAGCTAGATAATCTATTACTAATCTTATCAATGATGACTATCCAATCTTCCTTCTTAAGCTTCGACGGTCTTATTTTAAAACCTAAATAATCAAAAGGAAATTTCATAATCGAACAGTTCAAAGTGTTGGCTACCAAAGACTCAACATTGTTGAAATCATTAAGAACCAACACAACACTTTTATCAAAATTTATTCTAAGACCAGATAACATCTCAAAACAGTAAAGAATAAATTTAAGAGCAATGATATGCTCAGGTAAATAGGAAGAAAATAATAATGTATCATCTGCAAATTGAAGAATCGATAATACATTATTAAAATCTTCATTCCCAACATTACCTAGAATACCTAATCTCCCCGCCCTCTTAATTATTCTAGAGAAGACATCAACCGCTAAGTTAAATAAAAAAGGCGATAATGGGTCACCTTGTCTAAGTCCCCTCTTGGATTGTATCTTCTTACCCACTACCCCATTTACAACGATGTTAGAACATCCAGACTTAAGCAATAATAAGATCCAGTTAGTCCACCTAACACTAAAACCCCTAGCGAGACATAATTCGCATATAAAATCCCAATCTATTGAATCAAAAGCCTTCTCAAAGTCTAACTTCAAAATGGCACACGATATATTATTCTTACAACAGGCATTAATGTATTCCTGTACCGCTGCAACTCCATCTACTATATTTCTACCTTTAATAAAAGCAGTTTGTGAGCAGTCAATGAGGTCATTCATCTTACTGCTCAACCTATTCGCTAGGACTTTTGAAATGATCTTAACAGAAACATTAATAAGAGAAATAGGCCTAAAATCTTTAAGAGAATTAGCCCCCTCTCTCTTATGAATAAGGATTACGTTCGCAAAATTAAAACTTCCTAAGCGTAGTTCGCCATTATAAAATTCATTAAATAAATCAATAATATCAGACTTTAAAATTTCCCAAAATTGCTTGTAAAAATTAACTGAAAAACCATCAGGCCCAGGAGCTTTGTCATTAGGCATATCGCTAATTGCCTTCCAAATCTCCTGTTCAGAAAAAGGTTCATCTAGACTATCAAGATTAATCCTATTTTCATAAGGATATAGTTCCATCCATCTAACATTTGTTCTTCTCTTAATCTTTGAACCAAAAATCTGTTTGTAGTAACTGGTGAAAGCTTCATTCAAATCCTTCTGTAGGGTCAGTTCCGCATCATTGACAAAAATAGATTGGATCATATTATCACGTCTCCTTTTATTTGCTACACTATGAAAGAATTTCGTGTTATTATCACCTTCTTTAATCCATTGTACACGAGACCTTTGCCTCCACATAACCTCTTCTTTATCTAAAATCTGTTTGAGATCTTGTCTAAGGTTACTGTATTTATCTTTCTCATTAGAATTTAGGATCCTAGACTCGCTAATTTTATCTAAATCTAACAATTCACACATAATCTTATCCTTCTTAAATCTTACACTACCAAAAACGAATTTATTCCAACGCTTGAGGAAAAACCTTAACTTACCTAACTTTGCGACCAAGACCTTCGCACTATTACCCCTATATATATTATTAAAGTAAAATAAGGACTTCCACTTAACAGAAATAAGGTTAATAAAACTAGAATCAAGCAACCACATCTTTTCAAACTTAAAACTATTACTAATAGCAATATTTGAATCACATGTAAGGATAATGGGGCAATGATCAGAATGTAGAAGAGGTAAACCTTTGACTCTACAGATCGAAAATCTATCATCTATCTCAGAACTAACAAAAAATCTATCCAATAATGCAAATGAAGGAAAATTACGGACATTCGACCAAGTGAACGATCTATTTCCAAGGGGAATCTCTATTAAATTGTTGTCCAAAATAAAGTCATTAAATTCCTCCATGTCAGAGAAATCACCTTCCCGTGGTGATCTCTCCCCTAAAAATCTGGTAACATTAAAATCTCCCCCCACAATCCAGGGATTAGGGGAAAGATTCCTAAAACTAGAACACTCATCCCATAATACTCTCCTTTCCTCCTTAGTGTGAGGGCCATATACATTAGTGATGCCCAAGAAGGATTTATCAGAAAGGGATTCTAAGATGATATGTAAAGAATGTGTCTTTGGAAACTCGTGTACTAATCTGTATTGATTTTCTTTCCATCCAATCATAATACCTCCCGCAGTACCAATTAACGGAAGACAAGACCAATTACGGAACAAAGTCCCACCCAGCCTAATGTAAAATCTAAAATCTGGACATTCGATTTTAGTTTCTTGAAGTAAGACAATATCAATGTGATAGTCTCTAAAAAAATTCCTAATTTTAGCACATTTTTTAGGTTCATTAAGTCCCCTAACGTTCCAACTAACAATCCTCATCTACGCAATGAAGAAACCCTCTCTAATTCTCTACTCCTAATATACTCGGCATCCAACTCGATATCAGAGAAAACAAAGGCAGTATCGTTGGCTAACTGAAATAACTGACTAGTAGACAGACTTCCTAAAGCAAAAGGGGAATACTCACTACCAAGGGTTGGAGACATACCTGAGCCCGAATCCAAACTACTACAACTCATAGCTGGGATCGGGAACTTACCACGCGTCGAAGAAGAAGAACCATGTCTAATCCTCGCACTACGCCGAACCAAGCCAGTACCGGGGGTCTCCCTGCTACGTCTTCTTCTCCTAGTCGAAGGAGAGGGTAAATCTCTACTCTGATAATGATCATCGCTACGTCTCATATCAACATGCACAGTATCAGTAGCCGAAAAAATTGCTACATCTATATCATTTATGCCCGCTGGCATTCTATGATCAACAGACTCGCGCACAATATGATCCATAACTCTACTAGCATCCAATAGAACCTCCTTATGCAATAGAGTGGAATCTATTCCCACCACACATGTTTTACTGAAGGTAACTCCAGCACTCCCCAACAAACAAAGTAAAACATCGTCCCAACAAAATAAGCAGGAAGTAGGCCTCAAACACAAAGAGCTAAACATCAAACCCTTTGCGCTTAACACCAAACTGCATGAACCATTACACCATACCAATCTGCACATATACTGGTCCTCTACTAGTCCCAAACCGACATGTGTCTCCACCAAAACACTCATACTCCTTCTAGTTTGTCCACAGTCAAGCTGATAACTCGCCACATCCCTTTCTACGCCATTAGAGATAAAAACTGGAACTGCATTATTATCCGCACTTCCCTCTATCATCTTCCTCTTCTTTGCAATTTTAATCTTTCCCACTCTATATCCCTTCTTCAGCTTTGAGGAGGATTTTATTACCCCCTCCGATTGCTCAACTATTGCATTATTAACTGCATTATTAACAGCATTATTTACCAATTGTTCAACGGAGCCACCTTCTACAGTTTCAAAGTCCGTCAACACGTCGAAGCTATTTGCCAAACTCACATCTTCAGCCACACGCCAAACTTTATCAACTTCCGACCCCTTAGCATGAATAACACTAGCTGCAGCATCATAGCCATTCATATCAACCTCATCAATACCAGTCATCACCTGCTTACCCTTGCCAAGCTTCGCATTCATGTCACCCTTAAACCAAACCTCCCCACCCACCTCATAACACTGCAAGACCGAAGGGTCGTAGCACATAGGATCACACTGAGAGGCCAATAAATCCCTAACATAAACATCCACATCTACTTTTGGAACCATATCATCAGCCCAATCATCCAAATCTAATGACCTTCCCTGACTAAGCCGATCATGTTCCCAAAGCGACGTCGTTGTCGAATTTCCCAAGGACCCCATATCCTCACCACTCCTCGACAACTTGAATTCTGCAAAACTACGCTCACAATTTACTGCAGTGTTTATCACATCAAAGTGCATCAGAATTACATCTAACAGTCCCAACGCCCTTTTCTTATTCCTCTCAAATGTAGCAGAGATTAAACTCCTCAAATTCAGAAGATTTAAACTGAAGCGAAAAGCATGTTCCTGTCTACTCATCGGACTTGGCAATGGTGGAAACATGTTATCATGATAAGAGCATTTATTCCACAATATACCTTCTACTAAACCTTCTAAATTCCAACCCAATAATAACAGTAAATAAGCCCCACCATTCGCATGATAAGAGAATTCCGATTCATAAAGCTCAATGAGTTCTGATAGTTTCAGGCATAAACGCAAACAGTTGAAATGCAGAATATCATATACTGATTTACCTCTAAAACTATCAGGGCAGTTGGGGGCACGATGACCAATAGCTCGGCACTTGAAGCAACGAAACCCATTTCTACATTCCTTCCTTAAATGATCTGCATCTCCACACTTGAAACAGAATAAACCCTTGACAGAATTTCCGAGAGAAGTACTGTTTTGAACTACAGGTTTCCAAATATTATGGGGTACAGATTTAACCACATCCGCATATGAACTCACTTGAGAACTTGGTAGAATATTTTGTCTAAAAGTAAGGTTGAGCCTCCCACCTTTTAAACTGGACTCCTTGCTAAGTCGTTCAGGAATTGAACCTTTTAATATACGAGAAATGCCATGAAATATATGCCTTGATTTACCTCCGAATATTAAGACATCACCAGATTCAAGCACCACCTTCTTTACCATACCCTTATCCATCTCGTCCTTATACACAAATTCAGCAGAATCACCAATAGAGAAAGAAACAATAGGAAGACCAGCCATTAGACTTTCGATACTTTCATCTCGATCTTGATGGAGACCTAATTTTCCTTCATTGTTATAATAATTGACAATGCAAATATCAGGAAACATTTTTGGGATTTCAGCTGCACTCCCACCTCGCTCAACAATTTCTTTATGCGCTGCATCAATAGTATCTCCTACCATTACTTTAAACTCCTCAGGAATTCCAGGTGGTAATTCTCCATCACTTGAACGCCTCTCTTCATACTTGTTTGACCTTGGATTCCAGCTTTTTCCGAGACACATCATAAAAAGATTTAATTGTGCTCCATTATCAAAACCTGGTCTGTAGAATCCCCCTTCGCCCATTCCTAATTCCTTGCATTTGTTGATAATCTTGACCTGATCTTGAAAACTCATGAAATTCTTCAAGATAATAATTCCAGAACCCAAGATTTGATGATTGACCACAACATTTCTTGCGTCATTTTGACCTACAGTATCTCTTTTAGAAGGAATCACACAGTTGAAGCTTTTATGGCCATCTTTACCACAGTTAAAACATTTAATTTGATTTCTACAACTTCCAATCAGATGATTACTATCTCCACAACGATAACATCGTCTAGATCGATACTGCGATCTTGAATAATTCGGAACCGTGGATGAAATAAGGGTTTCCTTGTTCCCCTCAACATACGAATTTGGAGTAGCGGAAATGAAATTGTCGATCAAAGAATTAGAAAAAGAATTGATCATCGAAGCAGAAGTTCGCAAAGTCAATTAATTATTTTTAATAAATTAATTAAAATAAATAAAAGGATTAAAGTGGTTTTAAATAAAACCAAGATTTTCCAGTACATACATTGGAATGGATTTAAATGGAAATAATCTTCGGATTATTTCAGTATTGAATTTTGTGATTATACGGATATTATTGTGGGAATTTGGAAGATATTAATATCGTTATTCCCAATTTGATATACGTTAATTTTCAGAATTTGATATTGAACATAAATCGATATAATTTCTATTCAAAGCATGATATTTAATGTCAGATTAAAATTTGGGTTTGTCGTGAATAGTGTCTTAAATAACACTGTTCTTAAACCCATTTGGGAAAGAATAAATCTTTTAATTAAGATTTAAATAAGATTTCCAATTTATTAAACATAATTGAAATTAAGTGAAACTGACTTTTGGGTTGATTGCGAATAATGTTTTTAAATGACATTAGTTCTTTAAACCCGATTGACAGTGAAATTTAGATTGGTAATTCATAAATCTTTTAACTAAGATTTAGTGAAATATTCTAAAGAGAAGTTTCAATTTAACATATTAAATTGAAATACGATTTTGGGTTTATTGTGAACGATGTTTTTAAGCAACATTTGTTCTTTAACCCAGTTAAAGGAAAGATTATTTCTTGAAAGTTAAATAATCATTAAATAATGATTCTTGAAGATTAAAACTAAATATAGTTTTAATGAATCTTTAATTGGATTGAATGAGGATAAAAGTAATTAAATTTACTTAATTCAAGAAATGAACGATAATGGAGTACCACTAGTTTTACTCCAAGCGGTAGTTAAATCTTTAATTAGATTTGATCGATAAAACGGTAATTAAGTTTACCGTAACACATTGGGTGTTAGATATGGAGTACCACCAGTTTACTCCATGGGTTGTGTAGGTTGGGAATGAGATATTAATTAATGATTACTTCGGTAAGGCGTTAATCCCGACTAGTTGAATAAACCTTATTTTGGTTTAAATTAAAATCAAAGAATACTCTTGATTGGAATGAGGCGTTGGTTGTGTTTTAAAGCACATGATTTTAAATTACGCAAATTATTCAGAAAGACCGGGTCTAACCCATTCTGAATAATCCATACGACGATTGAAGATCAATGATGAAGACGGTTATTGAAGACCGGGAAATTTCCATATCGAATGGATGATTATTGATATCTTGATTGGACCGTACACCCAAAATGAGGGAAAAATTGGTGATCATTCAGACGTATTTGGAGATCTACCGGATATGGTTTCGTTCAGACCCAGAACGGACTGATAAATGGATTGTGTGTCTGACAATGTATTCCTTTATATTGTATTCGTTGATCTCTATTTAATATATAGCTGTTTGGTGGCGGAGAATTTATTTTCTTGCTTAACACCCTGTTATATATCGATAGATGAATCAATGATATGGTATGGTCTGATAACGTGGCATGCCAAGATGCAAACGATCAAGGCTTTTGTTGAAAAGCAGGGCCTTGTGGGATGATCAAAGTATAGCCTATTACGGCATAACTTTGTGTATATCGTGACTTCGCGAGCCTCACACCCCGGTATGAGTCATAAACGGGATTATGACTGCAGGATGTGCACACGTTTCTTTCTAGCTAGAAGCAGTGTCAGTGCTTAAACTGGTTGACATTTTACTTATGTGGATGATGGATTTTGAGGCGCCTCAGATTTTTATAGGCCGTTAGTGGTCATACTATAGGTCCAAAGGGACCGGGAAGCGTGTGTTCAGACATAACCAATCCACTGCCGATAGGCGGGGACCGACCCTGAAGATCCAAGGGTTGCCCATAGGTGTGATCCAGAGGCATTTGCTAGAGTGTCTCGAATCAGAGAGGAGCTTGCCCCTAACCTCGACTCATGATGGAAATCCAATTTACAATACGACCTTGCGGTTTTGAATGTAGAACTAGTATGGCGACATGATATATGGTACCCATGCCGTCTATGATTGATATATTATGATTGAAATGGTTTTTTAAAACATATACTCACTAATATCAAATCCGTTTTATCGTATCAAACATCTCTTAACCATTATAAGGTAAAACCCTATCCTCCGGTTTGCGTTGCATTGTGTGATGGGACTTGGGTCTTATAATGGTTTCATTTTTCTAAAAAACATTGCGTTTTTTAACGATTTACCTTATTTTATGCACTGACAATCCAATGGAGTAAACCCGTTCCGCGTTAGCGGCGTAGCCCTGTGATTAGCCTAATTATTAGATAAGTTAGGTTAAGATTTCTCATACCAGTCCCATGACTGACCTGTAGTTTGTTTCACTGGCAAACTCGGGTGACCATATTTTCCACACGGGCAGTCGAGTAGCTTTTTTTTGCAAATATATTTACAGGATCCTGATTTACAGCTGAAGCGGTATTCGGAAAGCTCTGTATCCGTGTATTCCTTTCAATTATATATTTGTATTATTTTTCCGCTACTATTTTAATGTAATTTAATCTCTGATATTATTGTATTTCTATTATGTAATAAGTATTCATACTCTGTTATATTCTTGTACTCTGATGTAATTGTTGTAATCAGCAATAAAAATATTCTTCAGTTTGTATTCTGATGTGTGTTATTCTCAAGGCAATTCAGGCTTTCCTTTACTGGGAAGTTTGGGTCGTCACAGATGATGTGTATAGAATAAAGAATGTGGGACGGGTAGCGGGAATCGAACCCGCATCGTTAGCTTGGAAGGCTTTCACATACCAAGCATGTGTCATCATCATATGTGAAGTGTATGCCGTTTCTCCTGATCATGTAATATAATATAGATCAAAGATTACTATTATCCGGGGGTAGTCTTGTAACAAGCAGTAACGCAAATAGCAATGACATATCAACCGGTTGGCAACCATTGATAAAAATATTCCGGAGCAGACTTCCGCCGTTAGATCATAAAATAGGCATGTAATAACGGCTGCTAAAATACACGAAGAACATTGTATTTCTTCGATCTCAGATCTCTCCTTGAGTTTCACCCAAAAAAGTAACGGAATCTCCTCTGTTTCGTGTAGTTCTGTACAGATATCGAATCGATGGTCGTCTGCAAATGTCGCAAGGTAACTGATTCGACTTTGGGTGTGGACAATTTAGGATCGCTCAGTTTGATCTACTATCTGAATTGATGTCCATTAATTTTGTTTGGGTTTAACTTGATGGTATCTGAATTTTTTCTTATTGAATTTTCAGGCGACTAGGATTTATTGCTTTGTGCACAAAGTTCCTGTGTGTGGAGAGTGCATTTGCTTTCCCGAGCATCAGATTTGCGTGGTAAGATTTCATGTATTGTTTACCAGATATTCTCTAATCACACTTACGTTTAATGCTTAAATGTTGTTTTTACGGACCAACAGAAGAAAAATATTTTATGTCTGTTTGTTATATAGCAAACATTTCCTTTGCATAGTATTATTTTTATTCATTTTAACTGAAACTCGGATCAGTATTATGTACTCTGTTAATTTATTGTGTACATCTTAGCTGTATGAGATCACTGAGGCTCAAAATTGGTTAGTAAAGGATGTTAAGGCTATTTGCTGAATTTTGTTTCTTGTTTATGCACTTCAACTGGAAAATTAGGTTTTAGTCAGCTTCCTAGATTCTGATTTTAAAAAGATATAATGCGATTGATGCGATTGAATTCATGCAGTTTAACTCTCGATCTTTAAATTTGTGAAGAGAAGCACAGTTAAACTTTATTGTATTAGTATAAATACATTTGAAAACTTTGTTTAAAGTTGATCCCAGTTCAGTTTTGCATTTCTAAAAAGGAAAATAGTGGAAATATACAAGGTATCAATATTTTTGAATGTGCAAAGGCGATTTTGCGCTTGAGTGATCATGTTTTATTTGTTTTCAGAGTGACCTCTCCTTTTCTGCAAATTATGTGTTTTTTATTTTAAATATGTAAGAAAAGATTCTAATCATAATTATGTGTTTACAAAAATGTGATCAGTCAGAAAGTCAAGTACAAGCAGGAGTCTTTCTCTAACACTTTTTGGCAAAATAATGGTTGCTTTTAATTAAATCCCCTACACTGACAACACAAACACATACGCACACATATATTGTTTGTTTGTTACAGACGAAGAGTCATAAGTTTAATATTTCTACCTAAAGTAACTCCGTCATATAATTCTTAATTGATCTTAATTTTTTCAGTCGATCCCTGTTACAAAGAAGGGGGGAGGCGATGGCTTAAAAACAGTTGGATGAATAAAAAAAATTGAACCTAATTATCGTGGTTGAAATAGTTATGAAGATTAAGAAATGCACTTTATTTGCATAAGGTTATTTGCAAATTGCAACAACAGATGGGCAGTAGTAGACGAGTAGGGCTTAGTAATTGCCACATATTGCAAATGTAAGGTTATAACGTACACAAAGAAGATAGTTTTTTATCAGCTTCGGTCTTGTTTTGAAGGAGCTGATTAAATTTTTCTGCAATGTGTTAACCCCACACATAAGTTAAGCAAGTAGTTTTTTATAAGTTCACTATGCTTTGCACCTTTCAGGTGATTGATATTGATGTCATCATAGTTAACAGATATGTTGCTCTTATGTGAATTACACATATTACATGTTTAAAAGCGCGTGGATCTCCTATATGGCTATATCCTTCTTTACTTACTAACAACTATATACTTTTTAGTTTTAATTTTCCTTTCTTTTTTAGGTTAAAAATTACTCTGATTGGGTAGTTAACGGAGAATATGATTGGCCTCCTACATGTTCCATCTGTCATGCAGAGCTTGAGTCTGGAACTGATACTACTAGACTGGGTTGCTTGCGTATGTAAAATTCTTCTCACCATCTTACTTTTCATAAATTGCAGGAATCAATAAATTTCAGTATACATATTACAGCGATGCACTGATTGTTTTTTTTTTTTTAATTTATTGTTTCTAGATGTTACACACACAAGCTGTCTGGTTTCCCACCTTCATAGTTTCCCCCCTCAAACTGCACCAGCAGGATATGTGTGCTCTGCCTGCTCTTTACCTGTAAGGATAGAAAAAAAGCTCAAATGTTTCATGTTGTTTTCTTGATTTGTTGTTCATTATTGCGATCTTCCTTCTGTAGTGAAATATAACCTGTTTATGTTTCCATTAATCGAAGCTATTTAGCAAGGCGTTAGAACAGAAAAAGTGCTACATGAATGATGTCCCCATTTTATTCACGTATTTCATGCATTTTTTTATGCTATTTGTCATTTAGTTTGATGTCAAGCTCAAGATTTCTTAAGGTTGTTGTTATTATTGTTATTATTATTATTATTATTATTATTATTATTATTATTATTATGATAAACATTCCTTAGCATAGATACCGACCTATGCTTAATCGCTGACATAATTTTATACGAGATCCTACGAAATGTACTCCTTGTTCAAGACAAAATAATTAGTACATAACATGTGATTCATAAGTGCAAGACAAAATGATTAGTACGAATGGTAGCTTCTATTGTTGACGGTAGCTATAGAAATATGCAAGCTTACTGATGGTAGCTATATAAAGATGCAAGCTTACTGATGGTAGCTATATAAAGATGCAAGCTTACTGATGGTAGCTCCACGTATAAAGGCAAAATAACCAGCACTAATTAGAGCACTTACCTATGGTAGCTATAGAAATATGCAAGCTTCTACTATTGATTTATTTATAAATGGCGATAGCCACATGGATGAGTAGATTTCTGTTACAAACCCGTGTATGGGGCGTGATTATTGTTACAGACGCACATGACACACGACTGAAGGAAAAATGTTACAATTAGAAATTCAAAAGCTTAAATGTCAAGCTGACATCATAACATCAGTTCAAAATATGTAAAGTCTACAATGAAATTTAATATGGAAGCATATGGTGGTTCAATATTTATTAAATATTGTGGTATCAGTTGTTTAATCCATTTTTTTATTCTATCATTGACATAAATACATTGTTTTAAAAGGCGAATGCGTAAAGTTCTTCGAGTAAAAGAAAAATGTAAAACATATAATGAAATTTGAAATACAATAACATTTAGTGTTAAACATTAAACAAAAAAACATAAAGCATACATAGAATATTCGAGCAATCCAAACAAAATACAATCATCCATAAGCATTTCAACTTAAATCAACATAAATTGTAATAGATCAAATGATATCTTTCTCCTTATCCATAAGTTTGTTATTATCCAAGCTATCATCATCAATAGCATGAAATGATCTTCCGTGTGGTTCAGAAAAAGAATCATAATCATCAACATCATCATTCTCAATTCTTATATTCTTTTTTTAGATCATTGCCTATTTATTTGTTTGAAATAACAATGTTAGTTTAATTCTATATTTTAAATTAACAATTAGTGTGAGCCCGTGATACACACATGGGATTATCCATGCAATTTACTTAACAATGTATTTTTTGATATATTTTTTTAGTTATATGAAGGTGAAAGAATATGTTTATAAAATGTAATATTTCGATTACATTTCCTTGAATATTATGAATAGGCATCAGTTGTTATATCTAATCCGATTAAATAAAAATAATCACGAAGCACATAAAATATAATCGATATTTACAGAACATGATGGTTTGTACAACAAATAACATCAACTATTAGTTATTTCTAATATGTTAATCATTAAATTACTAAACATGCATATTTATTAATTTTTAATGTATATGTGGAAGTTGAGGTAAAGGGGGCGTTGAAACGTATGAAATCAGGCAAGTCGGTAGGGCCTGATGATATTCCTATTGAGGTGTGGAGATGCTTTGGAGATGCAGGGATAAGATGGCTAACTAAGTTGTTCAACAATATTTTCAAATCAAACAAAATGCCAGATGAGTGAAGGAGAAGCATTTTAGTTCCAATCTTCAAGAATAAAGGAGATATTCAAAGTTGCACAAACTATAGAGGAATTAAGCTTATGAGTCACACAATGAAGCTTTGGGAGAGAGTTTGCGAGCAGCGTTTGAGGAGGTTGACAAGTGTCTCTAGGAATTAATTTGGTTTTATGCCGGGAAGGTCAACCACTGAGGCGATTTTCTTGGTTAGACAACTTATGGAGAGATACAGGGAGCAAAAGAAAGATCTCCACATGGTTTTTATTGACCTGAAGAAAGCTTATGACAGAGTACCGAGGAGGGTTATGTGGTGGGCGCTAGAAAGGAAGAGAGTGCCATCAAAATATATTACCCTTATTAAGGATATGTACGAGGGGGTTGTGACTAGTGTTAGGGCATGCGATGGTGAGACTAGAGACTTTCCAATTAACATAGGGTTACATCATGGTTCGGCTTTGAGCCCCTATATTTTTGCATTAGTGATGGATGAAATCACAAAAGATATACAAAGGGAGATTCCCTGGTGTATGCTCTTTGCCGATGATGTTGTGCTGGTTGATGAAAGTAGAATATGGGTTAATCAACAACTAGAGTTGTGGAGGGAGACCTTGGAATCAAAGGGTTTCAGGCTTAGCAGAACTAAAACAGAGTATATGAAGTGTGAGTTTAGCAGTGTCAGGTCAGATGACGGAGATGTTACCCTGGCCGGTAGAGTAGTACCCAAGAAGGAATCGTTTCGATACTTATGATCTATGTTGCAGTTTGATGGAGAGATTGATAAGGATGTTAGTTTTAGAATTCAAGCAGGATGGGTGAAATGGCGACTAGCATCTGGCATTCTCTGTGATCGGAAGATTCCTCAGAAGCTTAAAGGAAAGTTCTATAGGACAACAATCAGACCTGCAATGTTATATGGTGCAGAATGTTGGCCTACTAAGAGGCAACACGTCCAGAAGATAAGTATAGCAGAGATGCGAATGTTGCGTTGGAGCTGTGGGCATACCAGACGAGATCGGATTAGAAATGAGGATATTCGGGAAAAACTTGGAGTTGCTCCTATTGAAGAGAAGTTAGTCCAATACCGCTTGAGATGGTTTGGACACATCCAACGTAGACCATACGATGCACCTGTACGCGCTGGAATTCTAGGTCGCGCCGAAGGCCCAAAGAGAGGTAGAGGTCGACCTAAAATGACATGGGAGGAGATAATAAAGAGAGATTTAAGTAACTGGAGTTTATCGGAAGAGCTGGTAGTTGATAGGAGTGCATGGAAATTGGCAATCCATGTACCAGAACCATAGTGGTTTTTTTTTTTTTTTAAGACTTTATTTCACGTTTACTGAACATTTTTACTTTTTATTTACTATTTTAAATTTTATTTCACTTTTATTGAACATTTTTACTTCTTCTTATTATTATTATTTAAAAAAACCCTTTATCGGACGACTTTTTATTTGATTGGTTATTTTAAACCCTTTATATATATATATATATTATTATCATCATTATTAATTTTATTTTATTTTAATTTTGGGTTTCATATCTAGCCAACCCCAACTTGTTTGGGATATATGGTTTTGTTGTTGTTGTTGTATATGTGGAAGTTTGACATAGATCTATCCTATGCTTGACATATAGTTTTAAATATGCATTAAATTTAGTTTGATCATACTGTTCCAAAACCAAAAATAGAAAAGTCATGCTTGGAACGAAATAAGTTTTAAGTTTAGTTCGGTTAAACAGTATTTCAATATTTGCGTTGACCTTTTGATATTGCATAATAGTAACTAAATTTGAGAGAAATACAACACAACATTGAAACATCATATTTTATATTACTTGTAGCTTAATATGACATGAGAATCATATATAATATATGCATTGTGTAGACAAAATTTTTGTATCCAAATAATTTTTACTCTTTGCTTCAAATTTCATGCAAACCTAATATCAGAGATATTATACAATAAGTTAGAGACAGCCAATGCCATTACTAAAAAAATATTTCTGGATAAACATTAATTTTTTTACATGACTGCTGGTTAAAAATAAATTTTGATCAAATGAGCAAAGAAACTATCGAAAAACAAACTTATAAGAATAGCTTATTAGTATTAGAATAAATTAATCGTAGATGGTTATATTTTGGAGTAGAAAAAAGCATTTTTAACTACGCATGTCTATATGCACAGATGATAAAAATAATAGAATGAAAGTATTAGAGATATGTAGTGGAATGTTGTTTTTCTATAAAGTAGCTAAAATTTGCTTTTATTTATCATGAATCAAAATCTGTGGAGATTGTGAGATACATAAAAAATATGCTTTTTGTCATTAAATGAAAATTTAAAACTTCGACTTCAATTACATGATTAACAATCCTAGTTATTTTCTTGCAAATTCTTTGAAATAATTAGTTTTGTAAAAATATTTGTCATATATCTTCCCTTAACGAAATAACATTACTTTATATCTGACTTTACATAAAGGTATTTTTGATTTAAATTTGATTGTTATTTTTTAATTTGTCACACTTACCTTGTATTCTTTGTGTACTTACCCCCACTAAAATTTATATTTCACATTATATTGTAGTTCCAAATATTGACAATGAATTTCCTTTGAAGATTCATTTGACAATATACATGAATTTTGTTTAGAGTGCCAATTCAACATCAGTATGCTTGCTTGTAATACTTTGTATTTGTATATCTAAATGTCAGCATAATATAGTAATTATAACCCAAGCTTTTCATTTTACGAGGACAATAATTATAAGTTTAACCATGTTTATCATATATATATATATATATATATATATATATATATATATATATAGGAGCGTTCAATGACACCCCAAATAATGAGCACCCCAATTGCACCCCTCTTTGAGCTCTCTCTACCTCTTATTTATTATAAATTATCCTAGTGGAAGGAGAGAGAACTAGTGGAGGGAGAGAGAAACGGAATGTGTGATGGAAATCAGAGGGCATTTAGGGGTGCCGCACTATTTGGGGTGCCATTGAACGCTCGCCATATATATATATATATATATATATATATATAAAAGATATATAATAATTTATTTCAAGCATAAATTATTACGAAAATTACGCCGTTGCATCTAAAAGGACAAATAAATATTAGTTTAACAATATTTTGTTCGGTGCTTGGAGTTTTTTTGAATATTCTTTCAATTTTTTTTATACTAAAAGTATGGACGTAAATATAATTTGTTGAGAATGGATAGCAAGTTCCTACTATAGTATATCTCATGAGACATATCAAGTTTTGATTGCTTAACTCATTTAATGTCCTCTAGAGTTTCGATGCATTCTTTCTTCATATTATGTGGGACTTCTGAATAATGAATAATTCCAAGATGAGTGCGCGTTAAATGTTCAAAACAAGTAATTCCTCTAATGCATTTATGATAACAAATCCGCAAAGAAAATATTTTGTTTTGATGGAATATGGTAAATCTTTGACCTACTTCCAGACAATATCTTTCTTGCTTATCTCTTGTTCAATT
Organism: Allium sativum; assembly: GCA_030737875.1. Lineage (NCBI taxonomy): Eukaryota > Viridiplantae > Streptophyta > Magnoliopsida > Asparagales > Amaryllidaceae > Allium > Allium sativum. Next base: position 358,635,488 of record CM060925.1, read on the forward strand.
TACACAGTCCGTTGTTATTTAGAAGACAAAGCAGAAATCACTCAGTAATAATAAAAAAACGTGCGATTCTACTGGAATTGACTCGATCCCAGATGCTGAAATCAGTCCATTCTAGCTACTGGAATTTAACTCAATTCAAGTAGGGGAATCAATTGCAACAATTAAATTTTTTTTAAACCTCCTTTTAAGCTCTTGAAAAAGTGAATATCGAGTGTCGACTGAACAAATAAAAGAAGAAGAATAAGTGAGCAACACAAACTTCATAAACTTACGTCTCACTGTGATTTTATCCTGAGGCGCTTGTTTTTTTCCTTTTTTATGCCTCAACGTCCTGAGGAACACACTTTTGAAGGCAAGTATTTTTTTTATATATATGTCTCTATACGTTATTGCTTGAGCCTTTTGACACACAGCATAAATATAAGAGAGTTTAGATATGATAGTTGAAAATATCACCAAAGAATATTCTGGTATCACATGATTCTGATTTCTGTCAACATGATTTTGTTCAGTTTGGTTGGTAGGTTAGACTACAAGATCGAATGTCATGAATTTGATTCCTGCGATTGACGCTTGTTGGCATTAATGAACCATATTAAAAAGAACGAACTCACAATAATTCTATTTTAAGTTTGCAATTATTGTTCATTTTATTTGACTTAGTTTCATATTTTGTCATTATTCAATAATTGTTAACGAAAATCTAATTTAACTGGAACTTTTTTTACGAATGAGATTGGAATTTTGTCAATATTTTTATTAGGTTGTGAGAATTTTACACATACGATGCACGATGAAATCAAAATATTGAATTCTAGTTTCAAAAATGTAAGACTACACCCACACGTGCACGCACATATGCATTTGTAGTTGCGCACAGACCCATATATATATATATATATATATATATATATATATGTGTGTGTGTGTGTGTGTGTGTGTGTGTGTGTGTGTGTATGTATGTATGTACACACTCAAATGTATATACATATGTGTTATTTTCCAATTGTATTTTCTTTTTCAAAATAGCTTTAGTGTAAGAAAATAGATCGAATTTCATAAGCAAAGGTTATTTGAGAAGGACATATATCATTAGATAAAATTGTCATTTAGTTTCAAATATAATTTTTGTTTTTGTTTTTTTTGTTGGGTCTAAAATTATTATATAAAAAAAACAGTGTGTTGGACATAAATTTGAAGTAAGTGTAAAAACGTTGGTGGTTTCTTGATGCCAGGTGTGAAATAAAAAAAAACATTTAAAAAATGAAAAAGGAATAAAATTAAGATGTTAAAATTGTCATAACTGAGATTCCAACTTGAAACATCATGTGTGCATATATCATATGAGCATCTCCTGAACTTCATGGTCGGACAAAAATTGCAACTCTATCAGTTAATAAAGGTAACGACGTTCCTTTGTGTACAATTAACCTGTATGCCCCGTAGAGTCTATAGATTATGCAGAATTTGTTCTTAGTTGACCATGATGATGTCTAAAACCATTATCAGTCTTATTATTGGAGATTTTCATCTGTTAACAATTCTGTTAGTTGGTTATGGATATGAGATTGTATACTGCGCTTATGCTGTTTCTCTATCAAAATGAATTCAGTTTATTTCTTTGGACATCCATGTCTTTTGTGGAACTTACAGCGATAGTTGGCAGCTGCAACTAAATGTCAATATTCTATATTAATTTTTGTAACTGGAAAATAAAGTCATGCTGGTCAAATATTATGCCAGGATTACAAAAATCACACCCTCCACTGTATCCTAGAGTAACCTAACTCGTTAGTGCATCCTCCCCTGTATATTGTTTTATGCTACAATATACAGAACAGTACAACCATGCTTCGCCAGCCTCTAGTCAGTGTTCGTAAGCTCTTAGTATGGTATGACATAATGCTCCTAAAGAATGGGTTTCATCCTGGAAAGGTAATTATGCATGGATAACCTATGCTTTCCAGATAACTAAATGTCTAAATTCTATATTAATTTGTAACTGGTAAATAAAGTCATGTTGGTCAAATATTATACCAGGATTACATAAATTACGCCTTCACTGTATCCTAGAGTAACCTAATTCGTTAGTGCATCCTCCCCTGTATATTGTTTTATGCTACAATATAGAGAATAGTAATCCATGTTTCGGCAGTCACTAGCCAGTGTTCATTGGCTCTTAGTATGGTATGATGTAAAGCTTCTAAGTTCTAAGAATGAGTTTCATCCTGGAAAGGTAATCATGCATGGATAATTTATGTTTTCCTGATATTCAGTTTCCAATTTGGTTTCTGCTGATTTTGTGACTGCTTAAATTCTTTCGTTCACAACAATTTAATTAGGTTTTGTTCCTAGAAGTGGAATATCAGAGTAAGCTAATTTTACTGAGTAATATAAAGCCACTGTTATTTTCACATTCAACTTGCTTTTTGCCTGTAGATATGGCCCCCAAAAAGCATTAAGGATACAGGATCTCGTCTTCACTCAAAATTGAAAGAGGCAATTATTCAGGTATGTTTATTAATCATAAGATAATGTTTTTCGTTTACCTTGTAATATATGAGAAACTCCAGGAATGTGTCTAACCATGGTAAACATGAGCCGTTATAGTTAAGAATTAGGACTGTATTTTTTCATTTGTATTCAATTCTTCAAAAAACATGCAGTCTACTTCGATTGATTTCTTCTTACATGATTACAAACATATTTCCTTGCTCGTTTTTCTACTGAATTTGTTATTAATGAATTGCAGAGTGGCTTGGAGAAGAATATATTTGGAAATCATTTGGTTTCTTTGCCACCTCCAGAGACGCACTTACAACCTCCACCAGCGTTTGCCTCTGATCCACTTGCTCACATATCTGGTGCTGAAAATAATGGACAGAAGTCTGAACCTAATTCAGTTGAGTTCACAAGAGATTCTAACTTGTCTTCTTCATTTACTGCGGGACCCTCTAAGCATTCAGAATCAGAGATAGTTGAATTAGATGATCCTAAGTTTATGAAAAGCGAGATTGTTGCTGGTGTAAGTAACCACTTCTTAGCTATGAATCTCTTTGAGCGACTTTTCAAGGATATGTGTGCATATTTGCACATTATTATACTTGGTAATTTATATACATGTATCCATTTTGAGAATAAATCATTTGAATTTATACAGCCTAGTGCTACTACTAGGAAGGTCCCTCATCATGTTGAAAGGCAAAGTTCAGAAGTTTCATATTACGCAGATGATGAAGATGGAAACCACAAAAAATATACTAAAAGAGGCAAGTCCATGTCATATGATTTTTCTTTCTGAGTACCAACGCCAGTGATTCCCACATTTTTATGAGTATATTTATAAGAGCCAATTAAACTCTTTTATGCATTTAGACTAGGTCTATTATCGGGTACTTCAGATAGGTCTGTCAATAGATTATTTTCGGCCGTGGATGGTGCCATGCCCATATCCGTATCTGGAATTATTTTGAATATCTAATATATGCATCCGCAGAGATGGATGTGTATACCTTATAATTATCTTATCCATTAGTGATCGGCAAATCAAGTAGCATAAATGTTTTTTTTTTTTTTTTTTTTTTTTTTTTTTTTTTTTTTTTTTTTTTTTAAGTTCAAGATGAACGTTTCAATTCCGTTGATTATTAAGTGTCAAAAATGAACAAATATGATGATAATGTACAGTTTTGAGCAATTAATATGCATTTAGTGCATTTAACATGAACTTCTAACTTAACAAAACAATAAACAAAGGTCTATCATTGCACTAAATACATATAATTTGAACAATAATTTAAAACAAATGATGGATAATTTTCGGATGTGAACGCCTTCGTTTCCCCATCTTTAGATAGTGGTATTTATCCGGCTTTCAGGTACGTATGCAGATGGCTTTTGAATTTTTTGGGTATCCATTGATGACCCTAATTTGGATAATGATAGTCCTTGATATAATGTTGATGTCAAAATATATGGTCTTTTCTAGTTGAGGACCCCAGTTATTTGCTTGGTTTTATAAACAACTCCGATTAATTGATTAGACCTATGTTGTCTCTTAGTTTTTTCCCGTCTTTTCTGCTGGTCTGATTTTATCATTATTGCCATCTTCTGTTCTCTAACATGTGAATTAGATTTTTTTTTTTGTTTTATGCTTGGTGTTGTTTTGTTTTAAAAAAAATCAAAATGACGATGATTGCTAGAAATTCCAGCTCTAAACATTACATGCAGTCCTTAGATATTGAAATAAAAGCTATTTTCTGAATAGTGGTGAACTCGAACTTTTGGGTTGTGTTATTGCTAATAAATCAGGTATTTTATGTATACGAAACAGTAACATTTCTTTGGTTGGCATTGATTTGATCTCATAATCATCTTTGGCCCATGTCCCATTTATGTTTGTGTATTGTATCTTTTTACTGTCACTGACTCTGAAGATTGTATTTATACATATACATGCGCAGATATACATTCGCATGCACACACACACACATGCGGACACACATGCATGCACACACACATAGATTCATGCACGTACATACAGTATATTGTATATGTTCCTATGTGTATCCATTCATATACGAGAAGGTTTGCATTTCTATTTTCTATCAAAACTGCACTATAAGTAAAATTGTGCACATTCGTACCTATTAACCCCTGAATTGAAATATCCCAAGTATATATTCATACAGAACTACGTAAAACTAGATAGGCAGCTGGATTTATATGAAAGAGCTGCAGAGTTAAATATGTGTGAATTTATAAGAAATTGCCCTTATTTGTGGCATCTCTGTTATATCATAAACTACAGCTACTATTATCCACGAGTCTGTAAATTTTTGTGGAAATGTTCGTGGCATACCTTAGATCATCTTATAGAAAAATTAGGCTCATTTGAATATTTTTGAAATTAATATTTTAAAATAAAGGTTAAGATAGATGTGTGAACAATTGACGCTGACTTGCAGTTTTGAATAAGCTTGAAAATTTATGTCTCCATGTTCTAGAAATGATATTCATAATGTAGATCATACATCATGTAGCATTTGAAATAGAATGACTCAAAATATGAGAGGGTCTTAAGGGTGCTACAAAAGGGGTTGGCATGGATCCATCCTGCCCTGCTTCCTCTTAATATATGTGTGTATGCATGCACACACACACGTGTGTGTACATGCATATATGTGTGCATGTGTGTATCCATATATGTATATGCATGTTTGATTGCTGATAAGAGCTCGCTGCATAAACTACATATTTCTCAGCATTTTAATGTTTCAAACTTCTTAGTCATTGCGATAACAGCTGGCAATTTTTACTAATTTAGTGAAGAAAAAAAGTTGGAAACGATTGCTCGAAAGCTTCCGAGATCATCGAAGTAATTTTATTAATGGGTATTCTCAATCTGTAAATGCAGGGTCTTTTCGTCATAAGTTCTTTAGGTTTCTTCTTCCATTTTGGTCTAGTAATCTGCCTACGCTACCTGTGACTGCACCTCCTCGGAAAGATGATGTTCCAGAAGGACGTGTTCGTCAACAAAGATCATCTAAGATGGACCCCAGAAAGTTATTGCTCACCATGGCAATCATGTAACATTTCTGTTCCCTTCTTTAACAGAAGAGATATTACTTCGATGACGTTAAATTATCACAACCAACCACTATATGCAGTGCTATTTTCAGAAAACCGCCAGGATAGCATTTAACATGTTTACTCTAGTTAACATTAAGGATCTTTGTAGTTTATGCATTATTCAAACTAACATAGCAGTATATTTCAAATGAGGCATATTTCTTATTGGGGTTTTTAGGCACAAGGACAAAATTAATGAAAAATTTAGGCATAAGGACAAGAGGCTAAAAATTTAGCCATAAGGATACTTTTTAGTGTAAATCAAAGAATTTAGCCCGCCATCATTTCCTATTTTACACTAAAAAGTGTCATTATGGCTAAATTTTTGACCTTTTGTCTATTTAAATTTTTCCCCAAATTTGTCCTTCACACTATTTTCATGTTTCTTAGATTTGTTTTCTGGAAAGCATTTTTGCACAAAGGACCCTAGCTAAGACAAAATGCAAGGATATATGAAAATGTGCCTTTGCATAATTTGAAAATATACCTTCGGATTTGAAAAACTAGTTTCGATGGACTTTTATGTCATCAAAAACTTTGCTATAAACATATCTGTAATCTTTTCTTCAGGGCTTGTATGGCTACAATGGGCATATTATACTACAGATTGGCACAACGCAGTCTTGGAATGAATGAACCGGAATTGGAGACTCAATGAGTAGTAAAGTACCATTTGTTTTTTTGCAGTTCTCATTCTC